>CAMZMU010000027.1:16146706-16746706 GCA_947311845.1 Poa pratensis | reverse complement strand
CCAAGGCACCAAGAAACGGACGCCACAACACCGCCGGCACTCAAGCGCTGGGTGGGAACGGGATGAGGGCGACGGTCTTGAGCCACGCCGGGCGGGCGGAGATGTCGTCCCACCAGGCCTTGACATGGGGCCTGGACGTAATGAGCTCAGCCTTGGACGTCTTGCTAAGCATGAACATGTAGCTCAGGTGGTTGGCGTCGGCGAGCGTGTACACGTCGCCGGCGAGGTACTTGTTGCCCGCGGCGAGGTGGGCCTCGTAGACGTCGAGCACCTTGGAGAGCTCGGCGGTGTGCTTGTCCACCATGGCGGCGTCGGGGGCGCCGCCAAGCATGGGCTTGACGAGGAGCTGGAACACCAGTGGTTGCACGGGCGGGTAGAAGTGGTGCGACTCCACCTCCAGCCAGACCTCCAGCTTCGCCGACGGCGTCGGCACCAGGTCCGGGCCCTGCGACTTGTACTTGGTCGCGATGTACCGGTTGATGGCGCGGGACTCTGCAAATGCCAGGGCACATTTGTTAAATTATGGGGATCAATTAAGCACAGATCGCGGCTAGACTAGTTAATTGCTGCAAGATCTGTTGCTTAGATTCTTACAGGATCAATCTTGACCCTCTTCTTTATGCTTAGATTCTCGTGGTAGACTAGTTAATTGCTTCTATTACAGGGCCTGATAAAGTACTCCAATACCAGGGATAGATCCCATGGATCAGAGGATGAACAGAGCACTGAGAATTGATAACAGAGGTAGCAGAGATATATTTACTCAAAGACACGTGGAACAAGATCTATGCATCCACCTGACCGGATCTAGGTAAACAGAGCACTGACGAACAAGAAGGGTAGGACTGTGAAATGTGAATTACCGTAGATAACTTCGTCTCCGTCCTGGAGCGCGGGGATCTGGCCGAAGGGCTGCAAGAAGCAAGAAACCGCAAAATTAGCCAGGAAATACAAGAATTTCAGTCAAAATCTCTGGAAAGAATCAAAGAAGCAGGGGAGAGCGTGCGTGCGATGCGTACGTTGAACGCGAGGAAGTCGGGGTGCTTGTGTGCGCCGGTGCGGAGGTCGACGTCGACGATCTCGAACTCGAGGCCCATCTCGTTGAGCACCGCCGCCACGCGAGTCACGTTCGCCGACAGCACCATCCCGTGCAGCTTCATCGGCGCCATCTCTTCTCTTCTCGCTCGCGCTTGCAGTGCTTGCTCTGTTTCTCCCTCGACTAGCTAGCTTATCTCCGCTGCTGTCTCTCTGCCTCCCGGTCTCTGGCCTATATCGAGCTCGAGGTAGCCGAGTCAAGACACGAGCTTTCACACCGTGAGCGCGACTGGCCTACCATGGCGGTCATCGATAATATCGGCGAAGGTGACCAGTCGCACGCGATACACCGCACCTGCATTTGTTTGCTGCAACGGTGCCGTAAGTACGTATGTGGTAGGTGGGCAGCGCTCTGTGCCGGCGTGCCGCCGATAGCGGTGAAGCACATTGTCAGGTCCGGCACCTCGCCATGGATCCCGGCGCCGGAGACATGATGAATTGGACCGTTGCAGTGGAACCACGCGGCACGCGTAACAACAGGCAGGTATTTGGAGTTCCAGACAGTTCTCATCCGTCAGCAATAACGGCGTAGGAGTATAAGGATTAAAGACTTTTTCGTCGCAAAAGAAAAAGATGAAAATCTTTTGCTACAGCGTAGTACAATTTTTTTTTTCGAGATTGACGGGGGGAATAAATCCCCACCGCTTGTTCATTCATCTAAAGAGCCTGGCGGGGTATGTTCTTACAACATAATAGCAGTTATACAGGGGGATACAGGGGAAGAGAAAACAATGAAAATACATGAAAAAAATACAACTAGAAGAGGGAACAGCAAGAGCCACCAACAGACACAAGAGGTGAGGGGTGTAGTCGAGGGATCACAATGCCAAGACTCTGCAATCATTGCCTCACGCACCGCACCGGCATGCGACTCGAACCCCACGGCACAACTCAGGAGCACCGCCATCATCATCGGAGTGCTAAGACTAGCACCTAGAACTACCCTAAATGCGGAGCTCCGCCACGGAATTCGAGACAAAAGCAGGTGGGGGAGACATACATTACGTCGTCAACGAGCAAAGGTGAGCCGAGACGCCACCGAGAGCACGAAGCTTCCACACCGCAACAGCAACCATCGCAGGTTCTTGGGCAAGCACGCGAATGCCGGCCGAAGAGAGAACACTCGCCGTCGGCCTCAAGCTGGCCGCACCAACACCACCAGACACAGCACAGACAGCCCCACGTCGCAGCAAGAGCCATCGTTGGGCCTCCAAGATGACGCCTCCAGGGAGAACGTGTTGTCGAGGGCACAACACCGCCATCCGATCCGGCAACCCGAATCAAGGGTTTTCACCCGGAAACCACAAGGCAGAGAACCGGAGGTGCTCTAGCTCCACAACGGCACCTCTTATGAGGAAACAATGTCAAAGACATTGCTGCCGCCGGCAACGGCAAAAAGCCGTTTTCAGGTTCTCACCCGGAGTTTGAACACAATCCAGTCGACCACCGCAACCAGCCACCGCAGCCTCCAAGCCTCACGGAGACCACCTGCAGCAACCTTCAGCACAAAGCACCGGATCCACCCGGGCTGCCGGACGCAGCACAAGCACCGTTCCCAGCCGAGCACCATGCCGGGTAGGAGCAGAGGAGTGCTGCCCGAGGCCAGGAACCACCACGGTTCCGGGCTGCAGCCGAACAGCAAGCACCAACGCGCACCGTGCGCGCCACTGCTGCCGTCGAAGAAGGGAGGCTCCGAACGACCTGCAGTGCCGAAAAAGGCGAAGCTTTTGCTACTGCGGCGCCGGCCCATCCGGAGCCCAGATCGGGCCCGGGCCCACCGCCGCCGAGGAGCACCACCGCGACGACCCACCACCTCTCACCAAGCTCCGCCGCCGAGCGCCGTGCCCTGTCGCCGGCCGAGCCCGCAAGGCCCCGCCATGGAGAGGGCGGCGCACGCCTTCCGACGAGCCGCCGCATCCCGCAGAAACCGCCTCCCAGGGATCTACGGAACTGCAAGGAATGCCCCGCCGCCGCCGTCGGCCGCACGAGCTTCGCGCCGGCGGCTTCCTCCGGCGGCGGCGCGGGCAGGGGGTGGAGGGGGGCGGCTGGACTAGGGTTTGGAGGTCGCCACCGAGTCGTCCCTGGCGAGAGCGACGCGGGGCGTTTTCCCGTCTTGTTTCTATAGCTAGTATAAAGATTACAGCTAGCACAAGCAGATATTGCTTCGTACTGTTCAAATACAATTGATGATTCTCTTCCATCAGATCAGTCGTTTGGTAGAACTAACTAGAGCATACGACTGTAAATGGTATCAGAGCCACAAGTTTTCTGATTTAAATTTCTACCAACGAAATATTAAAATTCCACCCTATTAAGATCCACGTCATAAACCCGTGAGGCTAGGCGTACGTCCAGAAAATGTCTCAACGCGGGCCTAGATAAGAGGGGTGTGTTGAAATATACTCCCTTTTTGTAGTTCAATTTGTATTTGAACAGTAATTGTCTAGTCTTTTCTATCAGATCGATCTTTTGATTGAACTGGCTAGAGTATACGATTCTACACGGACGTTGGCTTATGAACGGATGAAAAGATAGCCCCCAGCCTCTGCATCAAAATAATGCATACAATTTTTTTATTTATAATAAGAAAACATAAAAGCATCAAATTCTTACAAGAAAATACGTCAGTAAGCGGAAGCCACCTTCCAGGAGATAACTCGCTACACCTGCAAGCACAATGAAGGGGTGGACCTAAACGGAGCCAAGTGCACTGACCTCACACACCAACGCACATCATCTAAATCCGTAGGCTTCTGATAGCGAGCCGAAAGCATAAACCGGTCCAGCAGACCCTCAACGCACACCGCATGTGCACACTCAGAAGCCGATGTCGCCATCTTCCACCAACCCATCTTCAGGAGATCAACACAATGACCTTGTCAAGCTTGTCGTCGGCGCTGCCACGACGCCAGAAAGCGCCACCAGCCTGCACCAGTCCACCATGCCACGAGCGACATCGAGTTCCTGCCGCACCACGCCACCATGACCCGCCATCGGCGTCGTTGTAGATGAAACTCCGCACCACCAACAGCCCCCCAGACGTGTCGTGTTCCAAAATGATGCCCCTAAGAGGGAAACAATACTGAGGGGTCATCATTATCTGATCAGGTATACCTAGATCTAGGATTTCCCCCGGAACTCTTGGCGGGAGGCGGGTGATTCGCGGCGACGAAACTTTCAACAAGGTGACGACACCGACGGGTGCCGCTATCGTTTGCATGAGCCCGACTCGCACCGGCCGACCTCTTCACCTCCTAGATTCTTCAAGGACGTCCGTTTCTAGCCAAAGCCAAGCTCGAAGACCCACCGGGAACCAATATGCACGCCGCAGCCCTAGGGGCCGAGCCAGAAAAGTGGAGGGTCACCACGCTTTCCCAAACCCCACCGATCTATCTGGAGAAGGCCACCACGCGTCCGTGCGCTGACGCAGAGGAACAACCGCGTCGTGACGCCAGGGCGCCAACCGCGCTGTCTCCTTCAGGCAAAGGACGATAGGAGGGCTCACCGGCGCCGGCTAGGCTTCGCCCGGCCACACCCTCTAGCGACAGCGAGGGAGAAGGTGAGGGTGGAGGGAGGTGCTGGCGGCGGGGATTAGGGTTCCCTCCCGGTCGCCGCGCGGGGGCGACGCGAGAGGCACGAGCTCTTCTTAACATAACTGCAACCAGATGATGAAGAGATTTGTAGATGCTTGTTCGTGTATTATGTGTTCCTGGTTGCCTTTGGCTGTGCCTCCGATCTGGAGAGCTAAGCCGTGTCGTCACTCTGAACGTGTTCGATAGCCATTGCACAATTGTTCATAAGATCGTCCTTTTTTGCAAATGAAGAAAGAGCCCCGCCAATTATTTCATTGGTGGAAGGTGCTACATGACGTCTAGAAAGATTTTAATGAGAGTACTTTTACTACTCCCTCCGTTCCACAATATAAGATGTTTTAGTCTTTTTTTGACAGGAAAACAGAAGGGAAAGCCCCTACTACGATTTTTATATTTATAAAATGGGATATTTACAAGCGAAAGCGGTGTCTTCCTGTAAAAAATTACATGGCATCAAGCCATTGCTGCATACCCTCTTTAAGAGAGGGTTTCGCTCTATGCATAACAAGAGAGAAAACTTCTTTAAACATGGAGATACAGAGTTCAATACTAAGCTGCCCAGCATCAAAGATGATCTTATTCCTGTGATTCCAGAGACTCTAGCATCCAACGATCAGATATTCAGTAAAACATAGGTGTCCAGATCTTGCTTTCCCATCAAGCAGCATCTCGTATAGGTCCAGATCATAATTCCATTCCTGGTTTAATCTCCACCAGAAAGTCTGGCTAAATTCACAGCCAAAGAAAAGGTGTTGCATAAATTCATTGGAGCATCTGGACACATCACACAAGAGGTATCCTCTAGATAAAATGTCTTTCTATGAAGAAGATCCCTGGTGTTCAACCGATCGTGTAACAACAGCCAGAAGAAGAATTTGTGTTTCAGTTGGACACATGACTTCCAAATCCAGAGGAAAGGAGCAGGCGCTTGAGTAACAGGAGTGAGAGCATTATAGACCTTCTTAACTGAAAATTTCGCCTCACTTCTCAGGTGCCATTTGTCAGAATCGTCTGTGGTTTCCTGATAGGCAAGTTCAGCAGAGAGGACCTCACTTTGCTGATATGCAATCATGGACAGGGGCAGGTGGAAATGATCAAGGAGATTTGTTGCATTCATGTCCAGAACTTGCTTCAGATTAATGTCTTGCTGTCGTGCAAAAGAAAACAGGTGGGGGTAGGCTGCTGCAGGTGTAATGTCTCTCCATTTGTCCTTCCAAAATCTGATTGTTCTACCATCTTCAGGTGTGCAATATGTTAAATCCATAAACTTATCCCAGAGAGATAGGATGTCTTTCCACCAAAATGAGCCACATGGCGCATGTGCCTGAGGCAGCTTGTTATTCTGGTAATGGGCCTCCCAAATGAGTTTCACCCAAGGCACATCAGTCATGTTCATAAATTTATAGAGGTGTTTCATTAGCAATGATATGTTTTGAGTTCTCAGATTAGTCACACCAAGGCCACCTGCCTTTTTATGTTTACAAACAAGCTGCCATTTCGCTAAGCAATGCCCTCTCTTATGAATGTCTTTATCTCCCCATAAAAATCCTCTAGCAGACCCTTCCACATGATCTAGGAACCGTAATGGCATCTTGATGGTGCACATAGCAAATAAGGGGATGGATATGATGATGGACTTAATGACAGTTAATCTCCATCATAGGACAGCATAGTAGAGATGCCTGATGGCGTGTAAACGGTAGAGTGTTTTATTACTTTCCAGCAACAGCACTAGAAGATTTGCTTGTTGACCGTGACAACACACGTTCGTTGGGAGACCCCAAGAGGAAGATATGATGTAGTGCAGCAGCAGTTTTCCCTTGAAATATGACCAAGGTTTATCGAACCAGGAGGACACGGAGGTTCTTCAGAAGGTTGTCAGCGCCGCAACTGATGTGGAACCTGTACATAACACAAGCAAACTACTTTGCCCCAACGAAACGGAGAGGTTGTCAATCTCTCCGGCTTGCTGAAAACAAAGGTTGTGTGGAAAACAGTACTGAGTGCAGAAAGTAACAGAGAACAAATGATTGCAGTTGGTGGTTTTATCAGTATGAGAAAATGGACCGGGGTCCACAGTTCACTAGTGGTGTCTCTCCATAAAAGATAACTAACATGTTGGGTAAACAAATTACAGCTGGGCAATTGACAAATAATGAGCGCATGACAATGCAATATATGACAAGATGATTATTATGAGATTTAATTGGGCATTACAACAAAGTACATAGACTTGCTATCCAACGCATCTATGCCTAAATAATCCACCTTCCGGTTAGCATCCGCACCCCTTCCGGTATTGAGTTGCAAACAACAGATTATTGCATGAAGTAAAGTGTGTAATGTAAACAATGCAAATGACACATAGACAATGCATCATTGTTTTATCCCTAGTGGCACCAGCACATCCACAACCTTAGTCGTTTCTGTCATCTCGAGCCCAGATTACTAGAGGCATGAACCCACTATCTAGCATAAATACTCCCTCTTGGAGTTACAAGCATCTACTTGGCCAAAGCATCTACTAGCAACGGAGAGCATGCAAGATCATAAACAACATAAATAGATAGATTGATAAACAACTTGCTCATAGTATCAATATTCATCGGATCCCAGCAAACACAACATGTAGCATTACAATAAGATGATCTTGATCATTTAGGCAGCTCACAAGATCTAAACATGGAGGTACAAGGTGGAGAGACAACCATCTAGCTACTGCTATGGACCTGTAGTCCAAGGATGAACTACTCACGCATCACTCCGGAGGCAGGCATGGCGTGTAGAGGCCTCCGGTGAGGATCTCCCCTCCGGCAGGGTGCCGGGAAGAGCTTCAGAACCCTCCCGATCTAGGGTTGACGGCGGCGGCGACGGAACTTTTCGTGGAATATGATCGGTGTTTTTAGGGTTTTCGGGACATCGGGAATATATAGGCGAAAGGGCGGCGTCGGAGGGCACCCGAGGTGGCCACGCCAGGGGTGGGCGCCACCCCCTCCTAGCCGCGCCCTAGGGTGGCGTGGCTGCCTCGTGGCCCCACTCCGTCTCCCCTTCTGGCTTCTGGAGTCTTCCGATGAGATATTTGCACACGTTGATTTTCGTCCAATTCCGAGAATATTTTGCGACTAGCTTTTCTGAAAGAGAAAAAAGCAGAAAACAGGAACTGGCACTTCGGCATCTTGTTAATAGGTTAGTCCCAGAAAATGCATAAAAATGCTATGAAGTGTAAATAAAACATGTAGCAATTGGTATAATAACAACATGGAACATCAAAAATTATAGATACGTTTGAGACGTATCAAGCATCCCCAAGCTTAGTTCCTGCTCGTCCTCGAGTAGGTAAACGATAAAAACAACATAATTTTTGAAGTGACATGCTACCAACATAATCTTGATCAAATAGTAATGCAAAGCACATGAACTGAATGAAGTGATCCAAGTCAATGGTCTATAGTTTGCTAACAAGTAAACAAGGAGTAAACAAAATGAATCATACAAGTGCAAACTTTCATGAATAATACTTTGGAGACAATGGAGCTATAAGAGTTTGCATAAAAGTTAGCTCACAAAGCAATAGATTCTAAATGAAAGTGTTTGACTAACACAAAGGAAGATTTAGTTTCAGC
Organism: Poa pratensis; assembly: GCA_947311845.1. NCBI lineage: Eukaryota > Viridiplantae > Streptophyta > Magnoliopsida > Poales > Poaceae > Poa > Poa pratensis. Next base: position 16,738,395 of record CAMZMU010000027.1, on the reverse strand, counting down.
ACTGGCTTCAACTTTAACATATTTATCTCATGGATATTGTCAAGGCAAAGTAATGCAATAAGTCAAACATATCATTATATAACAACTGTTGTACCAAAGTTGACACTAGTGTTTGCTTGTGGAGATAGAAAGAAGTAGGAAAACTGACTCAACAATAAAGTAAAAGAAAGGTTCGCAGAGGGAAGCAGGGATTAAATCATGTGCTAGAGCTTTTTAAGTTTTTGAAAGCATATAGAGAGTATAAAAATATATTTTGAGAGGTGTGTGTTAGTGGTCAACGAATCAGTAAATAGACAATACTTTAAGTCACAAGTTAACCAGACCTTACAAGAGCGGCTCCCATGAAGGACGTTATTTCTACCAGCGGGTAGATCATCCCTCGTTCTCTTTTGTTTACACACTTATGAACATTGCTTGACTGATTTCTCAGGGGCAAAAAGATGTGAAGAGAATTAATGGTTAAAGTTGTAATTAATTGGGACTGGGCACCCCGTTGCCAGCTCTTTTTGCAAAATTATTGGATAAGCGGATGTATATGCCACTAGTCCAGGTGTAAAGTCTGATCAACAAGTGAAATAAAGACCATCTACCACATCCTCATGAGCTTGTAAACAGTGACACAAAAGGAGTTGTAACAGTTTTGAATATTTTAAAGGTAGCACATGAAAAATTTACTTGGAATGGCAGGAAAATACCACATAATAGGTAGTTATGGTGGACACAGATGGCATGGATTTTGGCTCAAGGGTTTTGGATGCACAAGCAGCATTCCCGCTTAGTACAGAGTTTAGCTAGCAAGGTTATTTAAGCAAACACAGACTGTCAACCGGTACAGCAAGAACTCATATAAAAAACATGCTTGAAAAATTACAAGACTCCACATTGTCTTCCTTGTTAACCAAAACCTTTCACTAGAAAATATCTAGACTTTGGAACTACCAATGATACAAATCAAATATCAACAAGCTTTACAGTAGTTCTTCACTAATAGCCTTTACTTACATGATGCACAAGTCTAAACATTACTTACTTGGTAACTCAAAACAATTGACAAGTATCAAATTACTCAAGACAGTGATCTACAAAACTTATGTAAGCATTTTATACCACTACCACATGCATAGCATTTTCTGTTCCAACCAAACACCAATCAACTTATTTGAACAACTCTCCAAACAAATATAAGTGAAGCAAGAGAGTACTTTCTTCAAAAAAACTAATAGCTCTGACAAGAGATATATGAAAACAGAGAGCTAGAAGCTTTAGCAGTAGCTAGACAAGAATACTCAACAAATATAAGTGAAGAACAAGAGTATTCCAATGAAAAAGCGGAGCGTGTCTCTCTCCCAAACAAGAGTGCTAGGATCCAACAAGTATAGAGCAGCAAACAAAACAAAAACAAACTGAAAACAAAAGCACACTGACGCTCCAAGAAAAGTACATATAATGTGAAGAAATAAAAATATAGTCTCACTAGAGATGACCTGATAGTTTGTTGATGAAGAAGGGGATGCCCGGCATCCCAAGCTTAGACGCTTGAGTCTTCTTGAATATATTGGGGAGATCCATGGGAGCTTCCCCAAGCTTAAGCTTTTCACTCTTCTTGATCTTATAATATCATCCTCCTCTCTTAACACTTGAAAACTTCTTCACATCAAAACTCAACATTTTTCTCATTAGCGGGTTAGTGCATCAAAACAAATAATCTCACTTGATTCTGTAAGGACACAAATTCATAAGCAATCATTTTCAAACATTAGCTACTGTTACTAGGCTTAAGTGATGCTCTTTCACCTTAAAAGAAACCACTCAACACTTGTAAAAGAGAGAATGCAAAACAAAGACAGAATCTGTCAAAACCAGAACAGTCCGTAAAGATGATTTTTTCGGGACACTTACGTCGCTCAAATCGAAAAACTTTAGTCGTACGAAAGTTGCGTACATATCTCAGGAACACGCACAAAAATTGGCAGATTTTTCAAATTTTCTGATTTTCTACGGCGAGAAACGGTGACGTTCCAGAAATCTGTTCCTGTGCAGTAATCCAAATATAGGTACCATCTTGTCATAAGAGACTTTTCTTGGCACAACAAAACAGCAAATAAAAGATACAAAGGAGTTGTTACAGAAGTAAACAAGCTCCTTGACACAAAAAAAAAAATAACAGAAAGTAAAAACAATGGGTTGCCTCCCATAAGCGCTTCTCTTTAATGCCTTTTAGCTAGGCATGAAACATGAATCAAGTATTGTCAAGACTAGAAACATCAACATCATCAAAAGCTTCATAAAAACACAGCTTGTATTTTTAAGTTTAGGGGATTCTTGAGAAGAAAATTTAAACAAACCATTGCATGATTCATTAACTAATCCACGAAATTTTCTCAGTTTCAAACAAATCAACAAATGTTGGTTTCGGTTTAGGCACTTTGGGCACATATATGAATTTCTTCCCCTTGTCTAATAGATGCTCTTGCTTTTTAGTTTTAAGTGAGGAAAAAGTAGAACTCAAAGTATCAATAACCTCCTCTAATTCTCCAATCCTAGAATTTTGATTATCATGGATAGCACTAGTTTCTAAAACAGTAACCCTTCTGTTAATTTTTCCAAAAAATTCACCAAGTTTACTAGTACTATCATGGAGCTTTTCTATCTCATTGATCTTATCAATACTTGGAAGGCTTTTCTCTATAGATTCTAGTTTTTTCATGACATCCTCAAGAGAAATTTCAATTTTAAATTCATTAACAGGTGGTATCCCAACTAGACTTTCAATGATGTAACTAGCTTCTAAAGCAGGGGTACCTAGGAAGTTCCCTCCTGTTAAAGTGTCCAAAACATACCTATACCAATTGGTGATGCCAACATAAAAATTCTAAGAAGATTGTAGTGGAATGTTTCTTAGCACACCTATGATGAGCATTACTAATTCTATACCAAGCATCTTTCAAACTTTCTCCCCTTGTTGCTTAAAAGTACGAACCTCAACCTCAGGAGATGAAGCATAATACGCAGAACCAGACATGATGACTAAACAAAAAGATAACAACTCAAAATTAACTAAGTGCAGGAATTTAATTTTTTTGTGTTTTTGGGTTTTAACAGCAAACAAGATAAAATAAAATAAACCAAGCAAGACAAAAACAAAGTAATGAGATTGGAAGTGTGAGACTCCCCTATCTGGAGATTCCAGTATCCCCGTCAACGGCGCCAGAAAAATGTCTTGATGGCGTGTTAACGGTAGAGTGTTTTATTACTTCCCAGCAACAGCACCAGAAGATCTGCTTGTTGACCGTGACAACACACGTTCGTTGGGAGACCCCAAGAGGAAGGTATGATGTAGTGCAGCTGCAGTTTTCCCTTGAAATATGACCAAGGTTTATCGAATCAGGAGGACACGGAGGTTCTTCAGAAGGTTGTCAACGGCGCAACTGACGTGGAACCTGCACACAACACAAGCAAACTACTTTGCCCCAACGAAACAGAGAGGTTGTCAATCTCTCCGGCTTGCTAAAAACAAAGGATTAAACGTATTGTGTGGAAAACAGTAATGAGTACAGAAAGTAACAGAGAACAAATGATTGCAGTTGGTGGTTTTATCAGTATGAGGAAATGGCCGGGGTCCACAGTTCACTAGTGGTGTCTCTCCATAAAAGATAACTAACATGTTGGGTAAACAAATTACAGCGGGCAATTGACAAATAATGAGCGCATGACAATGCAATATATGACAAGATGATTATTATGAGATTTAATTGGGCATTACAACAAAGTACATAGACTTGCTATCCAACGCATCTATGACTAAATAATCCACCTTCCGGTTAGCATCCGCACCCCTTCCGGTATTGAGTTGCAAACAACAGATTATTGCATGAAGTAAAGTGTGTAATGTAAACAATGCAAATGACATGTAGACAATGCATCATTGTTTTATCCCGAGTGGCAACAGCACATCCACAACCTTAGTCGTTTCTGTCATCTCGAGCCCAGATTACTGGAGGCATGAACCCACTATCTAGCATAAATACTCCCTCTTGGAGTTACAAGCATCTACTTGTCCAAAGCATCTACTAGCAACAGAGAGCATGCAAGATCATAAACAACATAAATAGATAGATTGATAAACAACTTGCTCATAGTATCAATATTCATCGGATCTCAGCAAACACAACATGTAGCATTACAATAAGATGATCTTGGTCATGTTAGGCAGCTCACAAGATCTAAACATGGAGGTACAAGGTGGAGAGACAACCATCTAGCTACTGCTATGGACCCGTAGTCCAAGGATGAACTACTCACGCATCACTCCGGAGGCAGGCATGGCGGTGTAGAGGCCTCCGGTGAGGATCTCCCCTCCGGCTGGGTGCTGGGAAGAGCTCCAGAACCCTCCCGATCTAGGGTTGACGACGGCGATGGCAACGGAACTTTTCGTGAAATATGATCGGTGTTTTTAGGGTTTTCGGGACATCGGGAATATATAGGCGAAAGGGCGGCGTCGGAGGGCGCCCGAGGTGGCCACGCCAGGGGTGGGCGCCACCCCCTCCTAGGCCTCGCCCTAGGGTGGCGTGGCTGCCACGTGGCCCCACTCTATCTCCCCTTCTGGCTTCTGGAGTCTTCCGATGAGATATTTGCACACGTTGATTCTCGTCCAATTCCGAGAATATTTTGCGACTAGCTTTTCTGAAAGAGAAAAACAGCAGAAAACAGGAACTGGCACTTCGGCATCTTGTTAATAGGTTAGTCCCAGAAAATGCATAAAAATGCTATGAAGTGTAAATAAAACATGTAGCAATTGGTATAATAACAGCATGGAACATCAAAAATTATAGATACGTTTGAGATGTATCAATGCCACATAGCCTGCGATCAATCCTTTCAAGTATACCAATAAAATATTCCAATTTTGGCTTAGTTGTACCCATGGGAAGTCCCAAGTAGGTGAAAGGCAGAGCTTCAGGTTTGCAAGAAATAATATCAACCTGTTTAGCACATCTATCAGTATTTATATTAATTGGCACCAAAGATGATTTGGCAAAATTCACTTTTAGCCCAGTGATCGAGGTGAAGATTGCCAGGATGTTCTTGATTGCAATAAGCTATGTAGGGCAGGCAGGTAAACTGACAAGGGTGTCATATGCATACTGTATGATGGGGAAATCCAAACCAAACGACTGATCCAAGGGCAAGTTAAGCACACCATCTTGCCAGGCTCTATTTACCATGTATTGTAGCAGTTCAGATGCAAGAACATATAGCTGAGGTGAAAGAGGATCCCCCTGCCTCACACCTCTTTTGCAATGAATTTTTTTCCCTGGCACTCCATTGAGTAATACAGAAGCAGAAGCTGTTTTTAGGATGCATTTAATCCAGCTCGACCATTTTTTCACCAAAACCAAGGCGCCTCATAGTTTCCAGAATAGCAACTGTATTCCACTTTGTCAAAATCTTTTTCAAAATCGATTTTGAATATAACAATTTCCTTCTTCGACTTATGACATAAGTGAAGGTATTCATATGCCCAGGCCAGGCAGTCCTGGATGGTTCTAGTCCTGATAAAACCATACTGATTTTTGTGAACAAGAGGAATAATCACATGCTGCAGCCTATTTGCCAATAACTTGGTCAGGAATTTCAGTGGGAGGCTCACTAGGGAAATAGGTCTGAAGTCATTGACATAAACAGGTGAATTCACCTTGGGTATCAGTGTGATGTATGCTGTATTGATGCTTTCAATGTTAATCTTTCCCTCGTGAAAATCAAAACATAGCTTGTAAAACTGATCCTTAACAGTATTCCAAAATTTCTTAAGGAAGGCACCATTGAAACCATCAGGGCCAGGGGATTTGTCAGTTGGCATATATTTCACAATATCATCCATTTCCTTAATCGAAAAAGGAATTTCGAGCTGAGTGAAATCAATATGGGAGGCAGGCTGAATAAACTAACCAATAAGGTGAGTGTTGGTGGGGTTCTCCGAAATGCCAATTCTGTTTTTGAAAGATGCCCAAATGTGGGTAGCTTTTATATCATGATCCAAAAGAATGATGTCATCATCAGTACTGATACTAGACATATAGTTACATCTGAAGTTCTGTTATGCCACTGCATGAAAGAACTTAGTATTTTCTCCCCCAAGTTTAGCCCATTTTATTTTAGCACGATTTCTCCAAAACATTCTTTTAGCTTCTAGCAGCTTGGTGACATGTGTTTTCAGATTTTTCCTGAATTTTTTCTCCTGTAATGACAAGGCCCTTTGCTCCTCAAGCCCATCAATCAGTGCCAGCACATAGTTATAGGAGGAAATAATTTTACTCAGCTGTGGAAGATTTCTGCTCCATTTTTTTATACCATTCCTGAGAGATTTTAATTTTGCAGTAATATCCTAAGCAGAATTGGAGTTAAAACCAGTTTGCTGCCATGAAGTGCTAACAATATCACTGAGCCCATCAAATTCCAGCCAGTATTCCTCAAAACGAAAAATCTGAGATATAGGAACATCAGAACCAATAGAAAATCAGTATGGGAACATGATCAGATGTGAGATTGCTCAAAGGGGTGGCCATGGTATTAGGGAATGTGCTGATCCAATTAGAAGAAGTAAAAATCCAGTCTAGTTTTTCCAGAGAGTCTTGCATATTGCTCCAGGTATATGCTCTTCCTTTAAGTGGGATTTCCTCAAGGTCCAGGTGCTGAATGATACGATTAAATCGTAGCATATTATTAATATCTCCTCCTGGTCTGTTTCTATTGTCAGGTGATCGCATAACGTTAAAATCACCAAGAATAATCCAGTATTCCATCAACGATGTATCAACATCATGCAGCCAGTTAAGAAATATCTCTCTCTCGTCTACATCCGTCGGTGCATATACATTTGTGACATAAAATACTCTGGCAGAGAGCTTGCAGATCAATTGTATAGTTAACTGAAATTTACTGTTGTGAATTACAGTCCCATCAAACATGTTACCGTTCCAAAGTGTGATAATACCACCAGAATTTCCAACAGATGGTGAGTAAGCAAATTGATTAATCCTTCTAGGGTAGAAGTTCCTAATATATGCGTGATCAAAATGCTCTCTTTTAGTTTCTTGTAAGCACATAATGTGGCAATTACTTTCATCTGCTTTTGCTCTTATTTCGTCCCATCTTACTTGGGAATTAATTCCTCTCAGGTTCCAATCAACAACATACCATGATCTATTCATTGGAAACAGTTTGTGTGGAAATATGCGGGTAATCATAGAAGACCCAGGTATATAGCAGTTCAAGAAGTGGTGTGGTGATAAATACTGGTTTAGCCATAAGAGCATCACAACTGTAGCAGCAACAGCCAAATAAAACCACATATCAACGCAGATATACACCACATAAGGGACAGCAGACTGAACATAAACATCCCAGTCATAAAACATGTACCAAACATAAACACACTGGCTAATAACATAGTTCACACACCAAATATATGGGACTGACACAAAATAAAGTGCAGCATCACAATGACAGATAAAACAAGAATACATGGACCCAAAATGCATTCTGTAATCAAGCAAATTGAACTGATATGTCTGCCACCATAGCTGGGGAACCGACTGCACAAACTGACTCCATAGCTGTATAACAAAGACTGGGATAACTGTAAGACATTTATGGGCTGTCTCAACACCACTAGTTGCTTTCGATGCTATCATTTGTACTGTCATAGTTGAGCTCTTCTTCAGTTAGCATCGTAGATGCAATCTGACACTGCGCTCCTCCAATGGCCTGCAGCATGGAGGACGGTAGGTAGGGTGGTGCAGGCGCCGAGGCATCCACCACATGTGCTTCAAATTCAGCCGCCAGGTTCTTTGCAGAGCTTTCTCCTTCCTTAGCAATCAACAGATCAGTTGGAGGCTTATCCTTGAATCCAGCTGTAATACCAGCAATTCTGTTGCTACGCCTCAGAAATTCAACAGAAGGAGGTGCCTTACCACGCCTTCTCCTAGCAGCTGGTTGAACTGCTGGTGCATCAGGCAGAGCAATATCCACTAGAGCATCTGCAGCAGGCAGAGGAGCTGGAACATGTTCCATGGGTGGAATCTCAGCATTGTTATCTGCTATCTCATTCTGAACTGCATGTTCTTCCACCACCATGGGATCTGCAACAGCCTCAGCTACGATATCTTCTATGATTTCCTCCTCCTGGTTAGCCACCATGGGATCTGCGACTGCCTCAGCAACAATCTCTTCCATGATTTCCTCGTCCATGTCAGCCAGCACCTCCTGTGCATGAGCAGGGCTTTGTGGTGGCGTCATCAATACAGGGTCTGCATCAGCCAGAGCCTCATTGGGGTTTGCTGCACCTTCATCTTCTGCATGTTGCACCTCTCCTTCATGTTCAGCATGCCAAAAGTGGAAGTCATCCACCACATTGGGTACATGATGGGGGTTCTGACCATCAGGAGGCAGATGATCTTCATCCCCTGGTCCTGCCCCCAACATCACAGATGATAAGATAATTGTTGGATAGGACCCGGAGTCTCCAGTACCCAAATTGGAGGTGGACTGAGTAACCACAATGCTCAGGGGAATATTATCTATGTTAAACACCCTCATCTTGACCAGAATTCTAGACATGTTTGAATCATCTCTGTTCCATATCAACACTCTACCGTACTGCGCAAGGGAAGTAACAATAGTATCTAGGTTCCAACACTCCTGAGGGTAATTCATCAACATCATCCAGCAGTCATGAGTAAAGGTAACAAATCTATGATTTCTACCCCTGTTATGCTCAATCACCCTCATCACAGTGTCACCAATGAAATAGGGACTATTCATAACAGCACTATCTCTTTCAACAATATCCAGAAAATGAACAAGTGCTGCACCTAGCCCACTGCGTGAAATAGCTCTGACAGTCAAGCACCTCTGCTGCTCAAGGTAGTTGGTGATCAAAATAGCAGTACCTTCAAACTGATCTGGATGGGGCTCTGGCTCGAGGATGACGATCGCCCAGGAGTCGCAGGAGACCGGCAGAGAGCCGCCCACCGTGACGTAGCCATGCTGCGGGCGAAGGCCATTGGGCGGGATGAAGCCAACACCAGCAGGGGAGGTGGGGGATGAAGTCGCAGGGGTAGTTCGCCATCGGCGATGGTGGAGGAGGTGGCTGTAAGGCGTCGCCGAGAGTTCGATGGAGCCCTCGCACTGTAGCGGATTTGGGGGAATAGCCGCGTCTCTTTGTCTCCCAGTTAATATAGTACCCGCTGAGGTGATTTTTTCCGGTAAATCTTGGATTTCCATTTCTTGTTGAGACAATCCCGTCCAATGTGACCGTAAACATAACAAACTCTCCATCGGATTTTACTTGTACAGGAAGAAGCAATATGCCCCTCAGCAAGGCAATTACGGCAGGTGATCTCCTCATTAGCGCGGGTAATCTCTTGCCTACAGGCGCAGGCGTGGGTGGTGGGCTAGAAACATAAAAGTCAGCATGGTCTGGGCTAGAATTGGCGACAATGGCCCAACTTGGAGAGGACTTTGAAATACCAGAATTCCCGCTTCTATCGGATCCATGATCAACGCAAACTGTTTCAACGTGATCTGATCTAGTCTGATAAGTCTGAAACTGAGTAGCACCAGGCAATTGTACCGAAATGGATCCAATAGGTACAACATTGGCTCCCATGAGAATCACAGCAGGATCAACAGGGAGAGCACGGTGAAAACCACGACGAATAGTATTGAAAACTGAATGCATGGGCACTGTGGTGTTGGATGATCGACGTGATCTGGAATTCCGTCTACTCGCAGAGGACCATTCAGCATCAAGCTCAGCATAATAAATCTGTTCTTCTCCAATCCAATTTGGACCACCAAAACCCCACAGATGAAAGAAGCATTCAAACTCACTGCAAGAATAAGATCTTAAATTCTGAATGAAGAAACCCACTGCCTTACAGCTGACCGAGAACTTGAATACCCGGTCTCTCAGATTCAGAATATCAATCTCATCATAAGCGACCCCCAAACAAGCCGAGAGGGCAAGACTAGCATTCAGATCCGTCAGACGGAAGGAAGATCGACCAAATGACACCACGAGAAAGAAACAATGGGATCTAGACACGGGGTTCACCGAGGCGGCGAAAATGTGACGAACCTTGGCCCGGATCTTGTGACCCAGGGAGAAATCCAGGAGGCGGGCAATGGATGAGGGATCCGCGTAGGGATCACTGCCACCCGTAGCCATGGAAACGACGCCGGGATCGCCTAGATGTCGGCGGAGGTGGAGTCGCCATGGGAGTCGCCAGAGGTGGTGGAGTCGCCATTTAAAGTTTTCCCGTTTTAGTCTTTTTTCACATGCACATGCACATACAAGTATGTAGACACGTTTAAATGCATGTGTCCATTCATTTTAGTATGAATCTAGACATGCATATGTAACACTTAAAACATCATACATTGTGGAACGGAGGGAGTACTTTTTATCCAGTTGTGTTTGCAGGTGAGATTTGTAGAGAGGTATATTTGTAAAAGAAAAATCATCCACTGACATTCTGTTTTACGAACCCGGATTCACCGATATTAACCCATTGTTTATTTCATACACATATGGATTTTATTCAAACGGATTTGCTAATTCAGTCCACTGAGAATTAGGTTTTTTTAAATAATACTGAGAATTAGTTAAACGTGGAGATTCGTGCTGGTTTTGTTTTATGTGTTATTTTGTCTTTGTTTTGTTATTATGTACGTGGTGTTGGTTTGGGCCAGCAATTGTCTCTGTTGTTTTGTACGCGGCTGCACTGGGCCTGGAATTCGCTGTCGGCCCAACAATAATAGTGGAGACGAAACTAGATCTGTAAGAACAGTGCTGGAACACGTTGACTTCGAGGCTACACTTTTCATTCGTACCAAACAGATAGCTTCAGAAGAACTTCCCTAATTCTTTTTTTTTTGCGGGTGAAGAACTTCCCTAATTCAGTCATGAGCCACCGTGTCTTATATAATTGTTCCACTTTGAGTTATAAATTTCCATCTCAACCAAGAAAAGGATATATTGTTACATAGCCCAAAGACAATTGTTTTATGAGCTAATAACACTGGACATACATAAACTTGTCATGTGTGGTGCGAGCAATTTAGTACACAAACTTATAATATGTGATTATGTGGTCCAAAAACTTGTCATGTGGGAGCAAACAGATAAAAAATCGTTCACAAGCTGACACGTGGCATTTTAATTTTTTGAAAACCCTTACATAATTTCCCATCACAAACGTGACCTTTCCCTCTTCGCCCTGGCTCGTCACTGCCTCTCCGCCGCATCAGAGGAGACAGACGGATGGTTCAATTCCCTGACATAATTCCAACTTAGTAGGACAAATCATCAATTGCATGCGACCAACGAGGAACGTGGGCGCATTCCGTCAAAGAATATTTTTTTAGAAATTTCCGTCAAAGAATATTGACTTCTTTTGTTGCACATTATTGTTGACATTTTCCTTTTTTAACTCCTATTAATTAGTTTCGAATTGTTACTGCTTATAGATGTGCCTAAGTTGCACACAGGTGCAATTGTGCCCACACGTACACGAGTTGACTGTGCCTGAAGTGCACATGGGTTGTAGTTGTATCCTAGGATTGTGAATTGCACTTATATTTGGTGTCAGTTTGTAATTGCATCAATGCATCCTACTTGATGTGACAAGATGACTATAACGTGGTGAAACTATATATCTATGATAAAAAGTGCATCTTCTCTTGCTTTTTTTCAAAAAAAAAAACCCTTTTGCATAGAGACACTGAAAACTCTTCCAAGTGATTATTGATTGAAGTTGGCACAAATTAAAACAAAATGAAGAAACAACTGGGAAGGAGCACGTACAACGTTCATGCCTCAAATACAAACAAACGATCACACCAGAAAAAGAATAAGACTGGTAAAAGAGCAGATTGCTCCTTTAGTTCTCACTCGGCTGAGCAGTAGACTGTGCCCTTATTCAAATCTCGAAGCGAAACAAGCAAGCAGAAGTCGCACCCAAGCAAGGGATGCGCCGTGCGCGACACCACCGGCACGTCGGCCTGCCCTCAAGCGCTGGGGCTGGAGGGTAACGGGATGTAGGCGGCGGTCTTGACCCACGCCGGGCGGGCGGAGATGTCGTCCCACCACGCCTTGAGGTGGGGCCTCGACGTGATGAGCTCCGCCTTGGGGGTCTTGCTGAGCATGAACATCATCGACTGGTGGTTGGCGTCGGCGAGCGTGTACACGTCGCCGGTAAGGTACTTGTTGCCCGCGGCGAGGTGGGCCTCGTAGACGTCGAGCACCTTGCCGAGCTTGGCGGCAAGCTTTTCCACCGCGGCCTCGTCGGTGGTGCCGCCGAAAATGGGCTTGAAGATGAGCTGGAACACCAGCGGTTGCACGGCCGGGAAGAACTGGAGCGACTCCACCTCCAGCCAGACCTCCAGCTTCGCCGACGGCGTCGGCAGCAGGTCCGGGTCCTGCGACTTGTAATTGGTCGCCATGTAACGGTTGATGGCGCGGGACTCTGCAAATGCCAGGTACGTTCGTTAACTTTGGGGGCTCAGATCATGGCTAGTCTGTTAATTGCAAGTAGATGATTAATCTTGATAGACGGAATCCTCACTCTTTCTATACCACTACTAGGTCTAGTGAAGTACTCCATATGCTATTCTAGCATTCTGAACAGATCATGGGTCAGAGGGTGAACGGAGAAGTGAGAACTGAGAACAGAGGTAGCTAGCACAGATATATATTGACTCTCCAGAAAGGCACGTTGAAGTAGATCTACGGATCCAGCAGAACTAATCTGCATAAACTACAGAGCACTGACGAAGTGACGAATGAGCAGGGGGCAGGATTGTGAAGTACCGAAGAGAACTTCATCTCCGTCCTGGAGCGCGGGAACCTGGCCGAAAGGCTGCAAGAACAAACAAAGAAACCGCAAAATTAGCGAGGAATACAAAAAAAATAACTATGTCTAATCTCTGCAAGAAACTAACGAAGCAAGCCAAGCAGGGAGAGCGTGCGTACGTACTTTGAGTGCGAGGAAGTCGGGTTTCTTGTGTGCGCCGGTGCGGAGGTCGACGGGGACGAGCTCGAAGTCGAGGCCCATCTCGTTGAGCACCGCCGCCACGCGCACCACGATTCGGCGACAGCGGCGGCCCATGCAGCTTCATCGGTGCCATCTCGATCGATCTCACCAGCTCCTGTTCTCTTCTTGCTCTGCTTTGGTGGTAGTATTGTGTTATCCTGTATCTCTGGGCTCTGGCTCTAGATCTCTTGCTCACTAGCTATATGCTTACCTCGAGCGAGCTGAGTCAGGCCACGAGCTTGCAAACGGCGAGCGAGCAGGCACTGGAACCACGCGCCCCGCGTGGGAGTAGAGAAATCACGAGTAGATACTGGACCTCTAATATTTAGAGTTTCAGACAGATCTCATCCGCCAGCACTTACGGCGTACAGAAATTATATTAGAAAAACTACTGAGGTAATCTCTCCTATCTAAAAGAAAGATTTTGTTCCTCTCGTACGTCGTCCGTTTCGTCGTCGGGTTTCGTCCAACATCGTCGCCGCCCCTGGCTTTTCTCCGCTCGCCCGGCGCACGATCAAATGGGCCAAAGCCCAACAAGCGTCAGGACCCTCTCGATTTCCTCTTTCCCTCCTACCGTCCTACGATCCTTTCCTCTCCCTTTCCCTCGCGGCCGCCACCGGGCTCAACCACACGGGCCTCACTGCCCCCGCCGTTCTCCCACCACACCATCGTAGCCGTCCCTGGCCTTCTCCATCGCGTGTTGGAACCGCGTCTCCACCTCGCGCCGGACGCGAAAGGAGCATCGCCTCCTTCATGCGGTATGGGTCGAGGACTCTCTCCCGCTGTAGGTGTCGATGTCGGTTCCGGGCACCCGTCGCTCGCCACCACGCCCACAAGGAAGATCAGGCCTGGATCCAGGAAACACGGTCGTCGTGGTGACGCGTGAGATCAGGCCTGGATCCAAACAACATCGATTAGGGCTAGCTGTTGCGCGTCTCAGTTTGCTCCTTCTAGATCAGGCCTGGATCCAAACAACATCGATTGGGGCTGTTTGACGTGCAGGCCAACTCGCTGAAGTGGGGTGTTCATGCACACGAGCCCCATGCTGGACTGCTGTTTTCACGATGACTCCTCGGGATTTAGCGCCTCCAGCGACCAAGTCGTGCGAAGGTAATGATAGCGATCACCTATTCATTCCCCCGTGCCGTTTTATTGCTATTTTGCTGAACGGTTCCGATTGAATGATCAGAGATGCGGTATAGTTTTGCACCACGGACAGAGATTTGCAGAAGTGCATTTGTGATGTTAAAGTGGTTAGGTAGGGAGAAGGGACACAATTTTAGTGGTTTTTGGGCCCAATGACCAGTATTAGTAGAAATTCGTTTGTGAAGCAAAGCTTCTGTAAATTTTCCGTGTGTTGGTGACAGCCATGCATAAATAGGCTTAACTTTCATGCCTGTTACCTGTGTGTCATCTCTGATGCAGCACGGAGAATCAGTTCGACACCTATAGTAAGCCGATGACACTTCCACGTGATGGGAAATAGGTTACAGGACATGATTTCTCTCCTGGCAATTGGCCTTTCGAGAGTGATTCCTTGCACTTTCATTTTCTCCATGGCCTTGCAGGCAATAGTAGGACTTCTGTTTGTTCTCTCTCATTATGTGTGATCATTCTTCTGATTGGCTTTTGTTGCAACTGCAAATTCGTCCAGCGCAGCAGACTGATGTTGCTACCTAGCAGTAGTAGTTTCTTGTGATGCTCGTAGCAAGAAGAACAATCGACATATGATCTCGTGTTGTAATGTTATCCCTCTGTTCCTTCTCACCGTTGGAATTAAAAGAGAATTGTAATCTGCCTGAGGTAATTAAACAACTTTTTCTTCTGATCTGACAGTTCCTTTCATTGCCAAACAAAATTCAGTTAGAGATAGACCAGTGAGCAAAACATTTGGTTGTGTACATATTTTAATAATTCAGGCCTATGCCGCCGTATCCGTCGTTCTGGAGTACGGGAGGATCAGCCACACTTTCCTGCTCCTTCTCGCTCAACCAGGCGAGGCCCCAGTTTGTTGTGTCAGCCGTCTCCACCATTTGGTACTACAGCTTCAGTCGATTTTTTTTTTCACAGGCGTGAGTAGATGGATTGGAGAAACAGGTAGTGCATTGCTGCTGGAAGAATCCATATATATCAATGAGAAGACATTTTATTTGTTCTTGCAGGATATGATGTCAACACTAAGGTCATGGGGTTGGAGCTCGGTGTGAAGCATGGTTGGTTGCTGAATCTTTTTGAACAATTTGGTGGAATCAAGTGAGTAAGAAGGTACTGAGCTGGCCATATCTTTATTTTGGGACATTGTCAGCGAAGTTCTTTTACTAAAACTGTGTATGTATCGGTGCTTTTCTCAACATATCCGGCGCTGCCCTCTGCCATGGACGACTCACCAAGGGCAGTCTTCCTATTTGCCTGGATGTAGTTCAGCACCCACGAACCAACGATCTCTAGGTTCAGCAGCTGCTCCAGCAATGGATTTAAGGAGAGGCCGAGTGAGAGTCGATTTCCCGCCGTCCTCGCGCGCACAGCAGCTGGAGGAGTGGGAGAGTCGATGTAGCAATTTTCCCTGGTAATTTTATTCACAACCGACGACTTACTATTTCATCGGCATCAGGCTTCCATCTCCCTAGCTCATTACATGCACTTTATGATCCCATTATTTTATTATCGGAGTTTATCATCAATTGGCCTGAAGGTGTCATTAAACCGTCAACATGAGCTGATGTTACGTGGAATAGATTACCGATACACATTTTTTATAGAAAGTTTTTATATGTTGGTTGTGCTGTTGTGGTATCCAGCCAGGGAAACATCATTGTCTCGATGACTATTGTATAGGATCCTTTAATCTAAAACTGTAACCTTCGGAGATGCAAAGAATATTAGGAACATGTCTACTATATATGTTCAATTTGTATGCACCTTTGAGGGAGGTTCCTGCCGCTCCATATCAAGTTGCGTTATTGCTTAATTGCAACAAGCAGAAATTAGAGGTGTGAGTTCAGTTATGCTCCTGTGTCACTGTACATTTTGTTTGTGGTTTAAACGAGACTTATATTTCTGTTTTTGGCAATATAGTTGTACAAGCAATAATTTCTTAAACGGAGAATTAGTCCATAGTATATTAAACACCCAACTTGTACATTGCAAAAACTCTGAAGCATGTTGTGCAAGAGCAGCGGAAGTAGGGAAGCAACATCACAGTTGGCGCAGAAGAAGTAGGGAAGCAACACCGCTGAGAATGACGCAGACGTTGCCGCCCTCCCTATCCGCCACCAGGGATGAACGCAGATGCTGTTGCCGTTCCTTCGTGCCACCGGGTACGTAAACGCCTCCCTAGGATCGACAAGCTAAACTTCTGCCCCTCACGCCAATGTCCCTTACGAGCTTCTTCCATGCTAGAGGTGTGTACTGTCAGTTTGTGTCTTTTTTGGGTTTTTACAGGAGGTGTAAATCATTGTGATTGAATTGGCTGTAAGGCAGGTCGCGGATTCTTGTGATTGAATCCTTGCTATAATTTTCAAGCTTTCTGGTATTCATTTTCTTATTATGTAATGGTAGAAAGTTTTCTACTTCTTTGATGGAATGTGTACAGAGAGTCACGCAATTTATACATCTGCTAATATGTGTAGGAAGCTTCTTTCCAATGCCTCAGATTTTGTAATTGGAGCTGTTTCCATGATGTAAAACTACTGATTTTACTAATCCTGACTATACCCTGATGCCATCTATTCTTATGATGCCGATGTTTTGTCTGTTTATTCTAGCTGCTAGAGCATGCTTCGTTTTTCTGTCTCGTATAGCAGAAGCGTTTCCCACATATGTTAATAAAGTAAAATATATGTTAATAAAGTCCAGAAAAGAAATATATGTTAATTTGTGCACAATGAAGGTTAAACATCCAGCGAGAAAAAACCACATGATGTATGTACATGCCAAATCTTTGTCGAAAAGATGTATTCTGGAATTTAAAATACTTAATTTAACGTCAACCAGATCCGGTATAGGGGCGATAAAAATTTCAGCTGCTTGTCATATCTTTAAGTTGATGAGAATTCGTCGATGAAGCGTCCGGTGTCGCCGGTGTTGGAGGGGATGATTGAACGGGTGATGTGCATCTCCAGGAAGATTTATCCGTCTTCCTCTACTACCTGACCACGAAGTGAGACAATTTATCCGTCTTCCTCTACTACCTGACCACGGAGTGAGGTGAATGCCTTCGCAAAGTAGGGATAAGATGGTGATGGCAACACATGTCACTGGTGTACCGCAAAATTTGTCGGTGCTGATACTGGTCAGTTTCTGTGTCACATTGTGGATGTACCAACGCCTCCGGAACACAATTTTTTTCAAACCCGTTGCAACGCACGGGCATATTACCTAGTAGTGATACACATTCAATATCTTGCATTGCACGGCGGGTACAAATTGATAAAAACTAGAACACTCGAATTATATTGTGTGTAGGCAAAAGAATATAAACGCTATGATGCATTAAGTTGTCTAAATGAATATGCGAAATTAAATTAGTCATAGTCGTAATTCTAAATTTAATATCGCGATGCACCTCCGTGCGCAACCTGGGAACATTACAGCAATATATACCCACACGTAAAGCCACGATCGACTTGGTAAGAACATTACGTATTTTCTTGATCATAATAAGGACACATAAATTGGCTCCACACGGAAAGATTGGATTTTTTGTAATTCTCTTCATTTTGTTTCGTGTTATCAAAACAGTTCAAATTGTCCCGTAATTTTTCTAAATTATTTTCGGTAAACAATCGAGGCAGGTACCCGGCAAGCCGATTCGTTATTTTACTGGCTGACCGGTCTGGTAAGAGCATCTCTAGCAGATCACCAAAACCGCAAACCCTATATCTTCGGATGCAGGGCCACTCCATATGATTTTTGCAGGCCGAAATGTGGCTGCGCAGAACAGACACCCCAAATAGAACTGCATAATTTAAATTTCATAATTTCGCGGGAGTTTTTTTACACGAACTGCGTAGAGTTCTTCGGAGCTCCGACCTATTAAATCCTACACTAGGGATATCCTAACTAGGCAATCCCCGCCACACGGTGGTGCCAAAAATTCGGCCCTCTGCCGTGGCGGCGATTGCTCGACGATGCTGCGACTCAGTCCTCGTCGGAGTCGAGGTCGACCAAGATCTTTGCATGCTCCGCCGCAAGGAGCCGACACTCCTCCTTCTCCTCCTCCTCGCGGCGGCTTTGCTCGGCGACGAGGGTGACGACCGTGGGGAGGTGGTTGTCGGCTAGTCGCAAACCCGGCGTCCGCCTCGACCAGCTCCGCGGCCACCCTGTAGATGTCGTCATCGACGTAGTCGCCCTCCGCGAACGCGGGGGCACCACTACCTCAACCGGCTCCTTCATGGGGACGAGGGCGAGGCCACGGCTGTGGACGCTCGATGGCGACGCGGCGGTGCTGCGGGAGCTCGACGCGGCGGAGCGCGAGCTCGAGGTCACCGGGCTGCCACACGAGATCCAGTACTTGGACTCGAGCTTCTGCAGTTTCGGTGGAGGGACCAGGCCGTAGTTGGTCCATTTGTATCTTGCGCGGATGCGCGCGACATCAAAGGCACGCCGGCCTCTCTCGGCCGCCGCCTCGGCGGCGTTGCGGGCTCACGGAGGAGCGGAGCGGCCCTGGTCTCCGTCGTGGCCTACGCGTGCCGGACGCCATGTCGGTGATGGATGTACGCGGTAGGGTTGTTCGGGCGGTGGATTTCTCGCCAGAGCTGAGAGGGCATGCGGGGGAGCGGCAGGCGATGTGGCGGCGTGAGGATAGGGTTTGGAACCACATCGGCCCCTCCGTGCGGGTCAGACGCAGGACACACCATAAATTGTGCAGTCCGAGAGACCGATGTTGTTTCTATTATGCGCGAAATAACGGTCCAAACCGTATACCGGTGCCGATTTGGGACGATATGTGGGGTCTGCTAGAGATGCTAAGAATTTGTAGGGTGAACCATAAAAGAGACGTCCGGGTGCGGAGAATCACTAGAAAAAGGGTTCCCTTTGCAAAGGAAACTCTACCATCGTTCTAATCGTGACATGTGTCGGCTTCTCCTTACATGATTAAATTTTAGTTGTCTGCATGTCTGTCAAGTGTCACGATTAGATTAAAAGTGGGGGAGTATGAGAGAGAAGGAGGGCATGCGTGCGTGGCCATGCAGTTTTCTCTTTTTGCCTTTTATTTTTCAAATCCGAATTTTAAAAACGAAATATCTCGAGAACTGTTTATCCAAATTACGAACCGTTTTCATTTCTGAGCTGCTCGTGCGGAGATCTTCAAAACTAGATCCCATGTCGACAGGTTTCGACGAACTTTTTTTTGTACACCCGGTTATGCATAGTATGTACATCATATTTTGTGTAGTTGTACAAACTGTGTCTGTGTACTTTTATACTTCGTGCTCTGTGTAGTTGTACACCCTGTTCTGTGTAGTTTATACAACCTGTTAGTTGGACAACATACTACTGTGTAGTTGTACAACCTGTGTTTGTGTACTTTTATACTTCGTTTTCTGTGTAGTTGTACACACTGTCCTGTGTAATTTGTACAATCTGTTAGTTGTACACCATGTGTCTGTGTAGTTGTATAATCTGTTAGTTGTACAAACTATTTATGTTTTAGTTCTAATTGTACAACATGTATCTGTTTAGATGTATAATCTGTGTCTGTACAAACCGTGTATGCGTAGTTGTATAATTTGTGTCTGTATAGTTGTACAACCTGTGTCTGTACAAACTGTCTGTTTAGTTGTACAACATGTGTCTGTACAACTTGTGTCTGTCTAGTTGTACAACATGTGTTTATATAGTTGTACAACATGTGTCGCTTTTAGTTGTACAACCCTTTTAGTTGTACAACTTATATCTGTGTAGTTGTACAACCTGTTAGTTGTACAATCTTTGTATGTAATACACCGTTTTACTGTGTGCAAATTCTGTGTGATTTGTTTGTACAGTGCGGACGGACGTCGGTACACCGTTGTATTGTGTACTTTGTACTAGTATGTACACCGTTTTTTATGTGGTGTTGTACATAGCAGTGTTTTAAATTCACGTACTAGCGATACAGTACCAGCTTTTGTAATCGATTGTTAAAAAAAAAATCTGCACGTCGCATGCTTGACTGTGTACATCCGGCCGGCCGATCGAATCTGCGAGGCTTGCTCGCGGATGCCTTCCCAGGCTGCTGTCGTGCGAGAGACGCGGGACGCGGGCGCTGTCGTGCCGTGATGCGCCAGCTGACTGCCGCGCGCGTACGTTGCTGTAACCAATTTGCATTTCGCATGTTCCTTCGGTAGCCCGCCACGTGGCATGTTCACAATGCACCGAAAGTGACCTTTCCAAAGGGAACCCTTTTCGTAGTGGCACCCCCGGGTGCGACTATGCGAAGGGAATCCCTTCGCAAAGGCCACTCAAGCCCTATGCAAGCGCCACGTGGTGGAGCGGCACAGGTCCCGCGCGGGACGTGCACGACCGGAACGAACGGCGCCAAGCGCGTCTGTACGACAGTACGAGCATGACTACAACCAGCTAGCCTCCCGCGCTTCTGTACAATCCAAGCCTCTCTCGTACACCAGCAACCTAGCACGGTACAATAGAAACTACACATAATTAGGAGTTTGGTTTCGGTGTGTACGCTTCCGTATTACGGATCGGCTTCGCTTGATAAATTTTATTAATATCTTGAAACATGTACATTGGTCGTTTCGTGTGTTACGGCTCGGCTTCTTTTCGATTTTTTTAAATAATATCTTTGGGAACATTGGTCGTTGCGTGTATTCGTCGTTACGCATTAGTCGTTTTGTGTGCTACGGCTCGGGTTCGCCTCGGCGGTTCTGCTTCGCAGAACTCGTGACGCCTACGGCTACAACTACATACACACAGTCCGTACAACTATAGACACATGTTTTTACAACTGCACATACACATGTTGTACTAAACAGAAATAAGTTGTACAGGTTATACATCTATCAGGTTGTACGAAGTAAACATGACAGAAGTACGAACTACACAGAACACGAGGTACAAAAGTACATAAATCCAAGTTGTACAACGACACAGAAAATCAAGTACAAAGTACACAGAACAGGATGCATAAAAGTACACAGAAATGAGAGTACGAAGTACACATAATAGGATGTACATACTATTAAAAAAATCCGTCGAAACATATCGACATGGGATCTAGTTTTGAAGATCTCGACGCGAGGAGTTCAAAAGTGAAAACGATTCGTAATTTGAATAAAAGGTTCTCAAGATATTTCGTTTTCAAAATTCGGATTTGAAAAATAAAAGGTAAAAGGGGGAAACTGTATGCCCACGTACCGGTAGGGATTCTCTGACTTAGAGCATCTCTAGTGGAACGTGTATATCTGGACGTGTATATCTCCATATACACGCCCATATACACGTTGCTAAATTTTACACCTCCCAGTTTTTTAGTGGAACGTGTATCAGGACGTGTAAATCAGAACGTGTATAATCCATGTCTTTGTAATGCAGTGCTATCAATAAAATATTTTTGCTTCACATAGTCCAACCGAAATGGAAAAGTTTGAACACGAAAGTTGTGAGAAACATCAAGTTGAACATGCTCGTCAAAGGATTTTTCAAAACTTCAACCGAGTGTGACGAATTTGACAAAATTCGACCAAAAAAGTTCTGAACATCGGTTCGAAATTGGCAAGTTATGATCGATGAAACTTGAAACTGAGTATGGGAATGGAACCAACTCATCAGTACGCACGTATTTCGTGTACACAACTTTTCAAATCGAATTGTATTTGTGTAGATCAAAGAGCAAGTAAAAAAGTAAAAAAGAAAAAAGCTCCAGACGTACGCGGGAGGAGGCAGTTGCTTCGTCCACGAGCGTGAGTAGGTCGTGTTTATATACACGCCTCGTAGCCTCCTGGATAGGACGTGTAAACTGCCACCACCATTTACACGATCCACTGGAGAGTGTTTTTTGCCTCACGTCGTGTAAAACTCCTATACACCTCCGTTTCCACGTTCCACTAGAGATGCTCTTAGCCCGCCTTGACTTTGGGTTCTTTGACAGGTGGGTCCCGTATCTGGTTGGCCGCACGTATCAGTGACTCAAAGTCAGGAAAAGTCTAGAGGGACAAAGTCAGACAATCTGTGCCGTCCCACGTACATGTATGGCCCAATTTCTCTCTTATACTCCCCCACTTTTAATCTAATTGTGATACTTGGCAGACATGCAGACAATCAAAATTATATCATATGAGGAGAAGCCAACACTTGTTATGATTTAATTGATGTTGAGGAGCTTTTTTAATGATTGCCGAGACGTCCTCACGTGTTCCATAGTGCTTGTTGGACCACGCACGCTGACAGGCTCTGCCCCTCTCATCCTCAGATAAATTGCTACTGCTGCTATGTTGATGCTACGCTTGAGCCGAAGGTTATGGCAAATCGTAGCACTACTCCGGCTCCTGCACTGCATCTCCTCCATTGGCGCGGTCAAGCTGGCATCGGTAGAAGCTCCGATTTGTGGAAATTATATCAGGGCGTAAATCATTTGTTTCGAATCCGACACCACTACAAGAAGAAATGTGCAATTTCATGTCCGCATACCTTTCGCTTTCATCCAGTCACAAACAAACTGCCACAGTATTCTTTGATCACGAATAAATAAAACGATGTACTTGCTCACCCTGATGGAGCCTGAACTGAGAAACATACCACTGAATACTGATTAACAGTTGATTAGCCAGTATAAGCTTTTCTTTCACTTGTACACACGTACATACATACATACATACATACATACATACATACATACATACATACATACATACATACATACATACATAACCACACCTTATGGTGCTACCACTAGTACAATAAAGCATACAACAGAAAATAGAGTTTTCCAAAGGAAGTACAAAATATAATTGTAATCTTACACCACATCAACAATCTAGCACACAGCCGTCATATGCTACAATGACTTCAGTTACACAAATCCTATAAGATACATGACCCGACGGAATTAATAGACTTGCCTTCAGACACTTCATTTAGCTCTCCTTCATCTAAGGAACTGCGGTAGCAGCAGCAGCAGGGAGCTCCAGGATGCCGGCGTGCATAAGCATCGCCCAGACGTGAGTCAGAAACTCGCCTCCTTGAGAAAGCAGTTCTATGTGACCCGCTACATTATCAGATGGTGCGATATACACCAACATCTCTGCCCAAAATTCGGCTAATAGTTCCCACCGGGTCTCGGGATTTTCCATCCTCTCTAGTGCTTTTCCCAATATAACACCCATGCTCAACAGTGTTTCAGATGTCTCTCTTGCATTATGCAGTTCCCTAAGCTTTTCATACTTGTCCCTTGGCGAAACGAGATCTTTAAGCGTTTCCTTTGCTTCTTTCTCCAGCTCACCAAGTGTACACTCTGACTCTATCGGACTACCGGGAAGCAACGTAGGGGCAAAAGCGACCAAGTATGCGACATACTTGGACAACCTAGTGGCAACACCTAGGTTCGGATTCACACAAGTTTCATCTGAGATTTCGCAGTATCTAGTCGCAACGTGCCATACCAGTATGACGTGAGTGAGTGTAAATTCATCTTCGATCTGGCCTGCCCATCTTAGCTCATCACTCATGCCATGTCTCATTACCGCTGAGGCTCCATTTGATAGATCGCCAGTGATTGATTTCCTGATAGCACATGCAACTGCATTCTTCAACTCCATTGACAAGTCTACAGGTTTGCCTGCTTTTCCACTTGGAAGGAGATTCTTCAACCGATCCCAGTAGCTAGAACTAGAACTGACGAAATCAACGACAGAGTACTGGCCAAGGTCGTTGCGCCAATAGCGAAGCCATTTTTTCTCTCTTTCAAAAAACCAGAGAAGCTTCTCGATACAGGCATTTCCTTGCCATGCTGGACTTGTTACGTAATTGCAGACCCAGGATACCTTTGCCCAATCAGTGACAAAATAAGACCCTATATGTAGTAACTGAAATATTGACAGTACACCCAACGCTACCGTGGTGATCACGACATCATGTGAGCTGATTTCGACCAACCGATTATCCAAAAGAGAAGGGTGTGTGTCCAGCGTACAAAGAGACCATGTTTTTTTTTAGATAAGGGGGTGCGGATCCCCGGCCTCTGCATCAAAATGATGCACACAGCCATCCGCAATTATTCAACAAAGTCTTACAAGATACAACATTGATCAAACCGAAGTCATCCCAGAATCGCTACAACTATGATGGGGTGACTATGATCAGGACCGCATGTCATGACCTCCCACCTACGCACATCATCGAAAACCGGATCACCGGTTCAGCAGACACTCAACGCGCACCGCATGCGCGCGCTGCAGAAATCGCTCCCGCCGTCTTCCACGAACCCATCTTTAGGAAAAGATCAACGCAAGACCTTGCAAGGCCAGCCGTCGACGCCGCCATGACGCCAAACAGCACCACCGCCTGCCCTCGTCCATTCGCACGCATCCACTCCGAGACTCCACTGCACCATGCTGCCGAGCCACCATTGTCAACGCGGAAAACGGCACGTCGCTCCACCAGAAGACTCCACCAGGCATCACGTGTTCCAAAACGATGCCCTCAAGAGGGAGAACGACACTGAGAGTGCCGCCATCGTCCGATCCGGTAGAACCAGATCTAGGGTTTTCCCCCGGAACTATGTGCGAAGGTTGGTGAATCTCGGCGACGACCCCTTCAACAAGGTGACGACACCCAAAGGCGCCGTAATCGTCGGCAGTAGCCCGGCTTGCACCGGCCGAACTCCCAGATCCGTCCTCCGAAGATGGCTGGGATTTGGTCACCACTCCTCGCCACCGATCCGCCGAAGAACACCACGCCACCGTCGCGCCGCTGCAAGGGAGCAGCCACGCCGACCTCCAGCCGGTTGGCCACCTCCGGCGAAGGAGGAGACCACCACCACGCCCGGAGCAGGAGCCCCCGGCTTCCTCGTGATGCTTGCCAAGCCCAGGGACGAGATCCACCGGCGCCGGTGAAGTCGGAGGGCTCGGCCCGCCAAGCCCATCTGGGCCCAGATCGGGCGCCGCCGCCACCAATCCTCGTCGCGCCTTCGTCATCGCCATCCCTGGCCGCCGCTGGCCCGCGTCACGCTAGAGAGTTGACCGGAGGGAACCGCCGCCGCTCCGACCCAACCTCCGGCCGAGGATGAACGCCGCCGCCGCCGCGCCACACGGGCTTTGCCCTGCGACGCCTATGGCGGCGGCGGCGGCGGGAGGGGCGAGATGGGAGGGGCGGACGGAGGCAGCCGGCGGGGGCTCCCCGGCACGGCGCGGCGGCGCCGCACGGGGGAGAGAGAGGGGTCAGGGGAGAGAGGGGTCCGATAGAAGTTCTGCAAATGTACCGCCTGCTATACAAGCAAATGTGAGGGTGAGTGAAATAGCACACCACCCTACCTGTCCGAGATACATGATGGCAGCGTACCTGGTGAAGAAGAAATCATAGAGGAAAGCCAGTTCTGCTTCAATCACTTGGAATGCTCTTTCATATCCTTGCTCCGTTCGCAACAGCAGTCCATCAAGAACAAGAGTACGAGTCTTGTCGAGCTTAGATTCAGGACAAGTGTAGCCAAAGTATCGTCGAACCACAAGGTGGAACAAGGCGAACGAGAGACATAGATCCTTGAGATGACGGATAGGACGAGAGGAATTGGAAGATGACAATATACCAATGTTGTCGCACCAAATTGTATCCAATGTTACTGGTATACCGGTGTGGAGGAGAACACTGTACAAATCCCTTCATAGTAACAGGATCATAGGACGTGCTGAGTTGGTGCTCACGCTTCATATAGAGGGCCAACCACTTAATGCCGTTTTTCGACGATGGTTTGCTCGCTAGAAATGCGGAAAATACCAGTTCCAAAAATTTAATAGATATCAGAATGTCCAAGACAGTGATATAGAACCAATACGAACGGATACGAGTAACCCTGCCGAAAACGGCCGAGATAGCTAAGCCGTTGAACAAGACATAGGTGCAATAGAGCTTAAACGGTTGCTTGTTGTCATCGAGCTTCTGAACAGACAATCCAATTGTTCCCCCGAAAACCATGAGCAGGAATATTCCCCACACCAGATACAATTGGCTCGTGACTATTTGCCCTCTCATCAATCCAAATGTGTAGGAGAGAAGTGGCAAGGTCAATGCAAACACTCCCTCGACTCCATACCTGACAATGATACTCTGAGACTGACGCCGTCTAGGAGATAGAATGATAAGAACGATCATAAACACGGCCGCCACAATCACGCAATATTTCACACGGTCTACGCCCTCCCTTGGATGCAGATATATGTTGATCCAGTGTTCCGTGCTGTTTCCGCATGCTTTCATTTCTGTAGTCGTATTCATGTCCCTGCATACGTATCCACGTAGAGAGTGCGGAACTCGTTAATACAGCAGCATGCATGTACTCACGTGGAGTGTGCAAAATAACATGCATGATGCATGGGCCTTCTATTTCGCAATCAATTAATCATAGATCTTCTGTTAAAGCAATAGGCAGACAAGCCACCACATGCTTCCACATAAGACTAGTCACAATGGAGAGTAACATAGAGTAGTAACTTGGTGATGTTACTAGTCTATGTTATTACCTTCACAATGGGGAGTAACATAATTGTAGTGTCATATAGGATCTTATTTATTGCACTATAGACTCATTTGTTCTTGATAAGTGTGATGTTACGGTAACTAGCTAAGTTACTCCAAACACCTCTCTCTTCATTAACTACATGCCACATAAACAAAACGGTCTTGAGATGTGTGATATTACTAGCTAAGTTACTCGCATTGTGACTAGTCTAAACTAAATTATATCCCCTCCATTCCAAATTAGATGACTTCTATTTGTCCAAAAATGGATGTATCTAGACTTATAACATGTCTAGGTATATCCACATTTATACATATACAAGTAATCTAATTTAGAATGGAGGGAGTATTACTTGTTGATCACGATTATATAATGGAGATAAATATTAATTAGCTGATCTATCTTTGCCGCCATCGACAAGGGCATCACTAACAACATCACGAACAATTTGATACATCATTCGCGCCATGGCGCACACAACGTTGACATCCGTCTGATGAACTCTAGTGCATGTCTTCGCCCGGCACCCGAGTTGGTGTCTCGTTGTCAACATATGTAGGGCCGCCCTTGCATCACCCGTGGTTGTCACAGCTAGGCACACCTCCCATCTTCGTCATCGGGCACACCATCTTCTTGGGTTTCGAGTTCACCCACGCAAGCTTGCCTTCCTGTCTATAGGGGCCTTTCATCGGGCTAGCACAGACATGCTGCCAGGTCCTCGGGCACCCCGTTTGCCGGGGAGGAGGCAGGAAAAGAATATAAGGTGGGGTGGTGGAAAATTTTCCTCCCTTGCTAATTGTTAGGGAGGGTCAAAGAACGAAAATGAAACGCTTTGAGATGTTTTTAGCGAAATAATTAGGGGGTCTCCTGTAAGCTCTACATGTTGGGGGGGGGGGGGGGGGGGGTCTAGGGCACCTATTGGTCCCCTTGTCTCCGCCGCTGCCGTCTGCCGCAGCAACTCACCATGGTAGCACGCCCCCTTGGCATGCCGCCCCTGATGTCCCGACAACATCATTGATGTCCTGTCACGCCTTGTCTTTGTCACCGTCGGGTTCTACCTTGCCTACTTTAGTATTGTCGCCCAAGTTCTCGATACGTCCAACATGGCTCCACCAGGCCTCCATTGCTTTCACCTCCTTTTTTTTCCAAACTCACCACAACTTCCTGATGGTCCCTGATGCGTCCCAAGCCCAAGTTTGGAAAGCTCGGACGAGCCACATTCTCATTGACTTCAACAACAAAAACTTATTCGGATTTGACTACCACCTTTCTCTTGTGTGCCAAGTTGTGTCACCGATTTCTTTCATGTGTACTCTGCTCTCTGCTGTAGCAAACCGGAATACGCCTTCAATCCTGATGTGTGCCCTGTTGTGGTAGACCTAGGACCGCACATCCTTCCCGATGGCTCGAACTGCATCGACTTTGATATCAACATTCTTTGATATGACTGTAACCCCGACTAAGACATTGAACCCAATAGCAACCAAGACGTCTCGTTATGTGACTACTTTGACCGCAGCTACACTGACATTGACACAAGAGAATGCAACGACACCGTTCATGAAGTTCCTGCTATGACTACCCGCGAGGCGGAGGCGGGTGGCAGACCACTAGTTTCTACTTCAGTTTCTGTACTCTCATTGTCAGCAACCTTCCCATTGCTCATGACGCTACGACTATGATTGTCGGACAATGTTAGATATTATAGTATTGGATCTACATCTAGGATTTGTAATCCAACTCATACACTATGAAAGGGTAAATTGATAGTGTGACTCGATTTCTAAAAGAAACAGATGAGAGGTAAAAATAAAATATGATTAAGAAGGAATCATTGATGGATGAGCAGCGGAGGATTATTCATTGATTACCGTTGAGAGCTTGGTCGTCGCCGTCCTGCTTCGCGGTGGTTTTGGCGGCTGCAAGAAAGAAACAATAGAGCAAGGAAAATTAGGCTACATTGGACACAGAGCTTTCAGGTCGACGAAAGCAACAAATGAAACATTAACAAGGCTGGGAGCTTACGGTGGGCACGGGAGACCGGGATGCTTATCGGAGGGCCGCGCGCGGCGGTGCGGGAGGCCGACGGAGGTCGCTTCCTTGGGTCCTCCGGCGCAGCGAGCTATCCGCTACTGTAGTTATCTCTGCGTCTTTCTCACTGTCCCTCTCAAGTCTCAGAGGTAAATATCAAACGGGAAACCCGACAACGGCATCATATCACGTGCAGCTCGAATCTCGATGTAGCTGAGTGAGTCGGACCACGAGCACTAGTACGACTGATCGTTTTCTTTTTCCAAAGTGTCGGGCATCGATGATTGGCATCCGGAGAGAGAGGGGTTTCAACTTTTAGAGCATCTCCACCGGGGCCTTTAAATGTGTGTCAGGCACCCCCAATTGGGTCTCCTTTGGGGTGCCGAACATGTGTCCGGGCAATATTTAGAGGCCGCCCACAGCGGTACTCCCAAAGGCTCACCCCCCAATCGCGAGCAAACTGTCGAACACCTCGGGGGCGTTCAAATTCATTTTAGAAACTTAAAAGATTCAAATTTCATTCATATTTCTTATATATTACAAAGATTTTGAATGAAATTTGAACTGCGGCGGCCTAGCGCCCTAGCCTACAGGTCGTCCCACCAGTCGTCGATGTCGTCCTCGATCTTCACCGGCGCCGCGGAGGAGCCAGCACGGCTGGAGGACGCGTTGTCGTGGCGCGGCGGGCGGCTGGAGGACGCGCTGTCGTTGCCCGTCGCACGGCTGGTGGAGGGGCCGCCGGAGGAGGAGGAGGCCGTCATCGCCAGGGTCGCCAAGAGGCCCGGCGAGTCCTGCTCGATGTCCACCGCGGACTCGGTGAGCGCCGCCAGGAAGCCCGGGCTGTCGCCGTCGTGGTCGTTCCGCAGTTCGGGCGGCACGTCGTAGCCATAGGGGATGGTCTCCACCGGCATTGCCTCCGCCCTGGCTTGACGGAGGAAGAGGCGCCCGCGCGGGTGTGGCGGCGAACGACGGCGGCGTTCGCCGATGGTGATGCCGCCAGCACCGCGTGGCGGCGAGCGGCGCGCAACCTGACGTCGTCGTTCTGGCGGAGTTGGGAGGAGGCGGAAGGGAATGGCGCTGCCCGTGGCAGCGTGGCGGCGCGCCGCATCGATGGCTGAGTCAACCGTGTGGCCGGTTGCTCCCCACCAGTCTTTGCGGCTGATGGGGGGATGCCCAACCGGGTAGGCCCAGGACCCCGAGTCGGCCTTCAAGGCCGGGTGGCCCAAAGCCCACCCGGTGTACATCTTCCAGGATACCGGGTCCCCGAGGATCCCGGTATGACGGCTCGGGGAGGCGGCAGCAGATATCTTCGAATCAGTCTGCGATTGTGTATCCCGAAGAGTGCGCTCCACGAAGCCGCACTTGTAGGCAGGATAGCTAGCGCCGCCAGCGAACCCGTCATTCCCTGTAAACCCTAGCCGGCTCCCTATATAAAGCCGGCAAGGAGCAACCCTAGAGGCAGACTCATCTCATTCCATAGCCTCCGGAGCACCCGCAAGCTCTGGTGCGCACACCATTGTACACCCCATTCAGATCCAAATACATACAAGCAGGAGTAGGTCTTTACCTCATACAGAGGGGCCGAACCTGGGTAAACTCTGCGTGTGCAACCTCTCTGTGAATCCTACGTCGCCTGGCTCACACCCGAGTTAAGCCACCCCGTATGGCATCTGCCGTGATTACCCCACGACAGTTGGCGCCCACCGTGGGGCCAGCGATCGCTGGAATTTACTTCATGGAGAGTCCTGAACCCGGCACTGGCGTCTACTTCAGCCCTCAAGCCATGTCGGGTCGCGGTGACATCGTCACCGGCAGCTACTTCGAGCACGGAGGGATCGGCTACGTCGCCGATCCACACACTTGGGGCAGGCCCAACTACGCCCCGATCACTCGCGCGATGGCTATCCCGTTCGGGACCGCTGTCACCGCCTACGTCGGCTTCTGCGGCTCGGATGAGGAAGGAGTCGCCAACAACTACGATGGTACTTCCTCCCCCGTCGACCCGCTTGACGAAGCCGCCATCGACACCGCGGTTGCAACCACTTTGCACCCGCCCCATCTGCCGAGACCGTCCAGATCTCGAACGACGACGACACCGGGTCGATCTTGCCCGTTCTCGACTACGAGTCGGAGGGCTCGACCGATCTGGCCTCGGACGGCACGGCGACACCCGCCCACATCTACATGACGGGCGAGGCGGCAAACTCTGCTGCCGCCAAACCCGGCAACAAACGCGCCACAGCAGAGGCCAACGCGCAGAAGCAGCGCGACCAGGCACGGCGCGAGCAGGAGGCTCGCGAAAAGCAGCAACGCGACGAATCTCTCGCCGCCCTGCGAGGACAAGCAGGTCGGGTGGCTGACCCGCTCAGCACCCCGATCACGCCGGCGAACGTCGTCGATCAGGCGACACAGCTCGAGCAGCTGCGCCGGAAGATGGCCCTCCAGCAGGAGGAGATCCGCCAGAAGGAGCTGGAGGTCGATGCTCAGTCGACCGCTCTCTCCGCGGTCACTCGGCATCACAAAAACCGCAAGTCGCGGCTTAACCCTGATGCACCAACTCGCGCGCTCGACAACGCCTTCGCGCGCGAGACAGAGCTGGAGAGGCAGCGTGACGAGTGCCGCAGGGCCCAGCCCGGCGGCTCGAGTCAAGTTCCGCCTCAACCTCGCCCGGCGATGCCGCCTCCGGCGCCGCGGCCTCCTCCGAACCCGGCTCGTCCACAACCCCAGCCGCGGAGCGACGACGACGCCGACCTCGCGATTTCGGCACCCCAGTCGATTGCATGACTGCCGCCGCCTCTCTCTTCAAGAGGATCCGGGTCAAGGACAACCCCTATGGAGCAAGGGGTGCAAGCTGGTGGACAAGGCGCTGGAGCTGCAGGAGAACATGTCGCAATCCGACGGCAAGCTCTACTCCAGATCGCCACCCAGCGAGAAAACGGCCTCGGCACCACACCGAAGCCAGGGAAACAAGGGTTCCCCCAGGCGTGACGCTGCCCCACAGCCGCCACGCAGTCGGCACGAGGAGCCGGCAGTGTCGAGCAACGCGAGGGCTGGAGGCAACCCGCCTCGGCTCGCCCGCAACGACGCCCGGCACACCATCAACAACAACCAGGCGCAGGCACGCTCCAATCACTCCGCTCCGGATCTGCGCCACCACCTCAACGACAAGCGCGCCGAGGCGACGCGCAACAACAACGACGACGACGTCGGCCCTAGATGCTTTGGACCCGCCATCAGAGGCGAGCGTTTCCCTAGCAGCTTCAAAGGACCGAGAGAGGCGCCCAAGTACAACGCTGCCATGAACCCGGAAACTTGGGTCCAGGACTACTTGGCCGCCATGAGCATCCAGAACGCATCTTCGCTCTGTTGTGCGCGCTATTTTCCTCTCATGCTTGAGGGAACGGCTCGCACTTGGCTCAACAACCTCCCCAGGAACAGCGTCAACTCCTGGGGCGAGTTGAAGAGGCTCTTCATCACCAACTTCGAGGGACCTGCAAGCGCCCGGCCACGGTCGAGGACCTCAAGCGCTGCGTCCAGAAGGAGGGCGAGTCCACTAGAAAGTGGTATCGCCGAGTCGCCGACCTCATCAACTCGGCAGAACACCTCAGCGTCGACACGGTGCACTCCCACCTCGAGGACAACACCACCTTCGAGTCGCTCAAGCAGAAGCTGCGGCGCTCGCACAAGGGACATGACGATGGGCCAGCTACTCGCCATCGTGCACAAGTACGCCGAGTCCGACGTCACCAAGGACGACTCCGAGAGGACGACGACGAGAAGAAAGGCGGCAAAAACAAGAGCAAGGCCAAGCACTCCAGCGCTCATAAACGCAAGGGTGACGGCGGCTCCGAGCTTGTAGCCGCCACGGCTGCGGGGGGCCGCGGCTTCAAGAGCCAACGCGGCAACTTCCCGCGAAAGAAGCTCACCGCCACGGAGATCCTGGCCATGCCGTGTAGGTATCATAGCCTACCCGGCAAGCCAGCCGGCCACACCACTGACGAGTGCAGCTGGACTGCAGAAATCGTCAAGGCCAAGACCGGTGCCAAGAAGCGGGCACCCGACGGAGACGACGACGGTGAGCAGCAGCAGGGCATGCCTCCCACTGCCGGCTTCATGGGCCACACCTTCGTCGGCCTCGATTCCAGGGGGAGGAGAAGGTCATACGGCGCGCCGTCCACGCGACTCTGCCAGACGTGCCCCAGTGGCTCGACTGGTCAGAGCAGCCGATCACATGGAGCCGTCAAGACCACCCGCCCCGCGTCGATTACCCGGGCAAATTCGCTCTGGTGGTCGCGCCCCAGGTCAAGGGCTACATCTTGACCAAGACATTGATGGACGGAGGGTCGAGCATCAACATCCTCTACTACGAGACGTTCCAACGCATGAAATTGCGTGACGAACAGCTAGTCCCCACCATCACCACCTTCCACGGCATCGTCCCGGGAAAGAAGGCCTACCCGCTAGGCAAAATCGCACTCGACGTCGTCTTCGGCACCGCCAAGAACTTCCGGCTCGAGAAGATCTGGTTCGAGGTGGTGAACTTCCGTAGTTCCTACCACGCGATCCTCGGGCGACCCGCCTTTGCCAAATTCATGGCAAGGCCCTGCTACGCCTACCTGAAGATGAAACTGCCGGGTCCGAACGGCATCATCACTGTACACGGCGACGTCGACCGCGCCATCGAGTGCGAAAAGGGCAACGCCGTCTTTGCCGAGTCCGTCATCGCCACGGAGCAGCTGGAGCAACTCAAGCTGCAAGTCGACCCCAACGACATGACCATCGTCAAGAAGCCGACTCTGGACTCACGCGACAAGTTCCAGTCGGCACAGGAGACCAAGCGCATCCCGCTGGTCGAGGGCGACTCCTCCAAGACGGCGGTGATCGGCTCGCACATGGACGTCGCATAGGAAAGCGCGCTCTGCGACTTCCTCCGTGAGAATCGGGACATCTTCGCATGGAAACCATCTGACATGCCAGGCGTCCCGAGGGAGCTCGCAGAGCACAAGCTCAACGTTGACCCCAAGCTGAAGCCAGTGAAGCAGTTCCTGCGTCGCTTCACTGGTGAGAGACAGAAGGCTATTGGCGAAGAAATAGCCCGGCTCCTAGCTGCCGGGTTCATCGCCGAAGTCATACACCCGGAATGGCTTGCCAACCCGGTGCTCGTTCTGAAGAAGAACGGAACATGGCGGATGTGCATCGACTACACAGGCTTGAACAAAGCCTGTCCCAAGGATCCATTCGCATTGCCTCGCATCGATCAGCTGATCGACTCGACGGCAGGGTGCGAGGCGCTATGCTTCCTCGACGCCTACTCCGGGTACCACCAGATCAAGATGGCGCCCGAAGACCAGGAGAAGACGTCTTTCATCACGCCCTATGGCGCGTTTTGTTACGTCTCCATGCCCTTCGGCTTGAAAAATGCCGGAGCGACTTACCAGCGGTGCATACAGAACTGCTGCACGAGCAGATCGGCCGCAACGTCCACGCATATGTGGACGACATCGTCGTCAAGTCCAAGCTGAAGACGGACCTGATTGCCGACCTCACGGAGACATTCACCAACCTCCGCAAGTACAGGATAAAGCTCAACCCGGAAAAATGCGTCTTCGGCGTACCCGCGGGCAAGCTCCTGGGCTTCATCGTCTCCGAGCGAGGCATCGAAGCCAACCCAGAGAAGATCAAGGCGATCGAAGCTCTGAAGAAGCCGGAGAACCTCCGGGACGTGCAGCGGCTCACAGGCTGTGTCGCTGCCCTCAGCCGTTTCATCTCACGACTCGGCGAGAAGGCCATGCCCTTGTACCGGCTCCTCAAGAAGTCGGACACGTTCACCTGGAACGACGAGGCAGACGCCGCCTTGACGGCACTCAAGAAGACGTTGGCCGAGGCGCCGATCCTCGCATCTCCACTGGAAAAGGAGCCGATGCTCCTCTACATCGCCGCGACCAACCGAGTCGTCAGCGCGGTGGTCGTCGTCGAGCGCAAGGAGGAAGGCCACGAGCAACTGGTCCAGCGGCCAGTTTACTACGTCAGCGAAGTCCTGACGGATTCGAAGCAACGTTACCCGCATTACCAAAAACTTGTATACGGTGTTTTCTTTGCTTCAAGAAAATTGCGACACTACTTCATGGGCCACCCGATGACGGTGGTCAGCTCATCTCCCTAGCTGAAATAATCCGCAACAGAGAGGCAACTGGGCGCGTCGCCAAATGGGCCTCCGAGCTGCAGCCTTTCGGCCTCAGCTACGCAGCCCGCACTGCGATCAAGTCGCAGTCACTATCCGACTTCCTCGTCGACTGGATGGAGACACAGCTGCCGGCTCCAACCTATGAAGCCGGCAGATGGACCTGTTCTTTGACGGGTCAAAGATGTATGAGGGCTCGGGGGCTGGAGTCGTCCTCACTTCTCCCCAAGGCGACAAGATGCGATATGTGCTGCAGATACACTTCACCTGCACCAACAACGTCGCCGAGTACGAAGCCCTCCTACACGGCCTACGCGTGGCCAAGGAGATGGGAGTCAGCCGTATCAAATGTTATGGCGATTCCGACCTCGTCGTTCAGCAAACGATGGGGACCTGGGATGCAAATGATCCCAACATGGCGGCTTACCGCCGGCTCGTCGATCAAGTCGGCGGCCACTTCGCCGGCATGGAGCTGGAGCACGTCGACCGGAGGAAGAACGAGGCGGCTGACGCACTCTCTCGCTTCGGGTCTAAGCGGGACCGAGTCCCACCCGGCGTCTTCCTCGACCATCTACAAACCCGTCGGTACGCCCGCCGGCCGAAGTCGACATCGCCAACCCGCCATCATCAGATACAATTCTGGTGGCGGTAACCCAAGAAACAAGACTGGAGGGAACCCTACATCGAGTTCCTCACCACCAAAAAGCTGCCAGCCGACGAGGTCCTAGCACGGCGAGTCGTGCGCCGGGCCTCAGCTTACGCCATCATCAACAGCGAGCTCTACAAACGCAGCACATCGGGAGTTTTCCTCCGCTGCGTCGAGCCGGAAGAGGGAAGGCGCATCCTTCATGAGATCCACTCGGGAGATTGCGGCCACCATGTCGGCGCTCGCAACCTGGTCGCCAAGGCGTTCAGGCACGGTTTTTTCTGGCTCTCTGCACATCAGGATGCAGTCGACATCGTCCGTCGGTGCATCGGGTGCCAGAAGTACGCCCGGCAGGATCACCTACCCGCCGCGGCTCTGAAGACCATCCCTCTGACATGGCCATTCGCAGTCTGGGGAATAGACATGGTGGGCAAGTTCAAAACAGCTCGTGGTGGCATGACACATTTGCTCGTCGCAGTCGACAAGTTCACCAAATGGGTCGAAGTTGAACCTATCAAGAAACTCGACGGCAAGACCGCAACCAAGTTCCTCCAGAAGCTCATCTTCCGATTTGGCTACCCGCACAGCATCATCACCGACAACGGCACAAATTTCGCTGAAGGAGAGATGAAGGCCTTCTGCAAACAAAAAGGCATCCGTCTCGACTTGGCGTCTGTCGCCCACCCGCAATCAAACGGGCAGGCGGAAAGAATGAACCAGACAGTGCTGGCCGGGATCAAGCCGCGACTTCAAGTCCCACTGGAGCGAACACCGGGTTGCTGGCTGGACGAGCTACCAGCCGTACTCTGGGGCATCAGAACGACTCCAAACCGTTCCACCGGCTACACGCCATTCTTCATGGTGTACGGGGCGGAAGCCGTCATGCCGACCGACCTCGAGCACGACTCGCCTCGGGTCGCCCTCTACAACGAGGAAGAAAATGAAGAAGCCCGCCTAGTCGGCGTCGACCTCCTGGAAGAAGCTCGCGAACTCGCACTCTCCAGGACGGCGATATATCAGCAAAGCCTGCGCCGCTATCACAGCCGCCGGGTCAGAAGTCGCTCTTTCCAGGAAGGCGACTTGGTTCTTCGGCTCATCCAAAAGTCGAAAGGGATGCACAAGCTCTCGGCACCATGGGAAGGACCGTTCGTCGTTAGCAAAGCGATGGGCAACGGCTCCTACCACCTCGTCGACTTGCGTGAGCCGAACAAAAGCTCCAAGTCGGAAGAGGAGACCAAGCGTCCATGGAACATCAGCCTGCTTCGCCCCTATTATACATAGTATCCATTGTAATGCTGTGTAATCAATCAAGGAAATAAAGTCGATACATACCCGGCACGCTCGGGGGCTATCGTTTCGATTCAATCATGCTTTCGAGTCTTTATTCTTCCTACTCACACGTTATATGATTGATGGGTTGTCAAAGAGAGCCGGATGCCATGATGCGCGGCTCACCACTGGACCCCCTGCTCACGAAGCAAAATCACAGAAATTGTTGTTTTCTCCCAAGTCGTCAGCTACCCGCACAAAGTGAAGAAGTAGTGCAGCCGGTTCAAACCTAACTTGACAATGAAGCCGCACTCGGACTTTGTCACCATGGGTACCGCGCGCGTCACGAAAAAATCACGCGAAGCACACTTGGCGAGGTCGCACGATCGACTAGCTTACAAAACAAGCGAAAAACAAACAAAGTGACGAAAAGCGCACAAAAAACAAGCATGGGAGTGCCAAAACAAAGATTAATAAGCCGCAGAGGCGCATGCTGAAACGCAACCCGGCACATATCATACTTGTTTCATTACATAATATTTTTTCGCCCGCAGGCGACAAACCCTAACTACTTCAAAATAACCCCTCTTTTGAAAGCAGGGGAGCAAACTTCAAGACGGTGGAGCCGCCCGAGCAGAAGACGTCGACGCCTCGTTCGTCGCAGCCGGCGGTGGCAGAGCTGAAGCCCTTCAAAAAGGTACTCCGACGCCGGCTCCCTGTCCGCCACCTCGCCAAGGTCGTTGCCCTCAGGCACCACGTCGAAGACGAAGTCGTCGTGGTCGACCATCTTGGCAGCCCGGCAGGCGTAAGGGGCGCAGTACTCGAGCACCGGTGCAGATCTATCTCCCGGCCGCTGCTATCGGTCGGGATGCTGGCCGTGATCTTGTCCACGTTCGTCTGCCTGTACCGGCCCCGCACAAGCCCGAGTGCAACGCACGCGCCGGCTCGGGCGACGACTCCCGCACCCAGGTGATCACCTGGGGCATCAGCTCCAGAACCCGCAAGACCTTGCAGACGGGTGCGGGGACACCTTCCTTGGGCGACAGCATCTGGACGACCTTGCTGGCCAAGCCGTGAACGTCACGGGCGAAGACACCGAGCCGGTGGACGTGCTCCGCAGACGTCAGGCCAGCCGTCTCCTCGCCTGTTCAACAGAACAAAAATCAGCAACAATGCCACAAGTCAAGCAGGCACAAACGTGACAAGTCGCATGGAAGCTTTACCCCAGATGCCAACGGCGAGGTGGCAAGCCGCTCGGTCAGCTCCTTCATCTCGCGCTCGGCCTCGACGGATTTGCGCTCGAGCTTCTCGAGGTCCTCGCCGTACCCCTTGGTCGCCTGGGTGAGGGCGGCGTCCGCCTCCTCCTTCTGCTTGCTGAGCCGCTCGCAGGATTCCTGCACCGCGGCAAACGCCTGTGTGCCGGCTCTCCTGCGCGGCCAGCAGTTGCTGGTGCTCAGCGACGGAGATGAAGCCGTCGCGCCTTCTTCAGCTCCTCCTGCAGGCGGCGGGTCTCCTGCTGTTCGGCTTCGAGGAGCCAGGACAGCTCCTGCAGTACACAAGACAGTGATCAATCAGGAAGAAGCATGGGGGCTACGCCACGGGTTACCTCTACACCAACATTTGCTAACCCGGGGGCTAGCCCCAACAAAATACAAAATACGCCGAGTCAGGAACTCGGGGGCTACGCCCGAGTGGCATCTGCATACACCCGCCACCGGCCTGCCTCTACTTCGACATTGGCAAACCGGGGACCGCTATTCGCCAAACATCGCATCCAAAAACTATGAAGACCCAAGCCGCTTTCTACGAACACGACTCGGGCCTTGGGGGCTACATATACGCTACGGACGCAACAGGTGCAAGAAAGATTCTACGTACCTGGTGCGCATCCATCGCTGTTTGGATGGCGGCTCGGAAGTCAGGCCTGGGAGCAGACGCACCCGGGACGGAGCTCGGGGGCTGGGCAGTCAGCCCACCCGATGAGGAAGCCGTCGCGGCGGCGCGAGTCGCCGTCACCATCAGCGCCGTCTCTGGCACAGGCGTGGCATCCCCTGTGCCAGCCGGCACGGTGTCATCGACCCGAGGGGGCACAATAACTTCGTCGCCTCCGCCGGCGGAAGGCGGAGGAGTCGGCGCTCTCGCAGTCGGCTCCGTGACGTGCGCAGCGGGCCCCGCCCGCTGGGAGTCGTTCTCTAGCGCGTCCTCCATGTCGCTGAGGGACGCGTCCTCAGCCCTGCGACACTCGCACGGGTCAAACTCAAGATAGCGCCTCCAACGGAACTTCGGATGAGGATCAGCAGCTGACCTGTCACCCGCAGGTGGGAGAGTCGAGGTCCGAACCCCTCGGAAGCGAGGCGCAGGAGGCGAGTCGGCGCGGGCCCTCGCAGGGATGTCCCGCAAGGCCTTCTGCCTCCGCTCGGCAACGACGGTGCGCTGCACGGCAGCCCCAGCCGATCGCTCCGGTGGCGGCGGCGTCGAGTTCGCCGACTTGGAGCGCTTGGAGTTGGGCCCGGCGTCCTCAGCCGCAGGCCTACGCCTCCGCCGGATGCGGAGCGGCTGATCATCTTCATCATCATCTTCAGCAGGCGCCGGGTTCTTGGACCCGGCGCGTTCTTCTCTTCCTTCTTCTCCTTCCTCCTCATCCTCAGACAGGATGGGGATCGGTTGGCGGGAGGAGAAGGCGGCCTCGTTGGCCATGGTGGCGCTGTCGGCTTCGTCGTCGGAGTCGCGCTCGACAACGTCGTTGGGGCCGGCAAGCACCGTGGGAGCGTCTCCGCGGGTCGGAGGCAGCCCAACAAGCGATCGAACTCCTGAATTCGACGAGCAGGAAGGATCGGTATAAAAAGACCAAGAAAAGGAAAGTATTTCGAATCGTCAAGCAAAGGGACTCACCTCAGGAGCCGGATGCTTGGCGGAGAAGGCCTCCAAGCCGCCCACGATCCACTCGGGAGCCGGGTGGACCGTGATACACTTCATCCGCAGCGTGAATTGCTCTACCGACTCGAACAATGTCGGGTCATGGCGCTGCGGGTCCTTCGTCCCCGTGTACTCGCAGATCAGCGAGGGCCGGTGCTGCAGAGGCGCGATCTTCCTCTTCACCCAGGTGGCGATGAGGTTCAGACCCGTCAGCCCCCTTTCTTCAGCTCCTGGAGCGCGCCATCAGCCGGCGCACCATGGGCAAGTCGGCATCGCGCGGCAGCTCTTGAAGATTGCGTGGCCGGCTCGGCGATGGCGAGAAGGAAGGAATCCCGATCTCGCCGTCAGGCGCCGGCTCCCGCATGTAGAAGCCCGACTTCCTCCAATACACTTTGGAGGGGAGGCCGAGATCCAGGTAGTCGACGTCGCCGCGGACTTGGAAGTTGAGGCCGCCGCAAGGCGACATGTCACCGCCCTTCCCCAGCTTGCCGTGGAAGATCCACAGCCACAACGGGAAGAACGGGGCGCACCCGAAGTAACCCTCGCACAGGGTAACGAAGCAGGCGAGGTGGAGGATCGAGTTGGGCGTCAGGTCATGTACCTGTAGCCCGTAGAAGTTGAGGAAGCGCCGGAAGAACTCCGACGTGGGGAAGCCCAGCCCGCGCTCGAGGAACGTGAGGAAGGCGACGAACTCGCCCGGCGACGGCCGCGGGTGAGGATCCGCGGAGGCGATGCGCCACCGACGCTCCGACGCCGGCGGCAACAAACCCTCGTTGGCGGCTTGCTCCAACGCCTGCGTCGTCACCGACGACCTCTCCCACTTGTTCTTGGGCGCCACCATCTTGGCCGGAAGAGAGGGGAGGAGCAGGAATGACCAATGGCTGCGGTGGCGGTGCGGCGAAGAGCTCGGGCGCGAACTGTTTGGAGGAGAAACGGCGAGCACGAGGAAGAAGAGGAGAGTGAACTCACCAGCCGTGCTCCCTTGCCGCTTTAGTAGGCACAGTGAGTGGAGCCGTTACCGCAGTAAATGGCGCCGCCCACGTCGTCCACTATCGCCACGTCGCACGACGCCTCGGTTCCCACACGATGCCTTGGTTTCCACGGAAGCGTGCCGAGAAACGCGGCTCATATTTGGCCACGTCGCCCTATCACGACGTTTCAGACCGATGGATCAGGCGCGTGCGGGTCAAAAGACATCATCATTACCCTTGCTCCATCCCGAGGTGGAGGCAGTCGATGCGCCGTCAAGTCCCATCAATCGACTCGGCGTCAGACAGACAAACACTACAGGACAAGCGGTCAAAGATGTCGTGACGTCAGGCGGAGAAGACAAGGAGACAACCCGCACAAAGGCGAGTCGGGATGGCAAACGTCCCAACGGGCACAAGCCGGCATCAAACAAAAACTTGAGTTAGACCGGACGTTAAAAGCCAAAATCCACCACTCCGAGCCGTTGTTTCTTTTTCTCTGTTTCAGGAGTTCGTTCAACGACACGACCCGGCAGTTCGCAAGACGAAGACCAAGCCGGAGACGAGTCCCTGACGAACTCGGGGGCTAATGATGGGGGGATGCCCAACCGGGTAGGCCCAGGACCCCGAGTCGGCCTTCAAGGCCGGGTGGCCCATAGCCCACCCGGTGTACATCTTCCAGGATACCGGGTCCCCGAGGATCCCGTATGACGGCTCGGGGAGGCGGCCGCAGATATCTTCGAATCAGTCTGCGATTGTGTATCCCGAAGAGTGCGCTCCACGAAGCCACACTTGTAGGCAGGATAGCTAGCGCCGCCAGCAGAATCTGTCATTCCCTGTAAACCCAAGCCGGCTCCCTATATAAAGCCGGCAAGGAGCAACCCTAGAGACAGACTCATCTCATTCCATAGCCTCCGGAGCACCCGTAAACTCTGGTGCGCACACCATTGTACACCCCATTCAGATCCAAATACATACAAGCAGGAGTAGGTCTTTACCTCATACAGAGGGGCTGAACCTGGGTAAACTCTGCGTGTGCTATCTCTCTGTGAATCCTACGTCGCCTCGCTCACACCCAAGTTAAGCCACCCCGTATGGCATCTGCCGTGATTACCCCACGACAGCGGCCGGCGGTGTTGTACCGCGTGGTGCGCGAGTTGGGGCCGTCGTTCGGACCGCCGCCCGTTCGCGCTTGAAGCGGTCCAGCCAGCGGCCCCAGTTGGCCTGGCTGTCGTCGTTCTCGGGGAGGCGCCGCTCCGCCGGCGTCATCCAGCTGCGTGGGCGAGTGATGAACCTCCACATTTGCTCGTCCGTCTCGGTGAGTGGTGGCACAGGGAGGCCACCGGCTGAGATGGACCAGCCTTTGGGCAGCCGGCAGTCGTGAGGCGTGAGGAGCCCGTAGCGGTGCAGCTCCCAGGCGTCCTCGCTTAGGATGGTGCGGCCGCTGGATGCCATGACGGCTCGCCGGAGGTGGAGAGGAGAACGAGAAGGTGGAGAGGAGGGCGGGGTGGATAAGCATGGCCACGGGCGCCGGCTTTTAACATGGCCAGGGGCGGTGCGGCCGGCGTTAATGCGACGCGTGGGGAATCGGCAACGCCGGCCACATGGCCTGGCCGCCTGTGGAGCCGTCGCGTCGCCTGGCCGACGTAAATGGTTTGCGTGCGTACAGGCACACCAGCGTCCAGTCGCATCGTGTTGGAAACCGTCGACGACTGCACCATTAACGCGGCCAGACCGGCCTCCTGCACGGCGCGATAAAT
Source organism: Poa pratensis (assembly GCA_947311845.1). Lineage (NCBI taxonomy): Eukaryota > Viridiplantae > Streptophyta > Magnoliopsida > Poales > Poaceae > Poa > Poa pratensis. The sequence continues at coordinate 16,695,855 of CAMZMU010000027.1, read as the reverse complement.
GACGCCTGGGCGCGTCGTGTGTATGACGGGCGGGCCATCGCTGTCAGGGCCATGGCCGAGGCGATGTCCGGCACCCCCAGGAGGGCCTCCAAACTTAGAGGCCCGATTGGGGGTGCCGGACACAAAATCGCTCGGGGCGAGACTTTGGGGGTGCCGCTGGTGGGCGTTTTTGGTGTCCGGCCCTCCCAAAGGGCCTTTGGGGGTCCTTTAGAGGCCCCCGGTGAAGATGCTCTTAACCACGAGGTAAAAAAAAAATTAAAAAAGGAACGCAGGTGCACGTCAATATTTTTTTTGTGAAGCACGTCAATAATTGGAACCACGAACTGTTCCAACCTCGCCCAACATTTACTAATCGCTTGATGAAGCGTTTGAGGAAACTTGGCACCTTCAAAATATAGTTAGGACCTCCCTGTACAACCCCAAATCATCACTTCTATCTATCTGTTATATACTAAAAGTAAAATAAGGATGTTTAATAGACACACCACGTTAAGCCACATAGGTTAAAATTATATGCTTTGTAGATCTTAATTTTAACGGTTGAGATTAGACGGAAAAAACGTTACGTTCAACCAAAAATGTGTACATATATGGATATATGTCACGTAAATAAAAAAGCAAATAACTGGTATGTGGATTTTTTTTTGAGGGAAGGGTACGTAGATTAGCGCGGCGTCTTATGAAGAGATCCTGTGGCAGAAGTGTTCGATCCAAGTATCCAACCACGATTAGTGATAAGGCTCCGTGAAAGCAAGCTGTACTCACGCCGCCGTCAACTGGCCGAGCCTCGAGTGAGGCGTGAGTCCACTAAAGACCATCAGCTAGGTATATTAGCAAGCTACCAGTTGCACTAGCAAAGCTATACCCTACAGGAGACCATGATATGGATTAATTAGAAGGGAGCTCAATCTTACCGGCATCGGCTGATTGTGCTTTCAGCGATTCAGCGAGTCGGTGAGATAGAGCGATTCCACGGTACACCGGCCGTCGACGGTGAGGCCGAGCCTCGAGCGAGCCGGCGAGTCCATTGGCCGTGTCGGTGAGATAGAGCGAGTCGGCCGGGCGTCCACGGCTAGGTCGAGCCTAGAGCGAGTCCGCTGGCCATCGTCGAGGTAGATCGATACCGTGAGTCCGCTGGCCGTTGACGGTGAGGTCGAGGCTCGAGCAAGTCGGTAAGTCCACTGGCCAATGGCGAGGAAGAGCAACATCGTGATTTTACCGCCCATCGACGGCGAGTTCGAGTCTGAGCATGTCCGCTGGCCGTCAGCGAGGTGAGCGATTCTAAAAGTATGCTTCTGTCCGACGGCGAGGTCGAGTCAAGTAGGCGAGACCGTTGCCCGTCGTGGCGGTGGCAATGGAGCTCAGTGGGCCGTCCGTGAGTAGGATCGGAGCTTGCTGAAAAACACCACAGTGCCGCCGGGTTTTACACTTTTACCTCAACGGTTTCAACCCGTGGAAAGCGTGAAACCAAACCGCCCCAAACCAGCTGATTACCGGCTAGGTTGGGTTTACAACCAAAACCGGCTAAAACCGAGTATGCACAGGCTTTGATATTTGCATGAGCTGAATCGTCAAAAAAAATTGGCATTAAATACGTGCAATTTGCATGAGTATAGTTAATTTAGGGGATTGACTATGTGTAAGGCGCCTTATATTTGACATAACCGTAAGGCAATAGAATTTTTTTGTTAATCATCTAACCCACGCATACACCTCTCTCATGCATGCACTAGAAAATGAAACTGCTGAGATGACCACGCATTAAATGCGAAATTTAAAAATTTAAAAAGTTTTGTAGCTCAGACCGTTTATCCGATTTATGATACGTTTTCACCGTTGGACTAGTCGCGTCGAGATCTTCGAAACTAGATCCCATATCGATATGTTCCGACGACTTTTTTTTGCCCAAAAGTTACTACCCACGTAACATATAAGTTGCCCAGGATTAAATACGTAAGTTACCGACCATATTAGTGATTAGTTTTCGGATCAAAATAAAACCATTTTTTGTTGTTCTTTTAGAATTTTACGAGATTTAAAGTTACCACGTCACTTTGAGATGATAAATTTATCGTGTATAACTATTAGAATGACAATTGTCGATTTCATAGTGAAACTACACATAAAAAAAGATGGTCATTATATACGTAACTATTATTTAGAGGACATGGTAACTACATCGATTTCGTGGTGGGTAACTACATTATGAACACATGAATAACTAAATAAATACTGAGTGGGTAACTATTACCGAGAAAGTACGGTAACTACATTGATTTCATTTTGGATAACTTCACCATGAAAATACATGGGTAACTTTATCAGTACTGAGTGGATAAGTCTATCAGTATTGGGTGGTAATTATTACCGAGAGAGTAGGGTGGATAACTATACATGAAAACACACGGGGTAACTTTACTAGTACTAGGTGATAACTATTATCGAGAGAGTAGGGTGGATAACTACACATGAAAATACACGAGGTAACTTTACTAGTACTGGGTGATAACTATTATCGAGAGAGTAGGGTAACTATAACGATTTTGTGGTGGATAACTACACATGAAAACACATAGATAACTTTGTCAATACCGGGTGGTAACTCCATAAGTATTGGGTGGTAACTATTGCCGAGAGAGTATGGTAACTATAATGATTTTGTCAACCTAAAAACTAATTGCTAATATGGTGGGTAACTTAATTATTCAAGTCTTGGTAACTTTTATGTTACGGGGTGGTAATTTTCGGGCAAAAAAAAAGTTGTCGGAACATGTCAACATGGGATCTAGTTTCGAAGATCTCATCGCGACTAGCTCAGCGATGAAAACCGATTCTAAATCAGATAAACGGTTTGAGCTACAAAACTTTTTAAATTTTCGGATTGTGCATTAAATACGGGATGACATCATCTTTTTGGGTTTTTTTTGGGCTTGCATGCAAAAAGACGTGCGGTCTAACGACAAGGAAATGAGCAAAAGGACGTGCATGCATGCAACTTCTGGTTGACCGAATTTCGTCCGCCCATACGCGATCCAACGGCTCGCGGGGTGCTTACAGTTATGCCACACAGCAGACGCCTTACAATTAGATTTTCCCTTAATTTAGAAATTCCTATATATGTGTTATGTACACCTAGGAGCACATACGACAGTTTGAATTAGTACGTGTATACCATACGTCCATACGTGTAGTACAAGAACACCCAAAACAATCAGCTTGAACCGGAATAGATACAACACGAAGGCAAAAAGGTAAAAAAGACATTCAACACGTTCAATTCGAGACCACATCAACTATCAAGAAACAAATAACAAGTGGGTTCAGGAAAAATAAGTAGACTAATGGGCGTGTTCAAAAAAAATGACGTACAAAACTAAGTCTATTCAGAAACAAAAATACACTACCTATCTAGCTAGCTCCGTAGGAATACCCCACCGGTTCAAGAAAAAAAATACATACACAAGCTTTAGCTAGCTAGAATGCTGAAAGAAAGGCTTTCAGATTGAAATTTTTACTATGATTTTAACATATTATATAGTAAAGTATAGATGAAAATATGTATTTCAGTGTATAGATCTTTATATGTGAATGTTTCAGTATACAAAAGTATTACATTTTTAATTTCACCGCTAAATATAATACGAGAGGCAAATATTCTGAAACTTGGTTTACTATATTGTTTCGCAAAATGCTGCTATAATGCTCTTTTTATATTAATTCTGACTACAAACACATGACTTCCATACGGTTAGATCTGTGCACATCGGCTGTATATATTTTTTAAAGACAATATCATATGAATGTACATAGAATAGAAATTATGAACTTCATTTGTTATACAATTACAGTCGGCATAAGACTGGAAACAAGAGATATACTAGAAATTTCTAAAGAAACATCATAGTAAGCACTCGGTTGCCAATATGAGGGATCCTTTTTTTTTTTTATCATATTTCACATATATATGTACCTAAGTATCATAATTCATATGTGCAACCTAAGTATCATAATTCATATGTGCACTAATGTGATTCCCGGTAAAACTTTAATACATCTAACGTACAACTAAAACTTTGATTATATCTGAGTGTTTGTCAAAGGTATATGATGAATTAGCTCGCAGTATGACCCAGTATGACCCATAGTTACGTGTACTGTAGTGGCAATAAACAAAATGTGTAATCCATACAGAAGATCAAAAGATGGTCTAGCGAAAAATGATTCCATATACCGATCTCAAAGAAAACACAAAATTGATCATCTAACATAATTTTTCACTTTGGGGCACATTGAGCTTGATCTAATATGGACGCTAACCCATAACCGAATTAATTTATAATAAAAAATTGCATGCTAAATTTCCATGTGAATTTATTTATATGAGTTGATATAATATCGCCAAGTAGAAATTTGCATATATACATCGATATATGAATTCTAAATCTTGAAAAAACATTCACCCATAAAATAAAGATAAATAAAAGAGCTTTCCCACACATTGATATTTTTTATATACCTTTAAAAAATATAACAAATGAACCATGTTAATTCTAAATGAATAACATGAGTATCTATTAAACAATACATAGATGTTGCCCTCGCATTTGCGAGGGCTGCCATGCTAGTTTGAAAAAAAACAGCATCATTATGTTCTTTTTTTTTCAGAAATGAAACTTGTATCAGTTTATCATCATGGATAAACGGACGGAGGAAGCTTGTATCATCATGCAATCCTGCTCCTCTACTCCGTCATGTAACATCTCGAGAAATGTGCCAACCAAAACGACAAGAATGACACAAAGTCTTTAACTCGGAGCAATTATTCAGCAATGATATACTGCTGCAAAGCTTTGGGCTCTAAAGGAAACAGATATAAGCAGTCTAACAAAGATAGCAGCAGCCACTGGAAAACTGAAAATGCGGCACAAAGAGTGTTCTGTCCCGATACAACCACATCAGGTAGTGAAACGTGCCTTTCGCCATCCACCGTGCCATATCATTCCTGGAATGGAGTTAGATCGATATTGAACGGCTTCGTTCCCTTGGTGACTCGCTTCGCACAAGGAAAAAACAACGGTGAGTTGAAAGAAAGATTTGGCTTTCACTATACCGAAGGAAGGATGTCTAACTTACAGCAATCGCGATCAATTCCTCCAATAGCTCCTCCAAATTGCGCAATGGCTAGAAACAATTTGCAGAAAAGTGATATGTGAGCATATCATCACGCAGCATGAGTAATGCAAATATGAAGAAGAAAAGGAACAAAAGGATTGCAGCATGAAATGTCTCGGAAGCAATTGAGAGGTTACCCATTGAGTTGGCCCGTCACATGGTGAACTCAAGGGGTCATCATGTACCTATCACAGAATTATGAATCAAAATGAACCTTAAGAATGCTGTATCTTTGTGGATCATAACAAGAATGCAAGGTAGAAGAGAGAAAGCAACATCATAGCTTCATCTACCTCCATGAAAATACCATCAACACCAACTGCAACAGAAGTCCTTGCGATGCATGGTATAAGTTCCCGTAAGCCTCCACTAGCAACCCCACCGCCATCAAGCTTACAAAAAAGAATCAGCCCAGTTGAACAAATTAAAACCCTCAGAAGACAGCCATGTGCGTTAACTAGTTCAGATGAGGTTTAATTAGGTCATCGAATATTTTAGTAGTTGACTTGTTTAACAAAGAAAAAAGGGGAAAAAACATAATTCACTTATGGTTGACAAAAAATGCCTGCAAGAGGACAATTTGCCTAAGCCAAGAGAGCCATATTGGAAATAGGTGGGTATACCTTTTTCCCAGCTGGTTGTTGTAGAGCATGTGTTACATCAGCTACCTGAAAATGCATGCTTCTCTATCAACGATCTATGTCATTGTTCATGCTACATTGACACATTGCTACTACAACGTAAGAAGATAGTTGAATATACAAAAACTGAAGTACAAAGTAAGAGCATCATCTGGTTCATGTCTAACCTGTTAGAGAGATATTTGTATATTGTAGTTTCCCTATTAGATAGGGGGCTCCCTGCTTATTTACACCTGTACATGTACTATATATTGTGGCCTTTGCCCCCGTGGAATACAAGTTGCTATTCCTCCAACATGGTATCAGAGCGTTAGGTTTTTTTTTTTCCGCACGTCGCAACTCATGCTTTTCCTTTCCGATCGAACTAGTCTTCCCATCGTTCTCTGATTTCGTCCGCCGCCGGTCCGGCCGCTCCCGTCCGCCGCCGCCTCGGCCGCCTTTGTCATGGGCTGTCCACGCCTCGGCAGCCTTCGTTCCGGTCCGTCCACGCGTCGGCCGCCTCCGTCTCGGGCCGCAGCAGTCTCGGCCGCAGTAGTCCCGGCCGCCGCCGCTCCGGGCGCATCCGTTCCGCGCCCCGTCGTCTGATCTGGATCGGTGTTGACCAGCCACCGTACGAGAGTGGCTAGCAGCTTCTCCTCGATCTGATCTGGATCGTGGTTGACCGAGAGAGTTGCCGTTCCCGTCCCCTGCATCGGTCTTCTCGAGCAGTTCGTGCTGGTTCTCGATCCAATCTGGATCGGTGTTGACCAGTTTTCGTTGTAAAAAAAAAAAGAGATGTCTACATCATCGGGCTATGTCGCGATTCCTCGCTGGTCGGTGATCTTTGATGGCACGAATTATCCTGATTTCGCTGCCTTTATGCGCATTCATATGCGTGGTCTTCGTCTCTGGGGTGTGCTTTCCGGCGAGGTCTCGTGTCCGCCGTGCCCCATTGCTCCTACTGCTCCTATTCCGCCGACGCCACCAGTTCTTGCTGCCGATGCTACTCAGGCTGCAAAGGATGCAGCTAAGAGTGCGGATGATATTGCCATTGCTGCGTATGACCGGCAGGTCAAGGAGCATTCTGACGCCCTTGAGACCTACCGGTTGGATCTGACTGCTTACACCCAGTGGATTGATGATGATGCTCGTGCTGCGGCTGTTCTCACCGCCAGTGTTCTACCGCAGTTTGCCTCTGAGTTTATGGGCCTCAGTACTGTCGCTGACATGTGGGCTCACCTTCGTCAGCGTCATCAGCCGTCCGGGGATGCTCTATATCTGTCTGTGGTTCGTCAGGAGCATGATCTTCAGCAGGGTGACTCTACCATTGATCAGTTCTACACGCAGAGTGCTGCTATCTGGCGTCAGCTCGACTCTCTTCGCACTGCCGTGTGTGGTGCCTGCCCGTGTTGTCAGACTGTGCGTTCCGACTTGGAGTTTCAGCGCGTATATGAGTTCTTGTCTCGACTCCGCAAGGAGTTCGAGCCCCGACGTGCTCAGCTGCTTGCTCGTGGTCGTGTCCCTATCTCGGAGGTGATGTCTGAGCTTCGTGCTGAGGAGATTCGTCTACGTGGCGTTGGGTTGCTTGAGGTTCCTTCTGTGCTTGCTGCCCATGGTCCTCCTTCATCGCCTGCTTCATCGACTCCTTCGCGGTTCACTGCTCCGCCACTTTTACCCACTCCTCAGGGTCAGGGCCTGGGTCGTGGCCAGGGTCGTGGCACTCGTCCACGCCCTCACTGCACCTACTGTGATCTGCCTGGCCACACCGAGTCTCGTTGCTACACGAGGGAGCGTGATCTGCGTAAGCAGAAGGCGTCTGCTTCTCCCGGGACTCGTGCTTCCTCTGGCTCGTCAGGGTCTTCTCCAGCCGGCTTCACCGACCAGGACATTATGCGGCTCAAGCGGATGCTCGCCGCTTCAGGTTCTTCTTCGACGGGTACTGCTGGCTCTGTGACTGATTCTTCTGGCACTGCGCGACCACCATCTTCTACACAGTCAGGTACATCCTCGTGGGTTCTGGATTCTGGAGCTTCTTTTCATATGACTTCTGATTCTTCCACTCTGTCCTCTCTTTGACCTCTTGATTCTCCTCTTAGTGTTCTTACTGCTGATGGTACTTCTCTCTCTGTTTCTAGTCGAGGCACTCTTTCTACTTCTTCTTTTTTTGTCCCTGATATTTCTCATGTTCCTCGTCTTACCATGAACTTGTTCTCTGCCGGTCAGCTTACTGATTCTGGTTGTCGCGTCATTCTTGACGCCGATTCTTGTTCTGTTCAGGATCGTCGCACGCAGGTTTTGGTTGGAGCTGGCCCTCGCCGCCGTGATTCTCAGGGGGTTTGGGATATAGACTGGCTTCGTGTTCCTTCCGCTGCTACCTCGCCTGCCAGTTCTCCTGCTATCGTCGCCTCTGTCACCGGCTCTTTTCAACAGTGGCATCATCGTCTTGGTCATCTTTGTGGTTCTCGTCTGTCGTCATTAGTTCATCGTGGTCTTCTGGGCCTGTCTCGGGAGATGTTTCTTTACAGTGTCAGGGTTGTAGGCTAGGAAAACAGATTCAGTTACCCTATCCTACTAGTGCGTCTGTATCTCAGCGTCCTTTCGACTTAGTTCACTCTGATGTTTGGGGTCCGGCTCCTTTCGCTTCGAAAGGGGGCCATCGATATTATATAATATTTATAGATGATTTTTCTCGTTACACTTGGCTGTATTTTATGTCTTCTCGTACTGAGGTTCTCTCCATATATAATCGTTTTGCCGCCATGGTTCTTACTCAGTTCTCTACGCCTATTCGTGTGTTTCATGCTGACTCTGCTGGTGAGTATATCTCCAAGCATTTGCGTGGTGTTCTTGCTGAGCAGGGCACTCTCGCTCAGTTCTCCTGTCCCGGTGCGCATGCTCAAAATGGCGTGGCTGAGCGTAAGCATCGCCATCTTCTTGAGACTGCGCGTGCGATGATGATCGCCTCTTCTCTTCCGCCTCATTTCTGGGCTGAGGCCGTTTCTACCTCGGCCTATCTGATTAATATCCAGCCTTCTGCCGCCCTTCAGGGTGCCATTCCTCTCGAGAGACTCTACGATCGTTCTCCTTGTTGGAGGAATAGCAACTTGTATTCCACGGGGCCAAAGGCCACAATATATAGTACATGTACAGGTGTAAATATGCAGGGAGCCCCCAATCTAATAGGGAAACTACAATATACAAATATCTCTCTAACACCCCCCCCCCCTCAAACTCATGGTGGATCCACAACACTGAGTTTGGAGAGGAAAAAACTATGCTGTGCTCTAGTCTGGGTTTCGTGAAAAAATCCGCCAACTGTAACTCTGAAGGCACATACTGGAGCGCAATAATCTGATCCTGCACACTAGCACGGACAAAAGAAGCATCAACGCCAATATGCTTAGTAAGCTCATGCTTCACCGGGTCACGTGCAATGCTAATAGCACCTGTACTGTCTGACAATAGAGTCATGGGTGTCGTAACAGAGACACCAAAATCTGCAAGTAACCACCGTAACCAAGTCACCTCCGCAGTCAAAAGAGCCATAGCTCGCAACTCAGCTTCTGCACTCGAACGGGAAACTGCGGTCTGTTTCTTCGTCTTCCAGGCAATGAGAGAACCACCAAGAAAGACACAGTAAGCAGAAAGTGAACGGCGATCCAAAGGGTCACTAGCCCAAGTGGCATCGGAGTAGGACTGAAGCTGTAACGAGTTGGAACGAGGAAAGAAAAGACAAAGAGAGATCGTTCCACGAAGATAGCGTAGAACACGAAGAAGGTGACTATAGTGAACCGAAGTGGGAGCAGAAACAAACTGACTCAGAATATGGACAGGATAAGAAATATCAGGGCGAGTAACAGCCAGATAGACGAGACTCCCGACAAGATGTCGATAACGAGTCGGATCAGAGAGAGGATCGCCATCAGAAGCACGAAGAGAAATATTGAGCTCCATGGGAGTCTCAGCAGTACGGTCATCAGTAAGGGCAGCACGAGAAAGAAGATCATGAATATACCGTTCTTGGGATATAAAGAAACCATCAGAGGTGGACGAAACCTCAATCCCAAGAAAGTAACGAAACGGACCAAGATCCGACATAAGAAACTGCTCACTCAGACGTGCCTTGACAAAGGCAATATACTCCGGGTCGTCACCAGTGATGATCATGTCATCAACATACAGAAGAAGAAGAGTGCGACCACGAGGAGAAGAGTGAACAAACAACGCAGGGTCATGAGCACTGGAAGAGAAACCAGCAGCTGTGACCACAGAAGCAAAGCGCTCAAACCATGCACGAGGGGCTTGCTTAAGGCCATAGAGAGAGCGACGAAGACGGCAGACCATGCCATCTGTAACAGAATACCCCGGTGGTGGTTGCATATAAACCTCCTCACGCAACTCACCATTAAGAAAGGCATTCTTAACATCAAGCTGAGACACAGACCAATGGCGAACAGATGCCACGGCAAGAAGAGTCCGAACAGTGGTCATGTGAGCCACTGGAGCAAAAGTCTCATCATAATCACGGCCATGCTCCTGCTGAAAGCCACGAGCGACCAGACGAGCTTTGTAACGCTCAAGAGTCCCATCAGAGCGTGTCTTAACCTTATAGACCCACTTACAGGTGATAGGACGAACACGAGGAGGAAGAGGACGATCTCCCACGTACCAGTGCGCTCAAGCGCAGCAATCTCCTCAGCCATGGCAAGCTGCCATTCAGGATGAACAACAGCCTCACGATACGTAGTCGGCTCCGAGACAACCGAAACACTGTAGGTAGCGGGATTATAGAAATCAGGTGAAGGACAAGGCCGAGAACGAAGAGAATAAGTCGGCTGAGACGGTGCACCGGACGTAGAGGGTGCATCAGATGACTCGGTCACAACACGTGGACGGCGAGTATAATAGAAAGGAAAAGTAGGATGAGAAGGAGCAACAGAAGAAGACGGAGGCGGAGACGGGGACGGGGAGGGTAAAGAAGGCGGCGACGAAGGAGGAGAAGAAGGCATCGACGAAGGAGGAGAAGAAGGCATCGGAGTATACGACACCGGATCAGGGGGAGGAGGAGAAATATGAGGGACATCGGGAGGAGAATCAGGAAAAGTAAGAAAAGAGAGATCCTCCACAGTAGAGGTCGAGGAGGTCGAGCGTGGAAAGAAAGGACGAGACTCGTCAAACGTCACGTCCCGGGAAATACGCATCCGACGAGCCACGGATCCCAACATCGATAGCCCTTATGCTCATCACTATATCCGAGAAAAACACACTCAACAGACTGAGCTGTTAGTTTGGTGCGTTCACGAGGAGCGAGGAGAACATAGCAAACACAACCAAACAGACGCAACATGGAATAGTCAGGAGAGCGATCACATAGTCGCTCGAGAGGAATACCACCCTGAAGGGCGGCAGAAGGCTGAATGTTAATGAGATAGACCGAGGTAGAGACAGACTCAGCCCAGAAATGTGGCGGGAGAGAAGAAGCGATCATCATCGCACGAGCAGTCTCTAGAAGATGACGATGCTTACGCTCAGCAACGCCATTCTGAGCATGTGCACCGGGACAAGAGAACTGAGCGAGAGTGCCCTGCTCAGCAAGAACACCACGCAAATGCTTGGAGATATACTCACCAGCAGAATCAGCACGGAACACACGAATAGGTGTAGAGAACTGAGTGTGAACCATGGTAGCAAAACGCTTATAGATAGAGAGACCTCACTACGAGAGGACATAAAGTAAATCCAAGTGTATCGTGAGTAATCATCTATAAAGATAATATAGTAGCGATGACCCCCTTTCGAAGCGAAGGGAGCCGGACCCCAAACATCTGAATGAACGAGATCAAAAGGACGCTCGGACACAGAGTCACTATGAGGATATGGTAGCTGAATCTGCTTACCAAGCCTACAACCCAGACAATCCAAAGAAGCGTTTCCGGAGACAGACCCTAGAACACCACGATGAACTAGAGACGAGAGACGAGAACCACATAAATGGCCAAGACGATGATGCCACTGCTGAAAAGAACTGGTGGCTGCGGCAACCTGGGTCGAGAGACTGGCGGCGGTGGCAGCGGAAGGAAGACGAAGCCAGTCAAGCTCCCATAGACCATCATGTCGTCGGGGACCAGCACCAAGCAAAGCGCCCGTACAACGATCCTGAACAGAACAAGAATCAAAGTCTAGAGTGACCCTACAACGAGAATCGACAATCTGACTACCAGAGAAAAGCTGCATGGTGAGTCGAGGAATATGAGCGACAGAAGGAACATGAAACGCGGGACTGCTAAGAGTGCCTCGACTAGCAACGGGGATGGGAGTACCATCGGCAGTACGAACAGAGACAGGAGACTCGACAGGTCGAATTGAGCTCAAGGCGGAAGAATCGTAAGTCATATGAAAAGATGCTCCAGTATCAAGAATCCAAGGGGATGTACCTGAATGAGAAGAAGGTGGTCTCTCGGTGCTAGAAAAGTCAGTCGCAGAACCAGCAGAACCTATCGGTGAAGAGTCCCAAGTAGCAAGCAGGCATCGGAGTTGCGCGATCTCACGCGCAGTGAAAGACGCCACTGAAGAGGTCGAGGTAGATGCGTCAGCCAAGGAGGACCAATCATCACAATACGTGGTCGCCACATGGGGAGTCGAAGGAGAGCAGCCAGAACCATGTGCAGAAGCCGCAAGAGTCGACGTAGAGCGGCGAGTCGACATAGATGGAGTCGACGTAGAGCGGCCACAACAGCGGGCAGAAGCCCCGATAGTCGGCGTAGAGCGGCGAGTCGACATAGACGAAGTCGACGTAGAGCGGCCATAACTGCGGGCAGAAGCCGCGAGAGTCGACGGAGAGCGGCGAGTCGATATAGACGGAGTCGACATAGAGCGGCCATAACCGCGGACAGAAGCCGCGAGAGTCGACGTAGAGCGGCGAGTCAACATAGACGGAGTCGACGTAGAGCGGCCATAAGTGCGGGCAGAAGCCGCGAGAGTCGACGGAGAGCGGCGAGTCGATATAGACGGAGTCGACATAGAGCGGCCATAACCGCGGACAGAAGCCGCGAGAGTCGACGTAGAGCGGCGAGTCAACATAGACGAAGTCGACGTAGAGCGGCCATAACTGCGGGCAGAAACCGCGAGAGTCGACGTAGAGCGGCATGCAGACGTCATCGAGGGAGACGACGAAAAAGGCAACAAATACCGCGGAGGAGCACCAAGCAGAGACGGAAGCTGGGGACAGCCAATAGGATCAGCAGTAGACAGTGACATTTTTTTTTGTTCCGATTTTTTTTTTTTTACACAGAAACGCTGGTCAACCAGATGAGATCGGTCTCGATCTGGATCGATCAGAGGCAGCAGCCAGACGAGGCAGCACGGAGGCAGCAGCAAGACGAGGCAGCAGCAGCAGATTGCTCCAACGAGCCTCGTATACGGTATACCGTACACGTATACGGCCGGCCGGCCGGCTGGATCGATCTGAAGTCCTAAACTCGTGTGTTGATGCGGGCCGGCTGATTGATCTGAAGACGGCGGACGGCTGCTGGTTTCCTAAACTCGTGGTGATGCGGACGGCTGCTGGTTTCCAAAAGATCGATCGGAGATAGAAGGCGGACGGCGGCGGCCCGGCCAGAACAAGAGCGGACAGAGCACCTGCTGGTCTGCCGGACGGAGGGCCACGGATGGGAAAGGTCAAGGAAAGACCTGTACGGGAGAAGAGCACGAGTTGCGGCGTGCGGGAAAAATTAACCTATGCTCTGATACCATGTTGGAGGAATAGCAACTTGTATTCCACGGGGCCAAAGGCCACAATATATAGTACATGTACAGGTGTAAATATGCAGGGAGCCCCCTATCTAATAGGGAAACTACAATATACAAATATCTCTCTAACACTCCTGACTATTCTATGCTTCGTTTGTTTGGTTGTGTTTGCTATGTTCTTCTTGCTCCTCGTGAACGCACCAAACTAACCGTTCAGTCTGTTGAGTGTGTTTTTCTCGGATATAGTGATGAGCATAAGGGCTACCATTGTTGGGATCCTGTGGCTCACCGGATGCGTATTTCCCGGGATGTGACGTTTGATGAGTCTCGGCCTTTCTATCCGCGTTCGACCTCCCCGACCTCTACTGTGGAGGATCTCTCTTTTCTTACTTTTCCTGATTCTCCTCCCGATATCCCTCATATTTCTCCTCCCTCTGATCCGGTGCCATCTACTCCGATGCCTTCTTCTCCTCCTTCGTCGCCGCCTTCTTCACCCTCCCTGTCCCCGTCCCAGCCTCCGTCTTCTCCTGTTGCTCCTTCTCATCCTACTTTTCCTTTCTATTATACTCGCCGTCCACGTGTTGTAACCGAGTCATCTGATGCACCCTCTACTTCCGGTGCACCGTCTCAGCCGACTTATTCTCTTCGTTCTCGGCCTTGTCCTTCACCTGATTTCTATAATCCCGCTACCTACAGTGTTTCAGTTGTCTCGGAGCCGACTACGTATCGTGAGGCTGTTGTTCATCCTGAATGGCAGCTTGCCATGGCTGAGGAGATTGCTGCGCTTGAGCGCACTGGTACGTGGGAGATCGTCTCTCTTCCTCCTCGTGTTCGTCCTATCACCTGTAAGTGGGTCTATAAGGTTAAGACCCGCTCTGATGGGACTCTTGAGCGTTACAAAGCTCGTCTGGTCGCTCGTGGCTTTCAGCAGGAGCATGGCCGTGATTATGATGAGACTTTTGCTCCAGTGGCTCACATGACCACTGTTCGGACTCTACTTGCCGTGGCATCTGTTCGCCATTGGTCTGTGTCTCAGCTTGATGTTAAGAATGCCTTTCTTAATGGTGAGTTGCGTGAGGAGGTTTATATGCAACCACCACCTGGGTATTCTGTTACAGATGGCATGGTCTGCCGTCTTCGTCGCTCTCTCTATGGCCTTAAGCAAGCCCCTCGTGCATGGTTTGAGCGCTTTGCTTCTGTGGTAACAGCTGCTAGTTTCTCTCCCAGTGCTCATGATCCTGCGTTGTTTGTTCACTGTTCTCCTCGTGGTCGCACTCTTCTTCTTCTTTATGTTGATGACATGATCATCACTGGTGACGACCCAGAGTATATTGCCTTTGTCAAGGCACGTCTGAGTGAGCAGTTTCTTATGTCGGATCTTGGTCCGCTTCGTTACTTTCTTGGGATTGAGGTTTCGTCCACCGCTGATGGTTTCTTTATATCCCAAGAACAGTATATTCATGATCTTCTTTCTCGTGCCGCTCTTACTGATGAGCGTACTGTTGAGACTCCCATGGAACTCAATATTTCTCTTCGTGCATCTGATGGCGATCCTCTCTCTGATCCGACTCGTTATCGACATCTTGTCGAGAGTCTAGTCTATTTGGCTGTTACTCGCCCTGATATTTCTTATCCTGTCCATATTCTGAGTCAGTTTGTTTCTGCTCCCACTTCGGTTCACTATAGTCACCTTCTTCGTGTTCTACGCTATCTTCGTGGAACGATCTCGCTTTGTCTCTTCTTTCCTCGTTCTAGCTCGTTACAGCTTCAGTCCTACTCCGATGCTACTTGGGCTAGTGATCCTTTGGATCACCGTTCACTTTCTGCTTACTGTGTTTTCCTTGGTGGTTCTCTCATTGCCTGGAAGACGAAGAAGCAGACCGCAGTTTCCCGTTCGAGTGCAGAAGCTGAGTTGCGAGCTATGGCTCTTTTGACTGCTTCTTTTGTCCGTGCTAGTGTGCAGGATCAGATTATTGCGCTCCAGTATGTGCCTTCAGAGTTACAGTTGGCGGATTTTTTCACGAAGGCCCAGACTAGAGCACAGCATAGCTTTTTCCTCTCCAAACTCAGTGTTGTGGATCCACCATGAGTTTGAGGGGGGTGTTAGAGAGATATTTGTATATTGTAGTTTCCCTATTAGATAGGGGGCTCCCTGCATATTTACACCTGTACATGTACTATATATTGTGGCATTTGGCCCCCGTGAAATACAAGTTGCTATTCCTCCAACATAACCAACATCCATTAATTATCGAGAACTAACAACAGAACAAGAGAAGCTAGACTATGTCAGCCATGTCAAGGCAAATGTGCCCCGAGAAAAGAAAACTGAATGCTTAATCACTTAATTAACACTAAAAGGGCACCATCTTCGTTATGATAATAGATGCAATGTTGCAAAACAGGATAATGCTTTTTTGAAAATATCATGCCATGATGAATAACAGACTTCCACACCTACCCAATGTCACCACTGACAACCTAGACAGAGCTGTTAATCACATAGAAACAAGATGGATAGATGCTTAGGGCATCTCCAGCGGCCCGACGCAAACGGACGTGCGCGGTCCATTTCTGTCCGATTTTGTCCATGGCCGGGAAAAACCCAGCCCAACGGCCCGACGCATTTTGTCTGAGCCGTCCGCGGCGACGCAAACGCGGCCCAAATTTGGGCTCGGTTTGCGTCGCAGCGGACCGTCCGCTGTGACCGCGCGTGTCCTCCCCCCTTTGATCTGGCCCCGCGCGTCAGCGACCGTGGCCTTCGCGACGTCTCCCGAGGCGTCCACGACTAGGGCGAAAGGCTGCCGCGCCGCCGCTTCGCCGTCTACGCCGCCATCAATTGGCGACGCCTCAATGGCCACCGCTGAAAGTGCATGTGCCCTCATGTGTAGTTTTGGTAATTAATGACAATCCCTTATGGACTAATGGTGTGCTACATGCTTCTCAGGTTTTATCAAGTGTCTTGCACAGGTGTGCCGGTAGTACCGGGTTAGCCGCGGTAGTACTCTCTCAGCCACTCATTGGCTCAGCGCAGGACTCCGTGGGCACTAGAACATCCGGTAGTTTCGGACTTTATCCGGTAGTACCGGGCAGTCGGTACTTCCGGGATAGGCACGGTAGTATTCTCTGAGCCAGTCGTTGGCTATGAGAAGGACTCCATGGGCTCTGGAACCTACGGTAGTTCCGTGGTTTTTCCCGGTACCGGCTTTCGGTAGTACCGGGGTTTGTTCCCCGGTAGTACCGACTCGGCGGGTTGACTGGCCGTTTGAAAGCAAAGCTCTGTTTCTGACCGGTAGTTCCGGGCTCTGTCCCGGTACTACCGCATGTACTAATGTTTGCTTTGAGATATCATCTTTTGTAGCGTGCAATGGATACATGAAGACGGAGCTAAGCAAGGCTCTCCCATAATGGGGTATGGGGGAGTAGTCGGAGAAGTCGTCATCAAGCATGTGCTAGCAAGGAAGTACAACAAAGGTGTTTCAACTTGAGGGAGTCAAGATCGTCATCAAGCATGTGCTAGCAAGGAAGAACAAGAAAGGTGTTCCAACTTGAGGAAGTCAAGATCTTCATCTTTGAGCTCAAGTGGAATGCTTAAGGCAAACGTATGATCTTGATAGGTTTCTCTTCTACCGGTCTCTTGCTTTTGGGAGACCGGGTTATAGGATAGATAGGCGTACTACCAAGAGGGGCTCTCGAGTGAGTAACTTGATCGCATCTTTGTGGAGAGCTGAAACCTTTGCCTACTTGGCATATCATCTTTCTTGGTTCTTATTTGGCTTTTATTCATGTGAGGATTGAGAGCTTGGTTCATCTCCATGTTAAGCTCTAGTTCATCAAAAACGGATTTCGTATGAAAAACTTATTGCGTTTTTTTTGTTGGAGGTTTCACCGGTTGTTCTCTTATCGAGAGGTTTTACCTTTTCCCATTTGGTTTTAACCTCCCTTGTTGTACTATGATGTTTCTCTGCATGATCTTATAGAGCCCCTTGTTGTGATTCCAACGAGCCAAGAATCATCGAAAACGGAGTTCGGGTGGTCAAGATATTGACGTTTTCGTATTTGATGTTTCTGCAGTTTTTGGATAGTGCGGTAGTACCGCGATTTCAGGCAATACTACCGCCCGATACAGAAGGTTTCGCGTTTTCTGACTCCACAAAATCCCAGGGGCGGTAGTACCGGGTCCCGGGGGCGGTAGTACCAACCCTGCGCGGAAAAACTGCATAACGGCTGGATTTTGGAGCCCCTATTTAAGGGGGTCTTCTTCCCCATTGAACCCAAGCTCTTGAGCACGAAATTCCCACCATTGTTGACCTTCTTGAGCTTACCTTTCTCTCAATCCCTCCAATGATTCTTGCATATTCTTGAGGGAAAAGTGAGAGGAGATCTAGATCCACCTTTCCACCAATCAATCTCTCCTAAGTGAAGGGAACCTAGTGGATCTAGATCTTGGAGTTCCTTTGTGGTTCTTCTCCTTTGTTCTTCCTCTCTTCTCCCCCCATAAGCATTAGTTGATTTTGGTGGGATTTGGGAGTGAAGGCTTTGACTCCTTTGTGGTTTTCTTTGTTCTTCCTCTCTTATTCCCCCAAAAGCATTTGTTGCTTTGTTCGAATTTGAGAGTGAAGGACTTGAGCACTTTGTGTGCTCTTGCCATTGCATCTTGCATCGGTTTGTGCTCTCCACGAGTTTTGTGGAAGTGAAAGTTCGTGAGCTTGTTACTCTTGGGTCATTGGACCCTAGACGCCTTTGTGGCCGGCCTTTTGTGGCAAGGACCTTTTGTGGTCAATTGGGACCTTTTGTGGTCAAGACCTGTTGTGGTCATTTGGGAGCCCCCAATTCGGTTGTGGGTGTGTGCCCCAAGGTTGTTGTACGGGATTCGATCTCCGCCCTAAAGAAGTTCAATAGTGGAAGGTGAGCTCAAACCTTTGTGGTTGAGCTCACAAGGAGAAGAAGGTGAGGCCTTTGTGGCGTTGAGCGGACCTGTGGTGGTCGCTCACACCTCTCCAACGAGACGTACTCCCCTAACAAGGAGGAACTCGGGAATACCTCGTCTCCGCGTGCCTCGGTTATTTCTATACCCGAGCTCTTACTTATGCACTTTACATTGTGATAGCCTTCGTGCTTGAAGTCATTTGTCCTGCTATCACTTTGTTGCTTGTCTTGCTTAGCATAAGTTGTTGGTGCACATAGGTGAACCTAGTATATTTAGGTTGTGTTCTTGATAAGTTAAACACTAAGTTTTATTCCGCATTTGTCAAGCCTAAATTGTAAAAAGTTGTACTCGCCTATTCGCCCCCCCCCCCTCTAGGCGACGTCTCTCCTTTCAACCGCCCCGCCCCTCCGTCGCCCGCCATTTAATGCCATGGAAGACCGCGTCCTCGGCCACCGTTAAAAGGACTCCGCGGCCACCTCCCACGATCACACAGCTCTCTCTTCTCCCTCCACCTCCCACTATCCACTTCCACCATGACGGGGTCGTGGCCGTTCAAGAAGGTGAAGGAGTCCGACGGCGGTTCTTCGTCGTCCTCGTCACGCCGCCGCCCAAGAAGCCCAGGGAACGACCTTATGTGGGCGTCCCTCTGGCGCAGGTTCTGTACCGCAACAACACGCCGGTACCGGGCGACGTCCACCTCCCCAACGACTGGCACCTCAACTCGAGGAGGGTGCCAGTCCCGCCGGTGCCTAGAGCCGGTGTGGAGCGGATGATGGAGATCCGCCGCCGCCGCAACCTCCTTCCCGCCGACCTGCGGGAGGACGACGCGTTCCACCCTGATTCTCGGTGGTGGGATCGGCCGGGGTTCGAGCGCGACGCCAGGAGGCGCGCTGGCCTCCTCGGCGATCAAGACTTCGACTACGGCGTTGTCACCGTCTAGGTGCCTCCACCGCCACCGGACTGGGAGCCGGAGGATGAGGAACCGGAGCAGGAGCCGGAGCACGCCGCGGAGGAGGATGACAAGCTCCTATTGGCGGGGTTCCAGCCGTCGGGTCTCACGGAGGAGGAGGCCTTCCGAGAGGCCATGATCGAGAGCGAGCGGGAGGAGCTCGGGCGCTGGCCTGGCCTTGGCTCAATGCTGAGGGCATCCACGCTGGAGAGCGGCGGCGCATCCAGCAGCCGCGGCCCGCCGCTGCTGCCGCCGAAGCAGGAGTGGGAGGAGCACACGTCGCCGCGGTCTCCCAATCAGTGGGTGCCTTGGCCGAAGGCGTCCTCCTCCTCCTCCGCACCGCCACCGCCACCTCCAGCTCCGGTGCCCGCGGCGGCGTGGTCCTTCCCCTGGGACCCGCCGGCGTTCTTCGACCTCACCGGCGACTCCGACGAGGAGTAGGCGCCGGCGGCGAGCCCTAGACTAGGGCGTTTTTATTATATTTCCTGTTTTTAAATTTCTGTTTTTATTTTCACGTCCTAAAATGTAATATATCTATTATTAATATATGGAAGTTTGCGTCAGGCCGCTGGGCTGGGCGCGACCCAAACGGACATTCGAGCGGATAGAGCCCATTTTGTGTCCGCGACCCGACGCAAACGGACCAAATCGGTCACGATTTGGTCGCAGTTTGCGTCGGGCCGCTGGAGATGCACTTATGCATATGGACAAAGGTAAGGTGCAAATACTTACAACTGGGCAATTTGCTTCCCTCAGCCACTCAAAGTTCCTTGGATCGACAATAAGATCATCTATGTGTAGAATGAAAACAACAGAAGATATTCCAAATTAGGTATCTATTAGAAAGAAACCATGAACACTGCAGGAAAACTATCAGATGGATTAATTTTCTGTGAAATCTGAATAAGGAGGCAGATATCTTGAGCTCCCTCCAATAGACAAAACGGATTGTCGTTGTTATGTTTTTGCATGGCAGCTGCACTGCAGGCAGCCCCAACCTGACTATTGCTATGTTATATTAGTGAATTCAGACACACTAAATGCCTCGACCCTGAGACATACTTCAAGAGATATTTGTCCCTCAAATGCCACGTGTTCATTTTTTCTGCATCTAGCTGCTCCATGGAAACCATCACTATTGCCCACGCCACATCATATTTGAGTGTCCAGAAAGAGCAGGATATTCTAGCAGGGCAATATGTTTCCTGATGATCACAGAGCAAATCATATAGTCTAATTCGATATTGTGTGTTCTCTTATTTATTTGTGCACATATTCATTTATTTTTCTCTTATTTATTTATTTATTTATTATTGAAGTGGCGGTGCATAGAAAAGAGAGCCAAAAGATGCCTTAACTGTAGCCAAACATGGTGCCACGCTCACAGACCATCACATTTTGATTTCCAGCAAGTCTAATTTTCTCAGCAGAGTTGGCCATAACCTGGAAAGGTACAGGATCATTTCGATCAATGTATACACAAAAACATGACGATAAGTATTATAACTGAATCTTGTACAGCAACAGAATGACAGATGCTTGGTGTGACATTTTCCATTGAAAATAACCATAAATATCAGTAGCACAAGCACATAACAGATATTTCGCTGCAGAAAGCTCCATCTTGAACAATGGCCTAGCCAAACTGACACACGGTGACTGATTGAACTCGATACTTCCCTAGACAAATGACATTGTGTGACATTTTCTAGAACATTAATCAAACTGAGCATGAATGTCTCTAGGCTAATGCTAAACCAAACAATGGCACCAGCAATAATGTACCTAGTGGCGTGTATAAGGATTAAGGAACCCACAAAAATTGTGATTCTAATATTTGACCAATATTGAGTTATTTTTATGAAAATAATATACGTACAAATAAAATTAGGATTAAAGTAAAAATTTGTCGAATATTCCAAGTCAAACCGTACCTTCTTAGAATAAACAGTTATAGCACTTAATTCAAATTTTGGCAGGATTGCCAGATCAAAATGCAACTTACAGAAGGAGCACAGAATTGTCCTTTCTTGATATTGATAATTTTCCCAGTCTTAGCAGCAGCCACTAAAAGATCAGTCTGTTGCCATAGTAATAAATTTGCATTAGGCATGCAGAATGAGATATCTATAGTGCCTATCCATACTTAGATGACAACTAGTACCGCAGCTCTCTGCAAAAAAAACAAGCATATACTGAAGTTGTACCTGGCGACAGAGGAAAGCTGGAATTTGTATAATATCAGCAACTCTTCCAACAGCTTCACACTGATTTAGAGAATTAGTTAGATAACATCATCCGTTAACACTTCAGAGAAAACAATACATAGTGCTAGATTATGAATTAAAAGAGTGCAGTATAGACATATAGTAGTACAAGATCTTTGGAGCATAATCGTAAATTCATGTCCATTTTTTCATACCGAACTTGAAATGCATGAAAAAAAGAAGTGGTAACATCTCATAGAAAGGAAACATGACTAAAATACACTGGTAAGTATGCACAAATATTAGGAAAGTGACATGGCAGAATTTGCTAGCAAAACAGACAAATATTTCCTAGCATACATGATTAATACAACCAAATGGTACCTGCCAGCTTTCATGCACGTCGGTGACCACTGGAAGGTCATATGCTGTCTTCACCTTTTCGAGTATCTGATATAGCAAGGACACAGAGAGTTATAAACAAAAGGAGACTAAAGTTCGAATGATCAAATATTATTTGACATGCCTTTAGGCCTTCTTCCAGACCGGGACCACGGAAGGACTTTGACGATGTACGGTTCGCCTTATCGAAGCTGGATTTGAACACAAGAGGCACCCCAAGTCTGCCATGGAAAATGAACAGGTTTAAGTTGGCCCAACAATAAAGAAAAGTACGATGATTGGTTGCTCACTTAGTTGTGATGGCTTTGATGTGTTTGGCCATCTTCATCACGTGCTCCTCTGATTCAATCACATTGGGCCCAGCCAACAAGAAGAACGGTTGAGCAGCCTGTTTGCAAGAATCAGAGGGGTCAGTTCATGCACAGATACAACACATGACAAGGGCAACCTGTTTCACGAATCAGAGGGGGTTTGGGGGAGTTCCTGCATAGCACAGAATAAAATAACATGAGTACTACAAAGCGTGTTCAGAATGCAAATTCTGCTATTTCCTTCCATGATCCCTTCCATAAATCAACAGATGAAGCAGAAACAGAGAGCAGACAGACAGAGATTTCTCTCAACTCGCACTGAGAATTCACAGAAACAGTAGCCCCCCTTCAGTCCTACCGAAGATCTCAAGGCGCAAGCATACCCACCATCGCCGCATACTCATCAATCAAACTCACTAAATCATGCGATTCTCACTTCTCAGTGGAACCGTTTGTGCATCATGTACATATCTCAGTAGTGACACGCAATTTGAGATTTTCAGTCAGCGATCCATCCTAATCGCAGCACTTACGCCCTAGTTAATCGACCACTTCAACCAGGAGATGGCTAACAAACAGAACCAAATCTCGAAAAACCCATGCCATCCATCACTGGTAGCAAGCACCACGCAAGATACGCTGCCGACTATCAGGTCCGAAGATCATCAACCTAAGCAGCCAGCAAATGGCAACAGGACCCAACAACTCCCTAATACAGCCGCGACTCCTAGACTAGAACCTCGTTGGCGAGGAAGGTATGAACCCCCACAGAGCACCCGGAGCCCGCAGGGTGGTCGACGAAATGCCGCACCCGACATCATGAACAAGGGGGGCGTTCTCGTTACCTTGAGCTGGCCGTACAGCGCCACGGAAGCGGCGTCCATTTTTCCTCCCCTTCACGAGATGAGACCGCCGCCGTGGATCAGTCGGAGGAGGGGGGCTGCCGGAGTCGGTCTGGGGGGATCGGTGTGTGCGTGAGGGAGGGGGACGGGGCGGGATGGAGACTCAACGGGGGCATGTGCCGTTGCAGACCGGCA
The DNA here is from genome assembly GCA_947311845.1 of Poa pratensis. NCBI lineage: Eukaryota > Viridiplantae > Streptophyta > Magnoliopsida > Poales > Poaceae > Poa > Poa pratensis. Next base: position 16,672,478 of record CAMZMU010000027.1, on the reverse strand, counting down.
AGCAACGAACCCATTCCCTGTTGTCTTTTTTATCGAGACCTGGATTAAGTTTGCGATTGAATTTTTTGTTGTAGCGTGGCACGCGTGATAAAAAAAACTAGTATCTCGAACAAGGAATTGAATGTTCGTTGATTGCTAGATAGATTCATGTCGTGTATTTGTTTTCGATTTGTTTTTCAGAACATGGGTCCGGCTTCTTTCAACGCGGCTACGATCAAGACACGTGACATCTATCGAACATTATGGCCACTCAAAGAAAAATAGGTAGCCGGATCCTATTTTTGTACCCTTCAAGTAAAAAAGCTACAGAAAAATCTGAAAAACTAATACTAGCTTGTTCTAGTGGGGAACGAAAAGAAGTATTTTTCATTCTCGTACATACTCACTCCGTCCGAGAATAAGTGTGCTTCTACCTTTTGTGGTTAGTCAAAGTTATTGAAAATTGACTTACTTTATAGAGAAAGGGATCAACATTTTATGACACCAAATTGATATCACTAGATTTGTCTCGAAATGAAGTTACAAAATATATCAACATAATGTTATATATGTTGCTACGTTTTTCTGTAAAGTTGGTTAGCCTTGATAAAAACTTGACTCGTTACAAATGGTAGACATACACTTACTCATGGAAGGAGTGAGTAGGCAGCTGTTAAGTCTTGCTTGCAAAAGAAAGAAACGAAACACAAGTACAAAGCAACGAATAACATGGATCCGGAATATTTGTTCTAAAAAAAACGTTGATCCAGCATTGTTTTCCTAATTTCGGTTTTACTCGTGGGCTGTGCCGTGCGAAAATCTGGGAGCCGGGCCGACTCGAGAGGCACGAGCCATATTGCCAGCCCATATCCGATCGGGCGCCCTCACAGCCCGCAATCACGCCCAAATCGCCGCCGCCCAAACATCCCAATTCCTGAACCCCAAAACCTAGCTCCCGCGGCGCATCGGTCCTGATTCCGGCAGCGATGTCCTTCTCCGGCGACCGCCAGGTGCCGCTGGAGCAGCAGAACTCTTCCGCCACAAAGATCCAGAGATGCTTCAGGGGAAAGAAGGCCGTGCAACCACATCATTCGAGAGCTCGAGAGAACTCTCTTCTACTCTCGAGAATGTAGATTGGCAGAAAACCCCCATCGCGGATTCGGAATTCTTCCGGCAGTTCTTGTTCTTCTTCGATGCGAAGGAGGACAAAGACATTGGCATCCTACTCCAGTTCTCCGACCTGCTTCTACAGCGTGTCAAGCGTGGTGGGGATGTGGTTCGCCTCTTTGTTGGTGGAGAAGATTGCTCCTCAGTGGTCGAACCAGCTGTGATTCGCCGGGTGAAAAAACTCGCGCTCATCTGTGTGCACGCTGTCCATCAGAAGAGGTTTGAATGGGGCAGCCAACTGTTGATGTCACCGGGAAGTGCAGCTATGCCTTCTGCCAGATTGCTGCTAGAAACCGTGGCCTGCTTGATAGATCCTGAAGTTCAGTGGAATTGCGAGGTGGTTTCATACCTTCAGCGGGCAAAGATCTACTGCTTACTTCGGGATGTTATTGTTGCTGCGACGGAGAATGCAGGACATTCGAAGCATTGTGGTGGTATCTCTGCTTTGGAGCTTGCTCTCATACTTGTAGCCTCACATGTTAGCAGTCATCCGTGTTGCTGTCCGGTTGTGGATCCCAGATGGAGTTTTTCCTCTCAGCTCTTATCTATTCCTTTCCTCTGGCACCATTTGCCTAATTTCAAGAAGGTTTTCTGTGATGATGGGTTCAGCAAATATCACATCCATCAGATGGCTTGCCTCTTGTCCTCTCGTGCTGATGTTCTTCCGGATGATGTATCTGCTAACCGTCCAGGATATGCGTGTGTTCTTGCAAATGTTCTTGAAGCTGCAACCTGCATTTTGTCTGAACCAAAGTTTGCTTCCGATGTAGTAGCTGACATCATTGCTGTTTCTACGCCATTGCTGGGCCGGTTACCGAACCTAAGACCACCTGCTGAAATGTTAGATGATGACGATGACATGAACATGGATGTTGTTGTTAAAGATGGTCTTGCTATTGATTTGCAGAGACAATTACTTGCATTGTTTGCTCCAAATTCAAGGTTTATTGAACATCTAGTGAATGCTGTAGTCAAAGGAACATTAAGTACAGACTATTCTGATCCAGTTGGGCCATCAGATGTTGAGATGGATGCTGTAGGTTCTGTTTGTGCCTTTCTTCATGTCACGCTGAATACATTTCATCTAGATGTTATCATGACTACGCTGGCATACTGCACTGAAATTGTTCCTGCATTGTGGAATTTCATAAAGCGCTGCCATGTAAACCAGAGATGGCAATCTTTGTCCAAGTGTGTGTCTGCATGGCTTGGTGATGCTCCTGGTTGGCTTTTGCCAATGTCCATATTTTGCCCCATATACAAGCAAATGTTAGAGATCCTTGACAAGTCTGAATTCTGTGAACAAGAGCCACCTTTTACACTTCAAGGATTGAAGTTCCTGATTATCACATTAAAGGAGGTTCTGTGGGAACTCCTTTGGATTATTCCTTCACGTGTCTGTTCTAGGCAGACTACATCATCCAATCATTTGTTCCTTAACAAAATGTCATTTGAGAATCTGAAGAGCAAACATAGCATTGAGCTGTCCGAATTACTTATACAGTTGCAGGACTGGAATAACCGATGCCCATTTACTTCTCCTAGTGATTTCTGTTCCCGAGAAGATATAAGTGAAAGTTTTGTCAATCAGGCGATACTTCCAAACACTCGAGAATCAGAGATTATAAAAGTTGCCCCCTTTTTGGTTCCCTTTGACATAAGAGTTAAAATATTTACTGCACATTTGGAAAATTCTAGAAAAAGGTTAATTTCTCGTCAGCCCTGTCTGTTGGAACTAAGAAAATCTCGATTTCTGGATGATGCTTTTGATCAGCTAAGTGTCCTCTCCGAAGAAGATCTTAAAAGACAATTTCAAGTGAAAATTTTCGATGAGCATGGTCTTGAAGAAACAAGAGTTGACGACGATAGTAGAATATTCCGAGATTTCATGGCAACCGTCACCCGACAAGCTTTTGATGTGCACTATGGCCTGTTCAAGGAAACAGTTGATCATCTGCTGTATCCCAACCCAAGGTCGAGGTTTGTTCATGCACAACAACTGCAGCATTTCCATGTCCTTGGAATTCTTCTTGGGAAGGCAATGTATGAGGGCATAAATGTTGGCTTGCCATTTGCAGCATTCTTCTTAAGGAATCTCAGACAAAAGTCCACCATTTTCAATGATCTGTTTTCACTGGATCCAGTTTCATATGAACATCTTCTGCAGTTAAAGCGCTATGAGGGCAAACTCTCGGACTTGGAGTTGCGTTTCGCTGTCGCAAATAATGAAAATGCTGAACAATCTGTAGAATTGCTTCCAGGTGGGAGAGGGATGCGTGTTACTGATCATAATGTTATCACGTATGTTCATCTAGTTGCCAACCACCAGCTAAATCAGACCCGTGTACAAAGTAGAGAGTTTTTGAGAGGTTTTCAACAGCTCATACCAAAAGAATGGATCGATATGTTCGATGAACATGAAATTCAGTTTCTCATATCCGGCTCTCCAGAAAGTTGTGGATGTTGATGACTTCGGCCCAGACACCAACTATACCGGAGGATATCATGAGGGTCATCAGGTGATCGATTTGTTTTGGGAGGTTTGAGCAAGCTTCATCATCAGAACAAATTTGTGAGGTTTGCGACAGGCTGTTCTCACGGCCCATTCCATGGATTTCAAATACCTTGCTCCAAAACTTAGCATCTTGAGAATTGAGATTGAGTGACCCAGGCATGGAGGAGCATATGGACTGTTTGCCTACCTCGTCTACCTGCATGAACCAGCTGAAGCTTCCTCGAATTGTTGCACGCGATAACTCTGAGGTTTTGATCTTGCTTGACTACCTGATGAATTTGTTGTGCAGTCTATAGTTACTATATCTAGTACTTCCTCTGTCAAAGTCATCAAGACATTAAGCACATACGGAGTACATTTCAGCAGAAGCTTTTGAGAATAGGAAAAAGTAGGAAGAATTCCTGTTATATGTACATACTCCTTTTTATTGATGACTCTTGTGGGATATTTGGTATCTTTTTTTGACATGTTTTAATTAGGATCTTTTATAGAAAAAAAATGCAATCAGGTCCTCGTAGCTTTTTGCCCCCCCCCCCCCCCCCCCCCCCCCCAAAAAAATTAGAACAAAGATACAAAATACCATGTCTATTGAAAACATGAACTCTAAATTTCACCTTCCGGTCTGGAAAAATATGAAGTCCTGACAAACTTGAACAATAAACCAAATACTGCTTATATTAAAAAAAAATGTTTTACCAGTATTTAGGTTGAATTTCGAATTTGAGTGATGAATGCTAGATTCAAGTTCTGTACGTGTTCCTGATTTTTATCCTTGAATTTGGATTTAACCTCTTTCGACAGAGACTCCACTGAACAACGGCGTCTTGAAAGCGAACACACTTGGACAAAATTGCTGCGAGAATGGAGAACATTTGACAGTGACATGTTCAAAACGACCAACAAAAAGATAGTTTATTAAATTATCCACAACGGCATCAACATCAGAATGTAACTTTCACGATTAACACATCATAAAAATACTGTCAAAGCAGGCGCATTCAATAGATAAAGATGCATTCCATTATGTTCGTCAGCACAAGGCTCTTTTCTCTACACCTCCACAGAACATATTATGGCACCGTCACCAAGGCAAATATTTACAAATAACATTAGCATTTGCTTAACGCATACAGAGATACTGTACAGCCATGGTAGAAGGCACAGAGACTGATAAGCTGCTGCTTATATTGGTTGCTACGGTTGGTCTGATGGTTTTAGGAAATTGTGGCACTCAAGCTGCTGCATCTCTCCTCCGTTGACCGGGTCAAACTGGCACCGGTAGAAGCTGCAAGTAAAAATGCATATGGCTCGTTAAATATATATGGCTAGAAATCGGATCATTGCAAGAATTATAATGTTCAGTTTCATGTCCTCACCTTCCATCCATGCCAACAACAGCGACGGTATTCTTCTCGTGGCCAAATGCAACAATGTACTGCTCACCCTCGTGGAGCCTGAATTGAGCAACAGACCACTCCGAGTGGAAATATTTAGGAAGCACACCTGCACACAATGAAATAGAAAGGCTTAGTACCATACAGAAAACAAGGAAACATGTACTTGGGCATGGTCTAACTACCAAAAATACAGCCATACCCATAAATTAAACAATGCAAGATACGAAAGAACAAAGACCAATCATGCAGTGTTCAGTTACAAGCTTCCAGCAAGAGAGTATCAACAGTCATGTACGAAAATAACTCAGATAAATTAAAGGAAGAAGGAACCATCATGGAAACTAGAGTCTACAAAACATTAATGTATATTAAGTACATTTTGAACACTGTAAACCTATCAAATATTATAGTTATAGACAGTATCAAACATGCAGGCCACACTCAAAGAAAAACAGGTAACCAGAACTATTTTTGTGTACCCTTTAAGTAGAAAAGGCTGCCAACAACTAAATCTGAAAAATTAATATCTTGTTATAATTAAGAAGAACTCAACAAAAAGAAGTATTTTCCCTTCTTATGCAGTTATTTAGTCTTTGCTTGCAAAAGAAAGAAAGTAAGAACATAGTACCCGGATTAGGAGCTTACCCTTAATGAAAGAAAATGATGGGCTCATATGGGGAACGTCAGGCTCTGGAGCTGGCAGAGGTTTATCATGTGTGGTCAAACCCACATTTATCTTTAAATTGAACACATGAATTGTTCCTTTATCACTAGATACAGCCAAATACTGTAAATTATTTGAGAAAGCCAAGCTATATATTTCTGCTCGGTCAGCACCTCTCCTTACCTGCAAGAGAATAAGAAAGACAAAACATTTAAATTCAACATTGTATCCCCAGCAGTGAAAAGGTAAGCAAAGTATAGTTACAAGTCAAAAGGTTAGCAAAGTATAGTTACATATGTAAGTTTCTTACAAAAAGGTAAGATCAAGATGTATCATTATAATAAAATCTTGTGGTTCTTGTTATCTCAGTGCTTTCAATTATTTGTGTGATTTGGTACTTCCAATGTAGATTGAAACATCAATACTGAAATAATGTATTGCAAACAAGCAATGAAATCAAACCACCCAAATCACTGGAGCAAGTTCAGAAATCTATACGAAACAAAAGTTGATAAAAAAAATAGCATTAATAAGTGGCCAGGGGTGCAACTTCAATTATGGGGGCGAAGCAAATAAAAAGCGATATTGGTGTACTTGGTGGGTGAGGGTGCCACATTCTGGTAATAAAAGGTAGAAAACTACAATTATAGAAACAGTCCTATGTGGCAACAAAAAATGCCTATTACAGTGTAATTATTCTGTCGACCAAAATATAGTCATATAGCAAGTTAACATCCCTTCACAAATACAAAATAATGTACCAATCTTCAGACCACACAAACAATAGGTACAGTTTCTCCAGTTCAGAGCCCTCCAACCTCAACAATGTTTGTTGTGTGCAAGATTTCTAAAGGGAAATAAGAGAAACGGATAACAGAGCCATCAAAGTCAAGAATGTCTGCCTTGTCCCAGATTTCAAGGTGGAATTATGAGAAATGGTCATCTTCAGAACCAGGGAATTTGCTAATCATGATGGATGATTATAAGCAAAGCAAACAAACCAAATGGTGCATGAAAGCAACATGTTACAAAGTACCGACCATGATGGACCACCAATGAAGGATCACAATGTTGACACTTTCGATAATGTTAGCTTACTGAACAATTTCTTCCATGGGAACTTTAAGGAATCATTGTACATAATTGCTAACAACTGAGCCCAAGTGTCAGCTGTCAACAGTGATATATGACATGTATTTACTTTACTGAACAGATGGTTGGCATCATACTGCCAAGGAAATGATATGAGCTTGATTGTATGACCAATATCGTTTATTTTAGTACACAGATGGTAGTTGAATTGGTATGGGATGAAACTCAAAAGCACCATAAGGATTTAAGATCATCACTCTTGAACTAGTACTGTAGCAAGACTGGTTTCCTTTTTTAAGATGAAATTTAAGAATGTATTTCAAATAGAACACAAAGACTGGATTTACAAGAACAAACAAAACATCAATAGTGAAACATCAGAAAGGGTGTACTGAACAAGGACTGATAATTTAAGATGTGATGCTAAAATAGATCATGAAAACAACCAAACTGACTACCCAAAATATCTCCAAAGGCACCTGAGGCCTAAACTATTGTTATGTCAAACTATTATTGACTGTAATTGCTAATCAAATGCAGCATCCAGCATCAGCGAAATTGGCAGCACTTTATGCTCAGTGAAAAACCTAATCAATGTGTCAAGAGATATTCCTTCTAAAAAGAAAGGCTAAGTCTGCAATCATCCTTTAGTAACCTATGTCGAATGGTACTGTTGACAACAGTGCAAAACAAAACCATTTTTAGCATAGCATAGGCAGGGGCGGATCTAGCATGGCACCCCCTAAATAATGCAGATTTTTTTAATATACTACCATTTAGTCTAATTTTATGCTTATTACACATGTTAAAAAAAACTAATACATGATCTCTACTGTATAATAAGAGTAAGGGTGGCGGTCGTACGTCGCACCGTTTTTCGTTTTACTCCCTGGGAAAGTGGGAAACCAACCCGCAATCCATGAACTCAGTACTTTTGCATTTACCCCCTCAACCCTATCCACCCAACCCGATCTCCTCTCTCCCTTCTCCAGGCAGCGACCGACGGGGACGAAGCGGCCGCTGGTGGGAATCACCGAGGGGACACCGCCACCTGCACACCGCCCTAGAAACCCTCGTGGACGCCAGGAGCCAGGACGTGTACTCCACATCTTTGTAATCGGGGCCGTGGCACATCTTCGTAATCGGGGCCGTGTCTGAAGGCCCTTGCGGCCGTCGGTAGCCGTGACGCGTTCCTCGACAGCGCCTTGATCCGGAGCGCCGATGCGTTTCTCCCATGCGCCGTGCAGGCCGCCTCGGACTGGAAGAGCTAGACCATGCCGCCGGAACACAGAAGAGTGGCACTCTTCGAGCAGCAGCAACTAAGGGAGAGGCGGGTCACGCATAGCAGCAGTAGGACGCGGCGAGGATGGAGAGCAGGTCCTTTACTAGCAGCAGCACGCCCCTCCTCCGTCGTTGGTGAGTCCCTGGCCTCACTCTCGTCAACTGGATTAATCACTATCTGTGTTGCACGTGATTGCATGATTTGAGCGGAATTGATTTTTGGGCTGAGGTTGTTGAGAATTTGGCCTGGGATCTTCGTCGAAGGCAGAGTGAGTACCTCCGGCTGGACGCAACGCCCAGGTCGCGGAGTTCTAGCGCGCGATCGCCGGCCGGCTGCCCCGTCCGCCGTCCACGGCTAGATCTAGACTGTTGATACAGACATTAAACTACTGGTCGAGCTCGCCCATGACTGTAAACTCCTGATTTCTGAAGTTCTACTGTCGTGCATGCATCCTGTGTGTGATGCTAAGGAGTGGTTGTAAGGGCATCTCCAGCCGTCCCCCCAAGCGCCCCCCCAGGGCCGATTTTAGCGCCGTTTTGGCCTGGGAGCGCCGTTTTTCGCCCAGTCAGCCCCCCAGGAGCCCAAATAGCGCCGGATCGGCGGAAATTAGCACCGGCGCTCCCAGGCCAAACCCAGCCCACCGGGTTCGGCCTGGGGGGTAAAAGCGCGCGTGGACCAGCGCTGTCGGCGTGATAGCACATATCCCACCCCCGCGCCGCTTTCTTTTCCCCATCCCTCGCGTCGCCGCGATGTCGCCGCCGGCACCACCCCTCCCACCTCCGCCGCATACAACTAGCTAGGAAGCCGCCTTCTCGCCCAATCCTCCGCCGCCGGCCGCCCCTCCTTCCTCCGCCGTCATCTCGCCGCAAAGAAGACTCTCGGGAAGGCTCGCCCCCACCTTGCCTACTAGGTGTTCGGCGATTTGTCCGCCCGGCCATGGACTCCGACGACGAGGATCTGCTCGCCGAACTGCTCGACGAGGAACCCAGGCCGACATCGACGATGAAGAGCACCTGCTCATCCTCGCCTGCCTTGCCGGCCTGCTCGACAAGGCGAAGCCGCGGCGTGGTGGCTCAAAGCCCGGTCGCCGCAAGAGCAAGCCGAGGCAGCGCTACGAAGGCTACTGCATCCTCTACTCCGACTACTTCGCCGAGCACCCCACGCAGGGTCCTCTTGCAGATGTTGATCACCAGGTGCCGGCAACATGGGCAAACTTCATGACTATGCGCCAGGAGATTCGAGACTCCATGGTGCATACACAGCTGCAGAATGATCTGGTGGAGCACCTGTGGAGGCGCAAAGGCAATGGCCATGCCGATGCCTAGTTTGTTCTATTTGCTTGCATTGTTGAACTATTTGTCTATGGATTTATATGTTGAACTATTTGTGTGTGGATTTGTATGTTGAACTATTTGTGTGTTGATTTGTATGCCGAAAGTTTGGCCGAAACTAGGCCGAAAGTTCATGTGTGGATTTGTATGTTGAAAATTTGGCCGAAATTTGGCCGGCTGGGGGCGGCCTGGGTTCGGCCTGGGTTCGACGACTGGGAAAACGCCGAACCCAGGACGTCAAATTGTGCCGGCGTTCCCCAGGCCGTCCAAAAAGGCGCCGTTTTTCGACTGGGGGCCGAACGGCTGGAAATGCCCTAACTATATGTGTGACGATTTCCTAGCAGATGTGCTGTTACTTTTTGCACAGGCTTGTACCACCAACTGTGAGCAAAAACTAAGTTGCAGAGTACTGAACTTTGTTGTATTGTGGATACACGCCAGTTAGTTCACTGCAAAATTATTGGGCAAGCACTCTCATATACTCCAGTTAGGTTTAAAATTCAGTGAACAATTTAGCATAACAAATTCTCGCGGCAGTCTTGAATCTGCCAAAGTTTTGTCAGGCGTTTACTGAAGAGTGAGCTCGTTGGAGGCAGGCTACATGCTGTCCGTATAGCTAGCATGATCTGCCTGAACACCTTTGCAAGTATTGAAATTCTCTTTGTCTAAAGAAGCTAAACGGAGAGAGAAAGATGAGAATGTGTGCTAGAGAAAGAGAATGGCCCACCAATAAATTTTTTGTTGCTTTTTGTTAAAAAAGTTAGATCTATAATTAGATTATATTTTAATCTAATTAGCCAGACAAATAAAGTTAATTTTCAAAGTGTCATCTGCTTCCTATGGAGTTCGTGTGGAAATTTCATTTGTTTAAAAATATATGGCAAAGAAGTACATATAAATAAATAGGGGCAATACATTTTTCCAGTCGGTGGGTGCACTGCTTTAGAAAAGACTGGCTTGGTTTTAGCGTAAGCTATACTACAACTATGGATGGCCGAGCCGCCTCCATCGACGCGTCGACGAGCTCTACAACAGCAACAAGAGGATCTTCCCCCGGCTACAAAACACGGCCACAACCTCACGGAGTGTGCCACCCTAAGTTAGAAGTTTACATGTAGTGTCTAATTTGTGTATGTGTAGTTACTTTATGAGAATGTGCTAAAAACTTGAAAGAGGACAATAGAGATGTGGGAAGACATTCTGAGATTGAAAAAAGAGTTCTACACGGAAAAAAATTCCTTGAGATGATTACAGTTCTCTCAACTTGTAATATTTTCTTAGCAGCAGCGGTCCTTTACTTGATGACGTCTTAATAGAATAATAGGTTTATTAAATTTGAAAAAGATCAAAAAAAGGAAAGAAGTTGGAGAGAGAATACATATTTATCGATGTTCGTATAGAAATTGTCATGTCGTTTGATATCTTTTTTTGAATTTAGGATAGTTGTTTCATCGGTGTGTCCATATAATTTTTTCGATATCCCGTAGCAACGCACGGGCATTCAGCTAGTATTTATACTATGAATACCGAGTCTGGCACCCCCAACCTTTTACTCCTACATCCGCCACTGAGCATAGGTGACGCATACTAGCATAATTCATCCCAGACAAGTAAGCTTATGACTTGAATGTGTACGTTTGAGAGAAGTAACTTACTTCTTGGAGGAGATTGCCCTCGGCGGCATTGAAGATCCTTACAAGCGTCCCCTTGGTACTGGCAGTGGCAATGAGCCTCCCATCCTGCGACAGCGCGAAGCACGCAACCCGGGAGGAGTGTGCGTTGATAAACTTGGTTTTGCGCGCACCGTAATGCTCCACCCTGATCTGCCCCTTCTGGGCACCAGGGCAAACAAGCACGATGGAGCCCGGCTGCTGCGACACCGCGCAGAGTCCCTTGGGGTTGGGCGCGGTCTCGATGTGGTGCACGAGCTTGAGGTCTGCGAAGTTGTAGACGTAGACCTTGGTGTCGAGGACGACGACGATGCGGTCGCGTCGGAGGCGGACGCCGCGCACGGGGGACTTGAAGGAGAGCTCCCCGATGCAGCGGCTCTGGTGGTCGTCCCAGATCATGACCTTGTTGGGCGGGTAGTGCGGCGCGTCGCCGCCGCCCACGAGCGCCAGGATGTTGCAGCGGAAGAGCATCTCGACGACGCCCACGCCCCCGCCCCCGCCGCCCGGGATGGGGGTGGCGTCGTCGGGGGCGGGGGCGGCGGGGGCGGTGGGGCCGAGGTCGCGGCGGAAGATCTCGCGGAAGGGGTCGCAGTTGAAGATGCGGAAACCGGATTTTGTACCTGCCGCGAAGCAGCCGTAGTCCTGGTTGAAGGAGATGTGGAGCAGGTCCTTTGCCGCCGGGAAGGGACGCTCGGTCTCTCCCGCTCCGGTGGCGATGGACGCCGCGGGGGCGGAGGAGACCGAGGATGAGTCGTCGCTCTCCTCCTCCCCGCCGGACGGGGTGGGCTCGATTGCATCGGTGGGGAGGGGCGGCTCCGATTCCTCAGGCTCCGTCTCCTGCTCCGCCTCGGGATCCTGCTGCGGCGGCTCCGTCTCCGGGGGCATCTCCGGCGGGTCCCTTACCTTAGGTTTCCAGACCTTGTTGGTCCTGTTGTTCTCCCTCGCCTTGCTGTTGGGCTCCGGCGACAGGGGGTCGTCGAGGAGGGAGAGGGAGCTAGGGTTTGGTAGGGCGGGCGTGGTCGCCATGGGTAGAGAGAGAGTCGGGGGAGGTGGGGCGGGGCAGCACGATAACTCGGAGGTTGCGGGTGGGACGCGCGGCCGCGGAATAAACTACAACAGCTTGGACGAGCAGTAGCAGGTCGCTGGCAGGCGGGCCCGGTGGTGTTCGTGAGCTAGTCCCAGACAGAGCTTGTCCGTGCGATAGTGTGCCTCTCGTGCCGCTGTGCGCTCGGTCGGAAGCGGCGCCGGTGACGGTGACGGCGCCGGCGGCGGATGGGATAGCGTGGAGGGGAAGGCAGGCAGCGCGTGCCTTTCGTGGCGTCCGGGCTACACCGTGCCACGTCAGCGATGGTGTCCTCTTTATGTATGTCAGGTAGGACTCCTTGTCGTTGTACGAATATACGAGTATGCACACAAGCATCGTGTTGCAGCTAGGCAAGTTTGAAATATACGAGTAGTAAGAACGAGTGTGAAAGATGAAACCATCGTCACCCGGAACAAATGTACACGGTCTGCTCCGCTTCCGCGTCTCTGTCTTGTCGAGGCAGTCCACTGCTTGGAGAAAGGGCTGAAAGGATTCCTTGTCGTACTACTGAGTATACTCGGTAATGTTTCCGACACGTCCCACCAACACTTTGAACAAATATGAACACAAGCATCGTGTCGTAGCTCGGCAAGTTTGAAAGTAGTAAGAACGACTCGACAAGTGTGAAAGATGAAACCATCGTCACCGGAGCAAATGTACACAGTCTGCTCCGCTTCCGCGTCTCTGTCTTGTCGAGGCAATCTAGTGCTTGGAGAAAGGCACATTTTAAACCTTGGACTCATAAAGATTGGGCAAATCAAATTCTGACGTCTTGTACTTTGAACCAACTAATGCCGATCTAAATCGAACCATTGAGTCGTTCTAGACATAAAAACGCTAGCGTGGCAAATGTCAACTGGGATTCTTGTCACTGATGTGACAACGAGCAAATGTCTCAACAGCATCGCGCGGGTTCTAACAGCCTATCACCGGGATTGGGGAAGTCCTTAAAGGGGCATTCGTTATCTGACAGTAGCTTCCTAAGAGCATCTCTACTGGCTAGTGTATATGGATGTGTATGTCAAATATACACAACGTGAGGCCAAAAAAGGGCCCCAGTGGCTCGTGTATATGGCCGTGGACTCTTACACCTCCTCTCCACGGTGCTACGCGAGGTGGAAATATACACCACCTATCCACGAGGTGAAAACATATTTAATTGCTATTTGAAGCTGATAGTGAGAGATTAACTGCTATTTAATTGTTATTTTGGGCAATATTCCATGGCGTCGAGTGTTCAAAAATCGCTACCGGAAATCTAGTTGTTGAAGATATAGCTGAGTTAGAAATATAGCCATTGTAAATATAGGCGTTAGAAAATATCGCAGTTGGAAAATAGTCGTTTGATTTTTTTTGTTAAATGGTTGCTATAAAAATAGTATTAAAATATAGGAGAGAGAATATAGATGACCTAGATGAAAAACTGGGAGGTGTATAAACTAGAAAGATGCAAATGGAGGTGTATAGGGAGATATACACCTTCAAATTTACACTAGCCACTAGAGATGCTCTAACACTAAGTTACAGGGGCAGTTTGCATCTCTGCACACACTAGTAGTAGTATACAAACAGTAGATATAACTAAATCAACAACTGAAGAAAAAAAGCACATTTGGACTCTTTGGTCCCTCTTATTATTAAAATCCACACCGTAAGGGTTTCCCTACGGTAAAGCTCTTCAAACTGAAGAAAAAAAGCAAACAGCCGAACACTGAAATGAGCAAACACGGCATTCTTCCTCGACTACTTGGTCAGTACTGCTCCAACACAAGAGCAGGTACGCCTGAAAATTAGTACTCTCTCTGTTCATAAAAGGATGTCTCAACCAACTCCAAATTTGGATGTATCTAGACATAATTTAGTTTGTAAATAAATCGAAATTTGAAAATAGTTGAGACATCTTTTTGTAAAAACGGAGGGAGTAACTTCTACAGATTATTACGGCGAGCGCAAAAGTCATTTTCAGTAGCTTTGGCTGCCCAGGTGACCACTGACCAGCACGTGATGCCAGACATAAAAGTGAATTCGCGAAAAGGGAATGGGTATCACAGGAAGCTCACAGCCAGAACAAAGAGCTAGTATATTTAAAACCAACAGAAATAGAAGTCATCTGCTATCACAAGTCTCCTACTGATCCTCTGGCGTGGTGTATGGCCTCTGTCTTGGCGCTCTCTGTGGTCTGTTGTTTTCGAGATTGTGTGGGCTTTGCCCCGTGGTGTGGGATCTTGTTGTATGATTTTCGTCCGGTTTCTTCCTCTAATAAACCGGACGTCTTTCTTCTTAATTAATGGAAACGGCAAAGTTTTTGCCTTCGTTTCAAAAAAAAAAAGGCTTGCGCAACTAAATAAGAAAGTCCAACAACATATGACATAAATCCAGTTCCAACTTCGATAAGTCTATATATTCTTGACTGTGCTATCGAATTCCAATAAATATGTCTTACACACAGATAAAAAAATAGAATGCAGACATTCAGGATCATGACAAGATTCATAAGATTCAGATATGAAACAGTAATAGTGGTTCAACAGAACCTATCACGACTTCATAGACGTCTACCCAGGTCACTTATTTCAGAGTTCAAAAGTTGACTCCAATAACATCAGAAATATCGATAACTGCGTGCAAAGCTCAACCGTGCAAGATTCTTAGTGCCCATATGCCAATGACTCCGAGTAGAAGGGAACATATGCAAGAAAAGGAGACTTATCGCGCCCAATTTGACAATCCAGTCCAAGTTCGCGAGTAAAACATAGCTTTCTTGAATCCATCTCATATGACATTACACTGCGTTTGGATGTAGGAAAGTTGCCCTGGAATTGGGGAATCTAGAATTGGAGCTCAGTTTCCACCGTTTGGGCTGGCTAGGGAATTTCGGCCTGAAAAGTTGGAGCAATTCCACGCGCAGCCCGCGGTAGGTGTCCGCTCGGGCCAAAACATTCCGAGGGTGGATGCTGGGAAACGCTGGGAAACGGTTCGCTCGTTCGTTCCCCTGCTCAACTCCCTTCGTCCGTTCCCCTGCTCGACTGGAGCTCGGCCCCGGCGACTGGAGGTTGACTATCCCAGGGTGGCGCGAGCGGCGCCGGCGGCCCAGGTACGTCCTCCTCCGCCCCTCCCTCACCTCCTCTGGCCGTCCCTCTTCTCCCCTCCCTCTCCTCTGCCCCTCTCTCTCTCCACTGAAGCGGTAGACGTAACCCTAGATGGGCACGGCGGCGGTGGCGGCACGGCCGCGGGGTGGGCGCACGGCGGCGGGATGCACGCGTGGCGGCACGGCCGCGGGGTGGGCGCACGACGGCGGGATGCACGCGTGGCGGCACGGCCGCGGGGTGGGCGCACGGCGGCGGGATTCCTGCCCAGCTCGTCACCTGAGCCGCGTTGTCCTCTCTCCTCTCTCCCCGCCTGTCATTTCTGATCTCTCCTTCCGAGCGAGCTCCTTTGTCACATTTTCTAATTTCTTTTCTGTTTGGAATTTGCAGATTGCTGCCAAGATATTGTACTAGCAGGTGAAGGTATAAAACATTCTCCTCCCCTAGCTTGTACTAGAAGCTGAATTTATGTGGTATATCATGATTTGTTGTTGCAAGTAGAGTCCAATTTGGTACTGTGATATGAAGGTGTGACCATGTTTATGCGTTTGTAGTATATATTTATTTACACAATGCTCTGAATAATTCATGTTGCAAATGGTGTGTGCATTTGTAGCTTTTTATCATGTCTCAACAAGAGTTGGTTGCTTACATTACCGAAGAGAACAAAAGAAGAAAAAGGAAAAGGATAGTGTTGGCACAATTTTGAAATATCATGTCTCAACAAGAGTTGGTTGCTTACATTATCGATATGTGGAGGTACTAAAAATATCATCTTATTTTCTGATTACTTTTGCAAGTACAATATCATCTTATTTCTTGTGTTTTGTGTAGGCTAACAAAGATGCACGTGCCTACAAGAACAAGGTAGTTGAAAGGACAAGGATGTCGCCTAGAGGGGGGGTGAATAGGCGTTTAAAATTTTTCCGGTTTAGGCTTGCTAACTGCGGAATAAAACTAGGTGTTTAAATTAACAAGCCAACAACCTAAATAAATTAGGCTCACATATGTGCACCAACAACTTATGCTAAGCAAGACAACTAACAAGGTGATAGCAAGATATGATACTTCAAGCTCGAAGGCTATCACAATGTAAAGTGCATAAGTAAAGAGCTCGGGTATAGAAATAACCGAGGCACGTGGAGACGACGATGTATTCCCGAGTTCCTCCTTTTTAGGGGAGTACGTCTCGGTGGAGGGGTGTGAGTATCAAACTCAAGATGCCACAAAAGGCCTCACCCTATACTCCGATGAACCTCGCACAAAAGCTCGGTTCACCTTCCACTATTGATTTCCTTTTGGGCGGAAATCGAGTCCCTTACAACAAACTTGAGGCACAACCCACAAAAGGATTGGGAGCTCTCAAGCGGCCACAAAAGGCCTTGCAACGCCACAAAAGGCGCCACTCGCCACAAAAGGCGTTGACCACAAAAGGTCACAAGAACACCGTCTAGGGTCCAACGACCCAAGAGTAACAAGCTCACAATCTTCACTTCCACGAATCCTCGTGGAGAGAGCAAACCTATGCACAAAAGCAAAGGCAAACCTATGCACAAAAGCAAAGGCAAGAACACAAGAAGTGCTCAAGTCCTTCACTCCCAAATCCCACCAAAAGCAACAAATGCTTGTGGGGGGAGAAGAGAGGAAGAACAAAGAAGAACACAACAAATGGAACTTCAAGAACTAGATCGAAAGGGTTCCACTCACTTAGAGGAGAAACGTCTTGGTGGAAATGTAGATCTAGGTCTTCTCCTCCAATCCTCCAAAGATCAACGAGTTTGGGTGGAGGGATTGGGAGATCTTGTAGTTTCGAGCTTTGCAACAATGGAGGAGAGAGAAAAACGAGCTCAAGAAGATTGGGGAACCGTTGGGGAAGAAAGCCCCTTAAATAGGTTCCCCCAAAAAGGAGCCGTTGGCTGCGCCAGCCCGAGCCAGCGGTAGTACCGCTGCGCCGGGCGGTACTACCGCTAGCGCCTCCTGCGCTGCGGTCAAAACAGGCGCAGACCGCGCCCTTCAGCCCGATCCAGCGGTAGTACCGCTGCGCCGGGCGGTACTGCCGCACATGGGCCCCAGAGGCCACTTTTGGCGGTAGTGCGGGCGGTACTACCGCCGCTTCGGGCTGCGCAAGAAACCCCGGGCGGTACTACCGCTGGCAGTGCCGCTGCCAGTACCGCACATTGCGTCCGAAGATGAATCTCGGCGGTACTGGGAGCGGTATTGCCTCTGAGGCTTCCCAGCCCAGGGCCAGCGGTACTACCGCCTGAAACGGCGGTACTACCGCTTACAGGATTTCATCCTGAAACCTGAACTGCGATAACTTTCTCATATGAACTCCAAATGAGATGAATCCAATTGCGTTGAAAAGGTAACGACAAATGCTTTGCTACAAAAAGTGGAAATATTAAGGGTCACAAATATGGAGGAGATATCACACATGGGAGGTGTGGATCCTATCTCGAGGTGGACCGATAATATTTCCAAAGCCGAGAATGCAAACAAGTTTTCATCCGGACTTCGTTTTCAATGATCTTGGGCTTGTTCCGAAGATAATCACAAGCACTACAAGATCATGCATATACACATCATAGTCCATCATGTGAGGAGGAGACCACAAGGAGAGAGTTTGACCTCTCTAGAAACGACGAACCAGTAAAACCTCCAACATCAAAAACACCACAAGATATTCACTTGAAACCCGTTTTTGATGAACTAGAGCTTGGTATGGAGATGAACACAAGCTCTAAATTCTCACATGGATAAAAGCCAAATAAGAACCAAGAAAGATGATATGCCAAGAATGCAAAGGTTTGAGCTCTCCACAAAGATGCGATCAAGTTACTCACTTGAGAGCCCCTCTTGATAGTACGCTGTCTATCCTATAACTCGGTCTCCCACTAACAACATGAGACCGGTAAAATAGAAAACCTATCAAGATCATACCTTTGCCTTGCGCATTCCACTTGAGCTAGATGATGACGATCTTGATCTCTTCAAGTGGACCACCTTTCTTGATTGCGCTTGCTAGCACATGCTTGATGAAGACATCTCCAAATGCTCCCCCATACTCCATTATGGGAGAGCCTCGCTAAGCTCCGTCTTCAAGAATCCACTTGCGCTTCATATACTTCTTGTCTTGATATGATGATGGCTTGGAGATAAACATGAATCTTCACTCAATCTTCTTTTCCAAGCCACTCTTGCAATAAGCTCATCTCTACACATGACCATTCTTCATATATAAATCCTTGGATAGAACCTTGGTCATCATATACTCTTCTAGAGTCCAACACATGAACTCCAAACTTCTTCATGGACTCGATCTATAAAGATATCTCAATGCAAACATTAGTCCATAGAGATTGTCATTAATTACCAAAACCACACATGGGGCAACACATGCTCTTTCAGTAGTTAACAATTGGGACTCTCTCAGTACCATATATTCGAAAGATCATGCGACCGGTGAAGGTGCTAGGACAGGTGCCGAGGGCGTCAAGAACCACAAAACACACAAGAGGAAACTCCTGAGGCGCCTCCAAAGAGGCAACGTACCGGTGATGCTATCTTGTGCATGATGGGAGAAGTGAAGATGACATTTCAGGATGCTATGAAGTCAACCGAGCCACTTCCTATGCCAAAGGTGACTCCTCCAACTGAAATCCTTGATGCCCTAAAGAAGGTACCAGACTTGGAGGATAGTGATATGCTGAGAGCGTATGGGAAGTTGATCGTCAATGAGCGCTTGGTTGAAGCACTCATGGCGCTCCCCGAGGGGTTAAGGAAGGCATGGCTCCTGACCTTGGGTTAATGTATCCCTGTTTGGTTGATGTATGACTAGTATGCACTTTGTTGTTCACGAATTATCTAGTTGTGCTATGTGTAAGAGACATGAACTACCCACTTGTGCTATTTGTAGAGACAAAATTATTATCCTTTTTATTGTTGGTACTTCAAAACTACTTAATTTCTACTTGTGTTATTATTTGTGACTTGATTTCGAATTTTTAATCTTATTATGTGTGCAAAAATATATATCAATATTCAAATATACACATACAATTGTTTTCATACTTTTACAAAGTTTTATATTGTCCAAATTCAAGAAAACATCCAATTCCAAGATTCATACATCCAAACAGGAATTGGAATTGGGTGCTATCCTCTGATTCCAACCATATATTACATTCACAACCAAACAGCGGAATTGGAATTGGACACCATTTCCTTTCCATCTGGGAAATGGAATTGCTAGCCCAATTCAATTCCCAGGAAACTTTCCTACATCCAAACGCAGTGTTAGTGTATTCCGGCGCCCACAAACTATGAAAATCATATTGCGTTCAGGGTGGAACGAGATGACTTTGTAATTTGCTAATGGAGAATACTTTGCTCCAAACAGTTTCGAGTTGCTGACTTCGTGCTTCAGGGTCCATTTTTCACTATTGTAGTCCTCAAGAACCCAGACTGACAGTCTAGAACCACAAGAACCGGCAGTACTATTAGCAAAATACAACCGGCCCTGTGATGGAAAAACATCATTGACAAAATCAGGATCGTTTGGTTGACTAGGAATAAAAAAGAGCCACCGATTATTTCCCTCGACGCTGTCAGAGACCATCGGGTCCTGACGCTGCATGTGACCCCTAGGAACAACGCTCATACACGCAGACTCTACCAGACTCTACCGGAATAAGTCTGCAGAATATGAAATACGTTTTATATAGGACAGTGCTACGTTTAGAACGGTCTGAGATTAACGCAATCAGTAGAATCGTTTGGCACATGCATGCACGGTTTGAAATTGTCAAAGCCTATCCGTGCCGAGTGTGTTGTGCATTGAATGCGTTAGAAAAATAAACTTGGATTTTATAGACACAATATTAATTTCAATTACTCTCTCCAATACATATTAATTGTCGCTGAATCGTGTCAGGACCCGATGGTCTCTGACAGCTTCATCGATCAGCAAGGGAAGGAGTTGAGCACGGTTGCTCAGATCTATAGCTAAGGAAATAAAACTGATAAATTGGGAAATAACAAGATAGGTAAATTTAGTTTTTTGGATTGCTTGATCCTCCCATCCACCCCACCTGCCTTTTATATCGAAAGACAGGCTCAAGCAAATTACAATGTTGTCCCTGAAACTACAGCAGTACATAGATAACCCTAGGGGCTAAACTGTAAACTTCCTGTGGTAGCATCAGGACCGTTGATTCCCTGAATTCATCTCAGCCGTTGATCGTTGTCTCTGATGGTGAACAGCTAACTAAAGCTAGCATAGACTGTCGGAGTCCTGACAGGCGGCTGCTATCTGCTGCAGCGCCAGCGAGCGAGGGTTTCGGAGGTGTGCGCAGGCAGCTGACGGCGGAAGTGAAGAGGAATGGACGGGGAATAGGCCGCCCGTGCGAGTCTTTTTTCTCTTTGCTGAATTGGCCGTTTTTTTCTTTTATTTATAGGGAAAAACACACTATTAATCACTCATCAAGTCATCATAGATGTTTACAAAAAATTGATGTTCACCCAAAGGTTGAAGGAGCCATAGGTGGCGTCCTGTCTCTAAAGTTACAGTGTGTTTTGCTAGGGAATCAGCATCCCTAGTCGAAGCGCTGCCTTCATGGATGAGTGATACGACAGCAAAATCTGGTACCATTGCTTGAATCTCCTTAATGATATTTCCATGGAGATTAATTGACCGTGTGAGTCCAAACTTTTGACTCACACGGCATACGAGCACTCAAAACGCATACCTCCGCGAGCTTTGGTTTTGGCCCGCGAGCACTCAAAACGCATAACTCTCAAAAGAAAAGAAAAAGCTAACGACATACGTCTTCTCTCGATAATTGCTTGTGCTGAGAACCAAATATATAGTAGAAGTAACACTGCAATGTAAAAAAGTCCTCTTGTATGTTAGGTAGGATTCGTTGTCGTAGTGCCTGTTGTACGAGTATACATGTACTCCCTCCGTTCCAAATTAATTGACTTCCATTTGTCCACATGTAGATGTATCTATACACGTAACATGTCTAGATACATCTATGTGTGAACAAATGGAAGTCAATTAATTTGAAACGGATGGAGTACTCGGTAGTGCCATGTAAAAAAAAGTGCTCGGTGAACTGGATATGCACGGTCATCGTGTTGCACTCCAGCAAGTTTAGACAGATGAAAACATTTTCACTGAACAAGTGTGAAAGATGAAAACATTCTCGCTGAACAAGTGTGCTCCGCTTCCGGTGCGTGGTTAAAAAATAGAAACGAATTGATGTCATTTTGGGGCCCAACTGTTGTAAAGGTTAAAAAATGTGCGTATTGTTTTTAGAATCTGACCCTTCTACATGCCCGGTTCAAAAACTAATACTCCATCTAAATAAATGTCAAGGAAAGAGCCGTTGTCTGATAATTTCCTCAGATTAAGTTATGGCCTTGCAGTCTGCATCACTGCGCACGTTGATAGTACATGACAGCAGACAAAAAGAGATCAGCCCAATAGTGAAATCATCAAAAATTACATTTCTCCATGACTAGCTAGTCAGTACTGTTCAGATAAAAAGAGCAGGGAAACTAACTTGAGATTTACAATCCAAGGTAGACATCTTTTTTAGGTACATCCAACAGTTAACTTGCACCAATTACCATGCCAGTGCATAAATGTCAGTTTCAGTTGTTTCGTTAGTCACAGAGATGTTAGTCATAAGACGGAATTCTTGGCAATAGAGCACGCACCAGACAAAGTTCATCATATGCAGAACAGAAAACTATCTAAAAAAATCACTATCGCTGCTTGCTCAAACCGGAAGTGTCACTTAGTGCAGAGCTCAGTTAGGCACTGAAGAAATATGATAGGATTTATCCAAGGACAGAATTGCTGATTGGTGAAAAATAAATCAACAATGGTCAAGAAGAAAACAGCCGAATGGTTGAATGATCAAACTGAAAATCAACTTCTAACAAAAAAAGAGATATCTTAAAAATCGACGTATAACAATCATTATAACGAGCACAAACAACAGGCAGTCATATTACGAAATTCTTAAAAATAGAGTAGACACCATACAAAGAACTAGTGTATTTAAAACCAACAGAAAAAGAAGGCATCTACTATCAGAAGTCTCATACTGCAGGTGGAACAAAACCCATCACTCACTACAAATGTGCATTCCAACAAATGAATTGCGCAAAAAATTAAAAGATCTAACAAGAAGTAACATAAATCCAAATTCCAACTTCGGCAAGTATATATCCTTCACAGCACTATCGAACTCCGGAATAAATACCTTACACAAAAATAATTTCATTATTGACTGGAGATTAGAAATAGGATGAAGACATTCAGAAGCATGCCAAAGCAAAAGGAGATCCAGATGCAAAAGTTGCAGCATAAACAACATTTTCCAAAGAGAGAAATAAGCAGAGAAAAACATTCAGATGTTGAACATTAATAGTGGTTCAACAAAACGATCATAATATCCATGAATAAAGTAGTAGGGTCTTACACAACTGCATGTGTTACAAACAGTAATGACTACATAGTACATACAAGTACACAGATACAAGCTCAGTCAAGTGAACTGCAACAGAGAGCTACACAAAATCAGGGCATTAGTGCACTCAAGTACCAACAGGGCATATCACAACTTCATAAATGTCTACCCAAGTCACTGCTACCTGAACTAAAAAGCTAAATCTAATAACACCGAAAGATAGATAACTGCGAAGCTGCACTATGCAAGACTTTTAGTGCCCATCTGCCAAAAGCTCCGAGTACAACGGAACATATGGATGATAAGAAGTCTTGCGGCACTGAATTTGACAATCCCATCCAAGTTGACATAGAAAACACAGCCTTCTGTGATCGATGTCATATGACATTAGCGTATTCTCGTGCCCACGAACTATGAAAATCACATTGCGTTCGGGATGGAATGAGATGACCTTGCAATGATTTGCATATTCTGAATATCGTGCTCCAAATAGACCCAAGTGGCTGACATTGTACTTCATGGTCCATTTTTCACTATTGTAGTCCTCAAGAGCCCAGATTGATAGCTCAGAACCATCAAAACCAGCAGCATTGTTTGTGAAATACAGCTGTCCGCGTGATACAAAAATTGCATGGTCACCAGCATAGTGTGCTGGCATAGGAATATCCATGAGCCACCAATCATTTCCTTCCACATCAACAGCTACTATATCATTATCAAAGGCAACCAAATGCAGGATCCCATTAAAAAAAGCGCATTTTGAATTTGTGGGTATTTCAACCGCAGTGCTGTCCACGCTTTGATGCTTCCAAACCCCTGCTTTAGACGAGTATATCGCCGGTGCTTCAACTTCAATGCATTCATTGAAACCGTTTAGCTCAGACTCATCTTTACCCCAGAACTCAAGCACATGGAAGTGAGCGGAGACCATCGGCTCGAAACCGAGGCGAGCGATGTTCACCTTGCTGGACCAGTCGGTTGCAGGCACGATGACCCATTTCTCAGTGGCAGGATTACAAACCACATAATCCAATGTCTTGGGGTCAGTGGGCTTCCAGCTGCGGCAGAGAAGGAGGCCGTTGCAGCAGTCCAAGATGTCAATGCTCTCGTATTCGGGCAAGAAAGACATTGAAGGGTCGACGAGAGGTTCACCTTCCCCAGAGAAGTTGGTGAAATAGCGAGCTATCGCGAGGAACCGTTTCATGTCGTGGCCCTCGTGGAAGAAGCCGGCGAGGGACTGGGGCAGCTTCTTGCTGTGGTCAGGGTGGGAAAAGAAGTCGCGCCACCGCGTGGATACGCACTTGCAGCAGCAGGTCGACTTGTAGGGCACCCGCGAGATGATATCCACGAGGATGTCGTCGGTGAGCTTGGATATCAGGTCTTCGCTCATAAATGCCGTCTCCATGGAGCCCTGCGCCATCGCCTTTCTTGGAGAGAAGGGGCGCCGAATCTGCAGATCGGGGCGGAGGAGCAGAGGTTAGAAACACATGCTATCAGTGAGTGGAGCATGGGGGTGGAGACAGGATGTACCAAGTGCTTTCTGTGCGGGCTGCGGAGGGAGGAATGGCGAGAGCGCCGGTGCTGTGGGCTGCCATCTGCGCCGGCGACCGAGGGTTTGGTGCGCAGCTTTTTTTGAGCCTCTCTGGGATTACAAGTTGTAGTACCTGTTCGGACACACAGGACGCACACCACACGCACACCACACACACGCACACCACACCTATGTGTCTAAACTAGACCTACACCCTATAACCCAGCACTACGTCCTGAGAGACTTAGCCGAAGACCAGTGCTTCGGTGACCGACGGGCACGTCGATCTCGCCTGTGGCACATAGACGTGAGGCAAAGCAGACTTCTTTATTGCACTGCTCCTAATAAACAGTATGCTACAGTGCTCTATGAACAGTGTAACTGCGGTACAGTGTTCGTGAACAGTACCGTCATAGTGAGACACCCGAAAAATCGCTCCCTAGTGGAGTCGATCCCGGGCGGGCGGGCTGCACACCGGCAGGCCACACCACTGCGCTGAAGCGCAGTCCTCATTTGGTGCGCAGCTGTGCGAACTGCAGAAGTGGAGAATTTTTACAGGGGACTGCGGGAAGACGATGTGGGGCGGTGCAGGTATATGGGCTTCTATCTGGGCCGTGTGAGTCTTCTGTGTGAATTGGCCGTCTCAGTGTATAGCAGTCGAAACGCAGAGCCAAAACTACGATTCCTCGAGAAAACAAATCTACGACTCTAAACAAAAGGAGCAGTTGGCCATTTCTAGAAAAAGACAGTTGCGTGATGAAAGAACGAAGTGTTAGGGCAATGTAAACCAACGAGTTGGTTTTCCCTGGACAAAAAAAAGAGTGATACAGTCAAAAAAAAAGAGTGACGTCTTCTCTTGATTTCTACATAGAACCAGATACATTGGTATTAGGAAAACAAAGTAGCTCGTGTTACTGTGCCACGCGTATGACGTTGCCGGGGCCAAACATGCCTTCAATCGTCTGACAGAGACTGAATCAAGTATGGCAGCGTTGCAACGGAGTGGTCGACCTGGGCTAACGAGTTTACTGAAGTTATTTTCAGTCATGAAGGTAGAGCACCCAGTTTGCTACTACTTCCTCTAATACTCTGGAGGTAGATCAATTTGTCTCGTTCAGCCACCGGCAAATATGTGCATCCATATGTCTGAATTAATAATGTGTGGGACAGATGGAAAAAATAACTACGACTCTAAAAAGAGACGAGCAATTGCTGTTGGTGATTCTACAAAAAAACAAAGACAATTGCTCAACGAAACAACCAACTTTCTTACTGATTGCCCGTCCCGCTCAGCTCCAGACATTTCCTACCTCAGTAACTAAGACGAAAGCAGGGAATACATCGAAACGAAAACTGGAACCATAGCCAGCAGCACGTCCTACAAGCTAGCCTCATTATTTGGCTCGTGATTCACTAGTGTCGCTGTACAACAACACCGGAGTGCAACAGCGAGTTCAAGGAATGTATGCAACAACGATCAGGACAGCAATGCACCTCCTGAGAGCCACTTATTGATATATCAGAGTTGCACATTGCCATGAAATCAGACGGACCAATTTACTACATGGCAGCTCACAGTAACTTGGAATGCAGCACAGGGCCGTCTCCAGATATTGGGGGCCTCGGTGCGGAATGCGAAACAGGGCCCTAGATTTTGATAAGCTCATATTACTAGAGCATACTCTTGCTTATTTATATACTATGTGTTGTTTTGTACTCCCTGCG
Organism: Poa pratensis; assembly: GCA_947311845.1. Taxonomy (NCBI): domain Eukaryota; kingdom Viridiplantae; phylum Streptophyta; class Magnoliopsida; order Poales; family Poaceae; genus Poa; species Poa pratensis. Next base: position 16,646,474 of record CAMZMU010000027.1, on the reverse strand, counting down.
TCCTAAAATTAGTATCTCAAATCTGCCTAAAAGTGGTTGTATCTAGACATCAAACATGTGTAAATACATCAACTTTTGGGCAAATTTGAGACAATTATTTTAGGACGGAGAGAATATACTATTTAGGAATTTATCAAATATTAATGCTAAAATAGCAAAGGAAACAATGAAGGGCCTAAGAACAATTCAGCTTGGTGTTTTGTTGAATAAAATATTTTGAAGTAGTTGCAAAACAACTTTTAGCTCCTTAAGTTTGTGAAATCTGCCGAGCCGTCTTCGCAAAATATTGGTCCCAAAAAACCCCCAATTACCCATTACGAACCCTTTTTCTAATAACAAGTCCCCACTACTAACTAAAAAAAAATTCTAAAACATCCGATCGCCCATCTAACATATACTTTTTGTTTCCATAGGCAAACAACACAAGTCTGTACGTGCTTCAGTTTTCTGATTAGTTGATAGATGCAAGTAGTACTAACCGCCAATCATTAGATATTTGGATTCTTAACAATTTCCAAGATTCAGCCCCAAGCGAACTTCTCCTTGACGTATGGAACTAGCAGCGACGATGACGAATGGCCACGCCACGGACTGTGGCTAATTTCAAGTGCCCACGAACCTTCTTCTCGATCGGGCCTGCCGGAAGAAGCGCTGCCGAATCCCGTCATGATGTACCGCAGGTGGTGCGCGGCGCGGACGGTGGATGAACAGGCGCAGCGCCGCATCCGCCTGAACTATCAAGGCGACGAGCCGACGAGACGTTCACGTAGTGCGACCTACCACGGACGACGGAACGAACGGCAGGCCCTGTAGCAGGCTGGGCCAGCGAGCCGGGCTTCTTCAGTTCTTCTCCCCGTTAAGTATCCCCTTAATCATAGATTAGTGTGGGGGGCCCACTATTTCGGGGGCCCTGTGCTCGCACACCCTCTTCGACGGGCCTGATGCAGCAGCAGGTTTGGCCATTCCATCAGGGCAAACGGCCACAACTGCACGCATTGATCGTGTGCAGCAGCAGAAAAACAAACAGCTAAAAGTGTGAAATGATCTCAACAATTCACGAGGCATGGGTAGGTTTAGCCAGCACTATTCCAACATAAATCAGGTAAGCAAATTGAGCTCTACAATACAAAGCAGATGTGTTTTAAGGGATCACTGGAATATATTAGTATGAGAAAGAACATCACTGCCACTGTTTACTCAAGACCTGAAGCCAATTGCTTGTTATGTGTCACTTGAGACTATAATAGGACAATCCAGTGACCAAGATGTAACAAAAGAATTAACAGCTTAATGTATTATCAGCCTGTTCTTACAGTTGTGATACCTATCTTACGGTATTTAGAACCAACTTTAAACATAAAAAAGTCTCCTACTTCAGGTGGAATCCTATCAATGTCAATTTGTGATATTCCAAAATATATATGCCTACAAATGAAGTAAATCAATTTTGAACTATAAAACTGAATACCCTCAACAAAATATCTAATCATGAAAACAAATACCTTTTATATACATCATTTCATCATTTAGAGGGGAAAATAAAAGTTTTTGGAGCCATGTTGATGAAAAGAATGGAATTCAAGCATCACAAAGCAAATGGCGATCCACATAGGTACCAGGACTAAAGTTCTCCAAATTCCAGAAAAGGCCAAGATTAACGAACAAGTTCCAACACAAAAAAATATTCACAAACAGAGATATAAGCAGAAACCAAACTCTAGATATCAAAGACAACAATAGTACAGAAAAGCTATCATGGTATTCATGGTTCAGTACTAGATTGATGAAACTATATACAACGACACAGACATAAGATCAGTTGCTAAGTAAAGGACAATAGCTAATAGCAAGCTCCATAAAGTCAGGTACATTAGTGCACTCAAGCACCATGAGCAACTGTTACAAGTTCATATAGGTTCCATCAGAAAGATAGGCAATTGTGAAGTTGCGGTACAGAAGTATGACTTTTTAGGGCCCACCTGCCAATGACTCCGTGAAAAAGGGAACATATGGAAAAAAAGGAGTCTTATCGTCAGGCCAAAGATACTCAAGTTGACAATCCTGCCCAAGTTGACATAGAAAACGTGGCTCCCTGGAATCCATCTCATATGACATTAGTGTGTTCTCCGGCCCACAGACTATAAAAATCATATTGCGTTCCGGGTGGAATGCGATCACATTGTAATCAACCGCTGAATAATCTGTTTCGAACAGTTCCAAATGGCTGACAGTGTGCTTCAAGGTCCATTTTTCAAGACTATAGTCTTCAAGAACCCAGACTGATAGGTCAGGACAATCAGATTTAGGACCAGCACAACCTGTGAAATATAATTGCTCCCGTGATACAAATGGTGGCGAAGGAGTACGGACCATCGACAATAAATTTCCTTCGACATCAAAGGTTACTACCTTATCACCAAGTGCGGGCAAATGCATGATCCCATTAAAGAAAACACCTTTTGAATATTCTTCTATCGCGATAAAATAGTTCCCAAGCCTCTGATGCCTCCAAACTCCAGCTTTGGACGAGAAGGTCGCCACCACTTCCAAACTTCCACCAGCCTTAGTTATATCTGACTAAGTTATAGCCAACTTATCATCGTCTATGAACTCGAACACATGGAAGTGGGAGGAGAGAGCGGGGTCGAATCCGAGGCGAGCGACATTCACCTTGCTGGACCACTCGGTGGCAGGCACAACAATCCATTTCTCAGTGGCCGGATTGCCACATAGTCCAATGTCTTGGGCTCAGTCGGCTTCCAGCAGCGGCAGAGAAGGAGTCCGTTGCAGCAGTCCAAGATTTCAAGGCTATCGTATCTAGGCAGGAAGGATAGTGATGGATCGAACAGAGGTTCACCTTCCCCTGAAACGTTGGTGAAATATCGAGCCCTCTTGGGGAACCGGTTCTTGTTGAAGCCCTCGTGGAAGAAGCCGGCGAGGGACTGGGGCATCTTCTTGCGGTGTTCGGGGTGGGAGAAGAAGTCGCGCCACCGCATGGAGACGCACTTGCAGGAGCAGGTCGACTTGTACGGCACGCGCGAGATGATGTTGACGAGGATGTCGTCGGTGAGCTTTTCAATATGGCCGCAGCTCATCAATGAGCTCTCCATGGGTCCCTGGTCCATTGCAGTCCGTCCGTGGATACGAGGGGCGCCGAATCTGTAGATCGGGGCGGAGGAGCAGGGGTTAGAAGAAATCCATACAATGCGTGGGTAGAGCGATGGGGAGAGAGAGGATCTACCAAGTGCTTGTTGCGCGAGCTGCGGAGCGAGGAATGGCCAGGGCGACGGTGCTGTTTGCTGCAATCTGCGCCGGCGAGCGAGGGTTTGCGGCGCAGCTGTGCGAGCTGCGGAAGTGGAGGATTTTCTTGGGGGGACACTGCGGAAGTGGAAGGTGGAAGACGACAGAAGATGCAGGTATCTGGGCTTTATGTGGGCCGTCCAGATCTTCAACAAGAATGGGCCGTATGTGTGAAATAAAGCAGTCGAAATATGAACCCCTAAAAACAAAGTCGAAATATGACTACGAGTATCATTCGAAAAAAAATTGAAAACAAAAGAGTGTCAATTCGTGATACTGGAAAAAAAACACAGAAAGTTGCTCCATAAAAGAACCTACAAGTGTCAGTTCGAAGAAAAACGTCGAGTGGGGGTTTCCGGAACGAAAAACGAGTGACGACTTCGTTTGATTTGTACTGAAAATCAGACACATCTGGTATCAGATAAGAACGTAGTGTGCCTATAGTGGATTCTTGTACGTGTGCTAAACTGTGCTCAGGTAGGATTCAGTGTACTACTGTATGAGATTATACTGACACGCAGTAATGTTTGCAACACTTGAGGGAACATTGTGCTGCAGTTCAGCAAGTGTGGAAGTCCGTGAAGAAACAAGCCTGAAGGATCATCCTCGGAACGCGGCAGACCCTACCAGAGCCAAACAACTTCACTTCGCCGTCTTTCTTTACCTGAGATTGAACACGTCCAACCTCCTTCTCTATGATCGACTGACTAATTTCAGTAGATTCAGTACACGTTCAAGTCTTGCTTACAGTTACAGGCCAAGTCTGACGATGAAGCACGTTCCAGATTCAAGAGACGATTGGCTTCCCTCTCTCCTTATTAGTTAACAACATCATCGCCTACTACTACATCGCATCATCGCACTGCCACACTCATCGGAACAATAACCGAAGTAGAACTAACAATACAAAAATTCTGAGGCTGTTTCAAGCGAAACAAAGCTGCTATTAGGTTTGGGCCCTGTTTTTTGAAACATACAACTTACTACACCATGTTCAGTGCAGGGTACACAAAATCAACGAAACTGAAACCAACATAGCTAGCGGCACTCTACACAAGCCTGGGTATTTGGCTCGTGAACCAGTATGGCTGTACAACTACACCGGAGTGCAGCAGCGAGTTATTAAAGGATGTATGCAACAATGATCCAGTACAGCAATGCAGCAACTGAGTTCAAGGAGTGTATGCAACAAGGATTCAGGCGCATGCGCATTGCCATTGAATCAGACAGACCAATTTTTACAACTCCCCATGACAACGCAATTGCACAGATTGGCCGTGTGCACCAGCATTGACAGAGGACAAACGCAAGCACCTAAAAGAAGAAATGATCAAGCAGTTCATGGGTTTAGCCAGCAATACTTCCAATATAAAATCCGGTAAACAACTTGGGATTCAGGTAAGCAACTTGAGATATACAATACAGGAAGCATTGAAATCGATTATTATGAGAAGAACTCTACTGCCACTATTTACCCGAAGCCTGTGTTGGCGCTACATCTACCAGTGCCGCTTCTTCTACCTCTCAAGCTCTCTTGTTCTCTCATGAACACACACGAGAACTCGCAAGAACAACTACACGCACACACACAGCCAAGGAAGAACACAGAGCATTTGCCGAGACTCACCCTTGGCACACACAGAGTGCTACATTTTCTCTCTATCTCGTTGATTAAACGTGCTTTAAATAGACTCACGCACGCATGGCTTGGCAGCCCACGCTGGCCACTAACAATACTAACTACATGCACTCACGCACTAGGCCACCCCGGCCACTAACTCTTGACCAGGCCAAACACGCACGCATGCACACTAATCCTAGCCAAGTCTTCCTCCTAGAATCACTCTAGACTCACGACCAGGCCAACCAGCTAACCAACTAACTAAACCTGATACTCCCTCTGTCCAATAATAACTGTCTCAAGTTTGCTAAAAAGTGGATGTATCCACTAAGTTTCATGTCCAGATACATTCATTTTTTAGCAAATTTGAGACAGTTATTATTGAACGGAGGGAGTACAAGATATCAAGATTAGTGCTAACAGCCTGAAGCCAAATGTTTTTTCTGTGTCCCTTCAGGTTACACTAGAATAATCAGTGACCAAGATGGCAAGATGTAACAAAAGCATACCACTTGTTTAAAACTTTAATATAGTCTCAGCTTGTTCTACAGTACTTGTGATACCAATCATACATTATTTAGAACCAACTTATAAAGCATAAATAAGTAAATCCACATTGAACTGATCAAAACTGTATATCCTCAACGCATATCTAATTATGAATAAATAGCTTCCATATAAAAATCGTTGAATGAAAAGCCATATTGTACAAAAAATGGAATTCATGCATCCACATACATGCCAGTACTACAGTTCTCCAAATGCCAAAAGGGCCAAGATTAACCAATAAGTTGCAATGCAAATAAATTATTCACAAGCACACAAATAAGAAGAAACCAGACTCTAGGTATCAAAGACAACAATGGTACAGCAAAACAATCATGGTATTCATGGTTAATTAACAGATTGATGAAACTGTATACAACGACACAAACATAAGATCAGTTGCCAAGTAAAGTGAGATAGCCAATTGTGATGCGTTAGTACAACGACACACACATAAGTTCCATAAAGTCAGGTACATTAGTGTACTCAAGCACCATGAGTAACTGTTAAAGATTCATATAGGTTTCATCAGAAAGATAGACAATTGTTAAGCTGCGCTACACAAGTAGGACTTTTTAGGGGCCATCTGCCGCTGACTCCGTGAACAAGGGAACTTATGGAATATAAGGAGTCTTCACTTCAAGGCTAGGATATCCAAGGTAACAATCCAGTCCAAATTGACGCAGAAAACGTCGCTTCCTGCAATCCATCTCACATGACATAAGTGTGTTCTCGTCCCCACAAACCATGAAAATCATATTGAGTTCCGGATGGAATGCGATAACACTATAATCAAGCGCTGAATATTCTGATCCAAACAGTTGCAAGTGGCTGACAGTGTGCTTCAAGGTCCATTTTCCAAGACTGTAGTCTTCAAGAACCCATACCGATAGGTTGAAACGATCATATTTCAACCTAGTACTATTTGCATAACATAACTGTCCCTGTGATACGAAAACATCATTGACAGGAGCATTATAATGGTATGGTGATGAAGGAGTACCAATGATATACAAAAGATTTCCTTCGACATCAAAGGTTACTACCAGATCATCAAATGCAGCCAAATGCATGATCCCGTTAAAGAAAACACCTTTTGAATGCAAGGGTATCGCAAATTGATTGATCTCAACCATTTGAATTTGATGCGTCCAAACTCGAGTTTTGGTCGAGTAGGTCGCCACCGCTGCGATACGTCCTTCGAGATCAGTAAGCTCAGACTCATCTATACCCCATACCTCCTCATCAATAAACTCGAACACATAGAAGTGGGTGGAGAGGGCGGGGTCGAACCCGAGGCGAGCGACGTCCACCTTGCTGGACCAATCGGTGGCAGGAACCACCACCCATTTCTCGGTGGCGGGATTGCACACCACATAATCCATTGTCTTGGGGTCAGTGCGCTTCCAGCAGCGGCAGAGCAGGAGGCCATTGCAGCAGTTCAAGATGTTAAGGCTCTCGTACCTGGGCAGGAAGGAAAGGGAGGGGTCGACGAGAGGTTCGCCTTCCCATACGTTGGTGAAATAGCGAGATATCTTGGGCAAGCGGTCTCTGTTGGCTGGGGAAACTTCTTGCGGTGCTCGGGGTGGGAGAAGAGGTCGCGCCAGCGCGTGGAGACGCACTTGCAGCGGAAGGTGGACTTGTAGGGCACGCGCGAGATGATGTCGGCGAGGATGTCGTCGGTGAGCTTGTCCACCGGGTTACCCTCGACGAGATTACTGTTCTTCTTGGAGTCCGGCGCCATCGCCGTCCGTGGAGACGAGGAACGACCGATCTGCGCACATCAGGGGACAGAGAGGTTAGAGATCCATCCCGGCAGTGAGGGGAGCGTGAGGGAAGAGAGGATCTACCAAATGCGTGGTGCGCGAACGGCGAAATGTGGCGCGGCGGCGAGGGCGTGAGCTGCCATCTGCGCCGGCGAGCAAGGGTTTGGGTTTGGGCGTACACAGCAGCTAGATGCGGCGGAACTGCCAAGTGAAGACGACGACGGACGGAGGAGTGCAGATTGGGCCTCCAGCCTGCTGAAATGGGCCGCGTGGGTTTAAGGTACAACATTCAGATATAAAACGTGCTCCATTAAGAAAAAATATATAACGTGCTCACTCTCACAAAATTAAAGATACGAAGTATAAATAGTTCTACTAACAAACTTTCAGAAATAAAGAAACCCTGGCATTCAAATATAGTGCACTGCCGTCTAAGAAAAAACGAGGTAAATTTAAGAGCTGCAATTTCCACCCGCTGTCTAAGAAACTTGCATCCAAATATGGAAAAGTTGTAGTCTCTCCATCCACAATATACACTATTGTTTGCACGTCCGTTATGCCGACTCCCGATATCGGTCGTCCGGCAAAGCCCTGCACGTGTTGATGTCCTTGCTCCGTTCTTGCTTCACACGACAGGCGAACGATCTCGCTTTGAAGTGTATCAGTCGGAAGTGTGACTCATGTCGTGGAGCGGTATCAGTCGGAAGTGTGACTCATGTCGTGGAGCGGTATCCGGTAGGATTTGATGTACTGCCGCACTCATCAGAACGAATAACAATACAAAAATACTGAAACTGTTTCAAGCGAAACAAAGCTGCTATTAGGTTTGCCCAAGGAACACAAAATGAACGGAAACTGAAACCAACATAGCTAGCAGCACACCCTACACAAGCCTGGGTATTTGGCTCGACAACACCACCGGAGTGCAGCAGCTGAGTTCAAGGACTATATCAGTAACGATCCAGGACAGGAACGCACCTCTAAGAGCCACTCACTGATATAGCCATGGAATCAGATGGACCAATTTTTACTACACCCCACGACAATGCAACTGCACAAAAGAACAATCGACAGCGGACGAAAGCAAGCAGCTAAAAAGAAGAAATGATCTCAAGCATTTCATGAGGCATGACTAGGTTTAGCCAGCACTACTTTCAATATAAAATCAGGTGAGCAACTTGAGATCTACGGAGTGCAATACAAGGTAGACGTGTTTTTAGGGAACATCATAATCGATTAGTATGAGAAGAGCTTCACTGCCACTTTTACTCCAAGCCTGAAGCGAAATGTTTTTTATGTGTCACTTTCAGCATATTATAATCCAGTGAAGATGTAACAAAAAAATGCTGGTTGTTTAACAACTTAATATAGTCTCTGCTTGGTCTACAATTGTGATGCCCACCTTATGGTACTTAGAACCAAATTTTCACTATCAAAGTTTCTTACTTTAGGTCGAAGCCCAACAATGTCATTCTCGAAAAAATATGTCTGGAAATGAAGTAAACCACTTTCAACTATTAAAACTGTATATCCTTAACAACATATCTAACCATGAATAAATACCTACCTTACATATACATCACTGAGAGGCGTAAACAAAAAATTCCAAGCCATGCTGTAAAAAACGAATGGAGTTCAAGAATCACAAAGCAAAAGGAGACCCACATAGGTGTCGGTACTATAGTTCTCCAAATGCCAAAAAAGAAGTTAACCAATAAATTGCAACGCAACTAATTTTTTCACAAAAGAGAAATAAGCAGAAACCAGACTCTAGATATCAACGACAACAATGGTACAGCAAAGCAATCATGGTATTCATGGTTAAGTACTAGAGTGATGAAAATGTGTACAACGACACAAACGTAAAATCAGTTGCTAAGTAAAGTGCAATAGCCAACAGCAAGCTCCATAAAGTCAGGCACATGAGTGTACTCAAGCACCATGAGCAACTGTTACAAGTTCATATATGTTACATCAGAGAGATAGACAAATGTGAAGCCGTCCTACACAAGTAGAACTTTTTAAAGCCCATCTACCGATGACTCCGCGAACAAGGGAACATATGGAATAAAAGGAGTCTTCTCATCAAAGCTAAGATGCTCAAGTTGACAATCCGGTCCAAGTCTGCGTAGATAATGTTGCTTCCCACAATCCATCGCATGATACATAAGTGTGTTCTCGTCCCCATAAACTATGTAAATTATATTTAGTTCCGGATGGAATGAGATAACATTGCAATGAAGTGCTGAATAGTTTGTTCCGAACAGTTCCAAGTGGCTGAGAGTGTGCTTCAAGGACCATTTTCAAGTCTATAGTCCTCAAGAACCCACACTGATAGGTCAGAACAACAAGATTCAGAACGAACACTAGCTGTAAAATATAACTGTCCATTTGATACGAAAACATCATTGATGTTTGAATCATCTAATAGCCGAAAAGGAGTATGAATGTTCCACAAAAGATTTCCTTCCACATCAAAGGCTAATACCATGTCATCCATTGCGGCCAAATGCATGATCCCGTTAAAGAAAGCACCTTTTGAATGTGTGGATATCTCAAAAGGAGCCTCCTCAACCATTTGATGCCTCCAAACTCCAGCTTTGGATGAGTAGGTCGCCACCACTTCGACATATCCCTTCCAATTTTCCTCGGACTCCTCTATTCCCCAGGCCTCCTGATCAATGAACTCGAACACAATGTAGTGGGAGGAGACGGCTGGTTTCAAACCCAAGGCGAGCGACCTTCACCTTGCTGGACCACTCGGTGGCAGGCACGACCACCCATTTCTCAGTGGCGGGATTGCACACCACATAGTCCAATGTCTTGGGGTCAGTAGGCTTCCAGCAGCGGCAAAGCAGGAGGCCATTGCAGCAGTCCAAGATGTGAAGGCTCTCGTATTTGGGCAGGAAAGACAGCGAGGGGTCGACGAGAGGGTCACCTTTCACAGAGACGTTGGTGAAATAGCGAGCTGTCTTGGGGAATCGGTCTCTGTTGTAGCCTTCATAGAAGAAGCCGGCGAGGGGCTGAGGCAGCTTCTTGCGGTGGTCGGGGTGGGAGAAGAGGTCACGCCAGTGCGTGGAGACGCACTTGCAGGAGAAGGCGGATTTGTAAGGCACGCGTGAGATGATGTCGGTGAGGATGTCGTCGGTGAGCTTGTCCACCGGGGTACCCTCCACGCCCTTATTCTTCTTCTTGGTGCCCGGCGCCATCGCTGTCCGTGGAGACGAGGAGCGGTCGATCTGCGCACATCAGGGGACAGAGAGGTTAGAGATCGATTCCGGCAGTGAGGGAAGAGTGAGGGGAGAGAGGATCTACCATATACTTGGTGCGCGAACAGAGAAGCGTGGCGCGGCGGCGAGAGCGTCCGCTGCCATCTGCAGCAGCGAGCAAGGGTGAGTTTGGGCGTGCACAGCAGCCAGATGCGGCGGAACTGGCAAGTGAAGACGACGACGGAGGAGTGCAGATTGGTCCGTGTGCTATTTCCATTTTGCTGGAATGGGCTCCCTACAACCTTCAGATATAAAATGTTTTATGTGCCCCCTAAGAAAAAGGTAATTAAATGTGCTGATTCTAAAAAAATAGAGATATAAAAGGAGCTGAAATTTTTCAGAAATAAAGAATCCTTAGATACAAATGTGGAAGTAAATTTCTATATAAGAAAAAAAAGGGAACCCCGATACAGTTTAAGGGCGGAGGCAACCCCGGGCAACATGGGCAAAAGGCGTAGGTGCAGAACTTTTTTTTACCAATATATTAGGAATAGTTGATCAAGCTTAGAATTTTGCCTAATCAAAACACTAAATTAAAAAACTGTCATGGGTCTATCATTACATTAGTGAATAGTTGATCAATAATTGATCAAGCTTTATATAGGGAATAGTTGATCAAGCTTATGTGATTTGCGAGTATATGGACATGATACATTATCATTATCTACTTATGTTTGCCTCCTATTTTGCCAGTGCCTATCCTACACAAAAATTTGTCCATCAGTTTTCCTACGTGTCACCTCATTGGGAAGTTTACAATTTCCGGTCAATTTCTAATAATATCATAGAATGATACTCACGTGTATTTTTTTAAATAAATCATAATCTAATTTATACACCCATTCATCACTAGCCTTTCTTCGGCTGGATGCTATATACATACTTGTACGCATCTTAATTATTTCACAAATTTTGACTGCCAATGTGCCCCCATCGTATCCTCAGTTTCCATCATTGGGCATCATCTTATATATTTTGACTTGACATATTACAGAAAATGTGGGTGCGCCTGCATGATTACCACTACTAGTGAGGTAATCACAAATATTTTTTTCCTCACAAATATTTTTGTTACATACGCGAAATTAACTTGGCAAGTGATCTGGGTTTCAGGAGGCTCTTTGGATTGAAGACCCGGCCGATCTTGAACACAGCCCACGCGGCTCCAATGGCGTGGCCAGCTGCACCGAGGCCTTCATTGGTCACAGCACCGGCCTTCTCTCCATACCTGAAGCCGTTGACAGGAAAATAAGTACTCATTGATGTGTTGTGTGATGTAAAAATGTGGATATACTCTTACTCATACACAGGGAGTGAGAGAGTGAAACACAGTGAATCAAAGAATGGGTTTTCTTAAGTAGCTGAGTAATGAGTATGGAGTAGAACAGAACGTACTTGTGATTCACAAGATCTATCGTCACACTGGAAGATGTGGACAACACGCTTGTCCCGGCCACTTCTACCGCATCACGTATCTTCTCTGTTGACACACCACCGAAGGATGTACATATAGAGATCCAACGATGCGTATGAAATGCATGAATCCATACAGAAACTCTGAGCACACACGAATGGCACCGAGGAACTTACTCATGTTTTATAACTAAAAGAACTTAGTAATAATAGATCAATGACACAAAGGATTTGACGAGAGCCAACATCTCTACAACAGAACGAAGCTAACAGAATTCATAAGGCATGGCCACGAACAGAAAATGTAATTTTGGTTTAGTTCACCATACCAAGCTCAAAAAATTGTCTACTAAGGAAAGAATGAACATCCAAATTGAAAAAATACTCCCTCCGTTTACAATTAGTTTGCGTTTTGTGTTTAATCAAAGTAAAACTTTGTGAAGTTTGACAAAAAATATATATAATATATAATAATTTACAATAAATTTTTAACATTATTAGAATCTTCATAAGATATATTTTCATACTACATATAATTAGTATTATGGATGTTGATAATTTTTCATATATATTTGGTCAAACTTTGAAAAGTTTGACTTTGAAAACCCAGAACTCGAAGTAAATAAAAACGGAGGGAATAGCAAGTTCAAAGCTTGACGGCAACATTAAGAGGTGGGTGAGTGCTAAACATTAATGTTTGCTGGCCTCGACTTCGTTAAGCATATCAGTAATTAGTACATAGCTGATCTAATATTTCAATGCAGGGCTAATTACCGGACTTCTTATTAAGGCACACTAGAATTAAATGGACGACATCAGGAAAATGAAATTTGTTCTGTCGTCTTTTCTTCTGTGGAAGGAAACTGCTCATCATGTAACTTCCACAATTAAGTTCTTACAACTTCTACACTGAGGTAATCATGAAAAAGTGAGTTCACACCATATGCAACAAGAACAAAATATATCCACGGATGTGCATCCAAGGCCTGCATGTAGATTTGTTGTGCCCGTAGAGATGTCCAATTAGTGACAGAGCTAAAATAGAGCACGTGAGGCATTTCTTGTCAAGGCACACTAGAATTACATGATTATGTTTTTCTATTCCTTGGGTAGGGCAGGCGTTTGAAGCAACAAAAGTAATCGTATGCATGATACTTCTGTTAAAAACAAATAGAGATAACTTACCAAATCCATGAAGTGAAGCAAGAACAATCTCTCAGGTAACACCTTAAAAAACATCTTGCCAGCTTTCGAGCTAGCCAGTGAGCTTGCAAAATATCCACTAAATGTCGCAACCCCAGACAATATATCATTTGCCACTTTCTCAGACATTTCTGTTACCTCCTTAACCCTGCCAGCAATCACATGCATTTCTTCTTTGAGAAACAATAACACAAATATTTGATTGGAAAACTACAACCATCAAAGCCTAGCAACACAAGGAATCCCCAAATTAGACAGTACAATCAGCTGAACCAAGCAGAACATGTTACTTAAACATCCAGGATGTGATCAATATAAGAGACAGTTTTCACAAGACACGGAGTGATTTCCGATAAATTGACTGCTCATATTGACTCCACTAAAGTAGTGAGGCAATTAGATGCCAATGAAAAAACAAAACAAAATCCACACGAAATAAGCAATAAATTCCTCATTTTAAGCTAGGATGTACACATAACAGAGTAACTCACTGATTAAACCAATGGTGGTCAGTTGCTCATCAAATAAAAATATATGTAAATGTCTTCTTGATTACACAGATAATTGGTAAACACCGTAAATTGTTCATAACTTAACATGCTAATTTAACTATGAACCCGTAAGACTGAAGTGCTAAAAGTCTGAAATAATTTCATTTTCCTTGCAGAACATCATGCATTCACGGCGTATAGATTTGCTTGACTGCAAATCGAAAGCATATTTGATATGAGAAATTGGAGAATCTAGGCACCTTTTGATCCGCCTCAGCATCTCTGGGCTAACTTGGGCATCTGCATCGCCGGGCCGTATCCGCTTCCGGAGGAGCTCGTTCCCCCAGCGAAGCCTCTCCGCCGTCACCTCGCCGCACCACAGCACCCCTTTCGCCACGTGCAGGGCGCCCGTCTCGATGGCGTTCGCCACCTTGCGGCCGTAGTCTCCACATTCGGCGCCACGGCCGTCCAGAACGCGGCGGCCGCCACCTCCCCGGACGCTCTGTCGTCCGCCAGCTCCCCGCCACCGACAACGGAGTGGATCGAGAAGCTCGTGTACGTGGCGAGGTGGCCGTCGAGGCGCGGGTCCGGGCCAGAGAGCGTGAGGCCGTAGTGGAGCGCCCCGGCGCTCGGGTCGTCCGGCAAGGTGAGGGAGAAGGAGTAATGGCGGGGTCGAGCTTTACGGAAGCGACATCGCGGACGAGCGGCCACTGGATCGTGCTGCCGACGGCCGCGATGGCGGCGAGGGAGGTGTCGCCGGAGCGGATGCGGAGGATCCGGAGGTCGCCCGCGGCGAGTGTGTGGCTGCGGTGACGGTCGATGAGGTGGAGCTGCGCGCCGGCGATTCGGAGGAGTTCGTCCTCCGAGGCGTTGGCTTGGGCCATGATGGGGGACGAGCTTTCGGATCGAGCGCGCGGTTGTCCACGCTCGGCGTAGGGTAGAGCCTAGAGCGGTGGCGCGGCTGGTAGGGTTAGGATGAGCAGTGAGGAAGACGACCACGACGGGGCTTGGGTGGTCCACGCGGTTGAGGAAGATGGTGTCCTGGCGTCAATGGCGGGTGGGCCATGAGAGCTGCTGTTGGTGACTTTGGTCGGGAGACCTGGACTTGAGGACTGAGAGGAAAGCGAGGGAAGTTGTCCGAAGACGAGAAACGAGAACAAAGAAAATTATTTATACGCGGTAGCTTAGATCAAATTCTTTGTCCGGAGAAACATGCGGGCTACCCAGGTATTGTATGGAGAGAGACACCATTGATATCAGTCCCGTTTATATCTCTGTGTTCTTTTACTTTTCGCATCTGTGGTTGTGCCACGTGTACGACTTATTCGACTACGCTCTTGCTCCACGCTCTTTGGGCAAAGGTTGTGAAACACGTTATCAGCACGTACTGCTCCGCCAACTGATCTACATCGAGACTCCCTCAAGCAGGCTCTTTAACAACGGTTTTACACCTTTTTACATTTCCGTTCTTGCAATACGTTTATACGGATTATGTATTACCTACGGTGTGGATTTCCCTCCCGAGAACCGAGCTGACTTTTTGTCACGGACCAATGTCGATGTTCTCGGATTCATGGAGGATTTGTTGACTACACTATGGGGAGCAGGTACAGGAACGTGATCCAGATGATCACGGTACTGCCGCGATGCACTAGTTGAGTCACGCGCCGTCTTAATTCCAGAGGAACAGACAATGAAAATTGACATCCGAGAATTTGTTGTTGGCGTAAAAATCGTCGTTGGGTGCCGTAGGGCTCCTCGTCGCGTACCATGCCGGCCTCGACGGCATCCAGGAGAAGTTGAAACAAAATCAGCCAATCAAGCAAATCTTTTTTTTAAGAAACCAACCAACAAACCTGACACGCAGGAAGGGCAAGGTCAAATAATACACATTTAGCATTCACTCGTTTCCAGTACAATAAAAAACAAAATTTATTGCTGCAAAAACGAATTGCACGTCGTGACCAGATTGGTTAAGAAATCTCTTATATACACTTTGATGCTTTGCATGCAAACCAACGTTTCACCAACTTTAGTTGTCCAACAAAAAAAAAAGTTTCAGCAACCTTACACAGTATTTGTTTCACATCTATTGCCAAATTGTTTTTCGTATCTCAAGCAAAACTGCTTTTACAGTGTTCTAATCGATTTGCCCGTCTTCTAAAACCGATTGCCCATCCATGCTTGTTTTCGTAGTCCTCTTTAACAAGCAAAAACACCGTATCTACTTCATTACTTCATTTGTTTCTGTTGGCTGACATGTTCCCGTAAGAAATTGTGACATATATGTACATGAATCTGCAACTTTACCAGGGAAGTTTGTAGCTGGACGCTTGCATCAACGGATGCGCAAAGTATGCTCCCAGAGTTAAGGCTGTGATTGTGATGTACGGTAACCGGATGAACTCCTTGTAATAATCTCCGGGCAGTTTCTGCCGCCCATCGACGATCGCAGCAAAGGGTATAACACTAGTTCTCTTCTTCAAAACTTCGAAGGCCTCACCATAGCGTGACGCCAGCCTCCTGTCACCGTTCCAGACACCAAATGCATGGTGACCAATTAACCCAACGGAGGCCGCGACAGCAACCGAGTTGCCCATCCATAGCGTGTGAGCTAAGCACCAAATTACCTGCCCAACAAACTAAAAGAGAAGTTTTTTCTTAGAATGGGACTTACAAGATAAGACATGTATTCACATGATGCAAGCATAAAAATTTAGAGCTTAAAATTTTCTAGCACAAAAGAATTTCATGACCCGCATATAATATATAGGCATGGCATCCAAGAAACTACCTGTGGATGTCTTGTGATGCGCATTATTCCGGTTTCCCACATATGTAATTTTGGCTTGTCTACTGCTGCCACTTCTAAGAGATTGAAAGTAGATGGGTACAAAAACAAGAATGAGATGAAAGACGAGAGCCAAACAAGCTCATGAACGCCTGTGATCCCTTGAACTTGCCACAGCTGAATACCATCATACCGATGATTTATGAAGTATACCTGAAAAATAGAAAACTTTTCTAAGATACAGGAAGGCATACGAATTTAGATGCCATATATCAAAAGAAGAAACTATACAAAGCACTCACAATTGTACTAACTGCTAGAGGCAGTGATATTCCAGCAAACAGCACGCGGTAAGCTCGCTCCCCTATTATTTTCTCACCAGTTTCACGAAAGCTTGCCATGCCACTATGGACTAGAGCAAAGATGATAGTAAGGAGCAACAAAACGACCTGCAATGAAAGGACAAAGATTAAGGATTATGATGCCATCGAAGCACAAACCAAAGCAACACAGTCAGTAAAAGATAAATATAAACTGAAATAGTAGGGACTGAATAATGAACAGGATAATATATATGGGGTTGCGATGCAATAAGATTTAGTATACACTGGTCAGCAACTCATAAGCTTACACGGGCTAGCAAAATACTATAGGATTAGATAAATGTGAAAAGGTACATCTGGATTTGATTACGCATAGGGTCAAAATAAATTATTTTTCTTCAACTACATCCTATTCAGAGGAAAATGAAAATTATAGCATCATCAGAGTCCTAGTTTGTATGAATTTTCAAGAAGTGTTGTTGCCCGGATATGTTTTCTCGTAGCAATTTTATACTGCTTTCTCAAATTTCTATTTGGTACTCCCTCTGTATCAAAATATAAGATGTTTTAGCCTTTTCTGTCACACATATCTAGACTTGTTTTAGTGTACGATGCATATGAATCTACATACTAAAACGCGTCTAGATATGTGCAGTCCAGAAAAAGGTAAAACATCTTATATTTTGATATGGAGGGAGTATTTATTTGTGAACACATAAATACTATTTATGGCTCAACTGGACATGATTCCTGAACCATATAAAAATTCCATGCGTGAATTTAATTAACTGGAAATATGGAAGTGACCCCTATTTTCATTCTTCTTTCTATTTATGTGGACACACATATTAGACGTACTTTATTGGAGTTCATGTACACTATTCAACTTCTAGCACGTATATCCTCACATTTTTTAGGTAAACATTCTTTTATATGAGACCTAAGATTGACCACACATACTATAATCCAGTGGGATTTTCTTTATTCAGTATATTTTTACCTTTTGAGATACTTACTCCTACGAACAAGGTGGGTTTACGACTTCGGAGGGAATCCAATCAATACATATTGCCTTTGGTTTTTAAAAGTGTACCTGGGTGTAGATATGGTCTTCAAGATACCACAAATTTTCTTAGATAAAAGCCTTTAAATAAACATTCGTCTATATGAGATCCACACACGCACGCAAACATACCCCAACAAACTATCATCCAAACGCACAGTGCGAATCTCATTATTAGATTAATGTGTATGTATCATTTGTACCAATTTTCTCATTGTAATATGGTGGGTTTGCGGCTTACAAGGCCTTTAATCTACATATATCCTACCTAGTTTCCTAAAAGTTGTTAGGTCTTCAAAACACAACTTCAAACTTATTCGTGTTTTATTATATTTATAAATCGTGCAGGTTTAGAAAGTTTGACTCTAAGCGTGTGTCAATGGACCAAAACATGTGCAGAGACAATGGAACTGACTGCTGACACGGCCAATTTAAGCAAATTCTAGTCGATCCCACGGGGATTTTTTTTAAGTGAAAGTATCTGTGCATGCATCATGTGTATGTCATGATTAATGCACAGACCTCGCCAGTGAGGGAGTGACATACTCAGATGTCACACCTCAATGTAAATTTCCATCAGGATTTCTAATCGGCTTTAACAAAATTTGAACAATGCTAGAAAAGATGTAGCAGAGATGCCTTCATAACGCTAGAAAACATGTAGTACATACATGGTTTTCTTTACTGACACCAGTACATGCATGGATGGCATCGCTAGAAAACATGCATGTGCCAAACTCTCAATGCAACCTGATTTGGTGTCCATAAATTATACTACTGCTGCACCTCGAGATTTCTTTGGTGCGAATCCGGACCATACCGATTGATTTACCTAGAAAACACGTGGGCCAGGTTTATATTTTCTAGAATTAACATGGTGGCTGGAAAGGAGCCTCCAATTAATAAGTATTGTATATGATATGATGATAGAGGTTGAAAAATATACCACTACAAATGCTCCCCGCAGTCAAAATAGTACCAAAAGAAGCATGTTACAAACCAATATGGTTCTCACATGTAAAACAATTATTTGATTATTAGTTATACATTTACTAGATTTACACTATCTTCTGAATATGGACAAAGTGTGATTTTCTCAATGAATAGCAAAGCAAGTTCAATTCATGTCAGGCATGCACTTGCTAACCAGCAAAAAAGATTGTACTTAGTTATTATTGAAAAATAGGGATTGAGATCGTGGAGGTTTTTTTTCATAACGAAAACCGCTGATTATCTAAAGTGTCTTGTGGCCTCAATGACTGAAAACTGTTATATTAAGCCAAAAACCCATCTGCCCACTTATATCGAAGAAGGGGTATGTTTGGTAAGGCTCATGCTTATTGCCTCACTTATTTAGGATGTCAAACACTATTGGGGGTCATAATAAGCTATTTAAACGGTTCATTCAAGGTAGCGAGGGTATCCATTTAGTTTGATGTGGCAGAAGCCCACTTACTATTATTCGCTCCTGGTTTGAGCTCATCACCGAAACAGAACAGCATTTGAGTGCCACTCCAGACTCCCTGGTTGGGGTTCGGGTGTCTTATTTTTTCTAGTAGTTCAGGTACCAGAATGTAAACCCCACACAATTTCTAGTAATTCCATCACAACTGCGGATTCTCAGGTCCGTACGCGTATGGCCTCCCCTCACGTATTCAGTATGTCTAACACTGCTGGAATCCCCGGCCCAATTGAATTTAAGGATATGCAGCGAATACAGCAGAGAATTGTGTATTATGTAGACGCGCGCGCCGCGCACGCACCTCGTGGCTGTCGGAGACGGAGGCGACGGTGTCGAGGAAGGCGGTCCCGAAGCCGGTGGCCGGGTCGATCCAGAGCACGTTGAGGCCGTAGAGCACGACGGCGAGGATCCCGCCGAAGTAGGCCCAGGAGGCGACCCGCTGGTCGCCGAGGCGGAACACCGCCGAGTCCTCCCCCACGAGGGCTCCCGCTCGCTCGCCGTCCGAGTCCGCGTCCTCCCCCTCGGCGCGGTCGACGGAGGCCCGGAGCGGGGCGGGGGAGAGGAGGCGGGGGCGCAGAGGGTAGTAGGCCGGCGCCGGGAAATTCAGGAGGGGCGGTTTCGGTGGGCGGGGGAGACGGAGGCGGTGGTGGGGAGGGGTGGTGCTGGGGCGGCGAGGTGGAGGCGGAGGTGGGATGCCATGGTGGGGAGGGCGGAGTGGCTGGAGCTTGGGGCAGTAGCAGGGGATGGTGGGAGGCGGGAGAGGTTAGAGTGGTGGCGGCATCTTTGAGGACGGGGTGGAGGCAGGAACAGAGGATGCCGTATTGGAGCCTGGTGGCGCACGGCCGGCCGGACGTGGCGCGCTCAGTGCGTCTGCACGACGGGCAGTAAACATGCCCGATTGATAACGGAAGCTGTCGTCGTCATCCTGGAGTCAAGTGGTGAAAACGAAACTCAAACTTCAATTGATAATCTCTGTCAGGTGTTTGAGGAACACGATGCTTGACACTGCGGCTGACAAGCGAGGAGCAGCAACGCTGCAAGAAGAACGAGCTCCCAGCTCCGGTTCAGAGACCAATCACCCATCCATCCAGCCAAATTTTCTTACTTCAGCCGAAAGCCCATCCTCATTCACTACGAATCTAAAGATCGAAATGACATAAATCCAGTTTGAACTTTCCAAAACATGATAACTTATCGAATTAGGAAAAAACAATTGCATACAGATAATTGCACTACTTGGAGGAGATAAACCGAATGCTTCCATGTCACTCTGTCACAAGAATAAAAGATTAAAGCATGGCACAGCGCCCATAATTTAGTTTTGACATCCAAATTCTCCATGATCAAGAACTCAACAATTCTCAACGTAAAAGCAGAAGCAACTTGAATAGCAACAAAAGGTAGACATCTTTTATAGTGACATCTGAAAATTCACTTCACCACTTAATCATGACAGGAGCATAAATGTCTATCATTTCCAGCAAGTAGTTGTTGACATCTGAAAATTCACTTCACCACTTAATCATGACAGGAGCATAAATGTCTATCATTTCCAGCAAGTAGTTGTTTCGGATGCCGATGCGACTGACCTCGTTGGTCAAACACAACAAGCCATTCACAGTGGAAACTCTGTTCTTGCAAATACAACAGGTGCCAATGCTCATTGAAATACAAAGTAAACTATATCCAAGTCCTCCAAGTGCCATTTCCAGCAAAGCTAAGTTAATATTCGAAGAAATATGATATGACAATCCAGTAAAAGAAAGTTAATCTGTGTAACAAGAACACCAGTTGCTTAACAGTTCAGTATGCTATCCACGGTTGTGATAGCTATGTTGCAGTATTTAAAACTAGCAGAAAGCAAGAAGGCATCTACCAGCAAAAAGATTCCTACTTCAGGTGGAAGCCCATCATTCACTACAAATGTGAAGATCTGACATTGGAATAGGAGTATAGTGTAATAATCTGGAATGTATTGTATGTAGAAACTAGAAATGAGTCAATGACATAAATCTGTTTGAACTTCTGAAACATGACAACTTATCTAATTATAATAAAAAAATTGCGTACAGATGATTGTACTATTTGCCATATTGTTAAGAGAAGAAGGAATTCATACATTCAAGCATGGCATTGCAAAAGGACATACATGTACATTCCAGGATTAGACTTCTCCAAATGCCAAAAAGAAAGGCTGAAGCACAAATTTGGAATCCAGAAGTTGCAACACAGATAATTATACTCACAAAAATTTACCAGAATCTAAATAATAAAGACATTTATAATGGTCACACACCAAGGTTAAGTGCTGGGGTGTTACAAATGCATGAGCTGCCAATATATAAGATATTATGAACATCACCAGCAGTAAGTGGCGTAGGGATACGAATGATCCTGCAATTTCCCTCCACATCAACAGCTAAAACAAAATCTTCATAGGAGGACAGATACAACACTCCGTTCAGAAAGACGCTTCTCCTAAGGCTGCATAACATGATTGGATTGTCCCAAGCACATCGATGTGTCCAAGCTCCAGATTTGGACGAATAGATCCCCAACGCTTTGGTGCCATAGATTTCTCCACCGGGCTTGGGCCGCCTGGCATCCCATACACGGGGCAGGTACGAACTCAAACACAACTCAAACGCATGGAAGTGTGAGGAGACGGCCGGGTCGAATCCGAGGTGAGCAACCCCCACCTCGCCAGACCAGATGGAGGCGGGCACGGTCACCCATTTCACAGTGACGGGATTGCACACCACGTAATCCAGTGTCTTGGGTTGTGGGGGATTATAGCCGCGGAGGAGGAGGAGGCCATTGCGGCAGCCATACATGTCGATCAGCTCGCAATCCTGCATGAGGAACGAGAGGGGCCGGTCGGAGATGGGAAGGAGAGGGAAAAGGAGCGAAAAAGCCCCCCGCGTCGCCCGAGTGGGCGACTCGGGCGGCGACTAGGGTTCCTCCCCAGCGCCGCCACCTCCACGCGCCCCCCCTCGCCGCCTTTCTTCCCCAACCCCGCTGCTTCATCCCCACCGTCTCCATCCGCGCAGCAAGGTCAAGCGGCTCACGATTTGCAGCGGCGCTTCTGTCAACCTCGCCCAGGAGGTGCCTCCCCCGGCGGCGCGTCGGGCGACGAGGCGATTGCCTCCGTCGGTGCAGCGGTGGGGTCGGGTCCCCTCGTCTGCACGGGATGTGGTGCTGGGCTGTGCGGGCTCTGACCAAGGGGTCATCCCCTCCGCCTGGGTGGCTGCCTCGGCTCTGATTTGGGGGCGCGGGCTGTGTCGCGTGGACCTGGTGGCCGGTTGTTGTTTGTTGTTCGGGTGGTCGCCGGCGGGAGGCCAAGTTTCAGGTGCTGTAGATACGTAGGTGCGACAGCAGGAGGGCCTGCTGCGTGCTTGCAGCCTGTCTCTGCTGATCCGGAGGCGGGTAAGGTTGGTTCTCGGACGCCGGACCAGCGACTCTGGATGGCGGACGCACGGGAGGCTCTTCGGCAAGCCCCGTGGCGTGGTGTTGGTCTTGTTCTATGGTCGCAAGGGCGGCGTGGACATCGGCGTTTGGAGTTCCTGGCGAGGTCTGGCAAGGGTGTCGTTCCTCGCCCAGATACAGATCTGGAGGCTCTGTTGCTGACATGGTGTCCCCTGCCCTTCGTGGTGGGGGTTCGAGTTGGTGATCCTTGTCGATGGGTAGGTGGGGATCGGACTGAGCGAAAGCTCAAGATGTCGTTGACGCCGGTGTCGGCGACGCCCGTGGGCGCCGCTTTCCCTCTTGGGGGTGACACTGTGGTTCCACCCCACCTCCCTTGTGTACACTCCGGGTGAAAACCCTGATCTTTGACCCGATGGTGGCGGCGCCTTTGCGTCGTGACCTCCTTGGAGGCATCGTCTTGGAGCGGGGGTCTCCTCTCTTCGTCATGGCAGTTTGAGTGCAAAATTGGTGCCTTTCCGCAGCTGAAGACCTGAAGTGAAGTTGTCTTGTTCTTGGGCCTTGGTGGAAGCACAATCTGCGGACACGGTGGTCCGATCTCGCCCTTTGGTGGCTGGCTGTTTTACGCAAGGGTTTGGTGCTCCCTGTTATGAATATGCAACTTGTATTCCACGGGGCCAATGGCCACAATATATAGTACATATGACTTGGGGACACGAAAGTAAATCTAGTCTAATACGGACTCCTAGACCAATACTAATACTCCTTAACACCCCCTCAAATGCAAAGCGTATGCAATAGCATTGCATTTGAAGAAGTGTAACACTAGAAAATAAAAAGATAATCCAAAATCCGCGTCTTGAGAGTGTCGTCGTAGTATGAAGAGTCTTCAAAACCTGTGGAGTCAAGCCAAACAATCGATCATAGAAGACCGACGGAGACCGATAGACGATCAGAAGTAGAGCATGTCATAACAAATCATAGCACAAGAAGCCAATGGCATAAGAAGCCCACGGCAAAAGAATGTGCGTAGATCAACAATGACAATGCGAAAGGAGGCCACAAAAATCCTATAGAGAGGACCAGGACCAAGAAGATGAGCCCACAACAGGACCGAGAAAAAGAGGCCACAAACGGACCGAGATAATGAGGCCACAAAAGGACCGAGAAGAAGAGGCCACAAATGGACCGAGAAGAGGAGGCCACAAAAATCCTACAGCAGGACCAGGACCGAGAAAAGAGGCTGACAAATTAGGTATAGTGGACTCTCATGACATAAGAAACCCAAAATATCAGCGAAATTGGTGGACGCAGCGGAAACAAATCACCTAACACCAACGGAAGGTGCTGGACAACGACATATCACACTTTTTTTTAATAATAATAAGAAAAACTCACGATCGGATCTCAGGTATTAAAATAGGAACAGGCAAACACGTAGCATCAGACCACCATCAGACCACCACGTGCACCAAGCAAGCCGCATGAGCAGCAGCTAGGAGAGCCGCGCGAGCACGAATGGAACGGGGCCAAACGAAGTCAACGCAGCCCGTGCGGAAACAGATCGATCTAGAGGTCACGCTTCGACGGAAGCAGAGAAGCTCGGCACACCTGGCGGCAGAGGACAGCGGCGGAACACGAGCAGCAGGACGACGGCGACCCAACGGCGGAGGACGGCGGTGGTGCAAGCCGCGGACGGACGTGGCGGGGACGGCGGATGCCCGACTGCGGTGACGACCGCGGACGGCAGCGGCTGGAACGGCGGCCAGTTGGCGGCCGGGAACAGGCAGAACCAGAGGCGTCGAAGCGCGGAAGCAGCAGGCTCGATCGATCTGGCGCTCGAACGATCCATGATTGAGATAGGAAAAAGTAGAAAAAAAAACTAGAAGAGACGGACGAGTTGCGCGTCCGTGAAACCCTAACCGGGCTTTGATACCATGTTATGAATTTGCAACTTGTATTCCACGGGGGCCAATGGCCACAATATATAGTACATATGACTTGGGGGACACGAAAGTAAATCTAGTCTAATACGGACTCCTAGACCAATACTAATACTCCTTAACACTCCCCGCTTGCGGTGTTGTCCGATCCCGCCCCTCAGGTGCTGGCCGTTCTACGCAAGGGTTTGGTGCTCGCCATTGCCGATGTTGTCTGTCTCCATTCGGCTCAAGGGTTTGGTGCTCGCCGTTGCCGATGTTGTCTGTCTCCGTTCGGCGCTGTGATGCTCGGCTTCCTCTCCTTCATGCTCTGCTGGAGGCTCTGATCTTTCGTCCCTGTTTACCTCTCCGTTGTCAGGCTCTGCGATAATTGTGGTGCTGTCTTCGCTGGTGGTCCGATCCTGCCTCTTGGCTGGCCGTTTTACGCAAGGATTTGGCGCTCGGCGTAGTGTAGCCCTTTTTCTTTTAGCTTGTCCTTGGTCTGCTTTGTTGGAGGTTCTCCTCAACACCTTGTTTCATTTGTATTCGCCGTTGTAAAACTCTGAGCTTTGCTAATTCAAAGCTGGGCATTATTGCCTTTTATTTAAAAAGAGGGTCGGTCGAAGCGAGGGTAAACTCTCTCCGAGACGTCGATGTAGTAAGAGCATCTCTAGCAGAACCCTCAAACGCCAGAACCTTAAAACTGTTTTACGGTTCACGTTTTTCGTGTTTTTCGCCACAAAACTCACAACACAGAACATAACCCTCAAACCAAACTACAAAACAGAATATGCTGTAGAATATTCCTTCGTCTTCTCCTTCGTCTTTTTCTCAAATCTTAATCAGCAATGGATCAGTAGCGCTAGTAGCGCTAGCGGCCGGCAGCCCGTACTAGATAGCTCATGCGCAGCTAGGCTAGCTCATGCGCAGCAATGGATCGATCGATGTGTAGCTAGCTAGCTCATGCGCAGCTAGCTAGCTCGTGCTAGCAGCCCCGTGTCGGCAGCCCCGCTTCGCGAGCGGACGAAGCCGGCGGCCGGCGGCCGGCAGCCGGCGGACTGCGCCCACGAAGCTCCATCCGAAGCCCCTGGGCGTCGCCGGCGAATTCCAGCCGGTGACGGGGGCCGTAGGATGGGGAACGCACGGTGGAGATCCCATCTCACGAGCGTTGACCAGTTCCCAGGCACCCTCAAACACATCCTTAAATTGCCTTCAAATCCCCATGTTTCCAGGTCTGGTCTAGGAATTCACGGGCGCCCTTAAAACTTTTAAGGGTTTGACCAGTTTTACGGGTTCTATTTTGGACGTTTTTTCAACAAAAAACTGTAAACTTACGGTTTGACCGGTTTTGAGTGTTCTGCTACAGATGTTCTAACGAACCCACTTGGGAGAGCGGTCTCGGATGAAGGTCTCGTTGAAGAAGCCGTCGAGGGTCTGGGGCATCTTCTTGCGGTTGTCGGGGTGGGCGATGAGGAGACGCACTTACAGCGGCAGCCGGAGTTGTAGGGCACGCGGGAGAGGATCTCCAGGAGCAGTCGTCGGTGAGCTTGGATATCGGGTCGCGCATCAAGGCCCTCCCCGTGGAGGTGGAGCCCTGAGCCATCGCCGTGGGGAGCGCAGTCTGCGCCAGATCAGGGGACGAATGAGGGAGGTTCGGAATTTTATCCGGCAGCGAGAGGAGCGTGAAGGTTTGGTGCGAGAACTGCGGCGAGAGCGATGGTGGCTCGCCGCGCCGGCAACTACGTTGCGGTGAGGGTTTGTGCGAGCGGCGGCCGAGATATGGCGCAGGTGGAACTGTGAGACGTCCACACTGGTAGTCTACGCACCGTGGCCTTTCTACATGGGCCGTGACGAGACAAGTATGAGTTTAATTGTACTGGTAATCAAATTCATCTTTTCTCAAAAAACAAAAATGGTAATCAAATTCCCCTGAACCAAAAAAAAAGAGAATCGATAGGTAGCAGCGTTTAAAATGCATTAAAGGACTTTTTTACAGGGTATTAAAACGTATTTTATAATGTCAAAAAAAATCGCATATACTTACAAAGTCGTCTCAGGAAAAATGACTTTTTGAAGCCATGTAAAAAGTACAAAATTCGGTGCTAATATAAGGCTTTTCATGACACTTTTTTTTCTTTTTACACAGAACACATAAAATGTCGGGTTTTCGTGAAAAATTACGTAAGCACATAGATGGACATGTACGCCCAAATTTATTTTGGATTTATTTTTATATTTTGAAAAAAGAATCCGTAAAAAGAGAATATGCACATAGAATGTGGACATGTATGCGCGAATTTTTTTTGGTTTTTTTTTTTTTGATAATTTGGATTTTTCCGCAAAAAGAGCATATGCACCGAAAAGATAATGAATTTCAGAAATCAAACGCTTAAACAAATAAAGCAGGCAAACAACACTTGCGTTGTACCAGTACATGAGCTTAAACAAATAAAGCATGCAACCTACACTTGCGTTGGATTTTTTAAACATATTTAGATCTTTTTATCATTGTGTCCATGAGTTTAATTATTTATTCCCACCTTCAACTAAATGAGCAATGAAAATTGTCCACCAACACCTTGTCCGCCCCAAACCTTCGGAGGCAACTCGGGGGTGGTGGACATGCTCAACTAGGCCCACCCGACAATGAGACATATGAAACCCTACCTAATTCTCCCCTTCTCTTACACACTGCCACCCACCGCACAGCCATCGCCGCCGCAAATCGCACTCAATGATCAAGTAGAAGCAACTTAAGATAAGACAGACATCTTTTTATAGGGATATCTGAAGTTAATTCCACCACTTAATTATGAGAGGAACATGAACATCATTTCCGGTAAGTAGTTCTGCATATCAATGCA
This sequence comes from Poa pratensis, assembly GCA_947311845.1. Taxonomy (NCBI): domain Eukaryota; kingdom Viridiplantae; phylum Streptophyta; class Magnoliopsida; order Poales; family Poaceae; genus Poa; species Poa pratensis. The sequence continues at coordinate 16,619,020 of CAMZMU010000027.1, read as the reverse complement.
ACTGACCCTCGTCAAACACAACAAGTCATTCATAACCGGAACTCTATTCATGCAAAGACAACATGTGCCACTGCTTACTGAAATATCTCGAAGTCCTCAAGTGCCGCTTCTAGCAAAGCTAAGTTAGGATTCAAAGAAAATTAATAGGGCAATCCAATAAAAGAAGCCTATTTCTCAACCTAAAAGAAAGCGACTGATGTAAAAGGAACACTTGTCGATTAGCACTTCAATATACTATCCACGGACTACAGTTGTGATGGCTATGCTTCAGTATTTAAAACTAGCAGAAAGCAAGAAGACACTAGCAGAAGATTCCTACTTCAGGTGGAAGCCCACCATTCACCACAAATGTGAAGATCTGACATCAAAATAGGAGAATAATGTACTAATCTGGATTGTCTGTATCTAGGAATGACATAAATCCTGTTTGAAATTCTGAAACATGACAAGTTATCTAATCAGAAGAAAAGAGTTGCGTACATATGATTGTACAATTTGCAGAAGGGATTCGTACATTCAAGCATAGCATAGCAATATGACATCCATGTACATTCAAGGATTAGATCTCTCCAAATGCCTAAAGAAAAGGCGGAAGCCCAAACTTGGAATCATAAATATACTCACAAAGAGATACCAAAATCTAAATAATAAAGACATTTATAATGGTCTTAAGTACTGGGTGTTACAAATGCATCGTCTGCCAGAATATAGCAGTACACAAACTCATGCAAAAATCTAAATTAACTGCTACAGCTAACCTCGAAAAGCCAGGTATATGTGTGCACTCGAGCAGATAAAGAAACTAACAGCTCCATAGAGGTCTACCCAAGTCACTGCTGCTTGTGTTAATGACCCAACTCCAATATCACCAGAAAGATAGACAACTGTGAAGCTAAGAATAATACCTTTAATGTCCATTTGCCAGCAATTCTGAGAACAAGGGAATAAGTGGTAAATAAGTAGTAGCCACCATACATTCTTGGCGAACTATAAAACGCCGCTCTCCGGAATCCATGTCATATGACAGTAGAGTCCTTGGTGGCCGGGCAGTCTTGGAATGACACACTATGAATATCATATTGTGTTCTGGGTGGATGGACGCAATATCGTAATTCCACAAAAACGACGAATACTCATTTCCAAGTAGTTGCAAGCGGCTGATATTACGCTTCAAGGTCCAATTATCACTACTTGAATCTTCAAGAACCCAGATCGAAAGTGCAGAACCACTCTTATAGGCCAAATGCAGTTTCCCTTGTGATAGATAAACATTGTGAACATCACCAGCGGAATGTGGCGTAGGAATACGAATGACCCTGCAGTTTCCCTTCAGATCAACGGCTATGACATAATCTTTTTTATAGGAGGACAGGTAGAGCACCCCGTTGAGAAAGGCGCTTCTTGAAAAGATGGATAACGTGATTGGACTGTCCCAAGCTTTTGACGAGTAGATCCCCAACGCTTTGGCGCCTATGTTTCCCCCACCCGACACGCGCTCGGCATCCCCAACATAGGCACCTCTGAATTCGAAGACATTGAAGTGGGAGGAGACGGCCGGGTCAAATCCCAGGCGAACGATCCCCACCTCGCCGGACCAGACGGAGGCAGGCACAGTCACCATTTTCTTTTTTTGAAACGGGGCAAAAGCTTTGCCTTATATTAATATAGAAGGAGCAAACAACACACGGCTGAGGCCAAAGTAAAACGAACAATTAAGGGGCTGCGGAAACACGGCCACAGCCCCCGAAAACTAGCCAACTACCCTATTCCGTCCACTCTCTCGGAAAGGAAGATCGTCATCGCGTCGGATCTACACCTTTAGCCGGCACTCCTAGTCAGTGAGAGCGGCAAGCTTCTTAGCTCCCGCAAGGATCCAATTCCTCGCCTCGTCCTTTATCCGCTGCACCAAAATGGAGGGCGCCACGAACTTGTTGTTGAAGACTCTTGCATTTCTTTCTTTCCATATTTCCCAGGTGATCAGGATGGTCGCCGTCCTGAGCCCTTGCCGAGAAGAGCAGTCGGAGGCCACCACCGAATTCCAATACTCCATGACGGTCGCTCTCCCCGAGCCGAGGTCCTGCATCAGCGTTGGGCATTTGAGCCAGACGGCCGCCTCCGTCCAAACCCGCTTCGAAAAGCGGCACTCGAAGAGAATATGCCTAGCCGTCTCGGGGCTGCATCTGCATAGCTGGCAAGTAGGTTGATGAGGCCATCCTCTGATGGCAAGGCGATCCGATGTCCATAACCTATTTTGCACCGCTAGCCAGGCGAAGAAGGAGCATTTTGGCGGTGCCCAAGGGGCCCAAACGATGCCCTGGAAGGGGGAGGCGATGGCACCAATGAATTGCGCCTTATATGCAGATTTGGCGGTGTAGACCCCGGAGTCGGTGAGAGTCCAAGTGATGGAGTCAGCCGTTCCCGGTACCAGCACCGTGTCATGCAGAAGGTCCGAGATCAACATGTACTGAACGATGTGCTCGGTGGTAAAGTTTTCGACAGCCAGATCCGAAATCCACTTGTGGTCCTCCAGGGCGTCATGAACATTCCTGTTTTTGCGGCGAGAGGCCTTGAAGAGTGCAGGAGCGATGGTTTGCGGTGGTAGGCCGTTCAGCCACGAGGCGCCCCAGAACGAGGCCGTAAGGCCATCACCGATCGTCACCCTAGTAGCAGCGTTGAAGAGATTCCGGTCGATGGCATCATTAGGCGTTTCCGATCCGACCCAAGGCTTTTCCGGAGAAACCCATTCGTGCCAAAGCCATCTGAGGCGCAACGCTCTGGAGAACTTGTCCAGGTTGAGGATTCCCAGACCACCTAACTTCTTCGGGCGGCAAACCTTGCCCCAACTGACCTTGCACTTGCCTCCACTGACCTTATCGCTGCAATTCCACAGCATTCCCCTACGCAACTTGTCAAAGGCCTTGATCGTGCGCTTGTCGGCCTTGAGAGCGGTCAATAGGAAGATGGGCATGGACGACAGAACCGACTTGACAATTTCAGCGCAGCCAGCCTGCGTGATGAATTTTCCTTTCCACGGCTGAAGGCGAGAGGCCGCCTTATCGATGTAGGGCTGGAAGTCTGCACGTCTCAGCCTGCCAAGCGAAATTGGGAGGCCAGGGTACTTGATGGGGAACTGCGCGATAGCCGCCGGAAAGTCATTTAGCATTGCTGGCAAATCAATGTCAGAGCATCTGATGGGCGAGATGGCGCTTTTGGCGATGTTTGTGACCAATCCGGTAACTTCCCCAAAGTGGTGCAGAGTGTTAGCCAAGTTTGTGATGTCCTCAGCAGTTGGAACGAGAAAAATAGCCGCATCATCGGCATAAAGCGAGACTCGAAGAGAGGCCAGACTGTCAGGAATCGGTTGCAGCAAACCCGCTTCCGTCGCCAACTGCAGAGTTCGGTTCAGGGGATCAATACCGATGTCGAAGAGCAAGGGCGAAAGAGGGTCCCCCTGCCTGAGCCCACGACCATGCAGGATTTGGAGCCCAGGGATACCATTGAGCAAGACGCGAGACGAGGCGGTGGAGAATAGGATGGACATCCAGGCGCGCCACCTGGCAGGGAATCCCCGTCGTTGCATGATGTCGAGCAGGTAGTCCCATCTCATGGAGTCAAAGGCTTTGGCGATGTCAAGCTTGAGGAGCAGCATGGGAGTGTGGCTGCGATGAAGACGCCTCGCAGTGTTCCGGACGTACATAAAATTGTCGTGGATGCTTCGCGTTTTGATGAAGGCGCTCTGACAGTGTGAAACCAAGTCATTCATCTTAGGGGCAAGGCGGATTGCCATAGTCTTGGCAATGATCTTCGGGACGATGTGAATCAGGCTAATCGGGCGGAAATCCGAAATTGCGTCAGCTCCCTCCTTCTTTGGCAACAGGATAATATTGGCCGAGTTGATGACGTGGAAGTTGTTGACGGAGAGTTCCGAGAAGGCGTCCATGAGGCGCATGAGGTCAGCCTGAATGATATCCCAGCATGTAGAAAAGAAAGCGCCCGTAAATCCGTCCGGGCCGGGGGCTTTGTCTTGAGGCATCTCCTGAGTGGCGTGCTTTATCTCATCGGCAGAGAACGGAAGGGCCAAATCCTCCAGATTTCCGACAGCAGGGTTAATCGCATCCCAGTCCATGTCCATAGTCCGAACCGGAGGGGGCGCCATGGCCTTAGAGAAGTGCTCGAAAATGAGGGAGGCCTTATCATCGTGACTGGAGACCCATCCATTGTTCTGACGCAACCGATGTATGTTGTTCTTCCTCCTGCGAGAATTGACACGAATGTGGAAGTACTTGGTGTTGGCATCCCCTTCCCTGAGGTTGGTAATTCTGGAGGCTTGCCTTTTCCGAGTGCGCTCCAGAACAGCAAGACCCAAAACCCGCTTCTTTAGCCCCGCGCGCAAAGCCTTTTCACCCACCGAAAGAGGTCGAAAATCCTGGGCAATGTCCAGCTGCATAATAACATCCAGAGCCATAATGAACTGCAACTTGTGACGGGATTGCACACCACGTAATCCTGTATCCTGTTCCATGCGCGGACGAGGAGGAGGCCATTACAGCTGTCATACATGTCTAGCACCTCGCACTCCGGCAGGACGAATGAAAGCGGCCGGTCGAAGCGAGGATAAACTCCCTCCGAGAGGTCGGCGTAGCAGCGAACCCATTTGGAAGAGCTGTCCGGGATGTACGTCTCGTTGAAGAAGCCGGCGAGGGTCTGGGGCATCTTCTTGCGGCTGTCAGGGTGGGCGATGAGGTCGCGCCAGCGCGTGCAGACGCACTTGCAGCGGCAGACGGACTTGTAGGACAGGCGGGAGAGGATCTCCAGGAGCAGATCGTCGGTGAGATTGGACGTCGGGTCGCGCACCAAGGCTCTCCCCGTGGTGCCCTGCGCCATCGCCGTGAACGGAGCGTGAATGCTTGGTGCGAGAACCGCAGCGAGAGGAGCAGCGAGAGATGGTGTCCCCGCCGCGCCGGCGAGTGCGTTGCAACGAGGGTTTGTGCGAGCGGCGGCGACTTGGCGAGATACGGCGACAACGAGGGTTTGTATTTTTTTTTTTTTGAGATTTACAACGAGGGTTTGTGTGCAACTATGAGACGTCCACACGGGTAGTCGACGTACGTAGGCCTTTTACATGGGCCGTGACGAGACAGTATGAGTTCATATATTCTGGTAATCAAATCCCCCTGAACAAAAACATGAGAATCGAACTCTCTCAAGAAAAAAAATGAGAATCAATAGGAGCAGCGTTTTTACTTTTAATTTACCCTAAAAATGAAAGCAGCGTTAAAAAATGCATTAAAACGTATATTTGATAATGTCCAAAAAAAATAGCACGTACACATTCACATTCTACGTAATTATTAAGTCGTTTCATGAAAAATGAAACATTTTTTCCGGCCCATGTAAAATTAAGTACAAAATTCGCTAATATACAGATTTTCACAACACATTTTTGGGGTCCTTTTTACATAGGAAACACAAAATGTCGGGCTTTTGTGAAAATTTTGGTATGCACATAGAATGTGGACATGTACGTGCAAATTTATTTTCATATTTTATATTTTGAAATAAGTTTTTCCCGTAAAGACTAAACATAGAATATGCACCCAATAGACAATGAAGTTCTGAAATCGAACGCTTAAAAAGATAAAAAAGACAAGGAATTTCATGTCACTGTGTCCATGTGTTTAATTATTTATTCCCACCTACGAAATGAGCAGTTAAAATTGTCCACGAACACCTTGCCCGCCACAAACCTTCGGAGGCGACTCGCTAATTCTCCAAGTACACCCACCCGACAATGAGATAAATAATCAAATCCTATCTAATTCTCCTCTTCTCTTCCACACTGCCGCCCACCGCTCCCATTATAGTCACCGCCACCACCACCGCAAAACGAGCTCAATGATTAAGTAGAAGCAACTTAAGACAAGGTAGACATCTTTTTATAGGGATATCTGAAGTTAATTCCATCACATAATTATGACAGGACCATGCACATCATTTCCGGTAAGTAATTCTGGATGTCAATGCAACTGACCTTGTCAAACACAAGAAGTCATTCACAACTGGAACTTGTTCGTGCAAAGACAACATATGCCACTTCTTACTGAAATATCTCAAAGTCCTCAAGTGCCGCTGCCAGCAAAGCAAAGTTAGGACTAAGAAAATATAATAGTTTAATCCAATAAAAGATAGCCGTTTCTTTAACGGAAAAGAAAGTGGACTGATGTAACAAGAGCACTGGTTGTTTAACAGTTCAATATACTATCCACAGACCACACTTGTGATGGCTATGCTTCGGTATTTAAAACCAACAGAAAGTAAGAAGGCACTAGCAAAAGATTCCTACTTTAGTTGGAAGCCCACCATTCACCACAAATGTCCTCGATCTGACATTGAAAGCAAAGCTAAGTTGGGCTTCAGAGAAATATATTAATCTGGTATATAACCCAATAAAAGAATGGCGCCTGGCATAACAGGGACACTGGTTGTTTTAACAGTTCAATACACTGGTTGTGATGGCTAGTATGTTTGAGTATTTAAAATGTTTATCTCAGATCAATTACACTTCAATTTAGTAAAACAAAATGAATATACTTTTTTGTGCTAATCAAATGAATAAACTTGATTGCTAAAACAAATCCCGAGATGATGTGTGACGTGTGTGCAACTCGTAGTACTCCTTTTTGCTTCTAGGAAAATGATTTTGCTTAGACAAAGGCAAAGGATTTTTTTTTTGTTTTTTGAGAAGAAGGCAAAGGATATCTACTCCTGCTCTTCGGCTCATACGGCCCAGATATAAAGATAAAAGGCCCAAATACATGCACTTTGCCGTCTTGAACACAAACCCTGGCCGCCGCCGCCGCCGCCGCGAACCCTTGCCGTGTTGCCGCCGCGAGCCCTCGCTTCTCAGTTCACATCGCACACCGAGCTAGCACTTGGTAGATCCTCCTCTCGCCCCCCTCGCTCGGTAGATCAATCTCTAACCCTCCCTCCTCCGTCTGTGTGCAGGCTGGCCGGCGATGGCGGCGGCGCCACAAGGCTGCAAGAAGAAGAGGGACACTGTGGGGAGGAGCCCGATGTCCGAGCTCACCGACGACCTCCTCTCACACCCAGGCCACCGCGAGAAGATGCCCCAAACACTCGCCGGCTTCTTCTACAAAAGCAAGAACAACGGCTGCCCATCTGTGCTGCCTGGCTACCAGAGCGTGTCGGGGAACTGCTACGGCCACATTGACACTTCCCTGTCCTTCTTGCCGCGATGGACTGGGTGGGATCGAATTTTCTTGTTGGACTGCTGCAACGGCCTCCTCCTCATTCGAAACTGGATAGTCACTAATAAGCCAATTGGTTACCTGGTATGCAATCCCGCCACTCGGAGATGGGTGACCGTGCCTGCCACCAGCTGGTCCAGCGAGGTGTGGTTTGTTCGCCTCGCGTTCGACCCGGAAGTATCCTCTCACTTCCATGTCTTTGAGTTTGCACCTGCCCGTGTCGTCGATGCAAATATGAAGGCTGGTCGTAGCCACACCAAAGCAGTGAGGATCTACTCGTCCGAAGCTCGATCTTGGACACATGAAATTGTTTGGGACAATCCAGTTTCAATATCCAGCGTTTCAAAAGGCGTGTTTTTCAGCGGGATGTTGTATCTGCCTTCGTCTGATGGTTGTGTTGTACCAGTTGGCCTGGATGGAAATTATAGGGTCATTCCTGCCCCTACACAACATTATGATGAAGATGTCCATCATGTTTATCTATCACAGAGACAACTGCATTTGGTCAATACATGTGCTTGTGAACTATCAGTCTGGGTTCTTGGAGATTCTATCGGTGAGAATTGGACCTTGAAGCACAATGCCAAACACTCACAACTGCGCGGAACAGAGGATCCAAGGTTTGCGGCTAATTACACAGTTATCTCAATCCACCCAGATAGCAATGTGATATTTCTGATATGTGGGAAGCGCTACCGGTCACCGATGAAACTAATGTCATACGAAATGGATTCTGGGAAGCTAGGATTTATATGTGACATTGATTGGAGCTGCATGACCCCTTATCTTTCATATGTTCCCTTGTTCTCAGAGTCATTGGCAGATGGGCACTAGAATTTTCTTGATCGTGTAGTGCGCTTTACAATTATCTATCTATGTTTTTTTAATGGAACAATGGTGTATCTATTTTATGTCAGTTGGATTTATGAATATAAGCAACAGTGACTTAGATAGACATTTGTGAAGTCGTGAAATTTTGTTGATGACTTGAATGAACCCATGTGCATGACTTCATGCAACTTGGCTGTTGTAGCTGATTTCCAGAATTTTGCTTGTCACCTGCTGTTTTTTATGGCTCAGACAGGGAAGCCCTCAACATGGCATTCACAATGCTCTTGTCACGACAATTAATGTGAGTTAAACTTCAGATGATTTTTTTTTAGTAAAGAACATGCCTCCTAGTACAATAAAATCTCATGTTCAGTGCTCTTCTATGCCTATGCATATGCTTAATTTTCTGTTTACCTGTTTATATATTAGAACGTTACTGGTTACACAACAGAGTGGGGCGTGCCATCTGTTGGCACTGTTTCCTGGTAACGCTGCCTGGTGATGGCAGATGGGCACTAGAAGTCTTGTTCTTAGCTTCACAGTTGTGTATTTGTATGATATTGGAGTTATATCTTAAACACAAGCAAAAATGACTTGGGCAGAACTTTATGAAGTTGTTATAGGTTTTGTATGTGCCTAAGTGCACTCATGTACCTGATTTTATGAGGCTAGCTACTGCAGTAACCTAGATTTTTGCATGTGTTTGTGTACTTCTATATATTAGCAGTTTATGCAGTTGTAACACCCAAGTACTTATCTTGGATATCATGATAGCTTTACGGCCATTATAAATGTCTTTATCATCAAGATTCTGGTGTCTTTTTGTGAGTATTGCAATTTCTGGATTCTAAATTCGAGCTTTGAGCTTTTCATTTGGCATTTGGAGAAATATAGTCCTGGTATGTTCGTGGATGTCATTTTGCTATGCCATGCTTGAGTGTGATGAATCCATTTTTATTATAACAATTGAATTTATCTCCTGCCAAGTGCCAATATCATAATTATATGTATGCAATTTTTCTTTAGACTAGATAAGCTGTCAAGTATTGGAAGCTCAAACTGGATTTATGTCGTTGGAATCTTTTGCTAGCAGATGCACTTTTACTTTCTGCTATATTAGGATATGTTTTTGTAACCGTAGAGACAACTAGAGCGCATTATTCATTTTCTAGCATGAATCTATACAAGACATGGAGACTGGATCACAGCAGGACAGAATATTTTTTGCTCTTGAACTTATATCAGTAGCTAGTAAATCGTAACAGATGTAATGCGGCGCTCGAAACATACCCAGGCAACTTTGTGATCATGTTACATTACTCATGCCAACTCACTCTGTCCAAACTGATTCAAGTGTACAGACCAAGTTGCCCAATCTGAACTGTCTCCCGGAAAATATCACTCCTAAGTGGAGTAAACATATGTGTTCAAGAATGGAGTTATTCATACTGCATCAGAAAGCCTGGAAAATATATCACAGTAAACTCAAAAGGCTCCAGGAATCCGATCATAGTTAGAACAGAATAATTAATGAAAAATTTAGAAAAGAAACTGAAGAACAAAGAGAACTGAATCTACATCCCATTTGATCCTCAAAGACTCAAGAAATCAAAGCTATTGTCTGCCGTCGCACCCGGCATCATAGCAAGATGGAGATCCAGTCGTGGAGCCACAAACCGGTGTACGTACTATTTTATTTCTGAACTATACATATATCGAGTGTATTCAAAATATACTTATAGAAGAAAAGCACATGGAGTGATGGAGGTACAGCCTTTGCTACTTGTCATGAACATGAGATTAGCTTACTTCTTTTGTGACAGTAAATTCGACTGTGATCTTAACTTCTTGGCTGGTGATTAAGAACAACAAAATAAACTGTTGTGAGCGGTGGAAGATCTGGTCCGAAATAAATGTCTTGGGGTGAACCATGGTTTTGTTACCTCCTGTGCATTAGTTAGCATGGTACTTTACTCCACCAATTATCATGACAGGAGAACAAATTTAATTCAGCTACAGAACATCCTGGAGTGCAGAGCGAGTTCAACGACTGTATCCAACAATCCTAGACACCAATGCATCTCTGTTAGCAAAGAATACAACTGGGTCTTCTCTGACCGGCATCAGGAACCTCCTTGCACAGAATCAGACTAAATATTCACTTTTACCAATAATTATGACAGTGCACAAATGACAATTTCATAGTTTCTGTTGTTCAGAACTTCAGATGACCATCGCCTCAAACACAATAAGAAAACCATAAAATGGAATTCTCAAAATTGAGCGTGGTATCATAGAAATTCAAAGGAAAAAAACTAGCTTAGAACTTCACTGCTTCAATATAAAAGGCAAGGCTTTTGCCTGGTAAAAAAAAAAGAACTTCACTGCCATTACATATTCAAACCTGAAGTGAAACATCTTTGAAGCTGTGTCAATTACAGCAGCAGTTAGGAAGTAGAGAAATATGATAGGATAATCCAATAACAAAAAATGTAAACCTCAACATGTTCTAGTTGTGATAGCCATCCAATAATCCAATATACATTAGTTCTGTTTCAAAAAATAAAGAGACGCGATTGTGAAGCTGCACTATGCAACTAAGACTTCTAGTGTCCATCTGCCAATGACTCTGAGATGAAAGGAACATATTGAAGATAAGGAAACATGCAGCCCCATTCAAGATAACATATAAAACGCAGCTCCTTGGAATCCAATTCGTATGACATTAGCTTCGTCATTGATCGGTTATAGCTCGTGTAAGAGATCAAACATAGTATAACTATCACATTTTCTTCTGGGTGGATGATAACACTCCGCACAAAGAAACAATAATGTTTTCCGAACAATTGCACGTAGCTGACATTGTGCTTCAAGGTCCAATTTTCACTAGTAAAATCTTCAAGGGCCCAAAGCACCATAATGTGCCAAATACAATTGTCCACGTGATAGATAAACATCAGAACGAGCACGGTGACTATGTTGCGTAGGAGTAGGAATGGCCCAAAAATTTCCCTCAACATCAACGACAGCTACAACCAGATCATCAAATGTAGTTAAATACATCACCCCGTTGAAAAATGCGCTAGCTGAAAAGCTGAGTATTTGAATTGGACGGTCCCAAGCACTTCGATGTGTCCAAGCTCCAGCTTCGGAGGAGTAGATTCCCAATTCTTTGATGTGTATGATGTCACCACAATATTCTTCATCCACGACATACGTAGGTGCAAACTCGATCACGTGGAAGTGGGAGGAGATGGCAGGGTCGAACCCGAGTCGAGCGTGCAGCACCTCCTTGCTGGACCATACAGTGGCAGGCACGACCACCCACTTCTCGGTGGCGGGATTGCACACCACGTAATCCAATGTATTCTTGCGGTAAGTGCCATCACGCTTCGAGCGTCGGCAGAGGAGGAGCCCATTGCAGCAGTCCAACAAGTCAATAATGTGAGGCTCCTCGCGTTTTGGCAAGAACGAGAGGGAGGGGTCTATGCCAGGGCACCAGTTTCCGGATACGCTGTTGTAACCACGATGGAGATGTACATGGCGGGCCGAGTTGCTGATTTTGTAGAAGAAGCCGGCGATAGTGAAGTTAGCGAGCTTCTTGCTATGGTCGGGTGGGAGACGAGGTCGCGCCACCGTCGGAAGACACACTTGCAGCAGTGGGTGGACCTGTAGGACACGCGTGAGAGGATCTCGACGAGGCGATTGTCGGAGAGCTCGGACACCGGGCTCCTCTGCGTGTCCCTCTTATTCTCCTTGGAGCTCTGCGGCGGCATCGTCGTCGCCGGTGAATCTGCAGTCATGGAGATCGGAAGGAGAAGTAAGCGATTCGTCCGTTGGTGATGTGTTGACTCGTAGGCGCAATAATGATCTACCGAGAACCAAGCAATCCGCACAAGATGACGACACCGAGATTTGTTAACGCAGTTCGGCGAACTCGTCTACATCTGCGGGGCATGACTACGGGCGCTCCTCCCCATTGATACCGCTACCATGGCTGCCCTAGGCACCGGCACAAGCCGCCGGCTCCTCCTGCGTGTCTGTTGCTATCAAGTCGTCATAGGTTACACGTGTGGTGCTCCCCTCATTATATGGGAGGCCCAGGTTACAAGAGTTCGACTCGAACACTACTCGTACCTATCCACACTTAATACAACTCCAAGTCCAAACCTAATCCAACTCGTACATAATATTTGACACACACACAACATGATGGATGGAGAGCGTGATGGAAGAGAGAATCTACCGATCGATTGCTAGCTTGGTGTGCGATCTCCAAACTCCAAAGCCAGGTTTCGTGGCTGCAAGGGGTTGTGTTGGCGACACGGGCTGGGCTTTTATCTCGTCCGGATGAGTCGAAAGTCGAAACGTGTAGAGGATGAACGCTAATTTCGTACGAGCTAGCCTAGGAGCCAAATATTTTTATTTTCCAGTCTTTTTTCTACAGTTAAGCCGAGTGTCAAGCAGGCTGGTTTCCTCAAGATTGGAATCCCTCAGTGCTCGAAACATATCCTGGCAACTTTATGAACCTGGTGTTTCACTAATGCAAATCACTCTCGATCGGTCTGTTCAAACAGTCCAACACTTTCCGTTCTGAACTTTATGCAGATTTTTTCAGTAGAGCAGATTTTTTTTTTCTTCAGTAGAGCAGATTTTTTTTTCTTCAGTAGAGCAGATAAACTCCGCCTATGTCTTCTAGGCATAGCCGGTCCCAAGCCCGGATAAAGGAGGAGGGTTGTGATAGGCTTGGCGAGCCAACGTAAAAACTAGCCAGTCCCATGGATATGAAACCCACGAGAGTAGTACTAGGGTGGGTGACCTCCTGGAAAGTCCTCATGAAAGGTTTAATATCTAAGGGTTGTGATAGGCTTGGCGAGCCAACGTAAAAACTAGCCAGTCCCATGGATATGAAACCCATTTGGGCGAGAGTAGTACCAGGATGGGTGACCTCTTGAGAAGTCCTCGTGACAGGGTTTCATATCTAGCCTGCCCCAACTTGTTTGGGATAAAACGCTTTGTTAAGGTTAAGGTTAAGGAAGTAGATTTTTTTTTAGAGTGCGCAAATTGCGCACCTTATTTTTATAGAAGATAGAATCATCAATTACAAGAACGCAGCTCCTCTGCTAGCAGAGGCTCAGCATACACCCAAGCATCCAAAATACAACTCTACTCTCTCCCGACATTGTTTTGAACTCCAACACCGGTCCTAGCTTGCACTCTAACTCTCAGCCAAGTCTGCAACTCGTCGACTATCCTCCCTGCCAGCACAGTTGGCGAAACTTGCTGATCGGGGTTGTTGAACACACGTGCGTTTCGCTGCTTCCAAATCATCCAGCAGCCGAGCATGACCAGCGTGTCGAATTTCGTCTTCTTCTGGAATCTCCCCCTCTCTTTGAGCCACCATGGATCCAGAAGATCTCCATGAGTAGGCACCTGGACACCGATGCCCAACTTGCGGAAACACTCGAACCAGGTCTCCCTGGCAAACACGCAGCCCATGAGCACATGCTCGATGGTGTCTTCCTCTTGCAAGCAGTTAGCGCAATGCGCAGGGTCATCTTGCAGACCATGGCGCACTCGCCTGTCCGAGGTCCATACTCTGTGCTTCAGCGCAAGCCAGATAAAAATCTTGCACTTGAGTGTCGCCTTCAATTTCCACACGCAGCTAGCAGTAGCGCTCCTGATGTTGCCCTGACATAGCCGCCTGTAGGTAGCATGTGCTGAGTATTTTCCTATCGTCGAACAGGGCCATGAGAACACATCCTGCATGCCAGCCGTGCACTGAGTGGCTGTAGCCTGTATCCAGAGGTTCAGGAACTGTCGTGCCCCTTCGCCTGCAGGAATTTCTTCGAGGTCAGTCATCCAGGTGTTATCCTGCAGTCCAGCCACCAAAGTCCTGTTGTTCTTCTTCCTTGTGTCCACCACCTCGAAAATCAGCGGCGCGACGTACTCCACGTTCCGCCCTCCAATCCACTTATCTTTCCAGAACATGATGCTACTTCCGTCGCCAATTTGGAGCTGGACTAGGCTCTGAAACACACCAGTGGCTGCATCATCCTTCAACGGCGGCAGCCCTTGCCACGGCCTGCTCCTGTCAGTGCGACGTAGCCATTCCCAGCGCGTGCGCAAAGCGAGTCCATGCAGCTGCAAGTTGATCACACCCAGCCCTCCAAATTCTACTGGGGTACAGATTTTCTCCCAGGCGACAAGGCACTGTCCGCCGTTCGCATCTTCTTTGTCGGTCCAAAAAAACGACCGCATCCAATTATTAATTTCCTCAAGCACCCAGAGCGGCGCGTCCGCGACCAACAGGTAGAGTAGATAATCACATGACATATAAAATGAAAAGTCAGAGCTGGAGGAGACAATAATACATGTTGATAAATCTGAAAATTCCGTGCATCGATCATGATTTCCTAGTACGTGACAATGCAATGCAACCACAACTCTGAGCAGGAGAACCAGGTTTCGAGGCCAGTAATGGGTGACAAACATAATCAAACCAGAAAGGCAAGGAAACATTCAAGATTCAAATTGAATCGAAAGTCGCATGTGTACCAGCAAGCCTCGACAATCCTGTTGAACTCCTACTTCAGTTACAGTACAAAGTTTGAGCAGGAAGGATGACAACACAGAACCAAAAGTGGAAGAAGCAAGGGGACTAAAACTCCATACCATCTGATCCTCCGCTCTAGAAATCGGAGTCACCTTTGTTGTCATGCGCAAGATCTGATCCTCAATGTCTCTAGTGAGGGTTTAACTACATTCTCTCCCGGAGATCTGATCCCGAATAAATGTAATTTTCAGTAATTCTGGCAGACACCACTTCCCCCATCCAGCACAATAGGCATCCATAACACAATAAATAAATTCTATGCCTTCGGAAATTCATAGGAATGAAAGAAAAATAAGATAATCTCATGATAGAATTGGTGATCGGTATTACAGTAATATAGATGTTAAAAACAAATAAAGAATATAAGTCACCTGTTGCAAAAAAAAAGTCTCCAACTTCAGACAAGAGCGAGAATTCACAAGAAACATGAAGATCTAATATTGGAGTAAATGATCAAGTAATATATCAGAAAATTCCAATCAAGAATTTAAAAAATAAATTATTTTATCAGAAAACAATACATGTGTATCGATCACTTTATTATTGATCTATACTCCCTTCGTTCCACAATATAAGATGTTTTAGATGTTATATTTGTCGTCTAGATTCGTATCAAAAAGAGTGTACATGTACACTAAAATGTATCTAGATACATATGTCTACATGTAAATGCGGCAAAAGCCTTAAAACATCTTATATCATGGAACGAAGAGAGTAGTTGATAAAGAAAAGTTACCATGTCGGGTTGTTAAAAAATGGGATTCTGATATTCTAGCACTACAAAGCAAAAAAATTCCAAAGGCCAGTAAGGCATAAATAAGCCCAGAGAACAAATTTTGAATCCAAAAGTTGAAGTACACATAATTTACTCACAAAAGGACTAAAGGAGATAGGAGACACCATCTAAATATTAAATACATTCATAATGGTTCCAACAAAATTGCAATAGCAAGCCATAAGTACATTAGTACAGTGCACCAACAAAAATTATCAAAAGTTCATAAAGTATACCACCAAGCCACTGAGACTAACTCATCATCGGAAACAAAAGACAAGTGTCCAGCCGCACTATGCTTCTAGTGCTCATCTGTCAACGACGCTATCTTTTTTTGAAAGGATCTACACTGCGAATTCACCAAAGATTACAAAGGAAGAACAGGAAAACGCAGACGTACAAGCCTTCGACACCCAGCGCAACAGCAGCACACGAGGAAGCCGCTGAACCTCCGCATCGCCTGAAGACAACCTCCATCGCCGAACACCGCCGGAGAGGGAGACGCCAGGCCGCCGCGAAACCCAGGAACGGGAGCACCACCCCACACATGTAGACAGACGCAGAAGCCGCCCGCCGCAAGCGACGGGACTGAAGAACGCTTAACGCGCACGGCCATGGCGCCACCTCCCCGCAGCCACCTCTCTTCCGAAGAACCCTGCACTGAGCTCGAACACAGCTCGCCGAAGTCGCCGCCACTTGCAAAACCTGAACACGCCTTCTCTCCTCGCCACCACGGCCGGCCGGAGAAGGACGAGAACCAGACCATGACGAAGCAGAGCACGATGCCTGAAGCCCACCTCCCCACGCCACCATGGCCGGCAGAAGAGGCCAGAACACCACGCCAAAACCCAGCGGCCACCTCGAAGATCCCAGAGAACCTTCTCCTGTACAGGCGGCGGAGGCTGCCAGCGCCAGGCACCAGCTCCCCACCGCACCACCCCCAGCACCCCCACGGCCTGGCCAGGAGGAACCACGCCGAGACGAAGATGGGGGCGAGGGACAAAACTCCGGAAGCCGGCCGTCACCTCCGTCACGACGACCGCCCGAAGACATAGCCTCAACAGATCCGCAGATCTAGGAGGACACCACGCCGGGAGCTCGCCGACGCCGCCCCGCAGAGCGCCGCCGAGATGGAGATCGAACCCCAACACCTTTATTCCAGAGCGCCGCCGCAAGCACCACTTCTCCAGCGCCGCCCAGAGACCCTACTCTACTATAAACAAGCCTCGGGCACAGATCCGGGGTCTCCCCACTCTCCCACCGCCTCAACGGCGGCCAGAGAGGGAGGAGACCCACGAATCGGCCGTCGGCGGGGAGTGGAACACGGCTTTCGCCTCTCTCAAACAGTAGCAAGAGAGGGGAGGGGAAAGGGGAAAGACTACTTGTCAACGACGCTATCTGTGTGAACACGGGAACATATGAAAAATTAGGAGTGCTGCAATCACCTCCAATATGAGATATAATACGCTGCTTCCCGGAATGCATATCGTGGGATATTAGTGCCATGGAATACCTACATACTACGAAAATCTCACAGCGTTCTGGGTGAACTGAAATAAGGTCATAGCCATAAAAAAATGGGGCCGATGACTTGTTTTGGGAAGCTGCGAGTAGTTGACACTGTACTGCTTCCAAGAGCATTTTTCACTTCCATGATCCTCAAGAGCCCAGATTGATAGTTTGGAAGCAGCATCGTTTGACAACAGATACATTTGTCCCAGTGACAGGTAAATCTCATCAAGACGATCACTGTAACTTTTTGTTTTTGTAGGAATCCAGATGATCCTCCAAACATCTCCTAGTACGTCAACGGCTGCTACCAAATCATATGTAAGCAAATGCAGCATCCCACCGGAAAAGACGCTTTTTGAAGCGTCATGTAGCATAACAGTCATGTTCCAACCAGTGGCTTTGTGACTCCAAACTCTGGTCTTTGTCGAGTAGATCCACGCCGATTTGATTTTGTGACTGTAGCGTGAAATGTCCCTGGACTTGGTGACAGTTACGAACTCGAACACATGGAATTGGGAGGAGACGGCGGGGTCGAATGCGAGGCGAGCGATCAGCGCATTTCTGGACCATCTGGTGGCACTGGCAGGAACGGCCACCCATTGCTCAGTGGCGGGATTGCATACTACATAATCTAGTGTCTCGGGATATGTCGCCGACTTCCAGCGGCGGCAGAGGAGGAGGCCATTGCAGCAGTCCAGGATGTCGAGTCCAGGGCCGGCCCTGACATTTGTGGGCCCTGGTGCAAGACAAAGAAAAAAGGACCCTACATGCAAACAATTGCTCACATGCACAATCGAGCTCCGCGTCGAAGGTACTCCCTCCGTACAAAAATAAGTGTCTCAAATTTGCACAAAAGTGGATGTATCTAGACATGTTTCAAGTCTACATAAATCCATTTTTCGGTAAATCTAAGACACTTATTTTTGAACGGAGGGAGTACAAAGGATTGGTCCTTTTCTTCTCAGCCGAGCTACGCGCGTACAGGGCCCTAATCAGTCTACTAACTAGGCTAGTTGGCTACATTTTTTCCTAATCTAAC
The DNA here is from genome assembly GCA_947311845.1 of Poa pratensis. Taxonomy (NCBI): domain Eukaryota; kingdom Viridiplantae; phylum Streptophyta; class Magnoliopsida; order Poales; family Poaceae; genus Poa; species Poa pratensis. The sequence continues at coordinate 16,600,979 of CAMZMU010000027.1, read as the reverse complement.
ATGATGTTCAAAGGTTCGTAACAATCCGGATAGGCCCTAAGGAGTGGAGGCCCTGTGCGGCCGCACAGGCCGCACATGCTTAGGGCCGGCCCTGGTCGAGTCTCTCGCATTTGGGCAGGAACGACAGCGAGGGGTCGAAGAAAGATCTTTCTTTAACGCTGGCGAAATAGCGAGCCCTGCTGGGGAAGCGGCCCTGGTCCTCGCTCTCGTAGAAGAAGCCGGCGTGCGTCTGGGGCAGCTTCTTGCTATGGTCGGGGTGGGAGACGACGTCGCGCCACCGCCGGCAGACGCACTTGCAGCATCTGATGGCCCTGTAGGTAGCACGTGAGAATATCTCGACCAGGAGGTCGTCGGGGAGATCGGACGTCGGTATCCTCTCCGTGTCCCTCTTTTCTTGGAGCCCCTCGCCATCGCCGGCCAATCTACAAATCGGAAAGGAAGGAGGGAAGCTTCAGAGGATTTCTCTGCCGGTGACGGGAAAATTGAGGGATGGAGGAGGATCTACCGACGGCGAAGGGAGGAACGGGCGGCGAGGGTTTGCTCGGGCGCGGCAGCGAGATTGCTGGAAAGCCGAGGCGGTGAACATGAGCAGTTCAGCACATGTATGGGCTTTTATGTGGGCCGTACGAGTTGTCCAAACGTAATCTCATAAAATCTCATACTAGTACACGTTATCTCTAGATTTTTACTACTCCGTACTCCTTCAAAAAAAAATCCTATCAGTGAAAAAATGTTCTAAAAATATATACGGAGTATTTATTTTTCTTATAAAGAAAAGAAAATATATTTCTTCTCTTCCACGAAACATAAAATGTTTATTTCTGTTGAGTATTATAATATTGTCGGTAGTAGTTCCACATTGATCTTGGACATGAGCATGAAACCATCAAAATAATTTTACTGGAGAATTAATCAAAATCAAAAGGGCACAAAGGTATAAGACATTGATGTAAATTATCATGGCAACTTTTGTCATCCTGGTGCATTGCAGCTCATGCCAACAGCCGACTGATTCAAATGTGCGGACCAAATAGCCCACCAGTCTCCAATCTGTTTTTTTTTTTGGTTGGATACTTGTCCGGTGGAGCAAGCAATAAAAAGTATTTATGTGGATAAATCGGAGAATCATGTGGATCACACTTTCCTAGCGACAAAAGGATGCCTGGTATAATCTTGAGAACGAGTACCCTATTTTCCCTGATTTCGGTTGAATAGATGTGTCCCGCACGTACACGTCTAACATGCACTAATCCGAAATTCATCTGTCAGAAGCTGCAAAACTCTAGGACCCCCAACAGCAGAATCTTGATTTCTGGACAAGCGTTCAAGAACCACAAAGTAACCTTTTGTGTCCCGTGGAAGATCTGAATATCTTATTACATCATCTTACAGATCATCACGTTATTCCCCAGGGATGAACGAAAGCTTCCATGCCATAATGTTTAAATAATAGGATCCAGACATTCAGTAGCATTCGTACAAAAAAAGATATGCAATGCAGTGGAGATTTTTTGCACCCGGGCACCAGTGATCCCTCTAATTTAAAAAATTCGAAAATCATATTTCTATGTTTCAAAAAATTCTGGAAAAAAAATCCGAGTGTAGCCAATGATATATCCCTCTGACGTGCAAAATATCAACTTCAAAAACTTTATATTTTGAGCTACACAAAAATGACAAATTTGTAGATCTGAGTATGTATATTTTCAAATCTCTAACTTTTATCAGATTTGTCATTTTTTGTAGCCCATAATATAAAGTATTTCACACTGAAAATTTGCACGTTTGTGGGATGCACCATTGGCAACACCATAATTTTTTTCATATTTTTTTGAAACTCACAAATATGATTTGCAAAAAATTTAAACAAGAGGGATCACTAGTGCCCGGGTGCAAAAAGGACTTTCCGTATGCAATGCCACCAGAGAGAGATCAAAAGAGGACATCCATGTGCATACCAGGACTAGTATTCTCCAAGTGCCAAGAAAAAAAAGGGTCAAAGTAGAACGTTTCCATACAAAAGTTGTAACACGTAGTAGGATAAACTATTTTTAGAGAGAAATAAGCAGACCAGAATTTAGATACATCAACCATGGCTCAAATAAACGGATATTAGGGTGTTACAATTGCATGGGCAGCTAAGAGCATCTCCAACCACACTTGCCAAAATTGCCCCCAAATTATCCGCGGACACGCCCGGGCATGTCCGCGGACAGGCACCGGTCACCCCCTAAAAGAGCGTCACTCCAGCCGTGGACCTCAAACGAAACCCCCAAAACCATGCACAAGCATGCAGCGTAGATCAATGCACATACATAGAACGATAGATAGCAAATTTCATCGATTCGTCGGATAGAAGTTCGTCGGACAGACATAGATACTACAAAAGTAAACATATAAACATACTTAAAATGGACAAATCTCACATCGGAGACTTGCCCTTGCCGGAGCCGCCGGCAGCGTCGTCCTTGAAGCGCTTGCTGAAGGCGAAGTACGGATCCTCCTCGGCCTCGTCGTTCTCATCGACCTTTCCAGCGAGGATCCGCACAGCGCGGGCTTGCTCCTACGCGTGGCGGCTCACATTGGACGCCGCCTTCTTCTTCTTCTCTGCCTCCTTCTTCGACAGCTCGATGGCCGCCTCTAGAGATTCTTGGTTCTTACGATGGCGGCGACGGCCGTCCGTCTCGGCGGAAGTGAGGGAGACCTTGAGCACATGCAGTGGGATGTCCTCGTCGGCCCCAACAATGGCCGCCGCCTGCCTGACGGTGCTGCCGCACCGCCTGGCCTCGCGGAACGCGCGGCCAATCGTCTCCGGCGCCCGCTGCGGCGGAGGTGATGGAGCCTCCACCAGCCTCCATCCAGCCCCATCCGGTATCATCCTCCACCTAGGCGGTGCCTAGAGCGGCGGGACCCGCCGCTGTGGGGCGGTGGAGGATGGAGCCGACCTCCGGTTGGAAGCGGAGGAAACCCTAGATCGGCGGCTGGGCCCTGGCGCAGATCTTCCGGCCGTCGGAGAGGACCAGCGGCGGGGGCTCGGCGTAAATTTTCTGGCCGCCGGAGATGACCAGCGGCTGCACTGGCCACTGGCTACAGGCGGCGACGGGCCTCGAACATCCTCCAGCGAGCGGAGGATGCCGAGGCGCAAGGCGAGCTCGTCCTCGTCGATGACCTCATGCGGCTTCTCCACCGTCGGCGCCGCACTCTCCTCATCCGCCGCCACCTCGTCCCAGTCGATGCTCCCAGAGCTCTCCGACATTGTCGATTCGATTTGAGTGGGGATTGGGATTGAGTCGAGGCGGAGAGAGTGAGGAGGTGGGCTTTTATTGCACAGGCGACGCGTGGTCGCCGCCGGTCAGAATACCTCGCCGGTCAGTCTTCTTCCCAACGCGTAGGCCCGTCCTGTCAGCCACTAAGGTGCGGAGGCGCCCGGACGCGTCCGGGCCACCCCGAACCCGCCCCAGATATGGGCTGGGTTTGGTGTGTGCCGGACCGCCCGGGCGTTTGGAGCCGTTTTGGGGGCCGCGGTAGGGTCGCGTTTTTTGGCCCAAAGGCCGTCCGGGCCATCCGCCCGGACGTTTGGGCTGCCTATGGGGGACTCGCTTGGAGATGATCTGACAACCTTGAAAACAATATAACGAGAAACTAGCGTAAAAAAGTGACAACCCCACCCCGTTTCAGACAACCCTACTCCCCAGGAGCAGCTTTTACACAAATTGACAGGCACTCGAGCTTTACAAGCTCCAGGCAAATACGAATGCCCAAATATTTAAGGAGAATATATTCTAGAATTCACCAAACTTTCCAATACTTAAGATGTTTCGTTGAAATTTTAATCCTTGAAAGGACATTTCCGAGAAGATGATGTAAATTTCCCTCCTGTTGTTATTGCAGGATTACAATGCTTGCATATTTTAACTCTTCCCATGGAGAAGATTTCTTGTGTAGTATACTATAAAACGGAGTTTTTTATTTATTTAAAAAGTGTCCATGTTGCCAGGAGTTGTTCCATAACCAGCTGAAAAAATGAAGAGAAGTTGGCTGAAACCAATGATACTCTCTTAGACTACATGACAGAAGAAGAAGAAAAATGATTTCCCTCAACTCAATGTCACGCGGCGTGGAGAAACATACCATGTTCGGTTCCCATCTCTATCTCTACTATATAATATTGTTTGAGTAGGTGTTGGTGCGTTTTTCACTTTTCTGGTTTTGCCCCTGGGTTTTGGGAGAATTTACGGCCGTTGCCACCGCCAAGTGAAACCGCCGCTTCCCACGGGGAGACGACGTCGGCTTATCTCTGGCGACCGGGGCCGCCTCACTCCTCCGGCCGGAGAACGGAACCACCCGCCGTTGATGCATCCCGTCTCCGAGATCTGGGTCTTCCCGCGGCCGAGCCACCGCCCAGTCACCCTGATTTGGCCGCCGACAACCTCTGGAGTTGTCGCCGCCGCCACGAGCTCTGGCCAGCGGCGTCGTTGGAAATTCCGCCCCCGATCTCCTCCTATCCCGACCTTCCCTCCCCGACCTTCTCTTCCGCTCTGCGACGACCGAGGCGACGCTGCCCCGACCCGCCCTGAGCACCCGCGACTTGCCGGACGCACATCTGCACCGGCGCTCTTGGACTGCCTCGATGAGGTAAAAAAGCCGCTGCTCTTTTTTTTAATCTGTTCTTGCGCAAGGGTGGTACACTTATACTCCACGGTGTGATACTACGGGTCTACGACAGCTCCTCTTCAAGGGACGTTGTGATGTGTACAATTGCCCCATCAAGAGAATATTTCCATCCCAGATAAGAAACAAAAATAACTTTGGGAAACAATTATAGAACCTCACCTCTTCAAGGATGGGTGGACATGAACCATTTATCTTTATGTTATTGAGTTGTGCAAATGACTCCCTATATCAGGTAGGGGATCAATTGTATATGGTGTGGTGATGTGATCTGGATGCAGGGGATTTAAGTAGGATATGTTCAATTAGCTGTTGTGTCATGTGTGCGCCGAGGGCTAGCTGTTTGCTTGTCGTAGTAGCTAGCTCGACATATATGATATATCCCTTATCCTGGATGAGGGGAAGGTGGGAAAGGAAAGGAATTATTTTTCTGATGCACGTGTGCGCCGAGGGCTAGCTAATTATGTTGAAACCATTTCATCCTCGGTCTTATATATTAGTCTGCTTCTATTCAGGGGTGTGCATACAAGGTCCAGGGTCTAGAATTCTGTAGTGTGGGTGCAGTACTGGAATGGTGAGGGTGACCAATGGGTATGATCTGCCTGCAAGGTTGGTGGTTTCATTCCATTTTGATGAGCATTGAAATAGTAATATTAAAACTTTTACTTGAGAATGAAGACTGTAGATGGCCGCCTTTCGAGTATTGAAATGTCCTTGGACAACCTGTGTTGAAGTAATAACATCTTGTGTATGACAATTATTAAGCAAAGTGTTTCCATTTTCCATTGGGTATATACACACTGTTTGTACACTTATGATGATTAATAGACTTTCGTAAATGCATATTTTAAATCTTTCTGCTTGTTTTTTATAAGAAAAAGAGAACAGTCAAAATGACCGTAGTGACACTGAATTTCTCGATAATCATTGTTTTATCTACTCTTAGCGTCTTATAGTCACCATTTCAAGTTGCGAAGGACTAGCTCTTAGCAAAAGACAAGTTGCAGGGATGATGTAAGTTCATATATATTGCAGTACGCCCATATGTTCTGACCATATAGGTGATTAATAGGTCTGACCTCAACTTCAGACCAGCCATAACAACTGTAAAACTTGCTCACTATAAACAAGAGTTGCAACTCATACTAATTATCTGGTTTCGTGCCATGCAACATTTCGTACTGTAAATCCTATTGCAGTTTGGCTGCAGCTTGTTTCACAGTGCAATTTGAACACTGTTTTTTACATTTGAATAAAAAGTTGTTGTAAGATATCAGAGCACCTGTACCTATGTATCACTCAAGGATGATGATTGATAACGTATATTTCATCTTCATGTTTGATCATGTTCATGTTTATCGACTTGTTTTGTAGGTAAGTCGGTTCACATACTTGCGCAGGTCCCTTTGATTGTGGTCTTGGAAGGCCTATTAAAAGCGTTGACACTTGGATATTTACGTATTTTATATATCTTACGTTTTGTTGTCTTGAAAGGTATATTAAAAGTTAATTGTAATGTGTTTGGTTCTTTATGATATTTAAACGGTAGGGTTCTCTAAAATTGTTGGCTCGAGTTGCAAATATGTACAATGTATAATCCAACATTTCTAAACCTCGCTACTTTTTTTAAGATAAAAGGATTTATTACTTAAAAGGTTTAAACCTCGCTACTATTAATAGAGTAAAGATAATTTCTTGCCCTGAGATCACTTAATTGCATTGCTTCTGTTTCATTTCCATAACTTGTAATTTCCTCCAGATCATCCCTGGTTGCAGAATATCAGGACAAATCGAAATGTCAATTTGGGTGAAATGGTTAAGGCCGGACTTCAAGATTAGTCCCTGTAAAGAACATGTTCAAGACGAATGCACTTAAGGTATATACCTTGGTCTAACTTAAACCTCAAGTTCCTCTTTTGCATTAGACTTTCTTTCAGCTTCTTACACCAGGAGAAAACCATTGCTTTCATGGGCAGATGGAGATATATTCTGAGGTGGATCCTAACCTTAGATAAAAATGTATTTTCCATATTCTGCAGAAAACTTTTTATCTTTTTTTGTGTGTGGGGGAGATGCGATATCTTTGTGAGGGGTTCTCTTAAATTTTGGGCAAATACTATCCGGCTAAAATGATTTTGATGTTGTAGAATGCATGAGTTTTTTCTCCTCGAGCAGCATTTTACAACGAATTTGTAGAAGTTGTTTTTCCACGAGTATATGTATAATTGTTATACTTTTTCAGCTTCTGTTACAGTATGCTTGTATTGATTGACGTTTTCTCTCTATTCACCACATTGTATTCAATACAAGAGATGGTGAATTGCCATGAGAAATATGTGCCGTAGTTAACGTTTGCGTTCTCTCCTTTTAGGGGTTATGATCTACACAATGTATGAAAACGGATGCTAAGCAACCAGGCGGGATATGGATACTACGCTAGCAAGCCAGCGAAGAATTATACAGAAAATGAGAAAATGTGGTGCACCATATTCTTCACCAATTGGCATGCTCGTATTTTCCGATTATGTTATGGCAAAAGTATATATATGAAAAGGATGCATAAGGCTGAGTAAGGCAAACCGTAATTGTCATGAATTTTGGAGTATCCTACCATAATGGTAAAATAATTGCCTTCTTTTCACGAACTAAAGATTTTTTTCTCTATTTAAATAATGTTATTTTTCTACTCTGTAGTTCTATTATTTAACAGTTCGCTTCTTATTTTTGAATGAAAGAGAGGTAAAGGCTCTCGCAGAAGAAAGGGAGCTAGAAGGGCACGCATTGGCTGTTCGAGCATCCATATTGAGTTTGTGAAAAGCAAACATGAGTTTGTGAAAAGCAAACATTCAATTTCATCGATGCCCAAAGTTGGAAAGCCGGAGGGCAAGGCGGCAAGCAAACAATGTGTAGAGTGTAGTTCAAAACTACATGTGTATTTTCGAAGAAAATATTATTGATGTAGAATTATTTGTAATTCAATAGCTAAACATGTCAATACATATGTCACAGGTGCGCTCAAACAATTGTGTTAAACGATTGACTGTTCACATATTGTTTGGCGTTTTGTTATATGTTTTGGGATATAGAAGGAAGATGACACCCGTAGCAACGCACGGGCATTCAGCTAGTATATATAATTCTATCAACGGAACTCCTTGGTGGCTGTCTCTTTGGCCACCCAGCCTTCCATCTCACGCATCAATTCAGTTTGAATCCAGAGCGGCCCTCGACGAATCCGCAGTAGAGCTTGTCAAGAACAGTGGCGTTGCGGAGCAAGAACCTGGCTAGAGTCCTCTGCGCCCTGCCGCCCTGGTAATGCAGCAGATTGATCTTCCTCACCCTGCTTCCGAGGCACAACGGAACAGGCACACTTGCCGCGGGCGCGTCGAGCGTATCATACTGGCTGTAGTGGAGATGGTGCGCGTCAAGGAGCTCCTCTTCGTCTCTGTTGTCGTACGAATACGATTTACTGTCGCGACGCTTTACTTCGAAGATCAGGGACAGTGTCTCCAGATTCGAGGCCTGCCGGAGGATACTGCTCATCGCGGCGGCGGCGGCATGGCTGTCGTCGTCGTGTGGCACGCATCCGTACAGCTGGAGGTGGTGGAGGGTCGGGAACGCCGGGAGCCGCACGAAGCATGAGCCCATGCGGTGGGAGTACAAGTGAAGCTGTTCCGTGGACGTGAACTTCTGCAGGAAGGAACAGAGCTTGGCGAGCTCCTCCTCTGACGTTGAGGTGGTCTCGTTGTCGCAGACCGCGCAGATGTCGACCTTGCACGACGTGATGGAGGGAAAGCCACCGCAGCCGCCGCCACCCACGGTGATGAACGAGTCGCTGGGGACGACGCCACAGTACTCGAATGAGCAGACCTTTGAGGCGTTGACAACGACGGTGGTCAGCTTGTGGCAGCACCGCAGGGCAAGCCTACGGAGGCGCTTGTTGTCAAGGAGCGAGAGGGTGGTCACCCTGCCGCAGGACTCGAGTGTCAGGTCGGCGAGGCGCGGGCAGGCGGAGATGAGCCTCTGCACCTGCTCCCCCTCGTCGCAGACGTGGGTGAGATGGATCGTCTCTAGCAACGGCATGTTGAAGGCCGCCGGTGGGGAGAGCCGGCAGCTGCCAAGACGGAGCGATCGCAGCGCGGCGCAGGAAAATAGCCCCCACGGGATGGTGTACATGCGTTTGTCTCCACCAAGACGACTCGGTGTACGGAGCTCCTCTTCAGAGCTGGAGCCGACATCGTCATGGTCGTCATCATCAACGGGGAGCCCGCGGAGGGAATCATCATCGACGGCCGTGTCTGTCTCGGGAGGCTTCCCACCGACGGATTCCTCTCTATCCTCATCTAGGCTGACGGGCGTAACATCGGGGCGATTGCAGCCGGTGAGGCAGCTGAGGCGGAGGTCGAGCTCGAGCCCGGGGCGGGCGGCATGCTTCAGGGCGTAGGAGACCCACTGGTCCACCGTGGACTTGTCCATGTCGGCATTGTAAAATCGCATGGAGACGCGGAGTGCGCGGAGGGGCACGGCGGCGGGAGCGGGGGCCGGGCGGCGGCTGCGACCGAATAGCGAGTTCGTGACGGCGCCGTTGAAGGGCCGCGGCTCCGGTGGGTCGGATGGCCTGTAGCTGTACCAGTGATCTACCTCGTACGTGAGGATGGGCGGTTCCGGCTCCTCCAATGAGACGGTGTGGACGATGGCCAGGACGTCGCGCCACCGCCTTGAGAGCGCCGTGGCTCGCGCGACCTCCACGGCGTCGAGGAAGGACAGGATGTGGCCGAGCACAGCGTCGTCGAGATGGCTTAAGCGGTCGTCGCGTTCCCGTTCGGCGATCTGCTGCGAGTGATCCATCGCGGCGGCGATGCGCGAAGATCTGCGAGATGGGAAGGTTTATGTGCAGAGATCGATCACGTTGCCTCGTTGCCTTCTCAAATACGTATTCACGGGCTCACGTCTCCCGTCAAGTTTTTTTTTTTTGGGAGCTAAGATGTGAGATGTTTTGGGAGCTAACATGTGAGACGTGGATTATATTAATCAAGATAAAATTTGGTATTTTTTTAAATAATTGTATCAAAATATGCACACGTTTCCTTTCTCTGTTTTTCTCCTACCGGAAGATTGATTGATTTCGTACCAACCGACTCGCTCGATGTAGCGTATATACTCATCTTCTTGACCGATCCGTCCCATCCCATCCCGTCGAGATCGTCATCACGATGGCAGGCGGCGACGACCGCCTGTCCGGCCTCCCCGACAAGCTTCTCCGGCGCATCCTCCACTTCGCCCCAGCCAAGGAGGCCGCCTCCACGAGAGCGCTCTCGCGGCGCTGGCTCTCGCCGCTCCTGCGCTCCTCGCCCTCCGCCGTAAACCTCGAGATAGACGTCAAGGACGAGGAGCGCGAGGACCTGGAGGCCGTCTTCTTCTCCCGGCGCGACGCCTTCGTCTCCGCGGCTGAGGCGGCGCTGGACGCCGCCGCTGACCACGTCACGAGGCTCAGTTTGCGGGTGGAATTCCGCAGTTGGGCCGCAAGTTTCCTGCGCTATGACAGTAAGGGATCGCAGTACCGTAGTGTAATTGCCAGGCTACTCTCGCATCGGGCGGTGCAAAGGGTCGAGGAGGTCCAGCTCGCCTGCGAATGCTGGTACGACCGTCCCGGCGTCGAAGAAGACAAGGACAAGGAGATCACGGCGAAATTTAGAGGCGTGTACAAGCTCAGCCTCGCCTCCCTACCGTCGGAGACCCTCCGCGTGCTCGAACTCGTCTACTGCAACGACATCCTTCCCGCGGCCACCGGAACCGTATTCCCGCGGCTTTCGTGCCTATGGCTGCGGCGCAGTGCCGTCCACCTCGACGCCCTCCAGAGCCTCATTGACGCCGCACCAACGCTGGCCACCGTCCACCTTGAGTCTGTCCTCGTCGTGCCGACACATGACACGATCTCGCCAACGACGCCAGGGACAGAGCAAGGATTTTGGCATGAGTGGGGCGAGGAAAATCGATCCGTCGAACACGGTACGACACAAGCCGTCCTCCGATGTCCGTCGGCCACCGTGCTGGTGCTAAAGAGGTGCAACTGGACACAGAAGGACCGAAGCACCCCGGGAAATGAACCGACCCCCCGTGACATCACCCTGGAGATCCACGCGCCGAGACTGCGGCGCTTAGTATACAAGGGCCTTCTCCGGCAGTTCTCACTGGGGCCGTGGCCGCCGGACTTGGCACGAGCGGACCTGCATTTCTTGCCGCATCCTTATCAAACAAGAAACATATATCCAGGCGGCAAGTACCGTGGCGACGAGGATCCTTACAGAAAACTCGAGACCTTATGGGAATTTCTTCAGAACATCAGCAGTTGCAAGGAGCTGAGGCTCAGGCTGAACAACCTGGAGGACATCGCCGTCCTCACGGAGGCAAGGCGCGTCGAGCTTCTGCCCGTCTTCTCCAACCTCGAGTGCCTCGAGCTGCAAGGAAAGCACGGGCCAAAAGGCAAAACCGCGGCGGTGGCCATCGCGAACCTGCTCCGTTGCTCCCCTGTACTCCGTCAGATCCGGATCGACCTCACCCCGGCACACCACGACGTACCAAGAAAGTGTGCATACCAAAATGATTACGTTTATGAAAGAGATGTTGAATCTTACGAGGAATGGAAATTGCAATCTGACCACGACAAGTCCCTCGATCTTATCAACCGTTGTAGAGCAGAACCGGCGACGATTGTTCTACAAGGAGATGACGGTGATGCAGCGGTAGGTTGTGGAATTCCAGGCTTGAGTCGGCACTCGTTTGAATGCTTACAGACCTCACTTAGAACTGTGTGCTTGAAGTTCCTGGCGGTGGGTTCGAACTGTTTAGGCGTCCAACTGATCAAATTCTTCGCTGAGAATGGGACCGTCCTTGAAGAAATGCATATCGACGGAGGAAACGAAAAGTTGTGCAACCACCTGAACCACGAGATTGAGACTTGGACCTCTATGGGAAGGAGAAGCCCAGGAGCGTCAAGCTTTGTAGTTTTACCCCTTAAGAGATGACTCTAGAAAGTAAAAATAAGATATTACATATAAGTTATGTTTTTAAGAGGGTTATTATTTTCCCATATTGCGCTTTACCGAGAGTCTCAATTTTAGTATTCACCGTTACTACAGGAAGATAGGGATTTCTTCAATGCCATGTAGGATTTTTTTCCTGATTTTGTTTTGTTTTTTAGAAGGGGAGTATAATCCCGAACTTTTCATCAATCGATCACACACTCATCTATATTACTAAGTTTTTGAACTGAACTATATTACTAAGTTCATCTTTTACGTTATGATTACAAATAAATGATCACATAAAGTTAAATACATTAATCAACTAACGAAACATATCAAACAAATATCATCTACGCATTATGTTGTCTACTATATGCTCCCGTTGTTTCGACGAACGGATAGAGGACCACAACTGTGGTCATGTGAAAAATCTCTACTACAAAAATATGCAGTGTCATGTCTTCTGCCAGCGATGGACGAAATTGTGCGGTCGTGCGTCGCGGTCGTTTTACAGTTTAGTCCCTCTAAAAATTGGAAATCAACCCGCAGTCCTCACTTACCGGTTTGTTCCCTGAATGAAAGAAAAAAAACTCAATTGACTCTTCCCCATCGAGAGACAACCTGCAGATCTCCGGCGACTACGACTGCCTCAGAGCGCCGCCGTCTCCCCGAAACCCCGCCCAACCTCCCGCGACCCTCCCGTCCTCTCCCGCGTCAGAGCGCCGCCGTCTAGGTTTGGGGCTCTGCATCCTCCGACGCAGCCGGCCATCCGCACGGGTGGATCTCTCCGCCTCTATCCGCGGAACTCGGAGCTCTCCACCTCCGCCTGCCTGAATGCCCTGAGTTATTCGCCGCCGAACGCATCCAGCCGGAGGTAATCTGCCTCCTGGCCTCGGCGTCCTCAATGGCGCCTCAAACTTCCTCGCGCACTGGCCCGCCTTTACACCAGGTCATCTTATCTTCTCCTCTCCATAGCACAGCAATCTCCACCTCGCCGTTGTTCAGCTGTCACCCGTGAATCCTGCTCCTTTCTATTCGCACGGCTTCTGCTGCAGGGCCGGAATCTGTGGCACGCGGAGCGCCACCGGCCGGAACTCGCGTAGAGAGGTAAGCGCCTCCTTCTTGCGTGCTTTCTTTCTACTAGGTGGTAGCTGGGTGGGATTTGCGCTTCATTAGCACTTGGAGATTGATGCTGAGCTACCGTCCTTTGTTTCAGTTCCTCGTATATGGCTGTGAGCGCTGATGTGCATGAATTGACTCACACAGGCATAACTCTAACTCACAGGTGAAAAAGAAGCTGCTTTTTTTCCTATGCTTTTTGCTTGTTCAGTGACCATGTCGATCCCTGCATATTTTGCAAGGCCTTAGCACTAGGCCACGGCCACACTACCTGTGAAGCCATGGAGAATTTTCTTACACCGCATCAAATGGTTCAGTAAACGCTTGCAAGTGGTATACTACGGTAGATTAGAATTCTGGGTCTTCAAGTTCTAAACTAATTCGGTCTCACCCAAGCTGCAGTATGATCACTAACTTTCTGTTTTAGGCAAATCAACACTTTTAAATACCTGAGGCATTAATTGCATCATATTAAGTTCAGGCAAATAGAACTGTACAAGTGCGTGTTGTTTGATTCAGAAGTTCTATTTGCACTTCAATTCGGTTGTTTTCTTGGAGGTCTGACGAAACATCTTTTTTCACATGAATTTTGTCATAGATCAAACATAGATGTGCAGTGCATAATTACTTGCCATTTAGCAGCCATTGAATAGTGTATTATGTATGTTGATCTTGGAACCTTTTTTAATAATGGAATGAATGATCCGTTTTATTATGTTTTGTTGGTGTGCCTCTGCTTACTTTGTGTCGTCTAATGTCTTTCTGTTTTCGGGATTCCTTTGTTCTTTGCTAGGCGCAGATTCAGGATTGTGGAGGCTGTACCTTACAAACAAAGAATTGTTCTTCATTAGTAACTTGTATATAGCAGGCCAGTAAAAATATAATGCATGTACTGGCTGTTTGTAAATATTTTGCTGTACAGTTATATTTTTTAACAAAGGGTTGCTGTGGGGCTTTTTTACCTCACGGTCAAGGTTTTAAAAAAAGCACAAAATTGTACAGTTAGTTGGTATACTCTTTTCGAGGAGCTTCTGTTGAAACGTTAACTAATGAGATTCAAATGGTTATTCTTTTCTTCTCAAAATTTCCTTAATTAATGTAGCTTTTAGTGCCCATGTAGATTGCTGCTCTGTTCATAGCAGCCCCTGTGTGTTTTACTTTCCTCTTTACCATAACTGCAATTCTTTTCAATTTTAATCAAGGAGTGAATAACTAAAGCACAAAATGATAATCTATGTTAGTTCAGACATGGAAGTTGGTAACTTTGTTTAAATGTGCACCGGTCACATCATGCAATGTTGAACTTTTTGTTTTATGATATTTTGATCATTTTCCATGTGTAAATTATAACTTATATCCTAACTAATCTTAGTGATTTAATTAGTCCCGTAGCAACGCCGCGGGGGATCGCTATCTCCGCCGCATGCCCCATGGCACCTCCGCCCAGACGTGCGGGTGTCGCTATGTCCACCGCCGCCATCTTCCCATCCAGGACCGTGTCTCCCACCTCAAGTACTGTTGCGAGCTTCCTCTTTGCATTATTTTTGCACTTTTCAGATTCTTGAGTGATGATTTTTCCTTCAAGTTCTTCCCAAAGACTAATTAATGATGATTGTTACTACCTGGCTACAATCACGGAATGGGATTAATGCCTCCCGCTGCATCGTGGTCTCCAGCCTCAACCACTCTCAAGGTACTGCATTCACCTGCGGGAGCCTCCCCTTCGTGCTTGACACCCCCACTGCCTTGTGAATAATTTTTAACTTGCCTGTCATGTGTTTATTAGAATGCTTCACACAAAGATACATGATTTCCAATGAGCATCATTCTCCTTTTCTCAATTGTTGAAAATTAATACCAGTGCGCCATGCTTTATATGCATATATTAAGATGGTTTAAGCAAGACTTGGACTAGAATAAAAGGATGGGGACCTATCAGTTTCAATCTGATGGTGACTCCAGTTGTTGGCAGGCCCTTTTGGCTTACAAGAATTTGACTAAATGACACACCTTTGTCAAATATTTCTTTGTTGTATTAGACACTTGGATCTTGGTTGCTTGTTATTTATCTCGTTGTTAATATGTTTTCATGAGTCCTGCGATGTTTATTTTTGTTACCTGATCCGAGCTTCATATAAGTTAACTCTATCGAATTTACTATCTTTCTTGTGTAATTCAGTAACGAGAAAGATAGTTGTAACCATTTTCCGACAAACTGTACGTGTCCTTGTATGTGTTGAAGAAACAAGAAAGTGTTGTTAATATTGTGGTTTTGATTATGACTGGAGTAGCCATTCTTGTTTCTGACAAACTTGGCAGAAGACGCATGCCATTTAATTGTAATTAGAACTTCGATGGTTAATTAGTTTATATATTGGTAATACAAAACCAGATCCTGCTATGCTTGGCTTCATATTTTGATTAGCTATACATAATCCACCATGGTTTTGCGGTACCTTTGCCTGTTTTTCGTTGTATATCTGAAACTTCAGACTTCCTACTCTAAATAAATTGCAAATGATCATTTTATTCTAAGATATTTTAAAGTTCTCTATGAAAAAACATGGACCACATGAATTCCAGTTAGTACATGTATGTGAACTTTGTCATTTTTTCCCAGCTCGGGTTATGTACTTCTGTCATTATGTGTAGCACATAACATCATACTAATGAGTCTGATGTGTTTTATTGTAGGCTATAGCGGTAGAAAATAACTACAAACCCATACCCGTAGTAATCCCTCCTCTAATGACGGACGAAATGACCAGGAAATTGCCTAATTATTACAGGATCAAATTAATTGCACCTCCTCTAATGACGTAATCCCTCCACGAATTAATTACCATTCGCTCCACCTACTAGGAAAGTTTCAGCAGGTCAGCGTGGTTAATGGGAGGCGTATCGGTTGTTTTCATTGGAGAATATTAAATGCTAATTATGCCTAATGAACAGAATCTCCTAATATTCGTTTGTTAGTAATGCTACACCTACGGGTAATTCTTACGGAAAAATTGTTGCGGTCTGACATGTGCGGTTAAACATGGAAACCACGCTGGGGAAGAAGACGATCGGAAATCAATGGCCCGCATTTACCGGAAGAAAAAGGTTAAGACGATGAAGGGTCTGGTTTCTGACCGACGAGGCTGGGAGCACCGGACGTCGCACATGGCTCCTCGGAATCAGCATTCCCGGCCATCAAAAGGGAGCTCGCCGCGCCGCGCCGCAAGGGGAATATGGCCGCTCGTACCGCCGTGGAGGAGCTTGCCACTCGCGGACTCGCCTCGCCCAACTATGCGAACCGTCGTTCGCCCAACCATTTACGCAGAAAAAGGAAGTCGCCTTGGTGAGCCACTGAGCCCGGTGAGCATGCTCGCATCCTAGGAAGAAACTGTGTCTCCTTGCGTTTGAGCTTTGACCAAAGCCAGAGTAAGCGCTGAGTGCTGGCGAAGAAGAGATTTAAGCACTCCATCTGCAGTTACGGCGGCGCGAGCGGCGAGTAGCAAGGTTCCCGTTGCATCGCGGTGAGGCGATCTCCCTTGCCGACACGGAGTTGAGGCGCCGCGGCCTCTTTCCAGACGCGACGTCCGGCGCGGCGGGCTCTTCCTCGCCAGAATCGACGGCCAGATACCGGCCAGACTCGAAGCCGCCGTTCTCTCTCTACTTTCCTTAGATAAATATTGGGTCAAATTCTTTCCGCCCCTTTTATTTATTTTCTACAGGCCAAAGGAGATACCGCGAGAATAATTAGTGACTTACCAATGCCTTCAAGCAAAGGAAGATTTGGCCAAATTTCATATTGGATCAATGTAAAAAATTATACATTGTAATGTTAATGGTTTTTAGAGCTATCTTTCATACACGTGGATATTTATGCATGCATTATATTTACAAGTGCATTGAAGAGAAAAATCAGAAAACCCGTAGCAACGCACGGGCATTCAACTATAACTTACAAAAAAGGATTGTTTTAGTCATGCAAATTTAATGATATCTCATAAAGCTCAAACTTTAAGAAATTTTAGCCTTAGTTTCCATTCAGTAAATGCTCAAACATTTATGATCTACGTTGATGGAGGAAAAGTATATGATCCAACTTAATTGCCGCGGTTGTACTAAAACCACAACATTTAATATGGATCAGAGCGGGTAATATGTTCTATTCCCTCCATTCCAGTTTATTAGATGTAATTTTAGCAATAAATGAGAAATTAGCAGAGAGAGGAGGAAGCGTAAGTCCAGCAGCTAATCTCCACTACTTATAAACGAGCAAACTTGGCAGGAAAATGAAATCTGGACCGTCCACACGTATCCATCAAACGATCAAGATTCGTTGGTTCTCCCTCCGTCTCTTGCCACGCGCACGCCCGGCTAATTAACTGCCCTCGCCGCTAATTGCTCTTCCCCTTCCTCTGTCTCGCACGGTTCTCGGATCTCCGCACCTCACATCTCACGGCTCTACCTTGCCTCCTCTCAGCTCAAAGCTGGACGCCATATTACCCATACACGCCATGGTTAGAGTCACCTCCACCGGGGAGAGCACACTCGCAAACTACTGGAGATGTCTCGCCTCTGTCCCTCGCCACGCCCGATACTTCCTATTCCCTTCCCCGTCCAACCCTCTACATACCTCACCACCTCGACTTCGCCCACGGCCGGCTCCCATCCCCGTGTGCCCCTCTTTCGCGAGTAGGCACCATCGAGGCGTCAAGCCTCGCCTGGCCCGGCTGCGTCGTGGAGACCGACCGCATCCCCACGGACGTGGGCGACAGCGCCATGGACGTCGTCGACCACTTCGGCGGTCGCGTCATCATCGGCAACGCCGCCGCCGCCCGCGCCGGACTGCAGATTGAGTAGGCGGAGCGTGCGCTCCAGGCTTTCGCGGCGGGCACCTGGGCTTCCTGGAGGTGCTCCTCTCTTACAGCCCCTTGCCTATTTTGTGGCTAGCTGTCGGGTCCGCGGCGATCTGAGCGTGAAATTGTTGCGGTATGTGTAGGTTTCAGACTTCAGAGGAACGAGAGGTGTGGTACGTCTTCCACAAGGACTACAGGGCAAAACTCGCTGGCAAGTCATCCATATTACAGGTCGAGCCACAGGTACACGAGCAGTACACGAGGTGTTCAAGACATTCTGAAGTCTGCATATGTTTTTATGTTTTCTAATGGGCATCGCTTAAATTGGATTGGTTGCACAAGCTGCTGGCTTGGTATCTGTTAACAACTCATGGACACAAGAATCACTGGGTACATTGACATATACAGTATGCTTCAGTTTTACTTTTATTGCTAAAATATATTATTTATGATTTATGATAAGCGGCACACGTATCACTGAGTAATTCGTCTTATGTCGTTTTGTGCAAGTGGATCTCCATTGGAAGCTAAACACTCATTCTTCATGGACGGCGAAGCACACTGAACGATATCCTTTCAGGTTCTCAGATTTACACTTGCTAAATATTCAAGTGATGATTTCAGTTTTAAATTCACTAAAGTATGAGTACGTTTCTTCTATTGTAAACATAAATTACAATTATATCATACAATGTAACAAGGATGTCATAAAAATGCAAAGGATTTTTAGAATTTGGAAAAGGTTAGATTCTGGATACTCATAGGTTGTACCTCTTATGGCCCAGTAAAAAGTTAAGATTTGCACAAAGTTCAGAACATAGATACTGCATACAATTACAGACAGTTGACAAAATAGATAGTAATTTGCCAAATGTTTCTGTGTACCTACTGTTTGTTAAGTCCTGCAAGCTATAACAGTCGGCATAAACGTGGTAAATTGGGTTAGGGGCCTTCAAAAATGATGACATGATCTTGACCGAGTTTTATAAAAGCGCTAGCCATAACGGACAACCTGGCAGCAGCGGAGAACCTCTTGCAGCAGTGGACACTTCCTAGAAACAACGTGTTTGGCGTCCACCAATCACATAGGTAGCACCAAGCTACTGTTTGCTAACCTTAATCTTGCTATTATACCCATATAAGTGTCCCATTTTCTTTTAGTTTTTTTGTACAACACTTGTCTAGATTCTATATTTATCAGACTATTAAGCGAATATGGTGACCAGGTCATTGGAAATCAAAACTATATGTTCTCATTTCGCAGTTAGTAGTTGTTTTATCTGTATGGTTAGCAGTATACTCATTTGGAAATTTGAACAACAGTTTCTTTTTTGAGTTTTGTTAACTCTGATTTCAGTCGCTTGGTAAGGAGGAATCTGAGAAGTTCCAGAGTCACTTCAGTGAGTATATCAAAAAGGCTATTTAAGTGGACTCTTTTTTTTCATGTACTATCAATTGATTTTTTTAGGAACACGCGGAAAGCACTATCAATTGATTTTGCTTGTCTGTTATAGCAAAAATTGTATTAGAACTCAGCTGCAATGATTGAATTTCTCCTTGACACAACAAACATATCAATGTGGTAAAACATGCCATTCTTGCTTCTCCATATGCTTATGTGTAGCTCTGATCCCTCTAACCTGCATGTTGATCTTCGCTGGTTTTTAGCTGGCATTTTTATCCTGGAAAGATCCACAGCTGTTGAGGCCTGCTCTTCAGGCAGTTGAATTTCTGCTGGAAGAAGCTTCCTTGGAAACTTTGAAAGATGGTTGCAAGGGAAGGAGTTGCTCATGCTGCAGATTCACATATATGCCTGAAAGGAGTTATGCTGATTGCATGGATTTTTCTGAAGATACATGCATTTTCCCAAGTCATTAGATTTTCAGTTACTAAATATGAGAACTGATTGCACCGTTAGAAATCTAAGCTATCGGTAAAATGTCAATTTCTTCAGCTCCTGTAGCCAATAAAACTGGGAAAGGAAAATCTGATTCAACAAATAGGCAGACATGTAAATTCAGTCAACCACTTTATTTTTGTTGTTCCTACATCTATGTTCCTCAACAATGGTTTGTTTGTTTGGATTATACCTTGTGTGCAATGAAAATCTGGTTTCGATGTTCCTTGTGGTTAATGCTCCATTCAAGAGGCATGCTTGCAGTTAGTTAGTTTCTTAACATCATTTGAGTAATGTCGAGAGAAAAATGATAATTGTTGAAACCTCATGAAGTACTAGATTTTACTTGCATGACATATAGTTTTCCAGCTTAATATGATTTGTATTGAACTAATATGATGCATGTCTATTATTTGTATGCATTGTTCTCGCTGTGAGAACAAACATGCACGTGGGATGAGGATCTTATCCAGTATAGCATTACACGGTCTAAGTAGTATAGCAGTTAATGCAAATATGATTATGAAAGAATTCCAGTGTATATATATGAATATGAGTTGAGACGTGCGTGCACGTGCAAACTAACTAGTTAATTGAAAGGAGAGAGGAAACGGTTTGTGGGCTGCTGCCCTCTGCATGCCGTGTGAAAACGGTCAGGTTTGGACCCGAGGGAGAGAAGCAGCGACTGCATGCGCTGCAAATTCGCTTCGCATGGGTTGCATGCAACCAAACGCGGTAACTCCACCGTGCGCCTCGACTTGATCTTTCGTTTTAGCATTAATTTTTTTAGCTAAAGGGATTTTATTATTTAAGAGTTTTAAGCATTACACTTGGCCTCTGCATAACAAGATGCACACAGCCACAAGTCCGCAAGTTCACGAGAACCGAAAGTAAGAAGGAAAATAACGACAAGACGGATTACATATCATAATGAGAAATTGTAGATCCGTCTATATTGGTGGTAAGTCGATCAGGAGCTTATGTTGCCATCCATGCCGCGAGAGTAGCTCCCTGGCCGCCACCTCCAACCGACCTGCCACCTCCAAGAACAAGTCCTGGTGCTCCACACGCTGCAGGGCCGACCAAGTCCGTAGCGTTGCGGTACACCGATAATGAAAGAAGCATTTTTATCGTTAAAAACTTTGCCGTTTCTACATAGCCATAGCGACCAAATAACTGCAATCGCTCCCACCCTACTGAATAGTTTGAATCTAGGATCAATACCATTTAACCAGTTGCCAAAAATGTTTGCAACCGATCTGGACAGATGTAAGGTAGAACCTATCTGGATGGCTGATCATATAGACCTAGCAAACTCGCAGTGAAAGAATAAGTGAGAAATAGTCTCGTCATGTTGACAGAAGACACACTTTTTACTTCCATGCCAATTGCGTTTGGCAAGATTATCTTTAGTAAGAATAACTCCTCGACGTATATACCATGTAAAAACCTTGGTTTTAAGCGGTATCTTCATCTTCCAAATCTTATTATTATCCTTAATATCAACTGGAATTTCGGGAGCGATTAGTGCTCTATACATGGAATCGACCGAGAATTTTCCGTTCTTCGTAAGATTCCATTGAAATTTATCTGGACCTTCCGACAGCTGGACGGAATCCAATCGGATAAGTAAAGCATTCCAAGATGCTAGTCTTGTTCCAAGTAAACTTCTCCTGAACGAAACATTTGGTGGGGAGGAACCCAACACCTTGGCGATTGTATCGCTTTTGTTTCGGACTATCACATACAGAGCCGGATATTGTTCTCTGAGAGTGGTTTGGCCTAGCCATTTATCATCCCAAAAACGAATTTCCGAGCCATCCCTAATTGAGAAAGAACCTTGTGGGAAGAAAAATTTCTTGGTAGCTATGTGGCCAGCCCAGAAGTGAGAATCTCCTGGTTTCCAATTAACCTGAGAAACGGCTTGATCTCCCACATACTTTCTCCTAAGGAGGGATTGCCACTCCATCTTCGGATAGAAGCTTGAAGAGTCATTTACCTAGCAGGGCTCTGTTCTTGACCTCAAGATCATGAACTCCGAGCCCTCCTTGGTCTTTAGGGCAGCAAACCACACTCCATTTAGTCAGTCGATATTTTTTCTTCTCACTATCACCTTGCCAAAAGAATCTAGACCGGAAATAATCCAGTCGTTTCAAGATTCCTTTGCGCAACTGAAAGAAGGAAATCATGTATAGTACCATGTTCGTTAGTACTGAGTTAATAAGAACCAGTCTTCCACCAAGGGATAGTAGTTTGCCTTTCCAGCTATTTAAACGTAATTGAAGTCTTTCCTCCACCCTTTTCCATTCAGCATTTGTAAGTTTCCGATAGTGAATCGGTATACCCAAATAGTTGATGGGAAATTGTCCTTGCTCGCATCCGAAGAGGTCGGCATACAAGGTGGCATTTTCTTGAGCCTCGCCAAAGCAAAACAACTCACTTTTATGAAAGTTAATCTTAAGACCCGAAAGTTGCTCAAAAGCTGACAGTATCAACTTTAAATTGAGGGCTTTTTCGATATCATGTTTCATGAAAAGGATTGTGTCATCGGCATATTGAAGTATCGATAAACCACCATCGACTAGATGAGGAATCACCCCTTCAATTTGGCCCTCAGATTTGCACGCTCGATCAGGATAGCCAGCATATCAGCCACTATATTGAATAGTATTGGCGATAAAGGATCACCCTGTCGAAAACCTTTTTTTTTTGTTTGGAAGTATTTGCCAGTGTCATCATTGACCTTAATGGCTACACTTCTTCCCGAAACAAAAGAATCTATTAATGCGCGCCACTCCTCAGAGAAACCTTTCATTCTGAGAGTCTGCTGGAGGAAAGACCATTTGACTTTATCATAGGCCTTGTCAAAGTCAATTTTAAGAATTACCCCATTCAATTTCTTCCTATGTAGCTCGTGAACAGTTTCATGTAGGATCGCAACTCCATCACGGATGTTGCGACCTTGCATAAAAGCCGTCTGAGACGGACAAACCACATGGTCTGCTACACTGTTTAGACGAATCGTGGCCACTTTGTTAAAGATTTTAAAACTAACATGAAGAAGGCAAATAGGTCTAAATTGCTGAATCCTTTCTGCCTCATTAATCTTAGGTAATAAAATAATCTCGCCAAAGTTAAGCCGAAACAAATCGAGTTGTCCTCTATGGAGACAAGTGAACAGTTGCATTAGATCAGACTTGATTACATCCCAGAAGTTCTGGTAGAACTCTGCTGGGAAACCATCAGGCCCACAGGAGCTGAATTATGTTTCATTTGGAAGACCGCCTTTCTCACTTCCTCCTCTGAGTAGGGTTTTGTGAGTAGGGCATTCTCCTCGACTGAAACCTGGGGTATATCATCTGTCCGAGATACATCCAAAGTGAAGTTTCCTTCCTCTGGGGCGCCGAACAGACCTTTATAGTAATTTGTTATGTACGACTTTAGTTGTTCATGGCCCTCAATCGTTCCTTCATCCTGTACTAGGGTATGAATACGCTTCTTCCGATGTCTGCCATTGGCAACACCGTGGAAATATCGCGTGTTCGAATCCCCTTCTAGAATAAATTGAGATGCATTGGTTTTCCTAAAACCAAGTCACAATTAATCTAATTGATCTCCTTCCCTCGTCCACTCCCTGATCACCTTGGTCGAAGAGAATTGCTATATGCATCTAATAAACCGGAATAGAGGGAGTATACATGATCAAAGACTTCACAAAGAGACATGAGATAAATAAATGCACAATGGTCTCTTAGGAGTTGCAAAAACATCAGTTTTACACTCATTCCAATTTCTTTTATCTAGATCATGATGAGTAAGTAAAGCTTTCTATTAAGTAAATTGGAATCTTGGAATCACTTATTATACAAAAATGCAGAAATTTGGCAATAAAAAGTGACCAGTCCTAGTACTCCCTCCGATCCATATTAGTGGGCATAGCTTTGTCTAAATTCATATGTATCTCGTTAACTATTTAGACTAGATACATGTGTATCTAGACAAAGTTGTGCCCACTAATATGGATCGGAGGGAGTACTAGTAGTGTCGCACAACTCATCGCTTGTTCGGGGGAGGCCGACCCCTTACTTTATGCACTTTGGCGAATCTATATGCCGCAATGGTTGTATTAATTATGTGTGAATATGGTTGGGAAAATCTAACCAAAGGCGCCGCTGTCTCGTCTCGTCCAGCGGCGGCTCTCTGAGATTCGTGCGAAAGAATCGCACCGTCTCGTCCTCCCGTGTCGCGCACTCGCACCGTCTCGTCCTTCCGTGTCGCGCACCGCCCGGTCGGTTTGTCTCCGCGCGGATAAGGTTGTGGTGGGTCCTGTTTGTCAGTGTAACATCTAAAATAACGGTGTACACCGAGTTTGAATTTGGGGAGTCGTGCGTGTAGTGGGGATTAATTTCAGGTTTTTTTTTCCCGTAATCTCATTACCGTTCCTCACCTTCTCTCTCCCCTCGCTCTCGCCGCTCCGGGCGATTCGCTGGCGATTCGCCGCTGCGAGCGGCGTGCTGCGGTTCCTCGGCGACCGGCTACCGCGCGCTTGCTTCTCCGGTGTGTGGTGAGTCTTCCACCGCCGCTAGTTTTCCCATTTCTCTCTCGTTCGTCGGCTGGGGCAGGGGATGGGTTGGCTGGGGCACGACGCGGAGGCGGTCGGCGGCGTCGCGCAGATGGCCCATGAGCTTGGCCCGGAGATCCTCGATCCCGTCGGCGCACGGCTACTCGCCGCCCCCGCCGCGCTCCTGCGGTGGGGTCGAGGCTGGCGCGCCCTCGACTCGAGGTGGTACGCGGCTCGCGGCTTGACCCTCGGATCTGCCGTCGCCGCGGGTGGGCGAGTTCTCGAGGGGATTGTGAGAGACTGAGAGGCGAGAGGGGAGGCGGAGGAGGTTTTGAGGGCAGGGCGGAGACGGGGTCTCCCTCGCTCGTGTTTTGTTACGGTCGCGACGCAATGTGGTGGTGGTGTGAGCTTGCGATTTGCCGTTCGTCGCCTTCGCGCATCCTTATGCTGTTTCTCCGTCAGTGAGCGTCCTCGTTGTTCTGCTGTTAGTACATGTTCATAGGTTGTTCAAGGGTGGCCGGATCTAAAATCGGGAGAGCGGGTGCGATGATCTATTTGTAGGCGTGTTTTTAGTCGTTTCCTATGCAGGTGTTGATTTAGTTAGGTTTTTAGTTTGCTTGTGTCGTTTTTAGGCGATTAGGGTTTTTAGGCGTGTTGTTCGCTTTGTGCTGCCGATTGTGTGGTTGTTGCTTTAGTTAGGTTTTTAGTTTAGAAACAGCTTCTGTCGTCGAGCCCCGTTCCTATGCAGGTGGTGTTTGTACTAGGCATTACTTATTGCATGCTTAAATTCCATTTGTTAATCCCATTTGGGGGTAGTGCTGCTGTTGTTTTTGGTGTGTGCTTCATTTTGCAGCACAAGCAGTGTGAAACGTACCAGCAATTTGCTAGAATAGGCTGGGTTTTTTGTGTATTCATCCTGCTGATTGTAGTGTATTAGTGCTATGGTGTTGTTTGTTGTTTGTCCTGATAGCTACCAGCAATGTTATTTAACTTGTAGTAGCTTTGTTTATATATGATATCTTAGCCTGGTCGAACATGTTGTCTTGTTTGTTTTTTGTTTTAGCTCCTAATTTTTAACCTGGTAGTTATGATCAATTAACTTGATATATTCCTTGAAACAACCTGATAGCTAACTTGTTTTTGAATCTGGTGGCTTGTGTGTTTTTGGTTAGCTTTGCTATTTTTCTAACCTGCTAGGTATGATCAATTAACTTGATATATTACTTGAAACAACCTGATAGCTAACTTGCTTTGAATCTGGTGGCTTGCTGTTTTTTTGTTTAGATTTGCTAATTTTTTAACCTGGTATGTATGATCATTTAACTTGTTATATTCGTTCAAATAACCTGATAGCTAACTTTGCTTTTGAATCTGGTGGTTTGATGTTTTTTGAACCTGGTGGTATTTTATTGGTGTATCCTTTTTTTGGGGCCTTGTTCATGGTATTGGTTATGTTTTTGCTACTTGCTAATTTAATGTAGCTTTGCATGATCTATTTTAATTTGTGCTTCTGTTTCTATCAAGTTGTACACATGATGAATATGGTTCTGTTTTGCTAAACAGGTTTAGTGCGATGGGTAGGAGGAAGGGCAGCCGTAATAAAGCAGGTGGTGATGTGAAAGCAAAAGCCATAAAGAAAAGGCGTGAGGTGAGTTGTTTCCCTTGTTGCTTACCTTTGTTTTCTTGGTGGGAATACTAGTGTAGTTGTCAAGTTGGTGCAAATGCACTGATGTAGTTTCATTTGTGGGTTAGTGTTGCAGTGAATTTTTGGGCAGTGATTTTAGATAGTTTCATTAGTTAGAGTATATAATGTGGTGAGCATATTTAATTTACTTGGATTCTCAAACTGAATATTTTGGGTTACTACAAGCAGTGATTTTAGATTTTTCTGAACTATTGTTTTTCTAATTTGGTAACTACAAGCAATTAATTTGCTAGCTAGCACTGATATAATTGATAACAAGTGTAGTTGTAAATGGTGTGTTGGGACTAGTGTGCATAAATGTTCTGATGTAGTCA
Source organism: Poa pratensis (assembly GCA_947311845.1). NCBI lineage: Eukaryota > Viridiplantae > Streptophyta > Magnoliopsida > Poales > Poaceae > Poa > Poa pratensis. The sequence goes on along the minus strand of CAMZMU010000027.1, from coordinate 16,574,837 downwards.
TGTTTTTATGGCTTAGGTTGCACCAACATTTTTTGTCGAACTGAATTTTTGGAGTAACCAGTTTTGGGGAATTACTTCTGTGTTGTGTACCCCTTTTTTTTGGAATTTACCGGAATCGATGATTGAACTAATTGATAACCAGAGTAACTGTGAATGTGTGGTGGGGTGAGTGGTGGAGGGAGCGGGGTTTAAATGTACTGGTGCAGTTGTGATTTTGGCTTAGATTGGAGATATCTGTTAGCAACTAATGTCACCATTGTTTATTAATTTGGTCTCTAGCACTGAAATATGTTGTAGCTTGCACTTGATAATATGGTAACCAGTCATTTTTTATGTTTCAGGCTACTCGTGTCGACAAGAATAGGGCTTCTCCATATGCTGTCACGCAGCTCTATGCCAGTCTGACCAAAGATCAGCGTGATGCCATAGTTGCTATGGGGCAACGATCTTTCCTGAATATCAAGTGTAATTCCCTCCACAACCCACTGAACAGTTGGTTTGTCAGGTGCTATGATCCAAAGAGGAGAGCATTCGTTGTTCCATGTCGAGGTATTATCCCTCTTACAGAAGAGTCTGTCGAGTTATTGACTGGGCTTCCGCGCGGTCCACTGGAGGTGAAGTACTACGTGAATGGCGAGTTGGAGGAGCAGATTTCCCGTCGCCTTTTCCCTGGTGAAGGCAGTAGGCCGAAAGTATCCGATGTGGCGAAGAGAATTTCCCAATACAAGGCTGCGGACAAGACTTTCAAGGAGCTATGGATGGTTCACATAGTGTCTGCTGTATTGGCACCTACTCTTGATAACCATATCAGCAACAGCATCTATCCCATGCTGGTATAAAAAAATATTCAGTTTATTTTTTCTCTTATTCCTTGTTGTTTTATTGCATCATCAAGCGCTTACAAGTGTGCTGTTTTTTGTTTCATATGCGCAATTAAATAGATGGATATAGAACAAGCTTCAGAGATGAACCTCTGTAAATTTGTTGTCGACCAGCTGCACGAAAACTTCTCTAGTGGGAAATATGGAAGGGGTTTTCTGTTATTTTGCATGGTGAGCCTCCCCTACCCATGTCTATTTGCTTTTTTCTTTTTTGTTTCTTCAAATACTGATATATGTTGGTTTATTTCATGATATCTGTGCTTTCACAATCTGGTAGTTTGTGAGCTCAAATCACGGTAGCTGCATTTTTTATTTTCGTTTTCGGTGTTTTTGTTTTATAAAAACTCTGGTAGCTGTGCACTAATATCCTGATAGCTGTGTATTCATAATCTGGTATCTGTGTATGGAACATCTAGTATCTCTGACTCTTTTTATTTTTACCTTCAACAGCTGCGATACATTACTGCTATCAACACTGATGATTTGGTTCTAGAGTTAGAAGATGCACCATTGGCTATTAATTCATGGACAAACGATGCAAGAGATGCGGTAGCTGCCTTAGATAAGCAGGAGTATGATTCAACCACGTTCGGAGCAATGCAGGTTAGTCTTCCCTGGTTATGTGTAGTTCTAGCTAGTTAGCCATTTTTTGTGCATGCAATTATGGTACTAAATCTGTACTTTTCCTCTTCCTTGTTATGCAGCTCAGGGATGAGTTCAAAGATGTTCTATCTCGAGAGATGGGCCTCTTTGGAGGGCCAGATGGTTTCGAGTCTTGGATGAAGCTGAACCTTCATCCTACATGCACATATGAGGTATATCTGCATGCCTCTATTTGTTGAATGTAGTTTTTTACCTTTTGTTTTTTTTTGTTTCTCTTGCAGTGGGGGGATGCCTACCTTATACCTTTTTTCCCTCTTTTTGTTCATGAACAGCAAAGCAAAAGAGCCCACTCCCTTATGTTATCTTTTGCTTCAACTGTCAACGGCGCCTTAATCAATCTCATTCAAGGGTTCACTGAATCGCTTCCTTGTGAGAGATGTGCAGAGGCAGATGCTGTGAAAGGTGGTGTGAATGCATCAGAGGTGGAGGCAGATGGTGTTGCAGAGGTAGATGCTATAAACAAGGGCAACAATGGATCAGATGTAGATTCAGAATCAGAAGCCAATGATTTTGGTGTTGGAAACAGTGCATCTGATTCGGATGCAGAGGCAGATTCATCTTCGTCTGAAGAGGATGAAGAAATTGAGATAGATGCATCTACTGTCGCAAAAGAAGACGCTGGGCCAAGTATTAGGGCATCCCCTGATGATCAAGCTCGAGAGGGTTCTAGCGCATCCCCACCTCAATTCCACTCACAGATTTTTGTTCCATCAGACAGTGAACTTTATGGATCTGATGGTGGTGGATGTATTGGTGGTTTTGCGGATGATTCTCCAACTGTGGGCAGCCAGCAAGTAGATGATCAGATCAGAGGGAGTGCAGCAAAGCTTGCCTCAAATCTTAGCAGATCAAGGCTGTTGGGTAGAAATGAATGTGATTCAGAATTGATCATCACTAATGACGAAATCAAACGGCTTGTCGCAATGGAGCTGAAACTACCTTTAGCGGACCTGCTACATGCTAAAGATGGCCAACCCAACCATGGCGCTGTAGGTGTTCGGGTCACCAGGTACTTGTTAACTAAAAGCCTGTTATTTTTTTTATTCTGACAAGTACTCATTTTCTACCTGTCAGCTTGTTTCTACTAATCTGATAACTGGGGTTAATCCATAATTTGTTGTCTACTTTTTTCTACCTCATAACTAACCATAGCTTTTTTGTATCTGGCAACTCATCTTTAATTTTGTTTTATTCTCTTTTTTTGTAACTGCCAACTCATCTTCTTTTTTGTAACTGGCAGGAATGTTGAAAGCATTCCATCTGGTGGTGTGGGCATTGTTGATCAGCCCCATGACGGCGACGGCACAGTAGTGCAATTTCAAACAGTTGATAAGCATGTTGCTGCATCAAGGAAAAGTGACTTGTCTCCATCAAGGAGGTCCCCCAGGCTTCAGAAAGTCCAAAGAGGGAGTCCCCCAGCCAGCGACAACGTCGCTGAAGCTGAGATGACTAAGGCGGTTGTAACTGTCGGTGATTTGCCACAGTACAATCCTCTGCACAAAAGGTTTGTTTTTTGCGCAACTAGGTTTTTTTTTAAAAAAAACTGGTAGCCAAGATAAAACAACCTCGTAGCTAGGTCGAATTAAACTGGTAGGTAGTTTTTAATTATCCTGCTAGCTACTACCTTAGTACTTTTTTATATTTTTGTTTTTTGTACTAACTAGTTTTTTTGTATATTTTTCTTTTTTTTTCTAGGAAACGTGTTGTTTCATCAACTTTGTCTCCATCAAGGAAGTCCCCCAGCAAAGTTAAGCAAGTCCAAAGTGGGTCCTCAAACTTGACCCCATCAAGGAGATCCCCCAGGTTTCAAGAAGTTCAGAGTTCCTCATCAACATTGTCTCCATCAAGGCTGTCCCCCAGGCTTCAGCAAGTTCAAAGAGGGAGTAACACCGGCAGCGTAAAGGTTGCTACCATCAAAAGTGGCGATATACCTGAAGCAATTGTTGACAGCGCTACGAAGAAAGACAGGAAAAGGTACAGGGAAAGTGACTTGTCTCCATCAAGGAAGTCCCCCAGGCTTCAGAAAGTTCAAAGAGGGAGTAACATCGGCAAATCCGTACCCGATGGGACTACCGCCATGACTGCTTACGTTGTTTCACCTACTGTCACCATTCCGCCGAAGGGAAGCATGTCTGATGGCAAGAGTGCAAAGACTGCATTTGTTGTCTCGCCGACAGTTAGCAACCAACCCAAGTCAAGCTTGTCTGCTAGCAAGGTGGGCGCACTCATTGATGGGAAGAGTAGTTCCAATGCGATCCCCATTTCACCGACTGTCGCTGAGCCCAAGAAAGCAGACGGTACCCCGAGGAGAATAGATGCAGGGATATTGTTGTTCCCCCACAAGCACTGCACAGTAATGTTAATGTCAGAGAAACAAGCATTAGTGCGCATCTGCGGAAATTTGGTTCAGGTGGGGCCACACCGATTACTGTTACGCCAGAGATAGCAAGCCTTGTTAAGGGCCTATCAGATTCATTCAACAAGGAAGAGATTGAGAAAGCAAGGACTAGTGGTAAAAAGCCTTTGTCAGATTGGACCAATTCTCGGAAAAAGAAACGTGATGAAAAGGAAAGAGATAATCGTCCAGGGATGTTCACTCCTCCTGGCTTTGATCTCATGTTTAGCTCGCAGGAAACTTCTACCCCTGACAAACCAATCGACGCCAATCCATTAGCTTGGGCATCATCCCAAGGTACTTCCTTATTGGTAGACTCGTTGGTGTTATCTGGTAGCTGTTTTTCTCTTTTTTGATAACTGGCAGTAAATTACATGGTAGCTTCATTCTGGTATCACAATAGATTGATGGTTTTTTCCAAGTCATGGTGTCTTTTTAGTTTACTTTGGTAGTTGCACCTCTTTTCAGCATGGTAACTGTGTAACTTTTATATGGTTTTTCTCTATATTTTTTTGAGTGTGTCCCTTTTTTCTGTTTGTTTGGCAGAAGAAGATGTCTCTCGAATCGAAACATCTGATGATGGTTTTGAGGAGTTGAAATTGTCAAAGGAGGTACAACAATTTATTGCGGGAATTTCAACAGAACTCTCTGCTGAAGGCGAGAAGGAGCTCATGAGATATGAGGAGGCCGGTCGAGCTTTCTTGAAAAGAAAGAACGCTATCAAAGAGAAGGCCAAACCAGGGCCCACTATTGGTGTTCTCAGCTTAACACCGAAGGTTAATCCACACAAAGCTAGAGTGAAGAGGGTGTCCCGTTTCCAGAGCTCACCATATGATTCATCATTGACGGTCACACCGGATCAAGAAGAGGTTTACAGGAAGATATTGCTCAGCAACTCCCGTCATAGAGACGACTCATCAGAGTTAAAGAGGTGATAACCATCTGCTCTTTGTTCTGTTCCCATTTTTTGTCACATTTTCCCTGTGTTTTTCTTTTCTGCAAATAGCTGTTTTGTTAGTACTGAATGTTCCATTCTTCCCCGCTGTTTGTCAAACAGGTTCCGGATAATTGTATACAAGAACTGCTGGGTTTTCACCGGTGATCTAGCTGATTCTATCCACGTCAGGGGCGAACTCTCCAACAGTTGCATGGAGGTTGGTATCGAGTACCTCCAGAGAACAAACACGATCGAGGGAAAGATAATAATGCCGTACATGATATCAAAATATTTGATGGATCATGAGATGATGAAGCCTCTTGTAATTGATTCTTTCAAAAGGACCCCGACCTATTCACTGAGTGTCATGAAAAGAGTAAGGATAAGAACGTCTTCTGTTTTTTTTAATACATTTTGCTTCTGCCAGATTTTTTTCCTTGTACATTCCATCAGCTATTTCCTGCCTACCATATTCTTTTGCTCTAGCTAACAGTTTAATTGGTTGTACTTACCAGTTTTTGTTTGTGTTTCCTTCTTTTCACTAGATTCATTTCCCAGTCATGCATGAGATTGCGAGAGGTGAACCATTTGGGAACCACTGGTACTGTTTGTCCTTGAACTTGGAGGCTGAAAGATTTGAAGCGCTTGACTCACTTCGTGGTGAAGGCAACGTAGGCCTCCTTGGTCATGCAAACGGTCTCATTAAAAGGATTAAGTCACTATGGTCTACCTATTATCGAGATTCCAAGGTTCAGATTGAGAATTACGAGCTCAAGATCATTGCTGCCCCTCAACAGTTTGGGAAGTACGTGTGCTTTTCCACTCCCTGTTCGCCCTTTTTTGTTATCTGGTAGTTATAGCTGGATAAGCTGGTAGCTGTAGTATTTATGTTGTAGTTGCACCAGAAATTACTTGGTAACTGTGTTTTTTCAATCCATTTTTTCTATTTTTTTATGCGTGCAGCAAAGATTGTGGGTACCATGTGCTTCATAATATTGAGAAATGGGATGGGCAGAACATCCCCCAAATCAACAAGGATGACGTGCTCAAGATGAGGAAGCTGTTCCCCTATAAGTGGGCTACTGCCTCTTTCAACGAGTCGAAGAATTGGAGGTGGCATCTTGACAACAACAAAATGTGAGGTAAACACACATGCCACAAAAGGAGTACATTTTAAAACATGAATACAGAATATGTATTACACAATCAGGTGTCAATTAACTTAGGACCACAATAAGAATTTTTTTGGGGTTGACTTGTCTGGTCTCTATGTTGTTTTTTGTTCTACATCCGGTAGCTCCCCTCTTTGCAAGCAAGTCCTGTAGTCGTGAGACGTTGACCCACATTGCTTGCAGGTCCTGACCTCTTTTGGGTTTATGTTCAATGGGTTCTGGAAAGCATGTTTCCTTTTCCTTCCTTTTGTGTTTGATTTCCGTGGATCACGGATGTCTGGAGCCTGCGATGAATCAGAATCTGCTTGCATGTTAGGAACTGGATAGCCATCTTGGTTTGATTCACTTGTAGGGCCAATGGGGCCAGGAGCTGTGTTTTTGGAAGACCTTGTTGCAGCAGCTTTAGTCGAGCGCCTCCTAGGAGCTGCATGTGGTCCTGATGCTGCTCGTCTCGTTGGAGCACTTGTTGTAGGATTTGTAGCCGGAGGCGGTCCATTTGGAGCAGTAAGCGGATCAGTTGCAGCAGCATGAGCATTTGCAGCAGCAGTAGCCTTCTTTGCCCTTTTTGCTGCCTCCCGCTTGAGATCAGCCAAGTCTTTCTTCAAACCTTTTAAGTGTGTCTTGACTAAACTCCTGCCGTCTTCTGATTGGTTTCCTTGGATTGCTAGAGTCTTAAAATCCGCGCACATCAGCGCCAGCGACATCAGCTTTTTTGATTCCTCTGGCATCACAGCTGGTCTACCTGGTCCTTCTTCGACCAAGTCTTCATCCACATCCCATGTCCACCTTTTCAGAATGTAGGCATCAGGCATCTCCACTACCCCAAGCTGTGTCATTGCCTGCATTTTGTTCCAAAATAGAGAAAAAGTTAGTGTTTATGGTCCTTTTTTTAAATTATAGTGTATGCATGGTAACTGAGCACTACTAATCTGTCAACTATGTTGGTTTTAACATGGCAACTAGATTTTATGTTGAAACTTTTTTTACTGGTTGCTGGGCAGTATCAATTAGGTAACTGTGTAGTATTAACCTGGTAGCTGGGTAGTATGAATTAGGTAACTGTGTAGTATTAAGCTGGCATGGTTCCTTACCTTAGTATGTGGCAGCAGACGATACCGTCTCTCTCAAATTTGCAGCACGCGCATATGTACTCCTTGTTCTCAGGATCTGCATAAATTTCATATGTGCGGTTGTAGTAGTTTGGCACATATTTCGTTATGCACTCAGCCTGATACGTCTTCTCGCCTGTTTGGTGTATGTTGTATGAATATACTGACTGCATTTCGTACTGGAAACGGTTATGTATTTTGCGTGTGTACACCTTGGACAACTGGTTCTCTATGGGGTGGTAGCAAAATGCACGAGCCGTTGATACTGCACTGTCCACTTCCTCCTTGTTTTCAGACTTCATTATCTTTGCTTGGATTTCAGAGTATTGGTGAACAAATTCGAGAACAGAATTGGTTGGTTTCACATATTTCTTTAGGACAACATTGAAGCCTTCACTCCGTTGAGTTGTTTGCATGAAAGGGTAGAAGTTTTTCATGAAGTAGGCTGGCACCCAGTAGCTTCTTTTCTCATACAAATCTGCTAGTCTTTTATGCCCTTGAACACCGTACTTGTTGATCATGTCATTCCATTTTGTTTCAAATTCTTGCGGTGATAAGCTGCTGTTCAAGCAGTCATTGAATGCTTGCCGAAGTTGCTCATTTTTGCGAAGGAATGGCCCAATATCTTCTGCTACCTTCTCAACAATGTGCCACCTGCAATTTCGATGGCTTGCATTTGGGAAGACCTTGTCGATTCCTGCTCGCATCCCAAAGTCTTGATCTGTGATGATATTTAGTGGCGCCAATCCATCCATAGCCTCTAGAAATGCCTCGAAGAGCCAAATAAAATTTGCGCTTAGCTCCTGCCTCAGAAGGCCACACCCAAACTGAATTGATATACCGTTGTTATCTATCCCGATGAATGGCGCGCACGGCATTTGGTAGGCGTTTGTCAGGTATGTGGTGTCAAACGACACACAGTCATGGAACCTTTTGTAGGCTCTTCTGGCTACACCTTCAACCCAATACAGATTCACTACCCTTTTCTCCTCATCAACTGACATTTTGTAGAAGAAGTCAGGGTCAATTTTCTTCATCAACTCAAAGTATGCCCTTGTGTCTTGCATGTCCGTCCATTTGTTCTCAGCCCGAAGTGAGGATCTGAAGTTGGCCACATCTTTCGTGGTGTATCCTAGGCCGTCAAGTGAAGCGTGCAACTTCGTCATGATCTGCATCTGCCTGCTCGTCTCCAGGTTGCACGAATGCAGCAGAGTAATGAATTCCTTATCTTCTTCAGGGATATCTCTGTGACCTCTTAAGAAACCTGTCAGTGACCACTTTTTGATGAGTGGGTGGTTGTGGTCGTCACTGAAGTCTGTCACGAGCCAGCTACCATCTCTGAATTTCATGGACATATGAGCCGGGCAGTTAGTTCTTGGATGTGTGTTCCTCTTTCTTTCAGGCACAACTGGTTTCGGGTTCTGCGTGTCCTCTTTCTTTTTTGGCGGATGCCCTGCCCTGGTGCACACAATGCCTGCTCTAATGAATTCCCCTGTAACTTCAGATGGTTTCCTGTAGTCATATCGTATGTCGAAGCCTTTCCTTCTTGCATACCTCCTGTAGTGTCTCTCTGCTTCCTCTAGTGTGTCAAACCTCATGTGGGGCGCTGGAGGTTGCGGTGTCGACATTGCTTCAGTTGCGCCGTCGTTTGTGTTGCTCCCTTCAGCTCTGGGCGTATGAGTACTAGATGCAGCGTGGGTAGTCTCCATCTCAATAGTAGCTTCTGGTCCCAACTCCAAACCTTGTCCATCAGCACCAGTAGTTGCATTTCCTATAGTTAATAGCATGCAAATAGAGTTTGTGTAAGTAACTGTTCAAATAATAGGTGGTATCTGCTATCAAATAATGTGGTAGCTCCTAATAAACTACTTGGTAAAAGCAAATAAGTATTTCTGGTAGCTAGAACAGTCTAAACCTGCTTTGTTATGTCTTTACTGCTAGCTAGCATGAATGAACATGGCATCTGTTTCTCAGCTATTCTGATATGTATTACAAATTAATATGGTAGCTAGTATTTTTCCCTCTAATATCTACTGCCAGTGATTCAACAAGCAATTATTTAACCTGGTAGCTAGCATCAATGAAATTGGTATTGTCCTTCAAAATACACGGTAGCTAGCACATAATATACTTTTGCATTGATTTGAAACGTGTACATAGCATTTTTTTTAGAACTAAGTTGATTCTGGTAGTAACCAAGAAGTAAATTGATATCTAGGATTCAACAATTTTTGGCAACCATTGGTGTATCTGATACCTTGGTTGGTTGACATAATATTGCCAGAAATGGCAACGTTTTGTGCACCGATTGCTCTGTCTATATCCATCTCTTTTTACCTGCAGACATGAATTGTGAAACCATGTTAGTATTGCTAACTCAAGCATTCTATGTTTTTTTTCATGCAACAGGATGTGAATGGAGATGTTTTGGATTCTTCTGTCATTAAAGAGTTGATGCCATTATGTTTTCTGGCTGTGATTGAAGAACCAAGCCTATGCTTTTTATGACTATGACTCTGCATGCATATAAGCCTGTATGAGTAACAGAGGCAAGTTTGCACCTGCATGTCCTTTATGCTACCATGCTTTGTGGAGTAGCTACCTATGTGTAGAAGTATCTGTAATCTCCACTAGCTAGTGGTACTCTAAATTTGCTTGATTCCTATGGGAGCAGCAAAAACATGCAAGATTTTTGTCTTGCTGAATGTGACACTGCAAAGAATCATGGAATTCTTGTGTTTGCTACCATGCTTTTGGAGCTGCCTAGCTACCTGTTTTGTGCAACCTAGCTACTCCCTCCGTTCCATTTTAATTGACTCACATATATCTAAATGTGGATGTACCTAACACTAAAATATGTCTAGATGCATCCATATCTGGATATATGTGAGTCAATTAAAATGGAACGGAGGGAATACCTGTTTGAATGATGGAATACATGGATGTGCTTCCTACGATTTGTGTCATGTCTTGTGATTCCTACGGGAACAGCAATTGTTCTTCAATTTTTGTCTGGATTTTGTGTTTTGATCTTGAGGAAGAGAAGCAGCACTAGATGTGGTACTAACCTGATATTGCTCCAGAATTCTTTCCTGTGATTTTTCTCTGCAAATTCGAGTTTTTCTTGATCGCACAGGCAGAGCGCCGTCAATGGTAGCTGTGGTCTGGAGCGATTTCTTCGATTGCCCAGGCAGAGCGCCGTGATCGGCGGCGGCTGTCTGGAGCTGGGGAGATGGCTCTTATTTATTAGGTCAGGCTAAGCCTGCGAAACGGCCCAGCGACGGCCCAGGAAGAAGCAAAACGTTGCCCAGCGACGGCCCAGCGACGGCGCGCGAAACCCGTCTCGCGCTTGCGCGCCTCCGCGCGCTCGCGCGGGAGCTTGATTTTTCGGACGGACGCGCGGAATCGGGCGCGGGAGCTAGATTTTTTCGGTCGGACGCGCTGAGTGGTGGACCGCCGCTCGGGACGACACGGGAGCGGCGCCGCTCCATAGTCCTGTCCTTCTTACAATGGTGTATTTATAGTCTCTACCACCTGAGCAAATCCTCCCGCGGCACTGCGTGCACACGTCCACGCAAGCCCCTCGCAAACTGGCATGCCTCGAACGTGAGCCACTCCCTCATGCACACGCATGAACCGGTCGTCACCGAGCTATCCGCGAGCTGAACCGATTGTCACCGAGCTATCCGCGAGCTCCAAAACTCACTTTATATGCATGCATACGCACACACGCATCTAACACCTAGCTAGCCTGTTCACTAACAAACTCATATATGCATGCATACGCACACACGCATCACCTATACACCAGGCTGCCGAGCAACTAACTCATGCATGCCGCTAACCACTCACTTTTTGCTACTACCGCTGCTGATGCAAGGAAGACAGATCCCGAGTGATATAAATCCGAGCGTGTAATTGCTAATTAATGCTGATTGAGGCAAATTGTTAGCGCTGATTCATCATGTAATTAATTGAGCATTTAATTATTGCCAAATTACTACTACGGTTGGTCGTCAACCGAGGAAGACAAGATGGGGAAAACACCACGGAAAAAAACTGTGCAAGAACTCTAGATACATGTTGATCCATGTGAATCTAGGGAAAAAATGTAAAACATAAACGAAGGGAGTATATTAGATTGCTGTTTCATATATTACAAAATTACTTTTTAGAATATTACTAATTGTTTTATAAATTGGTTACATTTATTTATGGACTCTGAACAAAACTAGAAATAGACTGAGTATATTTTAAGAGTTAGGCTACTGTAATTGCAATTGCAGACGCAGCAGGCCTCGTTAATGGAACTCTTTGCTGGCTGTCTCGTTCCTCACCCAACTTTCCATCTCGTGCTCCAATTCCGTCTGGATCCACTCAGGCCCCTCGGCGAATCCACAGTAGAGCATCTCAAGTAGTGGAGAATTGTCGAGCAAGAACTTGGCGAGTGACCTCTGCGCCCTGCCACCGTGATAATGCAGCAGGTTGATCTTCCTCAGCCGGCTCCCAAGACAGGACGGGACCGGCTCGCTCACGTCTGGCAGGTAGTCCACGACGTCGTACTGGTTGTAATGGAGATGGTGCACGTCCCGGAGCTCCCTCTCGCTGCGGCCGCGCGGCTCTTGAGGCAGTACTGCTTCGAAGAACAGGGCGAGCACCTCCAGGTTCGGGGCCTGATCGAGGATCGTTCGCATCGCGTCGATGGCGTCAGCAGGGTCGACGCGGTCGCTTGGCAAGAATCCGTTGATCTCAAGGTGGCGGAGGGTCGGGAACTCCGGAAGCTCGACGAAGAGCCAGCCCATGACAGGCGAGCCCAAGTGAAGATGTTTCGCGGACACGAACGGCTGCAGGAACGAACCGAGCTTTTCGACGTCCTCCTCCTTATCCGCTGGCACGACCACATCGCAGATGTCGATCTTGCACGATGTGACGGACGGAAAGAGGCCGCCGGGGCCCCGGACGTTGAGGAACGTGTTTTCCTGGACGGCGCCGAGGTACTCGAAGGAACGGAGCTCCGACGCGTCTACGGAAACGGTAGTGAGCTTAGAACAGAACCGCAGGGCGAGCCTGCGAAGGCACGCGTTGTCGAGGAGGAAGAGCACGGTCACCCTGAGGCAGGACTCCACAGTCAGGTCCGCGAGGCGCGGGCAGGCCGAGATGAGCCTCTGCACGTCGTCCTCCCCGTCGGTGACTGAGGTGAGGTGGAGCACCTCAAGCGACGGTAGGCTGATGGCCGCCGGCGGGGAGAGCCAGCAGGGGCCGAGGCGGAGCGAGCGCAGGGCCGCCCAGGAGAACAGCGCCCTCGGAACATTATACAGCGGGCGCGGATTCCACGATCGAGCAGGCATCTCGTCCTCGCTGGAGGCGGCATCGTCGTCCTCATCGTTGGCATCGTGATGCTTATCTGAGCCCACAGACGCGGCACCGACTGGTGTCGCCCAGGAGGGATGTTGTTGGAATGCATAACCCCGATCTGGTCGTCGAACGACGGCGGCGGCGGCGACGTCCTTTTTTGTGGTGAAGCGGAAGCGGTCGGGGCCGTAGCAGATGGGGCCGGGTTCGAAGCGGAGGTCGAGCTCGAACTCGGAGGCGGCGTGCCTCAGGGCGTAGGGGAACGGTGGAGGCCTTGACGTATCTCTCCATGGAGACGCGGAGAGCGCGCAGGGGAACGGTCGCGGCGGCGGGGGCCGGACGGCGGCTGCGCGAGAAGAGGGCTGCCGTAATGGCGGTGACGAAGGGTTGCAGCTGGGGGTGCTCGCGCAACTCATCTGGGTAGGTGTCGCAGGCGTAGAGGGGCCGCTCCGGCAGCTCCAGGGAGATGGTGTGGACGAAGGCGAAGACGTCACGCCACCGTGAGCAGAGCGCCGCGGCGCGTGCAGCCTCCTTGGCGTCGAGGAAGGAGAGGATGTGGCCGAGCAGAACGTCGCCGAGGCTGCTCAGGCGGTCAAGTCCGCCGTCGGCGGCGATTTCGGAGTGGCGCATCCCAGCGCCGATCTGCGTATCTGGGAGATGCGAAAGTGTATCCATGTACGTGGAGGAATAATTAACCGACCTTGTCTTTCAAAACACGTACGTACACGGACGGCGGCCGGAGTGAGTTTTTTTTTTGCAAGGAAAGAAGCATCTTAAGTGCAAAAAAAAGGAAAGAAGCATCTTTTCAGCAATTGTATTTTTTTTTAGTTCTGATGGTCTTCGACCCACTAGAACATTGCCAAAAAAAAATTAAGTAGTGTTTTTCTACCTTAAAATATATGATATTTTTGTTGTTCATGTTCAATTGGAACTACAATCTACATGACACAATCATCAATATACTTTATGATGATTTTAATACTATAGATTTTATATTGTATATGTTCAGATTTTTCTAAATATTTGATCAAACTTGGCAAAGTTTTACTTTGACTAAACCTAGAACACAAAGTAAATAAAAACAGACGGAGTATATATGTAGTGTGTGTTGTTGGTTACACTTAATTTATATCTTAGCTTTTGGCTTCTAAAAACAAAAGCATCTAAATAGACGTTTTAGATTTTAGATTTGTGCTTACACCATAATGCAACAATGTCATCCAAAACCAAAAGCACACATTTAGCTGCTTTTGCGTCTTATGTGCCATAACCCAGAAGCCAGATATAAGTCCAAGCAAAGCCAAAAAGCCCTGTATGAATTACCATCTTAAAAGCTAGACAAAAAGATGAAGACATATTAAATATAAAAACTTGTTGTTATTGTGTGAATAAAAATGGAATGTTCAAAAGAATTATTATTCTCTTCAGTTAAGTTGTACAGTTTGTATGTTTAATCACTCACAAGTTGGTATATTTTTATCTTCTTACATCATATAAGATTAATTCAAGATTACATGTTACTGCAATGCACTTTCAGACTTTCTCTATTCATGTGGTTTTGGGATCTTCCAAAATCAAAAGAACAAAGGATTTCAGGGGGTTTATGTTCTACAATTACATTATTCCAAGAACCCTCCGTTTTTTAAAATGTCGTAATAGAAAATAAGAGTCTATTTTAAGAGAGAAGCGTTTTGACTCTGAGCTCGTATTCTACTGTTATATTAAACGAAAATAAAAAATAGTAAAACATTTCCAGAACTTCTGATTGTTTTTGTGATGAGCCTATGTATGTTTTTTAAATACATGTCAAGTTTCGTGATAAAATTCATGTGTGGTGCTCCGTATAAAAATAAAAAATCGGTGCTCTAAAAAGTGTTCTTTTGAAACTGCATTTCGACCATTGATTTGTCTTTTTTTTTCACGGGGCACACTGAATGTCATTTAGCCACAAAACTTGGTTTGTATGTTGGATATTTAAATGTGTTCGCCTCCAATTTGTTTCAGATTTTTTTTACAAAAATACTATTTTTTAAATTTCGTTTCAACATGCCAGGATGAGCTCGGGAGCCAAAGTGAAAGGAATAGCTATTGTTCCAGACCCATATGTCGTATCACAATTTAGCACGTTGGGCCGGTCCGCACGTTTAGCTGCGACATTGCATTGCACGGCGACACCTCCATGATGTCACCATTGACAACTTTCGTGAAGACCCCGACGACCAAATTCTTTTCAAAAGACCCTCAAAACCATAATTCGCCATTTACACTACAAAAGAGAGGGGGTAGTTCCCGCTGAGAAGGCCATCACAGGTGACACAAGAGCCATATGGCATGATAGCAAGAAAAGTGCCTATGCTACAGCCGCCACAAATTATTAGTCAACAGATCTGATAACCATTATGGTCTTGCATTTTGTACTTAAGATCTATGGAGCAACAATACCAATCAGACATCATGCATAGCATCCCTAGTTCAGTTTTGACATACAATCAACATACCCCTAGCTTTGTTTTTATTTACTTCGCGTTCTGGGTTTAGTCAAATCCAAACTTTGTCAAGTTTGATTAAGAATATATTAAAAACTACTAACATCCACAGTACTAAATGCATATAATATGAAAATATATTTTATGATGATTTTAATACTATAGATTTTATATTGTATATGTTGATATTTTTCTAAATATTTGATCAAACTTGGCAAAGTTTTACTTTGACTAAATCTAGAACGCAAAGTAAATAAAAACATACGGAGTGTATATAGTGTGTGTTGTTGGTTACGCTTAATTTATCTCTTAGCTTTTGGCCTCTAACAACAAAAGCATCTAAATAGATGTTTTTTATTTTAGATTTGGGCTTATACCATAGTGCAACAATGTCAAGCCAAAAACCAAAAGTACACATTTAGCTGCTTTTGTGTCTTATGTGCCATAACCCAGAAACCAAATATAAGTCCAAGCAAAGCCACAAAGCCTTGTATGAATTACCATCTTAAAAGCTAGACAATAAAAAGATGAAGACACATTAAATATAAAAAATTGTTGTTATTGTGTGAATAAAAATGGAATTTTTAAAAGAATTGTTATTCTCTTCAGCAAAACGTGAAGCTTGGGGGAGTTCAACCTAGCCTTTATCTTTACTAGTTTATCATATCTATCTAGTCATGGTGTGTTTTGCTTTTATCGTTTAGTTATCAATATCTCTTAAGCGTGTGTGAGCTCATGGAGCATTATCATGTATCCCTATCTTGTGGTTTATCAATGAATACTAAAGTATGGTGTCATACATGATTCTCTTGTTTGGAGATTTATGGGTAACACTCATGTAAATGAGCGTGGCATATTTAGAGGTTTCAGTCACATCTTGCCTTCAATTTAATTAACTTGAGTGTGTTGGACAATTGTAGAATTATCCCATTATGAAATAAGAAAAGAGAATGAGTCAATATGACTTGAAAATTAATAGTTTAAGGTTGAGATATAGTTTTGTAGGATAAAAAGTTAGGAAGGGTTAATGAAAAGGATATGAAACACTCTTGTTAGAATTTGTCTCTAACAAATAACAGAATTTATTTGGATCAACATGATTTGGAGAACATTATTTGGATCAACATGAGATTTACCATTCACAAGCATAGACATAATAACATCAATCTTATCACTCAAGGAAGAGGGTTTTTCAACAGAATTTACCTTCTTACCTTGGGGGGTCCTTTCGGTGTGCCACTCAGAATAATTAATCATCATATCATCAAGAAGCTTTGTTGCAGCACCCAAAGTGATGGACATAAAGGTACCTCCAGCAGCCGAATCAAGAAGGTTTCTTGAAGAAAAATTCAGTCCTGCATAAAAGGTTTGGATGATCATCCAAGCAGTCAGTCCATGGGTGGGACAATTCTTTACCAAAGATTTCATCCTTTCCCATGCTTGGGCAACATGTTCATTATCAAATTGCTTGAAATTCATAATGCTACTTCTTAAGGATATAATCTTAGCAGGAGGATACTATTTTCCAATGAAAGCGTCTTTGCATTTTGTACATGAATCAATACTATTTCTAGGCAAAGATAGCAACCATTCTTTAGCTCTTCCTCTCAAAGAGAAAGGAAATAATTTCAGTTTTATAATATCTCCATCTATATCCTTATACTTTTGCATCTCACAAAGTTCAACAAAATTATTAAGATGGGCAGCAGCATCATCAGTACTAACACCAGAAAATTGCTCTTTCATAACAAGAATTAACAGAGCAGGTTTAATTTCATAAAAGTCTGCTTTAGAAGCAGGTGGAGCAATAGGAGTGCATATGAAATCATTATTATTTGTGCTAGTGAAGTCACACAACTTGGTGTTCTCAGGAGTACTCATTTTAGCAAAAACAAGACTAGGCCGAAATAACAAAATAAAAGCAAGAAACTAATTATTTGTATTTTCGATAAAGAGAGCAAACAAGACAGAATAAAAATAAACTAAGCAAGACAAATAACAAAGTAAAGAGATTGGAAGTGAGAGACTCCCCTTGCAGAAGGCTTGATCTCCCCGGCAACGGCGCCAGAAAACTTGCTTGATGCGTGTAAAGCACACGTTCGTCAGGAGACCCCAAGAGTAAGGTTTGATGAGTGTAGCGGCAAGTTTTCCCTCAGTAAGAAACCAAGGTTATCAATCCAGTAGGAGATGAAGACACTTCTGAAGGTGTCAACGGCGCCAGAAAACTTGCTTCGTCGTAGGGGAGGTCCTGGCGGTTGACTTGGATCCTGCACACAAGACAATCAAACTACTTTGCCCCAACGAATCAGTGAGGGTGTCAACCTCACCGGCTTGCTGAAAACAAAGGGTTAAAAGTGTGGTGTGGAAAATGATGTTTGTTTGCAGAGAATGAAAGAGAACAATGATTGCAGTAGGTTGTATTATCAGATGTAAAAGAATGGACCAGGGTCCACAGTTCACTAGTGGTGTCTCTCTATAAAGATAACTAACATGATGGGTAAACAAATTACAGCTGGGCAATTGACAATATTGAAAAGTGCATACAATGCATGTGCAAGTTGTGGTGTCTACTATGAGATTCATTTGGGTATTATGACAAGGTACACAGACCGCTATCCAGCATGCATCTATGCCTAAATAATCCACCTTCAGGTTAACATCAGTACCCCTTCCAGTATTAAGTTGCAAGCAACATATAATTGCATTATGTAAAGTGCATAATGTAAGCAACAGCACATCCATAACCTTAGAGGTTGCTGTCACTCCCCCAGATTAAATGGAGACTGAACCCACTATCTAGCATAAATACTCCCTCTTGGAGTCACAAGCATCCACTTGGCCAGAGTATCAACAAGTAACGGAGAGCATGCAAGATCATAAATGACATAGACATGATAATTCAATATTCAACTTGACATAGTATCAATATTCATCGGATCCCAGCAAACACAACATGTAGCATTACAATAAGATGATCTTGATCATGATAGGCAGCTCACAAGATCTAAACATGATGGCACAAGAGGAGAAGACAACCATCTAGCTACTGCTATGGACCCATAGTCCAAGGATGAACTACTCACACATCACTCCGAGGCAGGCATGGCGATGTAGAGCCCTCCGGTGATGATTCCCCTCTCGGCAGGGTGCCGGGAAGAGCTTCAGAACCCTCCCGAGTTAGGGTTGACGGCGGCGGCGGCTCTGGAACTTTTCGTGGATAATGGCTCGGGTATCTAGGGTTTTCCCGAAAGATGAATTTATAGGCGAAGGGGCGACGTCGGTGGAGACCCGAGGGGCCCACACCACGTGGCGAGCGCCGAGAGGTGGGGCGTGCCACGACCAGGTGTGGCCGCCTCCTCGGTCCCCTTCGTGTCTCCTTCGGACTCCGTGTACGTGACAGAAAAATAGGACTGGGCTTTTGTTTCGTCCAATTCCGAGAATATTTCCAGAACAACTTTTCTGAAACAAAAACAGCAGAAAACAGAACTGGCACTGTGGCATCTTGTTAATAGGTTAGTCCCAGAAAATGCATAAAAATGATATAAAGTGTAAATAAAACATGTAGCAATTGGTATAATATAAGCATGGAACATCAGAAATTATAGATACGTTGGAGACGTATCAAGCATCCCCAAGCTTAGTTCTACTCGTCCTCGAGTAGGTAAAACGATAACAACAAAATAATTTCTGAGGAGACATGCTTTCACACAATCTTGATCAAATAATATTGCAAGGCTCATGTCATGAATGAAGTGACTCAAGGCAATGGTCTATAGTTTGCTAACAAATAGATAAAGAGTAAACAACTGAATCATATAAGCAAAAACTTTTCATGAATAGTACTTTCAAGACAAGCATCAAAAAGTTTTGCATAAGAGTTAACTCATAAAGCAATAGATTCTAATAAAAGGCATTGAAGCAACACAAAGGAAGATTTAAGTTTCAGCAATTGCTTTCAACTTTCAACATGTATATCTCATGGATAATTGTCAACACAAAGTAATATAACAAGTGCAATAAGTAAGCATATAAGAATTGATGCACACAAAGTTGACACAAGTGTTTGCTTCTGAGATAGAAAGAAGTAGGTAAACTGACTCAACATAAAGTAAAAGAAAGGCCCTTCGCAGAGGGAAGCAGGGATTAAATCATGTGCTAGAGCTTTTTAAGTTTTTGAAATCATATAGAGAGCATAAAGTAAGTTTTTGAGAGGTGTTTGTTGTTGTCAACGAATGGCAGTGGGCACTCTATCCCCTTGTCACCCAGACTTTCAAGAGCGGCTCCCATGAAGGACGTTATTTCTACCCAAGGGTAGATCATCCCTCTTCTCTTTTGTTTACACATGCATATTTATAAATTGGTATGACACTCCTCCCAACCTTTGCTTACACAAGCCATGGCTAACCGAATCCTCGGGTGCCTTCCAACAATCACATACCATGGAGGAGTGCCTATTTGATATGTTTAACATTTTGAAATTGCTTCTGATAAATCATTGGCAAAACATGTGAAGAGAATTAAGGTTAAAGTTGTAATTAATTGGGACTGGGCACCCCATTTGCCAGCTCTTTTTGCAAAGTT
Source organism: Poa pratensis (assembly GCA_947311845.1). Taxonomy (NCBI): domain Eukaryota; kingdom Viridiplantae; phylum Streptophyta; class Magnoliopsida; order Poales; family Poaceae; genus Poa; species Poa pratensis. The sequence continues at coordinate 16,555,261 of CAMZMU010000027.1, read as the reverse complement.
ATTGGATAAGCGGATGTATATGCCACTAGTCCATTGGTGAAAGTCTGTCATGAGTAAATGACAAGGTGATAGAGAAAACGCCACATACTTCCTCATGAGCTATAAAACATTGACACAAATAAGGAGTAATAAAGTTTTGAATAGTTTAAAGGTAGCACATGAAGTATTTACTTGGAATGGCAGGAAATACCACATAATAGGTAGTTATGGTGGACACAAATGGCATGGGTTTTGGCTCAAGGTTTGGATGCACGAGAAGCATTCCCTCTCAGTACAGAGTTTAGGCTAGCAAGGTTGTTTGAAGCAAACACAGGATATCAACGGTACAGCAAGACTTACATAAAAACATATTGCAAGCATTATAAGACTCTACACTGTCTTCCTTGTTACTCAAACACTTTTACCAGAAAATATCTAGACCTTAGAGATACCAAACATGCAAACCAAATTTCAACAAGCTCTACGGTAGTTCTCCACTAATAGGCTTTAACTACATGATGCAAGAGCTTAAACATGATCTACTTGAGAGCTCAAAACAATTGCAAAGCATCAAATTATCCAAGACAATGATCTACAAGAATGAGTATGTCTTTTCAATACCATCTACCACATGTAGCATTTTCTGTTTCCAACCAAACACCAATCAACTTATTTCAACATAAAACTCTCCAAATAATTCACAATGAAACAAGAGAGTACTTCTCTACAAGAACTAACAGCTCTGAACAAGAGATGCATGAAAAACAGGAGCTAAAAATTGCAGTAGCTAGTCAAGAATACTCAACAAATATAAGTGAAGAATACGAGTATTCACATGAAAAAGCGGAGCGTGTCTCTCTCCCACACAAGAATGCTAGGATCCAATTTATTCAGAAAATAAAATAACAAAGCAAAAATAAAAGCACACAGACGCTCCAAGTAAAGCACATAAGATGTGAAAGAATTAAAATATAGTTTCACTAGAGATGACCTGATAAGTTGTTGATGAAGAAGGGGATGCCTTGGGCATCCCCAAGCTTAGACGCTTGAGTCTTCTTGAAATATGCTTGGGTGACCCACGGGGGCATCCCCAAGCTTAGGCTTTTCACTCTTCTTGATCATATCATATCATCTCCTCTCTTGATCCTTGAAAACTTCCTTCACACCAAACTCAAAGTAATTCTCATTAGAGTTAGTGCATAATCAAAAATTCACATGTTCTGTAATGACACAATCATCACCAATACTTCTGGACATTAGCTACAGCCACTGATATTTTGTGGAGCAAAGAAATCCACTCAAACATAGTAAAAGAGAGAATGCAAAATAAAAGGCAGAATCTGTCAAAAACAGTCTGTAAAGACGAATTTTTTCGAGGCACTTAAGTTGCTCAGATCGAAAACTTAAAACTAATGAAAGTTGCGTACATATATGAGGATCATGCGTGAATTTTTTCAGAATTTTTCAATTTTTCTGGAGTGCATACAGCTCAAAACGTGGACAGCAAAAATCTGTCCTGCGCAGAAATCCAAATCTAGCATCAACTTTCTATAGAGACTTTACTTGGCACAACAATGCAATAAAATAAAGATACAAAGGAGTTGTTACAGAAGTAAGCAAGCTCCTTGACTCAAAGAAAAAGAAAAATACAGAAATAAAAACATGGGTTGTCTCCCATAAGCGCTTTTCTTTAACGCCTTTCAGCTAGGCGCAGAAAGTGAAAATCAAGTGTTTCCAAGTGAAGAAGCATCAACAAATAATTGTTCTAATAATAGAATCAAAAGGTAGCTTCATTCTCTTTCTAGGGAAGTGTTCCATACCTTTCTTGAGTGGGAATTGGTACCTAATTTCCTTCTTTCATATCAATAATGGCACCAACAGTTCTAAGAAAAGGTCTTCCCAAAACAATAGGACAAGATGCATTGCATTCAATGTCCATAACAACAAAATCAACGGGGACAAGGTTATTGTTAACCATAATAAAATCATCAATTCTCCCCAAAGGTTTCTTCATAGCATTATCAGCAAGATAAACATCCAAATAACAGTGTTCCAAAGGTGGCAAATCAAGCATATCATAGAGTTTCTTAGGCATAACAGAGATACTAGCACCAAGATCACATAAAGCATTACAATCAAAATCATTCACCTTCATCTTAATGATGGGCTCCCAACCATCTTCTAACTTCCTAGGGATAGAAGCTTCATGTTTTAATTTCTCTTCCCTAGCTTGCATGAGAGCATTTGTAATATGTTTTGTAAAAGCCATATTAATAGCACTAGCATTAGGACTTCTAGCTAGCTTTTGCAAGAACATAATTACTTCAGAAATATTACAATCATCAAAATCAAAATCATTATGATCAATGGTAATGGAACCATTGTCTCCCATATTTCGAAAAATTTCAGCACTTTATCAGGAACAGTTTCAGTGGTTTTAGGCAATTTTAAACGCTTTGCAGAGTAGTAGAAACATTGCCAACACCAATTATGTTACCATTGATAGTAGGAGGCTTACTAGCATGTGAAACATTAGCATTACTAGTGGTGGTAATAGTACAAACTCTAGCTATACTATTCTCTTTATCAATTTTATCCTCTCTTTCCCACCTAGCATGCAATTCAGCCAACATCCTAATATTGTTGTCAATTTTAACTTGGATAGCATTGGCAGTAGCAAAAGTCTTGTTCTCTTTAACATCATTAGGCATAACTTTTAGTTTCAAAAGATCAACATCAAGAGCAAGGCTATCAACCTTAGAAGCAAGAACATCAATTTTACCAAGCTTTTCCTCAACAGATTTATTAAAAGCAGTTTGTGTACTAATAAAATCCTTAAGCATGGCTTCAAGATCAGAGGATACACTTCTATTATTTGTAGAATTACCATAGAATTGACATAACCATTACCACTATTAGAAGGATAAGGCTTATAATTGTTGTTACCAAAATTATTCCTATAAGCATTGTTGTTGAAATTGTTGTTTTTAATGAAGTTCACATCAACATGCTCTTCTTGAGCAACCAATGAAGCTAAAGGAACATTATTTGGATCAACATGAGATTTACCATTCACAAGCATAGACATAATAACATCAATCTTATCACTCAAGAAGAGGTTTCTTCAACAGAATTTACCTTCTTACCTTGGGAGTCCTTTCGGTGTGCCATTCAGAATAATTAATCATCATATCATCAAGAAGCTTTGTTGCAGCACCCAAAGTGATGGACATAAAGGTACCTCCAGCAGCCGAATCCAGAAGGTTTCTTGAAGAAAAATTCAGTCCTGCATAAAAGGTTTGGATGATCATCCAAGCAGTCAGTCCATGGGTGGGACAATTCTTTACCAAGATTTCATTCTTTCCCATGCTTGGGCAACATGTTCATTATCAAATTGCTTGAAATTCATAATGCTACTTCTCAAGGATATAATCTTAGCAGGAGGATAATATTTTCCAATGAAAGCATCTTTGCATTTAGTCCATGAATCAATACTATTTCTAGGCAAAGATAGCAACCATTCTTTAGCTCTTCCTCTCAAAGAGAAAGGAAATAATTTCAGTTTTATAATATCCCATCTATATCCTTATACTTTTGCATCTCACAAAGTTCAACAAAATTATTAAGATGGGCAGCAGCATCATCAGTACTAACACCAGAAAATTGCTCTTTCATAACAAGATTTAATAGAGCAGGTTTAATTTCATAAAAGTCTGCTTTAGAAGCAGGTGGAGCAATAGGAGTGCATATGAAATCATTATTATTTGTGCTAGTGAAGTCACACAACTTGGTGTTCTCAGGAGTACTCATTTTAGCAAAAAAAGACTAGGCCGAAATAACAAAATAAAACAAGTAACTAATTTTTTTGTTTTTTATAAAGAGAACAAACAAGAAAATAAAAAAACTAAGCAAGACAATAACAAAGTAAAGAGATTGGAAGTGAGAGACTCCCCTTGCAGAAGGCTTGACTCCCGGCAACGGCACCAGAAAACTTGCTTGATGCGTGTAAAGCACACGTTCGTCAGGAGACCCCAAGAGTAAGGTTTGATGAGTGTAGCGGCAAGTTTTCCCTCAGTAAAAACCAAGGTTATCAATCCAGTAGGAGATGAAGACACTTCTGAAGGTGTCAACGGCGCCAGAAAACTTGCTTCGTCGTAGGGAGGTCCTGGCGGTTGACTTGGAACCTGCACACAAGACAATCAAACTACTTTGCCCCAACGAATCAGTGAGGGTGTCAATCTCACCGGCTTGCTGAAAACAAAGGATTAAAAGTGTGGTGTGGAAAATGATCTTTGTTTGCAGAGAATGAAAGAGAACAATGATTGCAGTAGGTTGTATTATCAGATGTAAAAGAATGGACCAGGGTCCACAGTTCACTAGTGGTGTCTCTCCATAAAGATAACTAACATGATGGGTAAACAAATTACAGCTGGGCAATTGACAATATTGAAAAGTGCATACAATGCATGTGCAAGTTGTGGTGTCTACTATGAGATTCATTTGCATTACGACAAGGTACACAGACCGCTATCCAGCATGCATATGTGCCTAAATAATCCACCTTCAGGTTAACATCCGTACCCCTTCCAGTATTAAGTTGCAAGCAACAGATAATTGCATTAAGTAAAGTGCATAATGTAAGCAACACATTTATCCTTAGACAAAGCATTGTTGTTTTACCCCTAGTGGCAACAGCGCATCCACAATCTTAGAGGTTGCTGTCACTCCCCCAGATTAAATGGAGATTGAACCCACTATCTAGTATAAATACTCCCTCTTGGAGTCACAAGAATCCACTTGGCCATAGTATCAACAAGTAACGGAGAGCATGCAAGATCATAAATGACATAGACATGATAATTCAACATTCAACTTGACATAGTATCAATATTCATCGGATCCCAGCAAACACAACATGTAGCGTTACAATAAGATGATCTTGATCATGATAGGCAGCTCACAAGATCTAAACATGATGGCACAAGAGGAGAAGACAACCATCTAGCTACTGCTATGGACCCATAGTCCAAGGATGAACTACTCACACATCACTCCGGAGGCAGGCATGGCGATGTAGAGCCCTCCGGTGATGATTCCCCTCTCCGGCAGGGTGCCAGGAAGAGCTTCAGAACCCTCCCAAGTTAGGGTTGACGGCGGCGGCGGCTCTGGGACTTTTCGTGGATAATGGCTCGGGTATCTAGGGTTTCCGAAAAGATGAATTTATAGGCAAAGGGGCGACGTCGGTGGAGACCCGAGGGTCCCACACCACGTGGCGGCGCGCCGGGAGGTGGGGCCGCGCCACGACCAGGTGTGGCCGCCTCCTCGGTCCCCTTCGTGTCTCCTTCGGACTCCGTGTACGTGACAGAAAAATAGGACCGTGGGCTTTTGTTTCGTCCAATTCCGAGAATATTTCCAGAACAACTTTTCTGAAATACAAAAACAGCAGAAAACAGGAACTGGCACTGTGGCATCTTGTTAATAGGTTAGTCCCAGAAAATGCATAAAAATGATATAAAGTGTAAATAAAACATGTAGCAATTGGTATAATATAAGCATGGAACATCAAAAATTATGGATACGTTGGAGACGTATCATCCATCATAAGGGGTTTAGTTTATTTATTTAGTTATACCTAACAATGGCTCCGTCCATAGAAGATTAAAACTTGACAAGATATTCAACGTGTTGTTTAATAAATCCCTATGCCTAGCAATATCCATGCCGCCCTCGGGAACGTTTTCCACATATAAGTTACACATTACTTGCGCTTGTCCTCTTTCCACATAAGAGGATTGGGCTTTCTCTCTTTGAGAGCTTTCACTTGCTACTATTTATTTTCAGCATTTTTATTCTCTTGCAACTATACAACCAAAAATCCCAAAAACACTTGCATCTTTTATTGTTTTATTTATCAATCTTGCTAGCCAATATCTTCAGCTCCTCGTGGGTTCGACAACCTTTTCTAATCGAAATGTACTACAATTGATCTCCTGCACTTGGGAATCATCAAGATACTTTTCTAGCGCCGTTGTCGGGGAGCGTAGCGCTATTGGTAAGAAGTTTGGTAAGGAAACTTGAAAGCTGGATTTTATTTACTGTTTTATCTCATTGTTACTATGGCGTTTATGAATCGTGCCTCGCTGCACCTTGCTTTATATGAAAGTGCTTATGCCACTGCTCCTAAAGTGGTTGAAACTACTGTGTCTGAGGTATCTAAAGTGGAGTTTAAAATTCCCATTGGTCATGTTAAAAGAGTTACGAAAAATCCATTTGCAGGGGATGGAACTAAGTCTGCACATGAACACGTGGACACAATTGAAGACATATGTGGTTTATTTAGGCTTCCTGGTATTTCTGAGGATCAGGTAAAAAGGAAGCTATCACTAGTACAGAACGACACATCGGATACCCCTCTATGGCAACGGCAGGAGTTAGGCGACGGTAAATCGCGACATCCCCCGCGTGCCCGCACTAGGCCGTAAAGCAGGCCCACAACATCGACAATGGGTGAATAGTGGAATATATGTTGGCAACGGAATTTGGTTTAACTCCGTTACCGATGTGTGCTCATCGCACACGGACAGTTTCTTAATCTCCGTTGCCATTAGAAGCAGCCCGACAGCCGGCCTATAAGAACCTACTATGCCCTTCACTCTCACTCTCACTCTCACTCACTTCCAACCCTAGCCGCCGCACAGTCTCCTCTCTCCACTCTCTCACATGGCTTCCACCGTCGGCGCTGGTAGATCCGGCCATCGCGGCCGTGACCGCGGCCGCGGCCGTGGCCGCCCCACCCTCCGGGCCTTCAGGCAGCAGCAGCGTCAGCTGGTGTTGCGGGACGAGCTTGCGGAACTGGCCGCCGCCGATCCGTCCCCTGCGGGCCGGTCCCGCAGCCTTGGCGCTCGTCCGCACGGCGAAGCCTCCGGCCGCACCCGCTCATTTGGCCACCATTACCGCGAGATCCGCCAGGCGATGTACCCCAGCCGCCATCCATCTTCCTCCTCCTCCTCGTCCTCGTCCTCCGACGAGGAGGAAGAGGAAGAGGAGGAGGATCGTGATCTGGAGATCGCTTGCCAACTCTCCCGCGCCGATTTCGAGCGCGAGGACGCCAAGCGTCTTCAGGGAGAGGCCGATCTGGAGGCGGCGGTCCTCCTCTCCGAGGCGTCGACCCAGGTCGAACGCGCCGAGGAGGCGGTCTACCAGTCTGACCTCCGGGCCGCCATAGCCCTCTCTTTGGTCCACGGCGAGGGCAAGGCGCCGCCAGGGGAGGCCGGCGCTAGCTCCGTCGCCGGCGGCAACGCTAAGCGAGCCCGCCTCGCCTAATGTAAGACCCCAGTTCAGTAGGATAGTTGTTTTCTTGTTGTAAGTAGCTAATTGTTTATCCATAGATTTGCTCTGTTTTTAGTAGGCATTGTTTACACGTAGATTCTAGCTGTTTTCTAGTTGTAAGTAGCTAATTGTTTATTCATAGATTTGCTCTGTTTTTAGTAGTCATTGTTTACACATAGATTTTAGCTGTTTGATTTTAGCTGTTTTCTAGTTGTAAGTAGCTAATTGTTTATTCATAGATTTGCTCTGTTTTTAGTAGTCATTGTTTACACATAGATTTTAGCTGTTTTCTAGTTGTAAGCAGCTAATTGTTTATCCATAGATTTGCTCTGTTTTTAGTAGGCATTGTTTACACATAGATTTTAGCTGTTTTCTAGTTGTAAGTAGCCAATTATTTATCCATAGATTTGCTCTGTTTTTAGTAGGCATTGTTTACACATAGATTTTAGCTGTTTTCTAGTTGTAAGTAGCTAATTGTTTATCCATAGATTTGCTCTGTTTTTAGTAGGCATTGTTTACACATAGATTTTAGTTGTTTTCTAGTTGTAAGTAGCTAATTGTTTATCCATAGATTTGCTCTGTTTTTAGTAGGCATTGTTTACACATAGATTTTAGTTGTTTTCTAGTTGTAAGTAGCTAATTGTTTATCCATAGATTTGCTCTGTTTTTAGTAGGCATTGTTTATACATAGATTTTAGCTGTTTTTTAGTTGTAAGTAGCTAATTGTTTATCCATGGATATGCTCTGTTTTTAGTAGGCATTGTTTACACATAGATTTTAGCTGTTTTCTAGTTGTAAGTAGCTAATTGTTTATCCATAGATTTGCTCTGTTTTTAGTAGGCATTGTTTACACATAGATTTTAGTTGTTTTCTAGTTGTAAGTAGCTAATTGTTTATCCATAGATTTGCTCTGTTTTTAGTAGGCATTGTTTACACATAGATTTTAGCTGTTTTCTAGTTGTAAGTAGCTAATTGTTTATCCATGGATATGCTCTGTTTTTAGTAGGCATTATTTACACATAGATTTTAGCTGTTTTCTAGTTGTAAGTACATAATTGTTTATCCATGGATATGCCCTGTTTTTAGTAGGCATTGTTTACACATAGATTTTAGCTGTTTTCTAGTTGTAAGTAGCTAATTGTTTATCTATGGATATGCTCTGCTTTTAGTAGGCATTTGCTCTGATTTTAGCTTTGTGCATCCTACTTGGCTCGCTTGCTCCATCCCTGGAATTTGTGTGTCCAATCTACCTATATATGAGGCATTGTTTAGGCTAGATTCTAGTTGCACTTAGTTCTATATTTTCTGTAATGCCGATGAAGAAGCATATGCCTTGTGTATAGAGACGAAGGAGCTTACATTTTGATTTTTTTCATCTCCTTTAGGGCGAGGAGGAAACCTGGAAACTATGCGGCGGCCGTGAAGACGTAGGAGCGGGGCTCCGTCCACACGGTCCACTGAAGCCGGCGCCTCCAGGAGCAAGACTTTTGTGCAGTACTAAATAGGTAGAAGAAGACCACGCAATGAAGCTGGGCGAAGAGGAAGGTGAAGAACCGGCGGCCGTCAAGCAGGAACCACAGGGCTCCGTCGACGGTGCAGCAGGCGTCACCGGCTTTTTTTTTGTTTCCTTTAGCCCTCATTACAAACGGTCAAAAAATAATCTCCGTATCTAATGTAAAGACTAAAGGCAACGGTTATATATTATGCCCGTTGCTATACTTATTGCAAACGATAAAAATCTTCGTTGCCATTGTGAGGCTTCACATCAGTGACAGAGGCGGGGACACGGACCCTTTCTCCGTTGCCGAAGGGGTTTTTGGCCCGTTTCTGATGTGTCGTTCTGTACTAGTGTATTATATTTGTCTTTATCTAGTAATGCTCGTATTAGGTTCAGGTCTTTGGATGAAGAAGTCACTATTGAATGGAGTGTTTTGAGGAAGGTTTTCTTTCTTAAATATTTTACTCCTAAAGAAGCTTATGAGAACCGCTGCTATATATTCAATTTCTGGCCTGACGATTGGGTGACAACATTAATACTAAGATGGCCTAGAGGATGTATCTCTCCATCGTCTGGAGGAGTAAGTGCTATTCTTGAACAATCTCTGTTCCAGTACATTATTCTAGCTCAATCCCAAAAGCCACCTATCATGGTCCCCTGTTACGGCCGGACGGTTGGTGACAATCAAACGTTGAGTGTCGAATAAGCGGTCACAAGATGTTCTCATAGCATAGGAATATAGCTAACGATAACTAAACATATGATCATTGCTATCTTCATCGTTGACGATTAGTCTCATAGCAAGATCATATAATGGGTCGGTTCAGTACTATTATCATTCCGATAATATACTCCTATAGATGTATAACTTATACAAAGTCCATAATCAGGAAAACATGATCATCAAACAACAAGATAGGCTAGTCTTAGAGACAAGACTAGGAACGCTTTTACTTGTTCATGTCTCTACACGTGTATTGGAGGTTTTCCTCTTGCATACGTTGTATTTACTATACAAGTACCCAATAAAGTTAAAGCATAAAGATATAAACATTAATAATAAACTTGGAGATAAATAATAACTAAATTATTATTATCTCTAGGGCATATCTCCAACATGTTGATATTTTTCTAAATATTTGATCAAACTTGGCAAAGTTTTACTTTGACTAAACCTAGAACCCAAAGTAAATAAAAATAGACGGAGTATATATGTAGTGTGTGTTGTTGGTTACGCTTAATTTATCTCTTAGCTTTTGGTTTCTAACACCAAAAGCATCTAAATAGATGTTTTAGATTTTATATTTGGGCTTATACCATAATGCAACAATGTCAAGCAAAAAACCAAAAACACACATTTAGTTGCTTTTGTATCTTATGTGCCATAACCCAAAAACCAGATATAAGTCAAGGAAAGCCAGAAAGCCTTGTATGAATTACCATCTTAAAAGCTAGACAATAAAAAGATGAAGACATATTAAATATAAAAATGCGTTGTTATTGTGTGAAGAAAAATGGAATGGCGAAAAGAATTGTTATTCTCTTCGGTTAAGTTGTACATTTTGTCGAATGTTTAATCACTCACAAGTTGGTATGTTTTTATCATCTTACATCATATAAGATTAATTCAAGATGACATGTTATTGCAATGTACTTTCAGACTTTCTCTATTCATGTGTTTTGGGGATCTTTCAAAATCAAAAGAACAAAGGATTTCGGGGGGTTTTATGTTCTACATTTACATTGTTCCAAGAACCCTCCTTTTTTTTGAAAATATCGTAATAGAAAATAAGAGTCTATTTTAAGAAAGAAGCGTTTTGACTCCGAACTCATTTTCTATTGTTATATTAAACGAAAATAAAAAAGTAAAACATTTCCAAAACTTCTGATTTTTTTGTGATGAACCTATATATGTTTTTTTAAATACATGCCAAGTTTCGTGATAAAATTCATGTGTGGTGCTCTGTGTAAAAATAACAAAATCGGTGCTCTAAAAAGTGTGTTTTGAAATTGCATTTCGACCGCTGATTTGTCTTTTTTTTTACAGGGCACACCGAATGTCATTTAGCCACAAAACTTGGTTTGTATGTTGGACATTTATATGTGTTCGCCTCCAATTTGTTTCTGAATTTTTAAAAATATTTTACTATTTCTAAAATTTCGTTCAACATACCAAGATGAGCTCCGGAGCCAAAGTGAAAGGAATAGCTATTGTTTCAGAATTCAGACCCATATATGTCGTACCACAGTTTAGCACGTTGGGCCGGTCCGCACGTTTAGCTGCTGATTGACAATTTAGCTTCCAAAATTGTAACCGACTCATGCAGACAATCCGTTCCTAAAAAACCTCATGTCGTACGCATCCATCCGATCGACCGTCCCCATGCAGGGCCTGAACGTCAAATCCCCAATCACATCTGCCACTGAGATCGCGATCGCATCGCCGCCGACGTAGACCATGGCCTGCGGCGCCGACGGGCTGTCCTACCTCCCCGACGAACTTCTCCTGCGCGTCCTGCACTTCGCCCCAGCCAAGGAGGCCGCGTCCACGACCGCGCTCTCGCGGGGATGGCGCTCGCCGTCGCCGCTGTGGCGCTCCTCGGGCGCCGTGAACCTCGAGACGCGCGTCGAGGCCTACGACCCCTACGGCTACGGGCTGGACGAACGCAAGAAGCAAGAATCGGACGAGGTCATCCTCTTGTCCCGGAGAGACGCCTTCGTCTCCGCGGCCGAGGCGGCACTCGACGCCGCTGAAGTCGCCGTCACGAGGCTCACCCTGCGGCTGGAGCTCGTCGGCCACAAGAAGTCGCTAAACATATTCCTGCACCGCGACAAACACAAAGACAGAGACACCGACATCAACAGTGACAGCGACGACCGAGACGTGCTCACCAAACTGCTCTCCCACCGGGCGGCGTGCCGGGTAGAGGAGCTCCGGCTCGCCGCCGAAGAATTGCGCAGCCGCACCGACGGCTACAAGGAGGACGAATGTCACGAGATCACCTCGTGGGACGAGGAAGGCATGTTCACGCTCAGACTCGGCTCCCTGCCGTCGGACACCCTCCGCGTCTTGGAACTCACCGGCTGCAAGGCCCTCGTTCCGCTCCCGCCGGTCTCTGTGGTCGTGTTCCGGCAACTCTCGTCGCTGCGGCTGCGCCATTGCACCGCTCGGATCGAAGACCTCCAGAGTCTCGTGAACGCCGCGCCGGCGCTCACCGCCATCCACCTTGAGTCCGTCACCATACCGCAACGAAGCGACGCATCAGAGACCGAGCACTACTGCCCCTTCGGCACTGACCCACCGTCAACCGAAACCGTGCTTCTCCGCTGCCCGGCAGCCACCGTGCTCGTGCTGGATAGGTGCTACTGGAAGGTGAAGGATCGCCCGTGGCCCTACAAAGACACCAAGGACGTTGTTCTCACCGTACAGATCGACGCGCCGAGGCTGCGGCGCTTCAGGTACAAGGGCTTTCTCGGACAGGTCGCGCTCAGCCCACCGCCGCCGGACTTGGCACATGCCGACCTGCATTTTGTCCCGCGCCGCGACGACAAAGATGAGAACAGATATATATGCAGTGATCAAAAGAGAAAGAGCGACAATGATCCTAGCCGTGAGTGCGACCTCGTGGCATTCTGGCGATTCCTTAAGAGCTTCGCCAACGCCAAAGAGCTGAAGCTGCGGGTGACCGCTCTAGAACACATCGCCGTCAAAACCAAGGCGAGACGCCTGGAGCTCCTGCCCGTGCTCTCCAACCTCCACCGCCTCGAGCTTCAAGGAGTACACGGGCGCAAAGCCAAGACCGCGGCGGTGGCGATCTCGAACCTCCTCCGCTGCTGCCCCGCCCTCCGTGACCTCCAGATCAACCTCACCGTGGCACACCACGAATCAGAGTATCGGGAAGGCCTCGATGGCGTTTTCCTGAAAAGGAAGTTCCAATCTGACCGCGATAAGTCCGTCTGTCGTTTTAACCGCTACTGTAATTCAGCTCCGATGGTGACTCCTTCTCCTGAAGGAATCGTTGAAGGTGCTGATCACTACGAGGAGGTTTATGAGATCCCTTGCTTGAGTCGGCGCTCTTTCGACTGCTTGCGGAGCTCTTTGACAAGAGTGGGTTTGCAGTTCCGGTTGGAGGACGGAAACAACTTTGGCATCAACCTCATCAAATTCTTCGCTGAGAACGCGATGGTTCTTGAGGAAATGCGTATTGATGCCGGGAATGAGAAGTTGGGCAACCACATGACTTCCAAGGTTGAAACATGGGTTACTGATTCATCCATAAGGAGAAAGCCGGGAGCATCAAGATTTGTGGTTTTACCCCTTAAGAGACGACTCTAAAAGATTGAGGATTTTGATGTAACTCTTCTTTGGTTGGTGTTTAATCTTGCATTGAGAGAGATTAATCGTGTGTTTAAACAAGACTCTCACTTTTCAAGTAAAGAGTGAGTAGCTGCATTTTGGTTACACCATTTTGGCGGCACGCGAAACTGAGCCAGATTCATTCTTTTTGCCAAACTTCATCGAATATGGTTGCAGTTCAGGTCACCTTTGGTCAAAGTGTCAAACAGATAATTGAAACATGGATCGGTAGTTTACCAATAGATAATCGAAAACCGGTGAGCACATTTTCCTCAAATGCAAAAAAATAAAGGGGTGTTGGAACATAATGGGGTTGGAATATGTTTGTGAAACAAAATTGATTAAAAAAACTCCAAGTTTTCCGTAATTCTTTTAGGAAAATGTTTCTGTTAGGGCGACCTATCGCGCCCTCGTGTAGGTCACTCGCCCGTTGCATGCATGCACGTCCCACCTCGTGTAGATGCGTGTGATTAGCTGGGTTGCTCGATTTTCTGACTCAATTTTAACGTGTCAAACCAGCTCAACATACTCGTTAGAGGGATAGAGTTGTTCTACTAAGTTTTTCTGGTATTTATATTGCATGCATGCGTTAAATTTACAAAACACGCCACTAGATTATTGCGAAAATACACGCTATATTTTTCAAGATTTTGGACGGTTGCTAGAAGTTTGTGTTCTCTTGGTTTTCGATGTTGCATATGTTCTTAAAATTATAACAGACACGCATGTTTTCTAATTGCAAAATCACACGACACATGTTACAAGGTTTTTCTAGGCGTTTTCAAGTTTGGATGTCCCCCTGTTTTTCAATGATGTTTCAAACAAATGTTATTTTTGTTACCGTTGATTGTGTTTTTTGTTGCAATATGTGGTGATTTTTATTCCAAATAAATTTGTGCCAAAACATTTTTTGCTGACCCACTTTTTAAATGCTACAAACACATGGTTTGTTGTTGTAATCGTTGTGATTTTTGTTTCAATTGCTGGTGATTTTTGTTGCTAAGCAATTCCAATGCCAAAACATGTTGGTTAACCACTTTTTTATTGTTGTAAAAACATGTTTTTTTGTCGTGAACATTGGTGACTTTTTTGAAATTGTAGGTGATTTTTGTTGAACAATCTGCAATAAAAAGATTGTTGTTTTAACTTTTTACCTAACATTATATGTTTTCTCAAAAAGTTGCAATGCTTTGTTGCAGCAATATATATTTTTTGCACGCCAGAAGAGCCATACATGGAATCCTTGTTACGATGCAGGACTAAATCACCAGGGTGACTTTCTCTGTAAATATCGAGAAGATGAGGGCAACGAGACATACCTATTTGTTTTAAGTGGCGCTTATGTGTAGTGTGGGTTTTGTTTTCATTTTTTTAGGAACTAAAATGCACAACTTTGCGTGACTAATTCTAAACACGAGGTGATGATCAAACGGTGGCAAAGCGGACCTAGATAGGGTTGTTGTAGGGCGACCTACGCCTATCACACCCCCCATTCTTTTAACAGTTTAGTAGTTCAACTAACGAATTACGTCCTAGAAAAAGATTTTTGCAGACTGTAGAGTAATGTATAGTAGTTTACTCTATACTATTGCTCCACGGTATGGTAAAATCATGAAACAGAGGAAGGGCCAAGTATCTCGTGAGATCGAGAGAGTCATGCACACGAAAATAGATTTTCTCCAACTCATATGGAGTATCACGGTCTGTCCGTTTCCCTGGTGCAGCGGTCGAGGTTTGATGTTGAATGCATTGAATGTTCAACTTAATTGTTGATAAATTTGGATTGTTCAATTCGCGAAAATGGATGACCAAAAATACATGTTGCGTGCCTATGGGCTGAGAAGTTCATAACCGAAGACCAATTCGAATCCAATCCGATCGTGTCCTCCAAATACGAGTGGGATTCGGGGAGTTCCGATCAAGCCGTACCGCTTCCCAATCGGTCACGTATCTTCCTTATTTATCAGAGCCCAGCAGGTCTTGGTTTTCTTCTTCTGAGGAGTCGACCAATTCTCTGGAAATCACAGACGCCGGCATGTCGAAACGACAGCAGATGCTCGAGTCATGTCGCTGCCGCACGGCCAAGCGACCGCGGCCGCCGCCGCCGCTGCTGCCGCAGCAGCACGTCTATCTCGTGGTGGACGACTGGGAGAGGGGGTACAGCGTCCGCAAGATAGACGTCGACGCCTTCAGCTCTGACGTCGCCGGCGCCGGCGCCGACCTGGACGAGGAGACGGAGCCCCTCCCAGAGCCACCCGTGATGCGCTTCGATGGTCCTCACTGCAACCTGTGGAATTTCGGAGGGCACGGCACCAACATACTCGCCATGCCCATCTCCAGCGACAGCAGCGGCTTTCCCATCTTCGACACGAAGACGCTGGGGCTCACCATTTGCGCGCACCCTGGCGGCCAGAAGGTGCACCCCAAGCCCGTCTACGCGTCTGTCGCTGCCAAGCTGTATATGCTGGTGGCATCCTCCCTGTGCATTCTCGCCGCCGACCCGCCGCCCGACGACGACATGGACATCCTCGACAAATCCACGCGGTGGTCCTGGACCGTGGCCGCCGACGGGGCTCCGATGCGGTCTAGCGACGTCGTGTCCACCGCGTCGCACCCTGACGGCCGGACGCTCATCGTCTCCGAGGTGAACAGCACCTTCGCCCTGGACACTGAGACCCTCGCCTGGATATGCCAGGGCAGCTGGGTCATGCCGTTCAAAGGCAACGCATACTTCGACGAGGGGCACGAGTCCTGGGTAGGGCTCTGCCGACACAGAGGCGGCGTGGGCCACGTCTGCTCATGCGATGTTCCGCCTGTCGCTGCCGCCGATTGCGGCACCATGCCGGCGTGGAAGCTCGGCAAGGACCGGCTCTTCGACGCGGACGACGAGAGGCACCTAGGCGTCATCCTCCTCTACCTGGGCAACAGCGACTACTGTCTGATCGAGAATCTCCTCCACAAGGATTACAACCCTTACGACCGCTGCCGGGGGCCGACCCGGCGTGTGCTGTACGTGACCAGGTTTGGACTGAAGTATGATAAAAATGGAGAGCTGAGGACGACGCGGCTGAGAGCGCGCTCGTACGAGATGACTGAAGGGCATGAGTTTAACGACCTCTGCTCCAATCCTGTTGCATTCTGGATGTAGCTGTTGTAAACTTGTTTTTTTCAGAATTTCAGCCATGTATGAGAGCACCTGCATGCCCTCAAAATTTCAGCCATGTATGAGAGTGAGACCACCTGCAGGGTGCTGAATGCGGCGGCACCATGCCGGCGTGGAAGCTCAAATTCTTGATACCCCTGGCATCTCGTAACATTAACGATGTTATGCTCCGTTGAAATCAAGTGTTTTTCGATTTTTTTTCATCGTGTATGCTGAAGCTACGATATGGTAATGTACACAGGAGTTTAACACGAACCATCGTATATAAACCGCCGTTTCGATTTTGGTATTTCCTTGCCGTTTTGGTTTTTATTATATCTTTCTCAGCCTGGTGAGTTTGTGATAACTAATTCGAATGTTGGGTACTGCTTTGCAGATAGATATCGGCTGCAGTTTCTGACAGATGAATTTCGTGTTCGATTATTGCAGTCATGGGGTACTCATGCTCGGAAGTTGGAACTGCAGTTTGATTATTGATCCTTTTGTCGCTAGGAAAATATGATTTTACGATTTATCGACATATAGACTTCTTACTGTTTTCTCCACCTGACTTTTCGTCCATGATATCTATCTGGACAAATTACCACCCGACAAATAAAACTGGATAAAGTTCAGATTGGATATTGGTGAACAGTTTGATCTACACAACTGAACCAGTCCCAGACAGTTTCCGGTTGGCATGAGTAATGCAACAGGATGAAAGAGTTGCCATGATGTTTTACACCAATGTCTTTTACCTTTGTGCCCGTTTGATTAATTCACCAACGGACGGCGTGCGGAGTCAACGGGCCGGCGGCGACTCCGATTTCTAGAGCGGAGGATCAGATAGTCCCCTTGCTTCTTCCACTTTTGGTTCTGTGTTGTCATCCTTCCTGCTCAAACTTTGGTACTGTAACTGAAGTAGGAGTCTAACAGTATTGTCGAGGCTTGCTGGTACACAGGCGACTTTCGATTTAATCGAATCTTGAATGTTTCCTGCTACTTTCCTTGCCTTTCTGGTTTGACTATGTTTGTCACCCATTACTGGTCTCAAATCCTGGTTCTCTTAGAATTGTAGTTGCATTGTCACTAGGAAATCATGTTGACGAAACAGGTCGTAGCCCCGATTTATAAATAAAGCCATAACGGCCGAACCGATACAACATGATGAGGGACCTCTTACAAAGCATATCAAATATAAGAAAAAAACACAATGAACGCCAAACTTGCCACCGGAGAACACCGGAACATGCCCACAAGATACCGAACTCCACGACAACGCCCCCAAGAGGATAACGACGTGGCACGCCGCCGTCGTCGAGACCAACGGTTAAGGGTTTTCACCCGGAGCCCCCACAATAGCACCCCCAGGAGGGTAACCATACCCACTCGCATGGCCGCCATTGGCACCGGAGCTGAGCTTTCGCCCGAAAGACCCTTCGCGCACGCCCGACACAAAGGACACGACCACCGCCTCTGAGCTCAGCCTCCGAAACACACGATATGGGAGCTGCCAAAGCCGAAGTGTCGCAACACCAAGTACCCCCGCTGTCCACTCATCGCCATCCAAATGGCCAAGGAGAGAGACCATCACCACTGATACGTCGCTCGTCCTAGAGACGTCCGTGCAGCCCACCTTCCGAGGCCGCCGCCCCGGCGTCCGCGATCTCCACCCGAGGGACCAACAAGTTGCAAGTCACCGTGATGGACAAGTGGGGCCTGTGAAAGATCCAGGCCCGCGAGAGCGACATCCACAACCTGTAGGAGATGTCAACCTCCACTGTTCGAGCTCGAACTACGCAGTAGGAGGTCCAGTCCGGTCAGGCCCGGATCAGGCCTGACCAGTCCCGCCACCGCGCTGCAGTGTCAAGGTCGCAGTGATCGCTCCTGCAGATAGGCTTAGGTTCGTACACACCGGCCGGATCGGGCCCACTAGGCCCATATGTGGACCGAGAAACCAGAGCCATGGCCACAACCCGAGCTCTACCCCACCCCTGCCGCCGTTGCTATCCCCCACTGCCGCC
This sequence comes from Poa pratensis, assembly GCA_947311845.1. Classification (NCBI taxonomy): domain Eukaryota; kingdom Viridiplantae; phylum Streptophyta; class Magnoliopsida; order Poales; family Poaceae; genus Poa; species Poa pratensis. Next base: position 16,536,932 of record CAMZMU010000027.1, on the reverse strand, counting down.
TCCGTCGAGAGACCGCCGCCAAGGCCGACGCGAGTGCCCAGCCATGACACTTGACGGCCGACCACCGGGAAGAAGTCCTTCCCCCGCCTGAGACCGCACCAACGCGTAGCCTCCACGCCACCGCCAACGAGTGCTCGCCGCCACGCCGTTGCCCCCCCCCCCCCCCACGCAGAGAGCCGTGCCCCCACCTAGCAGCTGCGTTTCGCGCCGCAGCTGCCACGCGAGGGAGAAAGGGGCCCCGCCGCCGCCGACGTTTCCCGGACTTTGCCCGGTTGCGCCCCCCCCCCCCCCCCCCCCGGCGGCGGCGAGGAGGAGAAGGAGGAGGAGAGGGGAGGGAGAAAGGCGGCTCAAGGGAGCCCCTGGTCGCCCGCGGCGGCAACGCCGGAGGCTAGGGTTTTGGGAGACTATGAAATCATGATGCACGGAATTTTCAGATTTGTCAAGATGTATTATTTTCTCCTCCATCCCTGACTTTTCATTTACTTGCCATGTGATTATCTACTCAACCAGGAGAAAGACCCTACCGAAAAAATCTGCATAAAGTTTAGAACGGAAAGTTATCATCACCGGCGGCTGATCGCACACCAAGCTAGCAATCGATCGGTTGATTCTCTCCTCCATCACGCTCTCCAACCATCACCGGCGGCTGATCTCTTCTCCTCTCGATCTGCATGACTGCAGATTCACTGGCGACGGTGATGATGCGGGTCTACAAGGAGGAGAAGAAGGACACGGAGAGGAGCCCCGTGTCCGAGCTCTCCGACGACCTCCTCGTAGAGATTATCTCGCGAGTGCCCTATAAGTCCACCCGCTGCTGCAAGTGCGTCTCCAGGCGGTGGCGCGATCTTATCTCTCACCCCGACCATCGCAAGAAGCTCCCTAAGTCTACCCTTGCCGGCTTCTTCTACAAAAAGAGCTACTCAGGCCGCCATGCACATCTCCATCGTGGTTACAAGAGCGTATCAGGGAACTTGTGCCTTCGCATCGACCCCTCCCTCTCGTTCCTGCCAAAATGCGAGGAGCCTCTCACTATCGACTTGTTGGACAGCTGCAATGGGCTCCTCTTGTGCCGACGCTCGAAGCAGTACCGCAGAAAGGCATTGGATTACGTCGTGTGCAATCCTGCCACCAAGAAGTGGGTGGCCGGGCCTGCCACATTATGGGCCAGCAAGGAGGTGCTGAAGGCTCGACTTGGGTTCGACCCTGCCATCTCCTCCCACTTCCACGTGTTCGAGTTTGCACCTACTTATGTCGTGGATGAGGACTATTTGGGTGACAGCCCACACATCAAACAAGTGGGAATCTACTCCTCCAAAGCTGGATCTTGGACACATCAAAGCGCTTGGGACCGTCCAATTAGAATACACAGCTTTTCAGCTAGCGTATTTTTCAACGGGGTGATGTATTTAACTACATATGATGACATGGCTGTAGCCGTTGTGGACACCGAGGGAAATTTTAGGGTCATTCCTACTCCTACGCCACATCATGACAGCGCTCGTTCTGATGTTTATCTATCACAGGGACAATTGTGTTTGGCACGTTATGGTGCTTCTGAACTATCAGTCTGGGCTCTTGAAGATTTTAGTAGTGAAAATTGGACCTTGAAGCACAATGTCAGCCACGTGCAATAGTTTGGAAAACATCATCAGTTGGTTGTGTGGGGCTACACTGTTATCATCCACCCAGAAGAAAATGTGATATTTATACTATGTTTGATCTCTCACACGGGCTATCACCAATCAATGACGAAACTAATGTCATACAAAATGGATTCCAAGGTACCGCGTTTTATATGTTATCTTGAATTGGGCGGCGTGGCTCCTTATCATCAATATGTTCCTTTGATATCAGAGTTATTGGCAGATGGACACTAGAAGTTTTAGTTGCATAGTGCAGTATTTTCTTTTCTTTTTTGAGCTCAAAGTGGCTGTATCCACCACCCATTGGGCAGCTTCACAATCATGTATCTTTATTTTTTCTAAACGGAACAAATGTGTATTGGATAATTGGATAGCTATGGGAACTTGACATGTTGCAGCTCAACATTATTGTTATTGGACTATCCTAGTATCATATTTCTTTTAATGCCCTACTGCTGCTTTAAGTGGAACTGCTTAAAAGATGTTTCACACTTCATGTTTGAATATGTAGTGGCAGTGAAGTTCTTAGCTAGTTCTTTTTCCTTGAATTTCTATGTTACCACACTCCCTTAAATGCATTTCATTTTGTGGCTTCCCTATTGCATTTGATGCGTTGGTCATCTGAACAACCAAAAACTATGAAATTGCCATTTGTACACTGTCATAATTATTGGTGGAAGTTAATATTTAGTATGATTCTGCGCAAGTAGGGTTCCTGATGCCGGTCTTGTTGGATACACTCGTTGAACTAGCTATTGCACTCTGCGATGTCCTGTAGCTGAAAATTAAACTAACATAATACTCTCCGTAGAGTTCAGAACTAAAGTAGTACGCAGGTTTGTGTGTGATGTGAACCAGAATTGGGATGGGACAGAGGGACGGCCAGGCTGGTCAGATGACGGCGGTTTCGATTTCCAGAGCATCTGAGAATCAAAATGCAATGGAGAGCATATGAGATCGGCAGCCAATGTGATATTTTCTGTGCTAGTACAGTAAGGAAGAAGAACAAGAAGCTGTACACTAGTACGTCACAACCCATGGTGAAACTGGGCTGGGCCTGCTTACCGTACAACTTCAGCCCGTTAATGTTTTCCGGCCGGCCTCCATTCTTCCCCAGCCTGGCCGTCACTCGAAGTCAACACCGAGACCACTCCCCATCCCCACCCATGGCGTCCACCGCCACCTCCGCCGTCGTCACCCTCAACGTCGGCGGCGAGCTCTTCCAGACCACCACATCCACCCTCTCCCGCGCCGGCGCATCCTCCCCGCTCGCCTCCCTCACCCCATCACCCCCCAACACCCCGCACTTCCTCGACCGCGACCCGCGCCTCTTCGCCCTCATCCTCTCCTTCCTCCGCCACGGCCCCTCGCGTCCCCCGCTCCCCCCTCCCCCGCCCTCCTCGCCGAGGCCCGGCACTTCGCGCTCGACGGCGCGCTCCTCGCCTCCCTCTCCCCCGCGTCCGCCTTCTCCCCGCTCTCCCTGCGCCCCGCCGCCCTCCTCCCGCTGACCGGCCGCGTCGCGCCCTCCGCGGTCGCCGTATCCCCCGGCTCACCTCCCTCTTCGCCGCGCACGGCGGGGCCGTCACCGGCTTCGACGCCGCGCTCGCCTCCCGCGCCAGCGTCCTCACGCCGCTCCCCGCCGTCGACTCGCTCGTCGCGGTGTCCCCCGCTCTCGCGCTCGCCGGCGCCCGCGACTTTCCCGGCGTCCACCTCTGCCGCTTCCCGGGCGGCGACGCCCCCGCCACGGCTTCCGAGGCGCTTTCATGGCCGGACTCGCCCTCGGCCTCCGTGCTCTCCTTGGCCGCCACCACGGAAGCGGCGCCACAGTGGCTCTTCGCCAGCTTCGAGTCAGCCCGGCGGAATTCCAGCGCCGTCGTGGCGTTCGATCTGAACTCTCTCTCGCCTGTGGTGGAAATTGGGCGGAAGGAGGTGTTTGGTGCGGACGTTGAGGCAGCAATACCACCCACCAAGCTCGGATGGCTTGCTGATCATGGTCTCTTGCTTACCTCCGGGTCACACTCTGGGCCGGCTGGAATAGTGGGTGACATACGGCTGTGGGATGTCCGGGCAAGCTCGACGGTGCCGGTGTGGGAGCTCAGGGAGAAGGAGGACTGCTTTGCGGATGTTGCTGCATCAGACTCGCTGTCGGCGTTGTTTAAGGTGGGGACTGCATCCGGTGAGGTGTTCATGGCTGACTTGAGGAGACTTGGCACTGGTGTCGAGCCTTGGGTGTGCATCGGGGACGAAAAAAGGGCAGCTGCAGCCACAGCATCTCGCAGAAAGGATGGGATCAATTGTAAGGTTGAGTGCTACCGCAATTGGGTGTTTGTGGCACGCGGCACAGATGTTGAGGTGTGGTCACAGGTGGAGTTGACATCGGAGGCTGGCAAGAAGAAGGCGATGAGGAGGAACTGGGTAGGGAATGGGCCATCCATGGTTACTGCAGGCAGCGTGGAGGGGGCGATGGAGAAGGCCAAGATCGTGAGCTGGGCCTTCGGAGGCAGCAGGATGGCATTGGCTAGAGCCGATCAACGGTCTGTCGAGGTGTGGGATAGTGCTCCAGGGGCAATATCTGTGAACCTCTGAATAGAGGAACAAGACTTACACAGTAAGAGATCTCAAATTCGACTGATGTCCTTGTTCACCTCTATATATGTAGTTTCTATGTTTGTTGTACTTGTATGATGTTGCATTAAGGTTCAGGCCAGTCTACGTTGTAATCTGCCTAAATTCATGATTACCCAAAAAAGAGCAACAATATCGAGTACGTATCTGTAAGCAAAAAACAAGTCGAATTAATTGTTAACCAGAATTGATTGGTTCGTTTATTTTTATCAACCTAACTGCAATCTTTTCCTGTCGGTATTACGGAGGTAATCGCTTTGGCTACTGTAAAAAATAAATTCCCAAAAGTAACATTTCAATTCACTAATCATCAACTTTTGAAGCTCATGTTAAGCTTCTGGAAGCTCATCTTGTTCCAGCATTACATGCAAATCGGTTACAAGAGGCTTTGCATTGTCTGTTTCAGAGCAATTACATGCAAATCAGTTACAACACGCTTCTGGAAGCTCATCTTGTTCCAGCATTACATGCAAATCGGTCCATGTTAATTGCTTGTTGGTCTGCACATTAGTGTCTCCTATGTGTTGGCGAAATGAGTACATCTTTATATGACGAGAAGTTGCAAACTACATGACATCACGCTGGAAATTTAATCACACAATTCATGTTCCCGCATTCAATCGCATTAGCTGCAGTTGTGCCTTGCACCAGAGTGCAGACATTCAAGGATTGGGTTTGAGTAACATGTGTAAGATTTGGTGGTTAAGACTTAAGAGTAATAATGCATGGGTGACTCAACTCTCAAACTCGACAATGCTTATTGTTTGTTTTTCTTGTACTATTTAATTATGGAGGTTGATCTTGTAGATACTCAATTTTCATACTGGTCACATGTTCTGACAAAAACTATCAAATTTTATTCTGATCCATCATAAATTGGAGATTACAGTTAACCAAATATAAAACTCATTGGATTTGATGACACGGTTCAACAAGTAAAGCCCCACTAAATTTTTTAGTTGTCCTCCTGAACTACCAATAAATGTCCAGAGTTCATACAATTTATTTTATTGATATTGTTATCTGGTTTAGTTTCTATTTAGCTCACTATTCCCCGATCAAAATATTTGATAACTCAATACAGTGAACCTCTTCTTATTTTCTTCGATGATAAGTAGTGAAAACTATTTCCTGCAACAAAGCAGAACCTTTCCCATTTTATATTTTTACTTAAACTTCATTGCCCAATATCTTTACAGGGGTTTTGATATACCCTGCTTTTGTGATCTGCTTGTGCACAGGCTCTACACCCTGCCTGTGCAGATCTCCAGGTTCTAGTTCCCTACCGATTGTGCTGAAATTAGATGTTTTCTTAGTGTCTATTGCTGAATAACCATCTCATTGCTGAATTCTATTGGATCTGGAAGCTTGACAAAAATAACTTAGGACTTTCATGTTGAGAGAGGAACTAAGATGTGTTCACTGTTATAGCAAGACCTTAATCGGGTTGCTGGGAAGGAATATGATATCTAGGACGATGAGGGACCATATGACTTTGTGTCACGTTGATGTGCTCTGTTAAAACGTGCATAGCTTGTTTAGGTGTGGAAAAACATCCCAGATACAAGTTACAGTAGTCAATAGACTGACCGGAGGTGATTTCGAAATAGTTGTTTTCCAATCCTGATGACCATCGTTCATCATTTTTTTTTTGAAGAAATAGTAGGTGTTTTTCATATTGATCAAAGGGCTCAGCAAGGTACAGTCGAACTTGACAAGGCTGGTTCATATCTGGTTCTGAGCTCTGGCATACATGAAGTGGAATCCGTTCCATTTTACAGTAAAAGGAGGACATGGACCTTCCATGAGCAGCACTACAGAACCAAGTTTGAACTTGCCGCTATGAACCATATATCGGTAGCATCAGTTACAAAGCCTAGATAGTAGCCTGAGATAATCATACATTTACTCTAGGTTCCATCAGTACGCATGCGTGCATCCTCGGTCTTACATAGAGCAGAAATATAACCAGTCTTATATTATCTGGACACATAGCTATGGATACTGTATTTGCTGAAACATCTACCACAGCTGACATGTTTGAGCTGATTTTTTGGCATGCATGATGCAGTTCTATCACTCAAGATATGACGTGGTTTAATACAACGAAATCACTCACTGAAATCTCTAAAGCGTAACAAACAATCCAACACAGGTAAGCTGTGACTTGGGAGTAATGAATAATATTTGTTCAAGCTCAGTTTTCTCAACAGGAAGCAGAAGATAACATGCAACAAGGCTTATGATAAGCCTAAAGAGAGCTTTGCATCTCTTAAATTCAAAGTACACATAGACATGTATGGTGCTACTTCCATGTTTCTATTATTTTGCTGACTACTTGATTGACCACGGATACAATATGACCCAAGATTGGTGCTATAATAAAACTTTCAGAGATCTTTACGCCTCGCAGTTTCTTGGGTTGTTGGATATCACTGTTGGATACCCATTTTATGGAAATGGTGAGCTCCCTAAAGTGCTTATGGTCTGATGTGGTTTTTCTTGCTTGAGAAAGCAAAATACATTCACAGGAATTTCAAGAGCAGCAGTATTTTGCTGCATCTCCCAGGAAGAACAATTTGAACATGCAAATTTAACAAGGCCCACCCATCTTGCGCTCATACATGTAGATACATCAACTTTTAGACAAATCTAAGATAGAGTATTTTGGGACGGAGTGAGTACTACGGTACTTTATGTCAAACAACATCGTGAACTATGGGCTTCACATCGATTCCTTCCGTCGTGCTCGTGCCCAGATAAGGAGGGCATAATCGGATTGGATTCGGAGGAAGTGCACTAGCATCCATCTTCTTCTTTTTTCTGGGATAGATACAAGCATGTTGGCGTATGCACCTCTTTCTTTTAACTCTATCTATCATCCATCCTGATGTTTTGCGATTTTACCATGCTCCTGCTGCTACTACTGCTACCATATAATTTGGCGAAGATTGTTTTCTAGATGAAAATGATCACGGATTGTAGAGTCTGCAGTTGCGGTCGATCTGCACGAACAGGCGCACTTTTTTTTTGTTTAAACTCATAACCGTGCTTGATTATTTTTCCATAGCCGTCGTACATTATCATCAGCACGAAAAATGGTGTGAGCTGAACAGGAAAAGATTCCCATTTCCAACCCAAAATTTCTCAGCCCTACTCGATCAGAGCAGAAACTTTCCCCATCTTGATGTGGAATTCAAACCAGACGATGGACTAATATGGTAACAACACACACTGTCAGAATTCATCATCCCTCTCACGTCTTGAGTTCCCATCATAAACGCAGCACGTCAACCTTCCTAGCATTAGCCCACACTCGCAGCAACGCAAAATTATTCGATTTCACCGCACAACGGACACCAGCATCGATATATTTCAGCTGAATCGAAACAAGAGTTCACAAAAATATACTATCCAGTTAATTAGATCTTCTATTTAGAAACCAGGATCGAGATATTTCAGCTGCGCAGAGGCGCGATGTGAGCACAACAGAAGTGAAAAAGAACTGCAGAAGAAGAAATCGAAGAACAAAAGAACTCTGGTTGCGTCTGATGCTAGAACAATCTAGAAATCGAAGCCACCGCCGTAATCAAACCCAGCGTCACCGATCATGTCGCCGATGAGGAGCCCGCCGAGCGCGCCTCCCAGAAGCCCGGCCCTGAGCCCCATCCCCATGCCGCCGGCCTTCTTGGGCGGCTTCACAGCCTGCTGCTGGTAGCCGCCGTAACCCTGCTGCTGCGGTGGGTAGCCGTAGCCGTACCCGCCCTGCTGCGGCGGCGGGGGCGGGTAGCCGTAGCCGCCCGGCTTCTGCGCCGGGTACCCGTAGCCGTACTGCGGGGGCGGGGCGCTGTATGGCGCGCCGGTGCTCGGGGGGCCGGCGGCGGCGGCGGGGTAGGCCGTGACTGTTTCCGTTTCTGTTTTTTTTGGCAGAAAAGCTCTGTTCTGTTTCTGTCATTTCCTCTCTTAAGTCAACGAAATCAGCGCTGCTGTTTTGCGTAAAAAAAACGTTAAATACACTACAACAGTACAGTCTGTACGGAGCATTTTCTGGATCAAATTATCACGAAGTTCAGAGTGTGCAGTTGCGGTCTGCACGAACAGAACCAAGCACACACAGCCTTTTTTTTTTTTGAAACACATGTCGTATCTAGTACTCCCGATTGGATTACACTATAGCCCTCACATCAGCAGGAAGAGAAAAGACGAGCATCTCCTACCGAAAATTCCTTTGCCCTGCTGTCTCAGAGCAGAAACTTCCCCGTCTAAATGTGGAAATCCAGCCAGGCGATGGAGAGTAATTAAGAACACAAACGCACTCGTCCGAATTCGTGGCCACGCAAATTTCCTATCATAGAAACGGCAACGCGGCACTGCAAATCTTCGTACAGAACTGAAAGATTGGCTCATTCGAACGCACAACTAGAATATTCATCTGAACGCGCAAATTGATCCAAATGGACATACTATAAGCCGAGACGGCCAGGTAATCATCGAGATTTCAGTTGAGCAGAAACAGGAGTTGACAAAAATATACTCATGTTAAAACTTGTATTTACATTACCACATCACGCTGCGCAGCGGCTGGCGCTGGCGATTTGAGCAGAAATCGAAACTGAAAAGAGATACTAGTAGAAGAACAAAAGAACTCTGGTCGCGTTCTGACGAGCAATCTAGAAATCAAAGCCACCGCCGTCATCGAACCCACCGTCGTATCCCCCGTCGTACCCGCCAGCATCCCCGATCATGTCGCCGATGAGTAACCCGCCGAGGAGCCCGGCCCCTAGCCCCAGCCCCATGCCGCCCATGCCGCCGGCCTTCTTGGGCGGCTTCACGGCGTGCTGCTGGTAGCCGCCGTACCCGGCCTGCTGCTGCGGCGGGTAGCCGTACCCGTACCCGCCCTGCTGCGGCGGCGGCGGCGGATAGCCGTACCCGCCCGGCTGCTGCGCCGGGTACCCGTAGCCGTACTGCGGGGGCGGGGCGCCGTATGGCGCGCCGGTGCTCGGGCCGGCGGGGTAGGCCGTGACTGGTTCGCCTGCCTTGGATGGTTTTCCGCCAGCTGGTGGGTAGCCGGCGGGTGCGGGGTAGGCTGTGGATGCCTCGGCGGTCTTCCGGCAGGTGGGTAGCCAGATTGGGGCGGTGGGTAGGGGTCGGCCTTCGCTGTGGGTGGGTAGGCGGATTGAGGCGGCGGGTAGGCGGATTGGGGAGCGTAGGGGTCAGCCTTGCCAGCCGGTGGGTACGCGGCTTGAGGCGGGTAAGCTCCGGCCGGCGCGTACGCGGCCTGAGCAGCACCACCGTAGGCGCCTGCCTGGCCCTGTGTGACCTCGCCGAGCTTGTAGGAGAAGTTGAGGACCCCCTGGGGCTTCCCGGACCCGATCTTCCGGACCTGGTAGGCGACGAACTTGACTGGCACGGGTCCGTCGGGCGCGCCGGAGAGCAGCTCGGAGAGCGGGATGTGGACCTCGCCGACGTCGCGGTCGCCGAGGGCGCGCTCGGCGCGGAGCAGCACGTGGAGTGAGCCCGCGGCGTTGGCCGGGATGTTGAACCTGAGCGTGGCGTTCCAGGTCGGGTTGCGTCCTCCGGCGCGGTCGGTCGCCACGCGCTGGCGCGAGCGCGGGTCCCCGGAGAGCGAGACGAGCGCGTAGACCTCCATCTTGGAGAGCAGGTTCACGTCCTTGAGGTCCTTGCCGGAGATCAGGGTCAGCTCCAGCGCCCGCTGCGCCATGGCGATCGGGATCTGGTGGTTCCTGTGGGGGCTGATTGGTGGAGAAGACGAGTCTGCCTTGGGAGATCGGGCGCTTGTGGTTTGTGGATTGAGGGGACAGATCTGGGTGTCCGAAGACTTCTGGTGATGAGATTGTTTGGAGGGACGGCACGAGCGCCTCGTATTATATAGCGCGGAAGGAGAGGAGGAGGCTGCGACGGTGCTTCTCCACGCGTATACTTCGGCCGTAAGACTGATATGTGGGCCAGCCTTCTCATGGGTCCGCGATGTCAGTGGAGAGAGTATGCTAAGTATAGGTGCTTCGCGAATACGCGTGAATTCTCAGGTCCGTCTCTCAAGTCTCGACACGCGGAGGATAAGGGAGCAGCCGTGTACAGCATGCCTGACGCGTGGGTCCCAAGGGTGTGACGGGTCCCACAAGTCATGCGCGGAGCTCGCACGGTAGGCGGCGGCTGTTGCGTCCCGAATCTTCAGCAGTTGAACGGCGCCCACTTGTTTGAACTAGTGGCGCCCACGCGTCAGCGGTTCGAAACGTCGTGGGACCCGCTACAGGGATGAGTGGATGACGTCCTCCCTCGCGTGTGCCATCCTTTCCCCGATTGGAGGAAATCTTTCACTTTCGCGCGTTGACCCGACCGCCCCTTCCCCACCGTGCGCGTGTGGTTGTCGACGAATCTGGGCCGTCGTTGGTGGCGGCGGCTGATGTACGCGATGATTATCCTCTTCTCTTTCCATGGCTCTTGCACTCACTTGCAGGCTAAGAAATGAGTGCGCGTGATTGAGCGGGACGCGTGACCAGGAAGAGAGGGAAAATTCGTCTCGACGCGGGCAGCACGCTGCTTCGCCGTCGCCGTAGCTTTCCGCCGCCCACCGTGTGCTTCCACTAGCGAGCAGTGGCGGAGATAGAGCAAATTCAATCAGGGTGCACAATCAACAATTTAGTTCACCAGGGTGCACTAATTGTGTATTACAGGGGTGCACACACTGATTTTTAGCTAATAATACAAGGTAAATACAAATCTACCCGGGTGCCTGTGCACCCGGCTGGTACCATGCAGCTCCGCCACTGCTAGCGAGACGGATCTATTCCTCTTTGGATTGTGTGGCTGTGCGGCATATTTATTTTTAAATAAAAATATTAAATAAATCATGAGAATTGATTATGTTGTTCGGCCGCGCCGACATGTGGGCTAGCGAAATTGAAGCGCCGATCCATTTCGTCACCCTGGATTTCCGATTTCTTTCCCTTTCCTCTATCGTGGGGAGCCACAAGCTAGGTTCCGTCCAGGGACAGACTGCGTAGCACAGGGCTCCGGCGCGCGTTCCATGGATCCATCACCGTGCGCGGGGGACTCTGTGCCATGCCATGGCCCCGACCTCCCTGCGCTCCAGCGTCGTCCCTTTCCTCTCCGTGCTCCTTCGAACTCCAGGCGCGAGCCCAGCCGCGTCTCCCACGACCTACTGCGTGGAATAGAGGGAGCCTCCTGATGCGGACTTGTTCTTCCTGATGCGCCACAGCCGGATTGGGTTGTCGATCGAGGGGTTGTGCAAGGTGACCTCGACGTTCCCTGTCTCGGTTCCATTCGATTTGCCGTGCTTCAAGACGACCCATGCATCTTGTTTCAGTTTGGGAGTTATCTGATGCAATTGGGTGGGTGCAAGTGCAAGCATGGGTCATGGTGGCCGCATCCGCGCTTCAGCAAGAGGGTTGCCTCTTTGTTGCCTTTTTTGATACTTTTGTAGGTGATTTTTTAAGAATACATAAAATTTCTGATGGTTGAAGGACTAAAAGGGTAGTGATCCAACAGCCCATTCCAAGCAGCAAGGTAGTGGTCGTCTCACTAAAGCGGCCATTAAGCTTGACTTGCAAAAGATCAATAACAGCATACATGACACTTTTGTAGTACTTTTCATTTGACAAGCCATCAGTTTGAACTCTACGCTTTGATTTTGACCCTCGGGGAACATGCATGTCATCCATATCAGGAAGTTCAAGATCATGTTTCATGCAAAAGACAACAGCTGTTGTAAACATACCTTCCCAACCTTCGTTTCTCATTGTTTGAAGCCTTCTCTTAGTTGTACCAAGATATGACACATCATTCACAATATCCTGATCCTTCTTTTGCAAAGCAACATTCAGTTCATTAGTAACACCGAGAATGACTTTCATCAAGTGCAACATAAAGGCAAAATCAAATGTTTGTATACCGTCCAATACTCCTTTTGCTTTAAGCCTATCTATAGCGTTGGAGCCAAAACAAGTAGCACGGAAGACAATAAGCTGCATCTTCATCTATACTGTACTCAAGCCAATTATATTGTTTAAACCACACTGATAGAAAGCGACGCATAATCCCACTCATATTTCTTTGAGGGAAATTATAACTGTGAGGTTGGAATGGACCTTTCTGAAGGTAAGCCCTCCGAACATCATCACGAAGTTTGGCAGTCTTGTATTGTGAAATCGTCTTTCTTCGTGCAGGATCTGCTGGAAGAGCAAATAAATCCACCACTTGTTCTTTTTCTTCAGTACAGACCGGTCTTGCACTGCTATTAAGCAACACCAGCTCCAAAGCAGCCCTAGAACTACCAGCATTTCCTTCATCATCATTTGCAGGTGCTTGATTTGAAGTTGATACTTGAGACGAATTGGTGATGTTTGATTTGGACGCCCATAATCTGGGATATGTCTCCATATCCCACTCTAAAATAAATAGCTGCTGCTAGTCAAGGATTCACCCAGGATTTTATTTAGCTAGGTAATTGCATGAAAAACACAAGATTCACCGTGCTTGATTAAGTTCAGCTAGGCAATTGCAAGAAAAATGAGAAAGAGAAGACAACATACATGTTACAGGACGCTGATTTCAGGTTGCAGAGGAGCTGAACTGGACGGCGACGAGCCGATTACGCGGCGAGATTGGCGGCGCTCGCATCTGGCTTGTGCGCGCCGGCAGCAATCGTGTGCAGCTCGACAGCGTCACGGCGAGCAGTTCTTGCTAGAGCCTGGCAGCAGTCGTGTCCAGCTCGACGGCGGATCTTGCTGGTGCCTACAAGAATCGGGAAATTTTTGTGGGAGAGAACAAGAGGATTTGGAGGGAGAAAGATGGAAAATTCAGAAATTTGGGACGGTGAGGGTGAGCGGCAGCACGGGATGGCAATAAGTGAAGGGAGAGAGGGAAGGAGTAAAGAAGTAGGCTTCCGTGTCAAATTTTTCTAGACGACCCAACCAAATATGTACACTATGAATGACAACTAGGACCAGTGAGAGCAATGATGTCAAAAGGTGAAATTTCTTGGGTCAACTCTGTGTATCTATAGCTGGCTTTTTTTGCACACCAATTTTCTGTGTGGTCGCTTGACCACATAGTCGCTGAGACTGCTCACAATGAGGAGTAACATAGAGTAGTAACATGCTGATGTTACTAGACTATGTTACCAACTCCACAGTGAAGAGTAACATATATGTGATGTCATATATGACCTTATTTATTAGTCTATAAACTCATTTTGTGTGTGATGTTACATAACTAGCTAAGTTACCCCAAACACCTCTCTCCTCGTTAACTGCATGCCACATAAGCAAAATTGTCTTGAGATGTGTGATGTACTGTCTAAGTTACTCTCATTGTGACTAGTCTGAGCAGCTCCGCCACTAAACACGAGTGGGCAGTGAGAGCAGTGATGTCAAAAGGTGAAATTTCTTGAGTCAACTCTGTGTATCTATAGCTGGCGTTTTTTTGCACACTAATTTTCTGTGTGCTTGCTTGACCACATAGTCACTGAGCAGCTCCGCCACTGAACACGAGTGGGCAAGAAGAAGGTGATGAGAGGGCAACATTTTGTGGCTCTGCCGTCGAAAACTGACCGCACCGGGTTTGTTCCACGGCTGACCGCATAGCACTCACCTCACATATGTTTCATGTATAGGGTATTTCTATTTTTGCTATTTCAAAGTGGTCGAAGAAAAAAAAAAAGTAGACGATTAGGCCATTGGCGATGGGTGGGCCACTACACTTGTCTCACCGGCGCCGTTGTCGAGCACTGGCAGCCCCATCACCATGCGTCCTATCCGTGATCCATCTGCTTTTCACGAGATTTCTTCGCTTGACGCGCGCATGTTAGGTGGCACTTAACCTTGTAGAGAGAGACATGACTCAGGATATCCTACTTTTTTTTTTCACGCAAGAGACGAAACTAAATAAAGCTGGAAAAAAAGGAGGTCAAAATCAGGAAAACGAAAAAGGAAAAACGTGCTCCCAGCACAGACAGACAGGTGGGGCCGCCCGACGCGATTTCAACGAGTCCGGACGTCATACCGCCTTCTCCTGAACAGAAACAGAAACGGAGAAGGAGAAGCGAGTCTCCCACAAGAGGCAAGAGCCAAAGCCAGACCTGGCCGCCTCCCCAGAAACCGGCCCCCGTCCCCTCCGACCCTCGGCGCCCCGCCTCGCCTCGCGCCGCCGCTGCCGTCATGGGTACAACGGACGAGCCGTCGCAGATGCGGCGGGCGCTGGTGGACACGCTCGCGGGGGCCATCTCCGGGGGCATCTCCCGCACCGTCACCTCCCCGCTCGACGTCATCAAAATCCGCTTCCAGGTCCGTCCCCCAACCCCACCCCGCCCCCGTAATCCGACTGTTTCTCCGTGGCGGGCGTCCGCTGTTTGATTGGGACTCGGTAGCCGCAAATTGTAAGGTCGGATGTATGGGGTCCTTTACTCCTTTGGAGGATTTTGGTCTTGGTGGTAAATGTTCCGGGGTGGAAGCTGCAGGCGGCCTATCTCCTCCGCGGATTTGCGCTTGTGTTGGTCATCTGCAGGAAATTGGGACCTCTGTGAATTTGTGGCTTGAGCGCCGGGGGAGGGGGGCAATCCTGTTCTATAATCTATGGACATGCATTTGGACCATTTGGTAATACCCGAAGTGGCGAGCAGCACATGACCTGAATTTAGTTAGGGTGTCCTTAGCATGGTAGCTGTTGAATTCGAGCAATGTAGCGTATTTGGTTTTAGATATTTTTTGTCGGCTGTTTAGCTTACCTGGAATCGCTGACGCCTCAAAGCATTCACTACTTCAGTTTGATGCTAACAGATTTGTATCACCGCCTGCATCGAATTCTGATGATTAGAGACGGTGCGTGAATCAGTATTATGTGTCGTAATGCTGATATTCCTTGCTCTAAGCATCTTTGGAATGAACTCTGGATTACTCCATTCTTGCCCCCACTCCTTATTATTAGCCCTTGGTGACACAAAGATCTACTTATTCTCGTGGATTTGACCTGAATGTAAATGCTTCATACTACATCAGTTTCTTGTTTGTCGGGGAACATTAGTAGATAAAATTCGATGACAATTTTTGGGATTTTTAGTTTATTGTGTTTTCGGAGTTGTCTACTCTAAATCCTGGCGGTTGTATTGAAAAAATGCATAATTGTGTTGGGTCTAACCGTACCATATCAACCCATAAATCTATTTTGGGTATTCAGAGGCCTTTCAATGCCTTTTGCAGGTTCAATTAGAGCCCACAACATCGTGGGGTTTACTTCGAAAAGATGTCTATGGACCTTCCAAGTACACTGGACTTGCACAAGCAACTAAAGATATTCTCCGAGAGGAAGGTTTGCCGGTATCTGCTTTTCTTCAAACACTTCTCGCCTCATTCTATACTTTACATGCACTGTTGATCGTGTACTTGCGTTCGTAATTTATGTGAATTGTATCATGCCAAATCTCAGCTTTCATATCTAGCTGTTAGGTTTATTCTGTAAATCTTATCATGCTAATTTGCTAAACTTGACAGAATGCGAAAGCATGTCACACATGAGCATTGCATTCATGTAGTTGTAAATTGTGCCAACTTTATCAAGTAATTTGGTGGGTATCCACTGTCCTGACACCTTTTCTACCATAGTTGTATCTTATGAACAAAAAATACATATGGTGCTAATTTGTACACCCTCCGTCCACAAAAGGATGTCTCAACCTAACCTAAATTTGTATATATCTACGCACTAAACCATGTCTAGATACATGCAAATTTGGGTACAGTTGACCCGCTGTACATCTTTTCTCAACTTGATTGTCCTAAATTTCTGGCACACCACCTGGTAGTCCTTTCGCGAGTGTAGTAATGCATGATACTGACCAGTGATTGCCACGTGATATTAATGGTTGTCTGACGAGGAGAGACCAGTGTTATTCTCGATCTGGAACCATGCTAACTCTACTATCTTATGAGCAAGTTTGTTGGAACATGATTTAAGTAAGTTTTGGCTCTTGAAATCTACAAACCTAGATTTAGTAGACTTATCCAATTCCTTGGCAGGGTATTTATTTGATAGAATCTTGGTATTCTTATGATTCTACTGAAAATAACTATAGCATAATGAGCGCACGTTACAACTTTACATATAATTTTACTGATCCTAGTAATCAGTTATAAACATTGCTTGTATAAATAATAATAAGCTTTTCTCAAGCCGAACATTTCTATCAAAACCGAAGAAGCCATTAAATGGGTTTATCCCTTGGTGCAGTTTAAACAGATGCAATACCATGTACCTATTGGACTCTAGTTCAGAACAAATGAAAATGAAAAGCAATAGCTTGCTACGTATATTGTTCCTCCCCAAACATATCATATGACTGGTATGTTTTTACTTATTAGGTGATGACATTTGCTGCTACTTGGGTTTTCCTTTTGTGATATATCTGAGATCACATCATGTATACCTTTGTGTTTTCTGTACATTGCATTTCTGATTTCTGCTTTGCTTCTTTCTTTATCCCTTGTGCTTTTTTGGTTTATTGTTGATTTAATTAGTCTATCTCAACGAAAAAGAAGAATCCATAAGAAATGCTCATAAGGTGCAAAATGCTGATCTTTCAGGGATTCTGGAGAGGAAATGTTCCAGCCTTGTTTATGTATATGCCATATACAGCTATACAATTTGCTGTTCTACACAAGCTAAAAACCTTTGCATCTGGTTCATCGAAAACAGGTATGCCCTTTCAGCTTGGTTCAACGGTTTATATTTAAGTATCAATTGTAAAGGTCATCCTCGAACCTTATTTAACTTCTTGCATTAGCTAGAGTTTCTACCCAGACTTGACTTATACAACTCGTACATTTAAAATTCTTGGTACACTCTAAATTATTTTGCTATTTGTCCAACCCATCTCAGAGAATGAAGGTATAGTCCTTATCTGATCTATTTCTTATTCCCAGAGGATCACCTACACTTGAGTCCATACTTGTCGTACGTAAGTGGGGCTATTGCGGGATGTGCAGCGACAGTAGGGTCATACCCATTTGACCTTCTCAGAACTATTCTTGCATCACAGGGTGAACCAAAGGTAAATATGATCTTATCTTCGGTTACCGTCCGTCCCCCCTCCCACCTCGAAGTGTGAGCACTTACTTACAAACCTATGGTGTAACTGCTTTGGTTTCACACTGTAGTTAGATCCTTGGTCATTTTTTTGTTACTTTGGAGTATATGCAGTAATTTGTATTTACCCACTTCACTGTTCGATCATGCTTGAAGTTGAATATGTTATTTTTACAGTAAGGTCACATTCAGCTTCATTTCAACATGAAGAACTTCCTCCTGCACTTCTTGTTTAGGTTTTGTTATGCAGCGCAAGCTTCTTTTTTCTTATTTAATTTTCATGTTTTGTAGTTATATGTTTTGTAAGTCTCAACTGTCTGCACAAAAGTTATGTTGTTCAGTTATATATGAAAAATCATTTTGCCCTTATTCATTGCTGATTGGTTTCCACAATCAGTGTAAGACAACTGTATGATGAATATCTGTAACAATTCTCATCTTGCCATCTTATTGCTGACTCACAGAGAGTTGCATTTTTTCTGTAGGTTTACCCCAATATGCGATCTGCACTTTTTGACATAATTCAAACCCGTGGTGTTCGAGGGCTTTATGCCGGTTTAACACCAACTCTTGTTGAAATCATACCATATGCGGGCTTGCAGTTCGGTTCATATGACACGTTCAAACGTTCGATGATGGTAACGATGCTAAAACTCACTACTTTACTTGTACCGAACAAGATGATTTTGAGGTGATTTTTATAAACCTAAGTTCTATATAGCAAGCTCATGTAAGTAAGTAGAAACTGGTGTTGTGATTAACTTAATTCTTCCATTATGAATGTTAAGGAGTATTAGTATTGGTCTAGGAGTCCGTATTAGACTAGATTTACTTTCTTGTCTCTCAAGTCATATGTACTATATATTGTGGCCATTGGCCCCCAAGTAATACAAGTTGCATATTCATAACATGGTATCAGAGACCAGGTTTAGGGTTCGTTTTTTTTTCCGCACGCGCAACTCGTGCTACCTATCCAATCTCGATCGCCTTTTTCGATCTCCGATCCGCTCGTGGTCTCGATCGATTGTTCGGTCTCCCATCCTCATCGATGTGCTTCTGCTGCTACTCCAGATCGAGCGGTTTCGTCCGCCCGTGTTTGACTTCGGCTGCAATCGTGTGCTTGCACCGCCGCCTGTCGCCCATGCCTGCTGGCCGCTGCCGGCTGCTCCGCCCGTCGCTGCTCTGAAGCTCCTGTCGGCCCTCGTCAGCCATGTTCGCGATGAATCTCCCAGTGCCGCTGCTTTACTTCTGTACCGTATGGTCGCCGCCGCCAGGAAAGTGCTCGTCTCGGGTGCCGCCTACAGATCGATCTACGTACACGCTGCCGGTCCGCATCTTTCTGCTGATCGGATCCCAAGTCGCCTCTCCGAGGATGGCTTCATCTGCTCGGCTGGGCTCCTTTGCATGGGCTGGTTCGTGTTAGGCAGGGCTGACTCTTGCTGGGCTGATTCTTCTGTTTAGCTGCTTCGTCAAATAAATAAATAAATAATCGTCAGTCTCTTCGCTTTTTTTTTATATTCTCCGCTGCGTCCACCAAATCCGTTGTTTCTTTTTGTGTTTCATGTCATGAGAGTCCACCATATATTTATTTGTCAGCCTCTTTTCTCGGTCCGTTTGTGGCCTCTTCTTCTCGGTCCGTTAGTGGCCTCTTCTCGGTCCTTTTGTGGCCTCTTCTTCTCGGTCCGTTTGTGGCCTCTTCTTGGCCCGTTTGTGGCCTCATTTTCTCGGTCCGTTGTGGCCTCTTCTTATCGGTCTTTTTGTGGCCTTCTTTCGCATTGTCATTGTTGATCTATGCACATTCTTTTGTCGTGGGCTTCTTATGCCATTGGTTCCTTGTGCTATGATCTGTTATGACATGCTCTACTTCTGATCATCTCTCGGTTTCTATCTTTCTTCTGATCGTCCATCAGTCTCTGTCGGTCTTCTATGATCGATTGTTTGGCTTGACTCCACAGGTTTTGAAGACTCTTCATGCTACGACGACACTCTCAAGACGCGGATTTTGGATTATCTTTTTTTATTTTCTTCTAGTTTTGCCTTTCTTTAAATGCAATGCTATTGCATACGCTTTGCATTTGAGGGAGGGTGTTAAGGAGTATTAGTATTGGTCTAGGAGTCCGTATTAGACTAGATTTACTTTCTTGTCTCTCAAGTCATATGTACTATATATTGTGGCCATTGGCCCCCAAGTAATACAAGTTGCATATTCATAACAATGAAAACATGCTAATACTTCAAAAGAAAACTACACTTATTTTTGGCAATAACTTTTGTTTGATATGGGTCTCTTTATGTTTCAGCTTCCCTTACTTTACCTTATTCATGTAGTCATGGAATAGATATAGACATGGAAATGAGGAGGATGACTCGGCGTCAAGCTTCCAGCTATTTCTTTGTGGATTTGCAGCTGGAACATTTTCAAAAGCTGCGTGTCACCCACTTGATGTTGTAAAGAAAAGGTTCCAGGTAACCGCTCTTGTCTTAAAATTGCTGATTGTGATCCAATTGTTTCGTGTAATTCCATAAAAAAGAATCTTATAGAGCCTATTACGGTGTTAAGAACTGGTCATAAATAACAAGAACATTGGGTTCCTGTGTTTGGATAACTTCCTCTGATTTGTTCTCTGCATTAAAACTCCAGCAACATTTGAGTTGGGCCTGTCACCTGTATATGCTTTACCTATCACACTTTGATCTAGTTTTGCCCCTGCTAGGTTATGTGCCATTTCTCTATTAGCTTACTCTCACTTGTAGTACACCTATTTTTCATGGGAGCATGTTTTGTCGCAACACGAATGTGCCCACTTGTAGGAATTGAATTCCAAACTGATCTCCTTATTTATTATTACTAGCTTGTGGTGACAATGATGCTCTGTCACTAAATTGAGAGATGTTCGCTCAAGTTCAGTACTTCGTCAAATGTAGAGCATTTAGATGTTACTTGCGTATGATGATTATACACTGCCTAGTACCAAGTCTTCTTTGTATATTTTGGAGTCAAGCAACTCTAAATTTTTCCACCACTCCGCAGATCGAAGGACTAAAACGACACCCAAGGTATGGGGCGCGGATTGAAGGCAGCACATACAAGGGCATGTACCATGCCTTGAAAGAGATTGTTGTGAAGGAGGGGGTCGGAGGCCTCTATAAGGGGCTTTTCCCATCCGTTGTGAAATCAGCTCCTGCTGGTGCCGTGACCTTTGTGGCATACGAATACATCTCGGACTGGTTAGAGTCAATACTCATGTGAAGTATCTTTATGCAGCATTTTTTTCTGCTCAGCTTATTATGTATTGTCCATAGTCCTTCACCACATCTGTATTAGTAAATGGATATATCATGTCTCGAAGAGGCTGCAGTTCCTTTGGATCTTGCGGTCAACGCAAGAGTTTTGGGGAGCCTACGAAACCTGCTGGATGAGTTATGTTTGTAAGCTTCTTTCATGGAATTTGGAAGACCACTTAAGTTAGCCAAATTAAGTAGTCCAGCCGATGATTAAGCATGTGCCTGGCTTAGCAACCAACTCATCCCGGCACACCTTCTCTTTTTGTTTTTGAAAAAACATGCTGTGCAATTATTATCTTAACATAACATACGCATCAGTGTACGTCTGCAAGTTACTGAACCTGAATTTCATTCACAGGATAGCGAGCAAGGCCGGGGTCGAGTGAGATCTTATATTGGAGAAAGGAGCTAACAATATACACATTCTGGTCATCAGCGGAAACTTCCAGCTGTTTTCCGACCGCAAGGTCGACAGAGAAGTGGATAAAATTGGTTATTCACTGAGAGTTGCTTACCTGTAAAGCCTTACTATAGATCGAGCTATTTCGCCGTTTTCTCCCCTTTTTTGCCCCCATCCCCTAATGTCGTGATAGCATTCGTTCCTTGAGCTGTAACAGGGAGACCATTAGATATTGTGACTCTTGATGAATGTCAAAGAGCCGCAGGCGTTTTTGTTGAGATGTGATTGTCCTTCTAACCACTTCACTTCATGTGCGTACTTAAATCATGCGGAGATCATACGATTGATTATTCATTGAGAGCTTGTGCTTGTGGCCCGCTGCCGAAGAATGTGGCTCTGTTCTTAAACTCTGATTGCACAGGCCTGCGCTATGAAGACTTCTCTTGTAGGCGCTATGAAAACTTTCCTGAGAAGGATATCAAATTCAAGAAGGCCGACCAGCGGCGGAGTTGCAATGGAAACGTTTGGCGGGTTAGAATGAAGAGATTTACTAGCTGATTTTATTGGGCTGGGCTTTACCAATCCATAGAGAAAATCCCATTTTCCTTGTGGGCTGAGCATGCCACCCAAACGTCGCTAAGCTTGACACGCGTTGCGACAAGAGCATATGCCAAGCTGGGATCTTGATAAGCACGAGCACCAGATCAGGAGATATATGACTTTAAACGGCAGAAATAAGTGTCTGACGAGTGTGTACTTTGTTGCCTGTTATCGCAACGGCCAGCAATCAATGAAGTTCGACCATTGAGTTCTAGGGAAAACACACACACGCGCGCGACACGCAAGCACAATATCCCTGATCAATCTGGTGGTCGATTTAAACCCATCTGCACACAGAGAGGCAAGTTACATTGAATTTTGGATGCACAGTGTCGAATCTGCATGAGGCCAAACAGACCAGCCGCCATCGCTTGACACGCGTCTCGCGTACTATACACCTCCCCTAAATAAATGACTGTACCTGAACTGAACTGTCTATGTTGTAGCAGATGCTTAGCATTACTAGGCAGTAGGCACCTGTGCAGAGCGTTCGAGCACAGCGTGGCCCGGCCCCAAATTAATTAGCAGGGCCCCTGATTTTGTACGTAACCGAGCTATGTTCATGCTACAAGCCATAGAACATACTCCCTCCGTTCACAAAAAAATGTCTCAATCTTTTCTAGATTTGTATGTATGTAGACATATTTTAGTGTGTAGATACATTCAAATTTAGATAAAGTTGAGACATCCTTTTATGAACGGAGGGAGTATATAAAAATCCACATTTTTAATGGGCAGTGTTAGAAGAAATGGTACATGTCAAGTAACCACCAAGATTTATTAGAGAAGGAGAACACGAGGTACTGAACGCTACACAAGACATTATACGAACTATGTGAGATCCTCGATCGTGGAACATCAAGTATGATTGTAGATTAATCTCTACAAAATTTTAAAAGAGTCCACTTCAGGTGCATAACCGAAGTAAAGGAAGGGGTCATCTCATCATTAGCATCCATGTTGATGATTTATTAATAACACGAGCAGATGAATATGAGATTCCAAAGTTCAATCCAGAAATGAAGGAGTTATTCAAGATGACTGGTCTAAGGCTATTGAGTTACAGTAAAAACAAAAGGGATCACACTGTACCATGAGGAATATGCAAAGAAAGTATTTGGAAGACCTGGCATGGAAAATTGATATTCATCACATGTTCCAATGGAACCTCGACTTAAAATGAGCACTAAACCTGAACCACCCGCGATTGATGCAGCAAAGTATATAAGTATGGTCGGAAGTTTGTGGTATCTCGTTAACAGAAGAGTGCATTAATTAGCCTATTCTGTTGGAATTGTGGGCTGCTCGATAGACTCGCCCACTACGGAATATTGGGCAGCTATGAAACTAAAATTGTATATTGTCTATTTGAAGGAAAAAAAGGAAGGATGTGGTTAGCTACATGGCTACATGCGGACTTGTGGCAGAAAATATGTGTTCTCGTTAACACATATTTTGTTGATGAATGTGATGATCAAACTTTTGATACACGTAAAACAAGTACGCCACCTAAATAGAGACCAAGGGATTAATATACTAATACATCCTGAACAAGGCTTGCGGCAACCTGTCGACTAAACAATGCTAATACCTAAGGCATGCCAATACCTAATTAGACTCAAACTTAGCTAGACGAGGTTGGATTATTTCGAACATAAAATCACGTAGCTGAGGTGGAATACCACACCTGCTATACTTGTACAGCTGAAGTTACCGCACAGAATTAATTCGTGAGTTTAGATGGGGCCTAGCTCGCTGGCCAGGTATACATGTATATCCAATGTGAAGTGCAATGATTGTGATGCTGCTGCTGCTGTGAGTTTTGAGAGTTTTGCATAGACCAAGGAGAAACCACCGTGTACACATGGATAGAGAAGATGACATGGAGATCAAGGAGGAGGCAGAGGCGGAGGCTGGAGTTCAGGTGATGGCTCTGTCTCGGTTCAGGAGGATATGTGTGTTCTGTGGGAGCAGCAAGGGAAGGAAGACGAGCTACCAGGATGCTGCCGTTGAGCTTGGCGACGAGCTGGTACTCATCTTCTTCGTTGTTTCAGGCTGTAAATAGGATCCGGCATCATCGTTTCTCAAGTCGAGCTGGTTTTTCTGAGTTTTTCAAAGTTTTTGGCAAGTTCATCGTGCTCTATTTGATGTTGGGAGTAGTTTCTTTTGGTAGTTCCATCATCTGCTGTGCCATTTTTTTTCACTTGTCAAAGTATTCGAGTAGCTCGCTTGATGTTAGATCACTTTATAAATTTGTTTGATTGTTTTTAGCAAGAAATAATAGATCGCTAGGTGCATGTATGAGGCCGTAGAATATGGAAGTTGCAATCAACTTGTCATGCATGTTTCCAAGAGACTTCTCACGCATGTTCCTGCGCTTTTCACTATATAGGTTTCAAGGAACATTGATCTTGTGTACGGAGGAGGGAGCGTGGGGCTGATGGGCCTGGTTTCTCAAAAGGTCTACCTCGGAGGGCGGCATGTTATTGGGTATGCAAATTACAATGATGATTCATGCATTCATTGGCATGATATGATATTCTGGTGGATAGAACATTCCAATGACTTATAGGCCAACTATAATGATGATTCATGCATTCTTCGGCATATATATGATATTCTGGTGGATATAACACATAAACTTACGCAATAGTGTCTGATCAATGATTTGATATTGTCACATGCATAGTTTTTATTTTTCAAGTAAACGGTAGGAGCGTAACCTTTCAATTAGAAGAAGCGAGGATTATCATGTGCGTAGTTAAGTACTGACAGACTAGGAGTACTGAAGATGCCCTTAGAAAGGTGGTAAGAAAATAAGAGAGACGCAATCATAGGTCGAGGCTTCCTTATTTTTTTACTGCTATATAATTTATCACCTTGCTGTCAATGTGCAGGGTGATTCCGAAAAGCCTCGTGTCTAGAGAGGTAATTATTCATCCATTATAATTCAAAGTTTTATTATTTTACTTTTCTCGAATTGATAAGTTCGCATGATGAGACTCATTGATTATAATATATAAGTATATCATGTTTTTCCTTCATAATGCTTACATGTAAAAATCTTATGAAATCATAAGTCATATAGTTCTAAAAAAATAACCCTACTCGAAATTGATTAATTACCTCTTGGTGTCGTTTATGAAGAAATATCACATGCATGAAATGTTAAATGGAATCATGTTTTCCTTTTACTTAGAGGTGAGGTGATACCTTGCTGATCTTCATTGGCATGTGCTTCTGTTGGGTTCCCTCTGTTTAATTAACACCTTTTAGGTGCAGAGTCATTCTAAATCTATTTAAAAAATCCTAACAATATAACCAAGATTAATTTACCTGAACTTTAAAAGCATATTGCGTTACTACAGTATACCCACTAACAGATCTGCCCTTGACCCTTTGTTTCGGTGAAGAAGAGGATGAATGTGCCATGTGATTGCTTCATGTACGATGTTGCTTGTGGGCGCAGATAACAGGAGAGACGATGGGAGAGGTGAAGGAAGTGATAGATATGCACCAAAGGAAGGCTGAGATGGCAAGGCAATCTGATGCCATTATAGTACTCCCTGGTTAGTCCTCCCAGTATCTAATTTTTTCGCTTTTCCCCCTTCCTGGGTTTTTGTTCTAGAGTGAGGAAGTGCTCTTACACAATCCACGAGAAATGGGACATATATATGTGGAGACTTTTTTTAGATAAAAGACATAACTTTAAATTAGTAAAGTTCAAAACGGACCGACGGATAAAAGTGCTGAGAAGAATACCACACAAAGCACAGACTTGAACCAAACAACAAGAAAAAAATACACCTAACCTAAAAGCCTTGAAGACTTCGGACACCGGGCGCTCATTGACGAAGGATGTCGTGGCCAGAAAGAGGAAGGCAAACCAGCAGGAGAAGTACTGCACCATCTTGGTTCGAGGAGGTGCATACACATCGAGTGAGGGAGTGCTCACCCTAAGCGCGAATGACAGCTAGAAACGGGTCCACCGCAGAATAAGATACTCTAAACATGACCAATGGCGCGAGCCATACAAAGCCGAGAGTAACACTCCTGAAGTCCACGAGATAAATCCACGATGACCATCTGAAAGAGAACGACGCCAGAGCGGCACCGCCGCCTTCCTGGGGGTGCAAATGGGGAAAGGAATTACCTAAAGCCAAGGGGTGCACAGGCACAACCCCTAGTGATGCCTACAAGGAGGTAACGACACCTACATCGTCATCACCGACGTTGACATCCTGTGGCCAGGATTTTTCTAGGAACTGAAGCCTACCACACAAAATCCCATGAGGCACAACACCTCACCCAAATAAAATGTACCCACATTGTTAACAGATCCAGCCACAACTGAGGAAAAGTGGCCGTACTTGAGCGGTAATGTCCCAAGAGGTCGTCAAGCCGACTCCGCCGCCACTCATCAAGTAGGAGCCCAGTCGATGGCGTCGAATGGCCGGGTAGCACATAGGCCATGAGCATGTCTATGGAGGCCACCATGATCGTCCTCGATTCCGACTCTGATGAATCATAATTTAGAAGTAGTTTAAATTTAGTTATATGGAAACTATGTTTGGTATTCGAACTATGTTTGATTAAATTTAGTTAAGTTTTCCTTCGTTTAAATTTGTTTGATGTTTTAGAACAAAATGACCGTCCTGTTGGTGGGTGCCGTCGTGATCGCCCAACCCATAGGTCGAGATAGTGTCCGAACGGGCCGAAACAGACATAATAGGACAAAATTTCAGGGACGCTGTTGGAAATGCTCTAACCAGTTTTTGCCTATATAACTGTTTCGTCGTCATGAAATGCAAATCATTGTCATGGAGGTTGATCGACACGTAAATCTTCATAATCTTGCAGGTGGCTATGGAACACTTGAAGAGCTTTTTGAAGTAATTACATGGGCCCAGCTGGGTATTCATGACAAGCCGGTAAAAGCACTATTTGCACGTGCAGATGCTGCAGTACCAAAGCCGCCACAAAGAGCCTGACGATTAGTTACTTGGGAAATGCGACAGGTAGGGCTGCTGAACGTGGACGGCTACTACAACGCTCTTCTATCTTTCATCGACAAGGCCGTGGAGGACGGGTTCATCGAGCCTACCGCTCGGCAGATCATCGTCCTGGCTCCGACCCCCAAGGAACTACTCAAGAAACTGGAGGTATATGATCTTGCTTGCTTCTTCCGGATCAACCATGTATAATGCGTTTGAAAAACAGCAACGGGATTGGCTGATTCTTTGCCTCCTTGTTGTTGGCAGGAGTACTCTCCTCAGCACAAGGAAGTCGGGCCCAAGATAAAATGGGAGATGGAAAAAAAGGTTTGCTGCTGCAAGAACTGTGGAGTTCCAGAGCCGGAGGAAGGCGAAGCGAGTGCAGCGAGGTAGAGTTCAGGTGGCGATCGAGGAGGCTCTCAACTTGTTGCCAAAGCAACATTGTCTCGTTTTAATTCATGTGACATTGGTAGAAGTAGCTCTCAAATCTGCTGTCCGTGTGTGTTACCAATTTTAGCTCTATTAGTCGACCTTGGTGAGCGTTGTTATTGTGATGCCTTGCCCACCAGATAATTCGCATCCAATTCTTGAAGTTTTCATCTACTGTCGCGCTTCTCTGCCTGAACCATATATAGCCACGGACAGCAGCAGAAACAGTATAAATACATGATTAAGAAGTACAAACCGAAAAGTTATACAAGTGTTCGACCACATCACGATGAGTCGGTAGTTTAAATCGCAAGGTTTCAAAAGGAAGTAGTCATCTAAATTACAATCATTTAGAAGCTAAGCTAGTGAGCTGCACAATGACGAGGAGAAGGGGATCACGATGAAGTATCTGGTCGTTCTTCCTCTCTTCCGACCGCTAGCTTCCGTCTCCTCCTTGCTCATTCTTCATCTCTATACAGAAGACAGATAAAAAAGTTAGGTAACGAATTGAATTGGGTGCAGAAAGATGTAAATTAGACACAAATAAAGTAGGGCTAACTCAAAAACATGCCTCATATATACACAAATCATCGGCATTGTAAGACTTAGACAAAATAAGATTAAAAATATATTTATGCCTCATACTTAAAATATTGGAACACAAGCAACCCTGAGAGCTTTGTTGAACCAAGTAGGATGCACATAACTTATATTTGTGCATATCACAAGGTTCAACAAACTCTCAGGGTATCACGTAGTGTGTCACATCATTTTAATCATCGGCATTTTAGAAATGAAGTAGGGTCAACTAAAAAGCATGCCTCATACTTAGACTGGACACACAAATTTAAAGACGGGGTTAGTGAGATCCAGTACGATGCAGAAAATTTGTACTCGTGCATATTACAAGTCTCACTAACCCCTCCTCTGGATCACATAGTGCCACATCATTTTAATCATCGGCATTGTAAGTAGAAGACAAGACAAAAATAAAAAGAGTTCACAATCTAAAAGGAGTTCACACATGTCACACAAGTTCAACGACTTTGAAACTAGAGCTAGGCATGCAAGTTAATTAAATAGCCAGACAACACACCGTTGTCATTAAATTCTTGGGCGGCTTCGACTCCTTCGACTTCGGCGGGAATTCGAGAGAACCATCTAGCGTGTTGAATGGCCTACGATCGGCCTGATGTCCTATGCGTCTTTCTATCTCGTTCTTTGTCGGTGGTTTAAGATAGAACACCCCATCGCAGTGGGTGATATCATTTTCGATTATTTGCGAAATCGTCATCTGGATGCGAACGAACACTTTCCTGACTGCAGCATCAGTGGCCGCCGCCTTTTGCTTGGCCCATTGCTCGACAGCAGATGGATATTGTACTCGTTGTTTCTCCCGTATGAACTCCCGTATTTGAAGGATGAGGTACCAGGCGTCAGTCATACTGCCTGGCGCCTGCTTGATGCCGGCGAACTCTGTCGTGTGGCTGAATACCTTCTTGCCTCGCTTTTCGATTGATCTTCTCATGATGCCTTCATCTAAATAGTTGTTGTTGAGAGCCTCATCCAGAACATCCTTTGATGCCATTGTAGTCTTTCGTCTTCTGTTCACTCCCTGAGTCGAGAAATAGGGCATACGAGTCTCTCGGGAAGAGAACGATGAGGGTGTCGTATTGGTTACTGCGGGAAACAGTTCAAATAGAGACCATCATCTTCAAATTAACGATGGAAATCTACGAAAGAATGTTATGACGGCTAGCAAATGACTTACTCGGGAAAGTAAGGCAGGAGAAAGATTTCTTTGGTATAATACTTCCGCATGAAAACTTCGAGATACTTTGCCATGCGAGTCTTACCCGGAGGGGTGTTCACGAAGCACTCTTGCATGTAGTAGGGGTCGACTATCATGATGTTCGAGGTATTCCCTCTAATGAGTTGTTGCGCCAAACTGAGCACAAATAGCCGGACCATGGACGGGGGAGCGGTTGAAAGAACGAGGATGTCACCTAGAGGGGGTGAATAGGCGTTTTAAATAATTACGGTTTAGGCTTGAATAAATGCAAAATAAAACTACTCCCTCCATCCCAGTTTATTAGGCACAATACCAAAATCAGATTTTCTCAAGAGTTAGGCACAATTAGCATTAATGATCTCCTAGGAATGCTCCCAACTCCTTCCTCTCCCCAATCTGCATGCAATATATTTAGCCAATGGTCCATTTAATGAGTCCAATGCATGCGCTTCCGATTGAACCTTATTGGTCTTTCCTAATTAATTGCACAATTTGGAAGTAATTAACTCGGCCAATCCTCGCATGCCTAGATCGCAGAGAAACTCCAACTATGCCTAATAAACCGAGATGGAGGGAGTAGCGTTTAATTTATCAAGCACAAAACCTAAACAATCTAGGTTCACCTATGTGCACCAACAACTTATGCTAAGCAAGATAACAACTATGTGATAGCAAGATAGAGAACTTCAAGCTCGATGGCTATCACAAAGGTAAATGCATAAGTAAAGGGTTTGGGTATAGAAGTAACCGCAAAGTGGACACGAGGAGATGTTTCCCGTAGTTCCTTACCAATGGAAGTACGTCTACATTGAAGGGGTGTGGAGCCTCCTAGGCACTCCAATAGCACCGATATGCTCACCCTATTCTCTGTGAGCTTCACCCATTAGGGATTGGCTCGATCCACTATGAGGTCGACTTGAGGGCGTTGAGCAAACCAATACACCAAGGTTGAGGAACTCCACAATGAGTTGGAGTCTCCCAACAATGTCCCGGAGCACCTCGCAACAAGTTGGGCCTCCGAAACGCACAAAGACCTCCTAGGGTTACAACCAACCCAAGAAGCAATCCACAAAGAGTAATAAACTTCTCAAACTTCACCTCCACGTATCATCGTGGAGAACTCAAACCGATGCACCTAATGCAATGGCAAGAACACAAGAAGTGATCAAAGTTCTTCACTCTCAAAACCCACGAAAACAACTAATGCTATGGAGGAAGATGGGAGGAAGAGCAAGGAAAACAACAAATGAATCCCAAGATCTAAATCCAATGAGCTCCCCTCACTTATAGGAGAGATTGATTGGTGGAAATATAGATCTAAATCTCCTCTCTCTTTTCCCTCAAGAAGGAGCAAGAATCATTGGCGGGATTGAGAGATAAGCAAGCTCAAGAGGGTCAACAATGGAGGAGAAACACGAGCTCAAGAGATGGGGGTCATTGGGGAAGAAGACCCCCTTAAATAGGACCTCAAAAATCTGCCCGTTATGTGGAAATCGTGCTCAGGGGCGGTACTACCGCCCCCCAGAAGCGGTACTACCGTTCTGGGGATTTCGGGCGCTCAAAACACGCGCGGTACTGGACCTCGGGCGGTACTTGGGCGGTACCGGTCCGGTACTACCGCTGCACGAAAAACTGCAGAAACGTCCAAACGAAAACGACGATATCTTGATCATCCGAACTCCGTTTTTGATGATGTTAGGCTCGCTGGAATCGCAACGAATAGCTCTCCAAGATCACGCAGAGAAACATCATAGTCCAACAAGGGAGGATAAAACCAAAAGGGGAAAGGTTAAACCTCTCGAAAATAGAACAACCGGTAAATCCTCCAACACCAAAAACACCATAAGTTTTTCTTACGAAATCCGTTTTTGATGAACTTGAGCTTGTCTTGAAGATCATGACAAGCTCTAAAACCACACATGGAGAAATCCCAAATAAGAACCAAGAAAGATGATGCCAAGTATGCAAAGGTTTGAGCTCTCTCCAACGATACGATCAAGTTACTCATTCGAGAGCCCCTCTTGAAAGTGTGGCAACTATCCTATAATCCGGTCTCTTACTAACACCATGAGACCGGTAAAATAGAAACCCAATCAAGGTCATACCTTTGCCTTGCGCAATCCACTTGAGCTAGATGATGACGATCTTGATCACCTCAAGTTGGATCACCTTTCTTGATTGCGCTCCGCTTGGTGAAGACTTGTGAAATGCTCCCCCATACACAATATGGGAGAGCCACTTTTAGGAACATCTTCACTTGACCATTATCTTGATGACGACCACCGCTTGACGTCATCCGCCATGGGCTATATGAAATCTTCCTTTTGATGCATGCCCATGGGAAGATACCTAACCCCACATAGATACTCCACACACACACATGTATATGGGTTAGTTCACAAAGCTATATAGACGATTGCTTACCATACCATTGGATCACAAGATCCCACATGGTACAACATGTAGCTTTGTGTGTTGATCACTTGAATCCATCCTTTCCACTTAGCCTTGATCAACTTGTATCTTTTCTCTTTCTTGATCAATGATGATGTCTTGAAGATGAGCATGAATATCCACGGTATTCTATTCTTCAAGACATACTTGCAATATGCTCAACTCTATATAAGACCATTCTTCATATAAACCCTTGAATAAGATCTTGGTCATCTTATAAGCTTCTAGAGTCCAACACATGAACTCCAATCTTTCCTATGGACAAGATCTATAAGAATATCTCAATGCAAACATTAGTCCATAAGGATTGTCATTAATTACCAAAACCACACATGGGGCACCATGCTCTTTCAATCTCCCCCATTTTGGTAATTGATGACAATCCCTTTTACGAGGGTTTATATAATGAATTAAGCAACCATGCAAAGGAATAAGCAAGGATGCATGAGCAAGAAGCGGCAAATGCTTAAGAACAAACCAAAGCATAAACCAAATTCCCTTAAACCCTCTAAACTTCTCCCCCATTGGCATCCATTGCCGAAAATGGGTGAAATTAGAAGGCCAATATAATAATGGCTCCCCATAAAGTATGCATTTCTCAAGATATGAGTGAAATCAAATGCACATATCAATGACGAATAGATGAGGGAGATCAAATTATATTGAGATCAAAGATTGCAAAAGGATGATATGGTGAAAAGGTATCAACGAATGAAACATGCAATCAAAGAACCCAAATCCAATTGAACAAAAGATTTTATGATTTGAACAAAACAATGTTTCGAGAGAAAATAGAGGAGCTCCCCAATATCATGTACTATTTAGAAATTGTATTTGAGTACCACGTGCACAAAGATGGAATCATCACTCCCCCATAATCCTTTGAAACACAAAACATGTGCAAGAGAGAATGCATATAAAACAAGGCATAACACTTGCAACAATCATATGGTTGAGCATCAAATAGAAGAACAAAAAATATCCAAATGAGAGAACATTTAAAAGATTTTGCTCAACCAAATGATGTGTGTGACATAGCAAAGCCTTTTATAAGAGTACATCATAGGTGAGCATTGAGCATCACCATAGTCTCAAAGGAATGATAAGCAAGGAGCAAAGCATGTCATTTCAACACACACAACCGACAAAAATGATGCACAAGATCCAATAAAATAGGGCAAGCACTCATAAGGCAAATATTTTCCGAGCCACCAAAGATCCAAAAACATAAAAAGGTGGACACCAAGGAAATAGGATATCAATTTGCGATGTAACATTTCTCATGTGTATAGATTTCTAAGTAGATAACAATCATATGATATACATCCACAAAGAAACATGTACACACAAAATAGTTACTAAAGAGAAGAACATGATACCCAAGAGGAAGTCATATATACACCATTAAGATCTTTGCTTAAAAGCATAGCACATAGCTCAAATTTATCTTAAAGGATATAAATAGACTTCCAACACAAACGCATCAAAGGCATCACAAATATCCACAAGGGAAAAGTGATAGTTGGATGCTTTGAGAAGGAAACAAGTATCACAAGGAACAAAAGAAATCATGCCAAGATGCAACCTACACAAGGTTGAATGCAAGAAATGTATGCATGAGGTAGATACTTGTTACCGAGATGGCATTGGTGATGTAGAAGATTAGCAATCACGATCATCATAGCTTGGCTTCAATAGCACATGGTGAGAGCACCTTCCTTATGAATGAGACAAGGCATCCAATGCATCTCCGAAGTACCTAAAACACAATTCAAGTACAAAATGGTCCCCAAACATATTGGGTCCGAAGTAGTTAGGAAACTACAATACATAGGACAAACTCCACATGAATATGTGCATATGGATATGAAATTGAATTTCATGCACATCTTAGCCGATTTAGGATTCGGTGGAGTTTACCCGATATATTGGATCAAAGAAAGTAAACATGCCATAATATATACATGAAGTAAATATGCATGTCAAGACCTTCAAGAACCAAAGAAGACACGATTTGGACAAAATACAAAGAATACCAAGAAGGCACACCAAAGTGTGACATGCAAGAGAATTGTCCAAATTATATCAAAACCCAAATCAACACATGATTGAGAAAGATACCAAAAGAAGAGATACCAAATGAAAGATATATCAAGGAATGAGATAACTAACTCCCAAAGAGAGAAAGATTCCAACAAATAGACCAAACCCTCTACACTTTCTATGATGGCACAAAGTACCAAGACAAAAAGGTTTGTCTTTCCACGAGACATGTCATCGGGCTCAAACACCAATTTAAAAAGATCAAGTAGCAATTGAAGACAAATAATGTTCTAAAGCATATAGGATAGCTCCCCCAAGATTTGTGCATTATTTATGATCTTGCATTGGAATGCAAAATGCACACAAATGGGATCATCACACTCCAATATATTATTCAAACACTAGTCATGTTCAAGAAAGCAATAAGATCCAATACCAATTTAAAAGATGGTGTTCTACTCAAAATAGGATAGCTCCCCCAAGAATAGTGCATTATCTTAGAAGTATGACTTTGAATGTAAATGCACAAGAATGGGATCACGGCTTTTCCTATTTTAAGGAAAACACAAAACAACATGAGTAGAGCAAGAGGATCCAAAGGTCAAGGAAGACAAAAGAGTTTGATCAAAACTAATCCTTGGCAATAAATAAGGCAATTAAGAGCAAAGACCAATGTAAATATGATCAATATACTTTACCACAAAAAGATTATCACTTGTAAAGACAAGTAATGTATGGAGATAATTCTCGGTGGTAAATGACAAAGATATTCAAGATCATATTCTCAAAACAAGAGCGAATAGGCAAATATGGAACTTGTTTGAGAAACATGCCACATAGGAACAAGATAATTTACAATATCAATTCTAAGTGGCAAAACCTCACTTGTTCACATTTTCTAGGTTCGTAATATGCACAATGCTTATTACTCCCCCATAATGTGATAATCCATTTGTTTTCAACAAGAGGCAAACAAAAACCAAATAGAGATAGTTAATGGACATTTAGAATTCGAATTTCTCATGAGCATGACATACCACATAGAGACTAGATAATATTGATATATCAACACTAAGTGGTATTCCTCATGTATACACATTTTTAGGATTGTGACGTGCCGAAAGCATATCACTCCCCCAAAATGGGAAAGTCCATTAAACTATCACAAGAGCCAATTAAGATAAAACAAGAACAATAGAGGCTCAACACAAACACACACAACCATGATGTGCAAACCAACATACACACACTAGATTACTCAAGATAGGTAAGTGGTAGGCACATCATAGTCAAACACATGCAAGGTACAAAACCAAACACATGCAAGGGGCAAGCAACTTTCAATGTATGTATAATTTAAATACATGTTACCGCAAGGAGGCACGTTGGATATAAGATAGAGAATGAAATCCAAATGACTTGGCTTGGAAATATGATTGATGAAGATCCCTTAATTCTTCATAATGTAGCCAAGTCTCCAAAGCCCTCCAACAACACCTATTGATCAAGTTTTAGCTTGTTGGTCCCCAACCAAGTTGGGTCCTAAGAGGTTAGTCACAATAGGCTTGGCCACCCAAATGGTTCTTTTCTTGACACCACTTTGAGTACCAACAATTTGGCAAACACATTGCCAACCTTATCCTTCTCAAGAGAGTAAACATCATCAATTATGATTGGGTTGGATAAGGTACCGTTAGTGCATGAAGAAGCAAGATGTCCCTTCTCGCGGCATAGATAGCAACATCTACTTCCACCTTTCTTCTTAGTTGATTTCTCAACTTGAGAAGCTTTAGCTTGATTCTCCTTGGAAGTGGCCTTTCTTCAACGTTGGATACTTGAGTATGAACTTGAGGCCGCTTCCCTTGTTGCTTCTCACTTAAATGCTTCTTCTTCATTGGGCAAGATCTCACATGATGCCCTTCAATCTTGCACTTGAAGCAAACAATCTTGGCCGAATCTTTTACTTGTTCTAGGCCCTTCTTCTTGATGGTCTTGTGCTTCTTCTTGATGGACTTCTTCTTAACATCGGAGTTGAATCCAAGTCCACTCTTGTCATTGGGGATTTTTGCACACTCAACATATTGTCAAGTGCGACTTCCCACATGACCTTTTCAAGTCTTTCTTCAAAGAAGTGACTTGCGCCTTGAGCTCTTTGATTTCCTCTACATGGTTAGTTTCAACACAAGTACTAGAGGAAGTAGATGCTTCATTGTTAGAGCAACAAGGCATGGAAAGTAATTCATCACAAGATGTAGAAATATCATGAGTGGATGAACTACTAGGACTAGCACAAGGCAATATAACATTTTGAGTGAAGTTGTGCCATTGTCCACATGAGGCTCACAAGATGTTACCTTAGTTGAAATAGCCTCATGAGCTAACTTTAGCCGATCATGGGAGACTAGAAGATCATTATGAGAGCTCGAGAGCTTTTCATGACTTTCTTCCAATTTCCTATAATTGCTTGTTAGCAACTCAAGTTGAGCCCTTAGCTCAACATTCTCCTTCAATATGGATGCTTCACAATAAGTAGAGTTAGTAGCACAAGCATCATCATTTTTAGATTTGAGGACATTAGAAAGAGCAAGAGCATGATCTTTCTTAATTTAGAAAATCTAAACTATAAGATTCCTCAAGACTACAAAGTTTTTCCTCAAGGATCCTTCTACGCTCTTGCTCTTCATTAAGAGCAATAGAAAGATCCCCGATCTCATCGGTGTAGTCTTGCTCACGACCTTCCATTTCCACAATGGTGTCCTCATGCTCATAAATAAGTTTATTGCCTCAATAGCATTAGCCATGATTTCCATGAAGTTAGAGCGAGCATTTTTATTTTTACTCAAAGCATGAAAGACAATTTCACCTTTCTTATTTAGAGAATCAACAATATCATTCTCTTCATTATTAACATCATCTTTAGATTCAATGGGGTTCAAAGTAGGAGATACCTTTGATCCTTAGCCATAAGGCAAAAGATGGTCGATGAAGATGAACATTACTTGAGGCACCACTCAAGTACACATCTTGTTCCATAGGAAGTTGGGTTTCCTCTACAATGTTAGTGACCAAAGGAATAGAGGAAACACACGCATTTGTAGTATGGCAACAAGATAAAGCAAGCATATCATCATGAGATTTAGACAAACAATTTCCACATGATATGCAAGGACTATCAACACAAGCATGTAAAGCATGATGGTGCTAGATGTGTTTAAGTCCAAAGGTAGATCATTGCAACAATGTTGAGGTAAAGAATCATCAATGTAAGTTTACTACCATTGTTGCAAAGCCTACCACTACTCACCATCTCATTAGGTTGTGGCTTACCACATGTTGGTGAAGTAGAGGAAGTTGAGAACTCATCACGCCCGGAAGTGGAGGGAGAACAATCATCCTCAATAATATTGGACACATCATATTTGTCTTGAAGCTTTGTCCATAAATCATGAGCATTCCGAAAAGGCATGATTGACTCAAGAACTACATTGCTCAAAACACAACAATAGCATGAGATACTAGAGAATTGAGATAAGAGTTTTCCTCATCCTCTAAAGATAACTTTTGGAGATCCTTTGGAGGAGGAAAATCCATATCTACAATTCTCTCCATTTTTGGGCCATACACCCGAAAAAGATTAAGCATGCGAATTTTCCAAACATCATAATTTGTGCCATCGAATATGAAAGTGGGATCATTTGCTAAATCTCTAAACGACATCTTTACTCTCAAGGCGGTGAAGCCTAATAAAAGAGAGCCTGGCTCTGATACCAATTGAAAGAACGAGGATGTCGCCTAGAGGGGGGTGAATAGGCGTTTTAAAATAATTACGGTTTAGGCTTGAATAAATGCGGAATAAAACTAGCGTTTAATTTATCAAGCACAAAACCTAAACAAGCTAGGTTCACCTATGTGCACCAACAACTTATGCTAAGCAAGATAACAACTAAGTGATAGCAAGATAGATAACTTCAAGCTCGATGGCTATCACAAAGGTAAATGCATAAGTAAAGGTTTGGGTATAGAAGTAACCGCAAAGTGGACACGAGGAGATGTTTCCCGTAGTTCCTTCCCAATGGAAGTACGTCTACGTTGGAGGGGTGTGGAGCCTCCTAGGACTCCAATAGCACCGATGTGCTCACCCTATTCTCCGTGAGCTTCACCCTGAGGGATTGGCTCGTTCCACTATGAGGTCGACTTGAAGGCGTTGACCAAACCATACACCAAGGTTGAGGAACTCCACAATGAGTTGGAGCCTCCCAACAATGTCCCGGAGCACCTCGCAACAAGTTGCCTCCGAAACTCACAAACCTCCTAGGGTTACAACCAACCCAAGAGGCAACCACAAAGAGTAAAGCTTCTCAAACTTCACCTCCACGATCACCGTGGAGAACTCAAACCGATGCACCTAATGCAATGGCAAGAACACAAGAAGTGCTCAAAGCAATTCACTCTCAAATCCCACCAAAGCAACTAATGCTATGGAGGAAGAGGAGGAAGAGCAAGGAAAACAACAAATGAATCCCAAGATCTAAATCCAATAGCTCCCCTCACTTAGAGGAGAGATTGATTGGTGGAAATGTAGATCTAGATCTCCTCTCTTTTCCCTCAAGAAGGAGCAAGAATCATGGAGGGATTGAGAGATAAGCAAGCTCAAGAGGGTCAACAATGGGGAGAAACATGAGCTCAAGAGATGGGGGTCATTGGGGAATAAGACCCCCTTAAATAGGACCTCAAAAACTGCCCGTTATGTGAAAATCGTGCCCAGGGGCGGTACTACCGCCCCCCGGCAGCGGTACTACCATTCTGGGGATTTCGGGCGCTCAAAACGCGCGCGGTACTGGACCCCGGGTGGTACTTGGGCGGTACCGGTCCGGTACTACCGCTGCACGAAAAACTGCAGAAACGTCCAAACGAAAACGACGATATCTTGATCATCCGAACTTCGTTTTTTATGATCTTAGGCTCGTTGGAATCGCAACGAAGAGCTCTCCAAGATCATGCAGAGAAACATCATAGTCCAACAAGGGAGGATAAAGCCAAAAGGGAAAAGGTTAACCTCTCGAAAATAGAAAAACCGGTAAATCCTCCAACACCAAAAACGCAATAGGTTTTTCTTGCAAAATCCGTTTTTGATGAACTTGAGCTTGTCTTGAAGATCATGACAAGCTCTAAAACCACACATGGAGAAATCCAAAATAAGAACCAAGAAATATGATGGTAGGTATGCAAAGGTTTGAGCTCTCTCCAAACGATACGATCAAGTAACTCATTCGAGAGCCCCTCTTAAAAGTGTGGCAACTGTCCTATAATCTGATCTCTTACTAACACCATGAGACCGGTAAAATAGAACCCCAATCAAGGTCATACCTTTGCCTTGCGCAATCCACTTGAGCTAGATGATGACGATCTTGATCACCTCAAGTTGGATCACCTTTCTTGATTCCGCTCCACTTGCTGAAGACTTGTGAAATGCTCCCCCATGCACAATATGGGAGAGCCACTTTTAGGAACATCTTCACTTGACCATTATCTTGATGACGACCACCACTTGACGTCATCCACCATGGGCTATATGGAATCTTCCTTTTGATGCATGCCCATGGGAAGTACCTAACCCCACATAGATACTCCACACACACATGTATATGGGTTAGTTCACAAAGCTATATAGACGATTGCTTACCATACCATTGGATCACAAGATCCCACATGGTACAACATGTAGCTTTGTGTGTTGATCACTTGAATCCATCCTTTCCACTTAGCCTTGATCAACTTTGTATCTTTTCTTCTTTATTGATCAATGATGATGTCTTGAAGATGAGCATGAATATCCACGATATTCTATTCTTCAAGACATACTTGCAATATGGTCAACTCTATATAAGACCATTCTTCATATAAACCCTTGAATAAGATCTTGGTTATCTTATAAGCTTCTAGAGTCAAACACATGAATTCCAATCTTTCCTATGGACAAGATCTATAAGAATATCTCAATGCAAACATTACTCCATAAGGATTGTCATTAATTACCAAAACCACACATGGGGCACCATGCTCTTTCAGCGGTTTTATGTGGAACATGTTGAAGATGTCACTATATCTCATGAAGAACACATCCTCGGGATATATATCGACAAATCCCATGCCCTTTGGTACCTTCCCTGGGAAAAGCGGGTATGATGGATTGTTCTCTTTGATAAGTTTCTCCTCCAAGAAATGAACTTTAGCATGGATGCTTTTCATATCCGGAGGTAGGATAGCGAGCATATTTTGCGGCAGCATCGGTTTGGCCAACTCATGGAACCGATGACAGTTGGGGATGGTTACCTTGTCACATACCCGTTTTGGGATCTTATCTGCCGGCACCGGCTGGCTGTTGGAGGCACCAATGCCAGTTTTCTTAGTTCTTTTCTTTCCCGCCGTCTTCTTAGGCTCCTTGGGCTCGAACGCCTTTTTCAGGGTATCATGGAGTGTGCCCTGGCTGAGTCCGGCTGGCGCATCAGCTTCTGGCGTTGGTTGAGAACTGAATAGGCGCTTGGCGCACGGATGCTTCTCTCTTAGATCAGGCACGTGAGAATGCATTAGATCATGGTCAGGCTGGTCAAGAGGACCGTCATTGAGGTAGTAGTCCATGGGGTCCTCTGTCTCTGCATCAGGTGGAGCCGACCCGTCGACCGGTGTTGGTTGTGGGGTGGTTCTAACAGGGTCCAAACGAATCAGTGATTTTGGCCATGTCATGGGCCACGGCAGGCATTCTTCGAGGTTGTACTCCTTTTCGGCATTGGGGGGTTGAGCCGGAGGATCAAAATATCCGCAACCCGGCAACACCCGAGCCAATGCAACCCTAAACACACCATCAGGCATAGGCACTGTGTGTAACATGCGGTTAAGTGGTGTCACGATACTTACCTTCGCCACATCCTTGAGCTCACCGTTCACACACAATAGCAATGTGCATGCCACGTCGTCATCCTACGAAAACATGTAAGACCTCAGGCGCCACCAATGAAGTATTACAAAAATTCTCGAGACTTTTGCGACACTTAATTACCTTGAGAGCGTTGAGCTCGGCTAATGGCATGATTTTCGGAGCTGGCGTGCCAGATATGGAAGGGCTGCTACGAGGCGCGTTGTCGGCCGGCGATCCATCGTCCCTTCCATGTGCGTTGATCACGGGGACAATAGGCGACACATTGTTTGATCCATGGCTGGCCTCGATGTTGATCATGGGGAGAGGCCCTGTTTTGCCTCCTTCCCACCAAGCCACCATCGACTCCATCATGCTAGGAACGAGGGATTTGACCGTCCTTACCACTTCGTTTTGGATGGACGACTGCATTTTTGCATTCACGGTCTCCAATTCCCGCCTGAAATCCATCTCCATGAGCCTCTTCCTCTCCTTTCGCTGCTCCCTAGTTTTTGGCGCTGATGCATGTAAAATGCATACATGAACTTTGCATTATTTTGCTTATATTCCAGTCATATTTGTATCATATAAGCGTTATATCAATGTTTTATAATGATTTTTGGGAATATTTGATATGTTTCCTATTTTTGGAATTAACCCTGCGCAGGCAGAAAACCCTATTTCTATATTTTAATGTTTCAGGGACCCAAACGACGTCCAAATGACCTGCAAATTTACGAGCGTCAATTTTTGGAAGGAAGAAGACTTGGGAGCGAAGGAAGCAAACAAGCGGAGACCCGAGGGCCAAGATAGGTGGGCCCACGCGGCCAGGTACATGGGCCGCGTGGGACCCCCCTTTTGGGCCTCGGAGCTCCGTTGCCGTCTATCTTTCCTCCACCGACTCCGTTTTGACCTAAAACCGATTATAAAAATAGCCCCCGACGTTCTCTGGAAGGAGCGCCGCAGAAACACAGAAACACCGAAACAGAGACCTGGAGTTGCAGATTGGAGGGGGAAAACTCCGGCGGGGTGCTGCCGGCGTGGTCTCCATCTTCTCCAACGACTTCTCCACCGTCTCCATGATGAAGAGGGAGTAGTCCACCCTGGACTATGGGTTTGTGGAAGTAACTTATGTATCTCTCTCTCTCTTGAGCTTCACTAATTAGTACCGTATGAGCTGCTGAACATGATTACGGTCATCTATAATACCTTTGTGGTGGATCTTTTTATGAGTTAATATATGTTTGAGATTGCAATGGTTTTGTTTCAGTTATGAAAGTAGATGCATATTATGTACCCCGTTCTTATTTACTTGTCATGATCAAGCATGTTTATGAGAGCGTGTGAGGGGGAACGTGTGCATTAGTTGGAGTAACGGGGGGTGGCTAGTGCAGTGAACGTGAGAGAAAGTTCTGCGATCCACTTGGGTGTTTTACCTTACTTTGTTGCCTCACTAGGGATAAAAAGAAATACCATGCTACCGGAGATGTGGGTGTGACCATTGCCACTACTCCATGACTAGATCTAGCATGTTCTTATTTTAACTTCATGTCATGATACTTATTGCTATACTCTGAGTTATCTTAATTACTGAGGTGTTATGATTTAGTTCGCATCTTGGTGGAGTATAAGAGAGACTAATAACCAAAAGTCTCTATGTTAGGACGTGATGCCCATATAATTATAACTTGTCATTAAACTGTTGTGTTGCAATCTCATATGTCAACTCTAGTGTTCCATTGTCTACCACTTTATTAAAAGAGAGTGCATTTGTGAAACCATGAACCCCGGTCCATTTTTAATCATAAGAAACACCTTTCCAACCACTTTTACCACTTTTCCATTTTCTGCCATTTAAAAATCCGAAAATACAAAAACACTTTTACATCTTGCATTCATCATATAAAACCCAAAAATATCATTTATCATTGCTACCACCATCCTTGCATATTTATTTACCACCATTGCATATTTATTTCTTGTTTGCATTGCATATTATCTTGATATCATTCTCACACCTTGTGCTTGACAAACTAGGTGAGGTTGAGGACCAAAACATTTACTTTGTTTTGTAGGTAACCAAAAGAAGGATAGGAAAGATAAATCTTCACTATGATTCCCCGAGAGTTCGATATTAAACCCTCGAGTCACCCCTCGTGGGGAAAACACGTCTTCCACTTACTACACACTCTGCACTTGGAGTCTCAACCTAACCCATTTACTTTTCACGCAGGTAACTACGTGAAGGGCCATCAAGACTGTTTTCTGGCGCCGTTGCCGGGGAATCATTGCTGAAAGGTTTATCCAAGGGTCCCCTGCACTATCTCTGTTTTCTGGCGCCGGGTTTATCCAAGGATATCTCACCAAGTCAACTTCATCACCAACTTGTGCTAACACCTAAGCTTGGGGAGGTTGCACCTACGTGAGCATCATCTTATCCATCTTTACCTTCAAAGCAATTTATCTTGTTTTGTCATTGTCTTGCATTTTTATTTCGGTTTGCATATTTATTTTCAGTTTTGCATAAAAAAACACATAAAAACTTGCTAAAATGGGAGAAAGAACTAAGTTGTGTGATTACACAAACACTCCAAATGATCAATTTATTGCTAGGCCCATTGCCACACCTAAGATAAATGCTGATAGTTATGAAGTAAGTCCTAGTTTGTTGAACTTGATAACTAGGGAACAATTTGGCGGTAGTGCTATGGAGGATGCCTCTATGCATCTTCATGATTTTGTTGAAATATGTGACATGCAGAAATTTAAAAATGTGGAAAGTGATATTCTAAAACTGAAGTTATTTCCTTTCTCACTTAGAGGAAAAGCTAAAGAGTGGCTGCATTCATTACCTATTGATAGCATTAAAACTTGGGATGATTTAAAAGAAGCTTTCATTAAGAAATACTATCCTCCTGTTAAAATTTTGCAAAATAGAAACAACATTCTTTCTTTTAGGCAAAATGAAAATGAACATGTTGCTATGGCTTGGGATAGGATTAAACTTATGCTTAGAACTTGTCCATCACATGGGGTCAACGAATGGACCATATTACACTCTTTTTACAATGGTCTAAATTACATGTCTAGAAATATTCTTGATTCTGCTGCTGGAGGTGCTTTTATGGGAAAAACTATAGTAGAAGCTAAGAACATATTGGAAAGCATTTTGCAAAACTATAGTCAATGGCATACTGATAGAGCACCTAATCCT
This sequence comes from Poa pratensis, assembly GCA_947311845.1. Classification (NCBI taxonomy): domain Eukaryota; kingdom Viridiplantae; phylum Streptophyta; class Magnoliopsida; order Poales; family Poaceae; genus Poa; species Poa pratensis. The sequence continues at coordinate 16,493,421 of CAMZMU010000027.1, read as the reverse complement.
TCTAAGAAAGTGAACTCCATAGAAGAAACAAATGATTTGTCATCTAAAATGGATACTATTCTTGCTTTCATTAATAAACAAAATATTGAAAATGTGCCTTTGCAAGAACTAGTTGGTAATAATCCTGAAAATATTGATGTCAACTTCATTAGGAACTATGGTAATAATGGGTATGGTAACAACAATTATAACTCTTATAATAAACCCCCATATGTTCCCAACAACCGTCCTTCTATTCCATATCCTAATGCTAGTGATAATAATTGGAAGCCTATGCCACCACGTAATGATAATTTTGAGGCTAATAAAATTCTTATGGAACAAGTTGCTAGTCATAATACCATGATACAAGAGTTGAATAAGTCTGTTGCTTCTATTAGTTCTGATATTAAAGGCTTACAACTCCAAACTGCAGGACTAGACAAAGCCTTGTCAAAACTAGCTGATAACCAAGCCACTTTATTGAGTATGTCTGCAGGGAAACCACAAGCACCACCTGTGGTTGGAATGAATTCTATTAATATTGCTGAAAATGTTCCTCTTACTTTGGAGGAAACTCTTAATGAATTATTGAACTATCCTGAATATTTGTTGCCATTTATGTCTCAACTTGTTGGATTAAAAGAAGAAGTTAACGAAACTGAATATGATGAATCTCTTCTGTTAATTGAGTTAGAAAAGAAAGTTGAGAAGTTAAAATGCTTAGTGAAGTAAGGAACCATTGCTTGACTTAGAGAATTGTAGCTTGCATGAATTAATATCTATCTTACAAAAATTTGCAAGTGATCCTTCCATCAACTATAACCAAGCTGGTTTTGGTTCTTATATTGCTAATCATGTCTTGAAAGAAAAGATTGCTAGGTACAACCAAGAGGCTATGATACCACCTAAGCTTGGGGATATATGGATTCCCAAAGTCCTAGTAACCATTGGAAAAGAGACACACCATGCTATACTTGATCTAGGATCTAGTGTCTCTGTTTTATCTAAAGAACTATATGAAGTACTTGAATTGAAAAATCTTGAAAAATGCTCTATTGAACTTGCACTTGCTGATGATTCCATTAAACATGCTTTAGGAAAAGTAAGTGATGTTATGGTAGAGTTACATATGACATTTGTGCCTGTTGATTTTCTAATCATGGATATGGGGAATAAAACCTCTAGTCCAATTATTCTTGGAAGACCTTTTCTTCGTACTACAGGTGCTATCATTGATTCAAAAGAAGGGAATGTGAAGTTTCAGTTTCCACACAAGAAGTGCATGGAACACTTCCCAAGGAAGAGGGCACATCATTCAAGCTCCCTCATGAGCTTCGTCCACAATAAACATCAAGTAAGAAGCCTAGCTATATGGCTATAAAGAAAGCGCTTTACGGGAGGCAACCCGGTTGTTTTTATTTGTGATTTTCTTTGTGTCCTCTTGCTGTAACAAGAGACTTAGTGTTTAGTTTAGTTTCTGGAATTTTTAATAAAGTGCCAAGTTTTACTCATTTTGGTTTGAAAAGTTGCTTATAGCGTTCGGAGATTTTATTCCTGCACGAATCTGTGCACGGTATGATTTTTAATTCTTATTCTGTAACTCCGAATGAGCTCATATTTGAACTGTAGTGCAACTTTTCATCCTCTGTATGCATGAATTTTTTCGGAATTTTCGACAAAGTTAAGTAGGGTAGAAAAATACGTTTTGCTGCTGCTGTTTTTCTGGACAGATTCTGTCCCATTTTGTTTGATGCATGCTTAGAACTTTTAACTTGAATCTTTTTGATCCAATTGAGTTTATGAGTAGGCATACAACATTATACACTTTCTGGACATTCATATGAATTTTTGTCTAAGGATTATATGCAGCAAGAAATCTATTTGTTTATCACTACTAATGCACCCCACAGAAAAAGAAATGGGAGAAACGGTGTTTTGAAGTTTTTTCACAGGGATTAGAGGAGATGCACCAAGAGCTATCCAAGGATGGTGAAGACCATAAGCTTGGGGATGTGAAGACAACCCCACTGGACCTACACACTCTCGGTTTGCACACGTCTAACTTCTGTTTTTCGATCGAAACACTTTATCGCATAAACTTGGAGCGTCTTTTTGTTTGTTTGGTTTGATTTTTATTTTGTGAGACCACCACACTATCATTTATATATGAGAGAGCTACTGGAAATTTGGGTTGAATTATGTTGGATGCTATTATAAGATTGGGAAAAGGGATGTTGAGTTGATTTTAAAAGATACATATAGTTGCATGATTCATGAGCTTGTTAATGAGTAATAATTTGCAAGTATTTTATCAAGAGCTATCTTTTATTCATGTTTTGATGCTGAATGTTATTTACCTTGTTTAACATGGATTAGTTAGTTCTATGGACACTCATGCATGCATTTAGATGGTCAACTTTCTCCCTCTTGCTAGCCCAAAAATTCCAACAAGCAAAAACTTGTTTCCAACACCTTCAACCAAAGTTTTTCCAGTGAGTCCACCATATCTACCTATTAGCTTTATGCTATTCCGAGTATGTTTATCATGATATTTGTGTTATCTATACCTCTGAATGAAAATGCTTATGTTGTTGATTGTTATGGGAAAAGTTGGTTATAGAGCTCTCTCGAACTTGATGCACACTTTACTTTCATTGCATAAATAAAACATGACCCATTGTGATTAAAATTATGATGTTGTGGACTTGACAAATGTCTTTGGTTGAGAGTTAGCTCATATGTGCTGTCACATGGCAAGCTTTCAACATGCACTTCATTTAGTTGATATCATGTACTTTTGTTTATGGATGCTTACCATGGGTGAAATAAATGTGGAAATGAAGTGAGTTTAAATGAGTTTGTATAAATGGTTAGAGAGACGCCTGGGCCGCTAATCTAAGCCATGCATCATTCATGGTGGAAATTTACTTACATGCTATGGTGAACCTTCTGTGATACACCTTACAATAAAAAGCTATCCAATGGTAAATAAAAAGGGTGTTGAGATTGTTCATTGTGTTTGTTTGTCTTGTCATTTTGATATGGGCTTGTTCCATATCCTGGGACAAGAGGTACCCCAGTTGACGCTCTTAATGATACTATTATTACTTACAATGATATTTAACTTGAACTTGCTTTGTTTTCCAAGTTGAGTAACACATGGAGTAGGTACTTGTATTCAAGGGGCATGAGACTTTCAACCTGTACTTTGTCAAGCACACTACTCATATTTGCTTTCACTTTAAACTTAATCATTCAAGATGCTATGATAGGGGAATGAGAGCTTGACACCAAGGATTACCACATTACAATCATTAACTTAAGTAGAGAAGTTCAGAAGTTAGATGAAATTTATTCATGCTTTACCTCTACTCATATATATATCTTTCCAAAGTGTCCACCTTTTATATTCAGATTTTCATCAATACTCTATGACCATTGTAGGATGTTCTTACTTATCATTATGCATACATGTGGTCCATAGTACTTTTCTTTATGTTACACTTTGTGAATTATCATTGAACATCCTTGCATTGAATACTTGATATCACTTCATAAACTATCTTGCATATTGCTACTCCTTTTAAGAATGAATCATTTGACTCTATGTAGCAATAGTAATCATCTTTGATATCCATTGTAGTATTAAATTGCAAAGTCCATGTTAGTTTTATCACCTTCATACTCGAGGACGAGTATAGGTTAAGCTTGGGGATGTTGATGCATGTAAAATGCATACATGAACTTTGCATTATTTTACTTATATTCCAGTCATATTTGCATCATATAAGGGTTATATCACTGTTTTATAATGATTTTGGGAATATTTGATATGTTTCCTATTTTTATGGAATTAACCCTGCAGGCAGAAAACCCTATTTCTATATTTTAATGTTTCAGGGACCCAAACGACGTCCAAATGACCTGAAATTTACGAGCGTCAATTTTTGGAAGGAAGAAGACTTGGGAGCGAAGGAAGCAAACAAGCGGAGGCCCGAGGGCCAAAAGTGGGCCCACGCGGCCAGTACCTGGCCGCGTGGGACCCCCCTTTTGGGCCTCGGAGCTCCGTTGCCGTCGATCTTTCCTCCACCGACTCCGTTTTGACCTAAAACCGCCTATAAAAATAGTCCCCCGACGTTCTCTGGAAGGAGCGCCGCAGAAACACAGAAACACCGAAACAGAGACCTGGAGTTGCAGATTGGAGGGGGAAAACTCCGGCGGGGCGCTGCCGGCGTGGTCTCCATCTTCTCCAACGACTTCTCCACCGTCTCCATGATGAAGAGGGAGTAGTCCACCTCTGGACTATGGGTTTGTGGAAGTAACTTATGTATCTCTCTCTCTCTTGAGCTTCACTAATTAGTACCGTATGAGCTGCTGAACATGATTACGGTCATCTATGTAATACCTTTGTGGTGGATCTTTTTATGAGTTAATATATGTTTGAGATTGCAATGGTTTTGTTTCAGTTATGAAAGTAGATGCATATTATGTACCCCGTTCTTATTTACTTGTCATGATCAAGCATGTTTATGAGAGCGTGTGAGGGGGAACGTGTGCATTAGTTGGAGTAACGGGGGGTGGCTAGTGCAGTGAACGTGAGAGAAAGTTCTGCGATCCACTTGGGTGTTTTACCTTACTTTGTTGCCTCACTAGGGATAAAAAGAAATACCATGCTACCGGAGATGTGGGTGTGACCATTGCCACTACTCCATGACTAGATCTAGCATGTTCTTATTTTAACTTCATGTCATGATACTTATTGCTATACTCTGAGTTATCTTAATTACTGAGGTGTTATGATTTAGTTCGCATCTTGGTGGAGTATAAGAGAGACTAATAACCAAAAGGTCTCTATGTTAGGACGTGATGCCCATATAATTATAACTTGTCATTAAACTGTTGTGTTGCAATCTCATATGTCAACTCTAGTGTTCCATTGTCTACCACTTTATTAAAGAGAGAGTGCATTTGTGAAACCATGAACCCCGGTCCATTTTTAATCATAAGAAACACCTTTCCAACCACTTTTACCACTTTTCCATTTTCTGCCATTTAAAAATCCGAAAATACAAAAACACTTTTACATCTTGCATTCATCATATAAAACCCAAAAATATCATTTATCATTGCTACCACCATCCTTGCATATTTATTTACCACCATTGCATATTTATTTCTTGTTTGCATTGCATATTATCTTGATATCATTCTCACACCTTGTGCTTGACAACCACTAGGTGAGGTTGAGGACCAAAACATTTACTTTGTTTTGTAGGTAACCAAAAGAAGGATAGGAAAGATAAATCTTCACTACTGATTCCCCGAGAGTTCGATATTAAACCCTCGAGTCACCCCTCGTGGGGAAAACACGTCTTCCACTTACTACACACTCTGCACTTGGAGTCTCAACCTAACCCATTTACTTTTCACGCAGGTAACTACGTGAAGGGCCATCAGGCGCCGTAGTAAAATTCATGTTTGTAACCGGTTCCGGCGCCGACCACACGGCCACGATGCGGCGCACGTGACACCGGCGCATCCTTTACCGTGTTCAGCGCCCTGTTAAAAGGGGTGTCCCACGTGGCCTTCGTCTCCGACCCTTGGGTTAAGGAGCCTTCTTGAGATCCATCAGCTTTTCGTGCTTACTCTTCTTCCTCTAGAATTTTCTCCTGAATAAGCTTCACCTTCGCATTATTGAGAAGTTCTCCCTCAGATTTGGGATTTTCCTTGTAATGCGCCCTGATAAATTTTCTTGCCTGCGGGTTGGTGATCTTGTCATAGATAGAAGGCCCTGACCTATTTTCATCCTCCTTTTTCCAAACTGGGTCCTTTTCGGGGTAACCACCGCTTCCGAGAGTGTGGGGAGCTACATTCTTGTCATGCATATCTTTTCCCCCACACCCTTAGCGCCTTGTTTTCAAGTTTGGCTTCGTTGACCTGGAAAAGCGCAAAGTCATCTTCTGAAATGTTTTGATACGCCTTGTGGATCTCAGCGTAATCAGCACCCTCTTCAATCATGTCCCTCACAGCTGATCTCCAAGTACTCAAGGCTTTGCTGAACTTGCCGAGGGCATATTTGTTTACCAGATTCTTCGTGAGACTCAGGTCATTGTAGTCCCCCGGGAACAGGTATCGTGCGTGTAGCTTGCCAATGAGGAAGTCGGCCATAGGTCGTTTGTTTTTTCTTCTTATGTGCTCGTCATTGAGATTGGCAAAGTCTCGGATGATGCATCCCAAGTTGTTGCCGTACCCTTTTGCGAGCTTTACCGGCTTTGTAGGACGACCGCTAGTGGGGTCCACCTCCATGAATTCTTCTCGCCCGGAGGGGAGCCTGTTTTGGAGTCTCTCCTTACGTCGACGTTTGGCTTTGCTACCAGACGTCTCGGTGCTTGTTTGGATGCCGCCACTAGTAGTGGTATCGCCATCAGATGTGCCCTCCTCACAAGGTGCCTCCATCTCATAGTCGGGATCGTCCTCCATTGTCAACGACTTCCCAAGCAACGACAGATAGGCATCTTGTACAAGATCATCGTTGCCTCCTATCCGAGAACCCAAACCCACGGCCTCATTGTACAGATAGGCATCTTCGCACTATACAAGAAAGGGAACATCAGTTATATGCCAAATTTAGTATTGTGTGAGTTCTGGTTGGATCAAGTGGAATTTGTGTTACAGACACTAAGGGAACATCAGTTATATGCCAAATTTAGTAAGTGTGAGTTCTGGTTGGATCAAGTGGAATTTCTTGGTCATGTGATCAGTAAAGAAGGGATTGCAGTCAACCCGGAGAAAGTAAAAGCAGTATTGGAATGGGAAGCACCCAAGAACCCTAAGGAAATTAGAGGATTTTTGGGAATGGCCGGATATTACCGGAGATTTATTGAAGGATTTTCTAAGATAGCCGGCCAATGACGAAGTTACTCAGAAAGAATGTCCCATTTGAATGGACAGAGAAATGTGAACAAAGTTTCCAAGAACTCAAAAGGAGACTGACAACAGCACCTGTGTTAGCAGTACCAGAAACTGGAAAAGTTTACACAGTATATTGTGATGCATCTAAAAATGGATTAGGTTGTGTATTGATGCAAGATCGCAAGGTAATTGCATACGGATCAAGGCAATTAAAGCCACATGAACTTAACTATCCTACACATGATTTGGAGTTAGCAGCAGTAGTTTATGCTTTAAAGCAATGGAGACATTTTCTTTATGGAGAAAGGTGTGAATTATATACGGATCATAAGAGTTTGAAATACTTCTTCACACAAAAGGAATTGAATATGAGGCAGAAGAGATGGTTAGAGTTAATCAAGGATTATGACTTGACAATAAACTATACTCCAGGAAAAGCCAATGTAGTGGCAGATGCATTAAGTCGTAAAGTGAATTGTAATCCTTTGATGGAAGAAGGAATGCCTAAGGAATTGAGGAATGAGATACAAAGAGCTGGTATTGAAATCTGGGAAGGTCCAGAGTTGAATAGTATTGCAGCTATGGAAGTTATTGAAGAAACAGAGATGGAATTGAAAGAAAATATTCTTTATCGGCAAAGAGAAGATGAATTCATAGCTGAAGAAATCCGCAGGATTAAAGAAGGTAGAAGATCTGAATTCACCTTGAAGCCAGAAACTGATTCATTATGGTATCATGGTAGAGTATGTGTTCCAGATATCCAAGAGATTAAGAGCATAATTTTGAAAGAAGCACATGAAACACCATATTCTATACATCCAGGTAGTACTAAGATGTACATGGATTTGAAGAAGACATTTTGGTGGAATAATATGAAAAGGGAGATTGCAAGATATGTTGCAGAATGTCATACTTGTAGACAAGTTAAAGCAGAACATCAGAGTCCCGCAGGATTATTACAACCACTACCAATTCCCAAATGGAAATGGGAAGAGATCAGTATGGATTTTATCACAGGTTTACCCAAAACAAGAGAAATAAGGATTCTATATGGGTAATTGTGGATAGATTGACAAAGAGTGCTCATTTCTTAGCCGTTAACCAGAAAGACACAGCAGCACAGTTGACCGAACAGTATGTGAAGGAAATAGTTAGTAAGCATGGAGTTCCACAAAGTATTGTATCGGATCGTGGATCCATATTCACTTCAGCCTTTTGGAAACATCTTCACAAACAGTTGGGTTCAAAATTACAGTACAGTACTACATATCATCCCCAAACAGGTGGACAGACTGAAAGAACAAATCAATCTAGAAGACATGTTGAGAGCTTGTGTTCTTGATTTTGGAGGATCATGGGATGAACACTTAGCATTAGCTGAATTTTCTTATAACAACAGTTATCAAAGTAGTATTCAGATGGCACCATTTGAAGCTCTATATGGGAGGAAGTGTAGATCTCCAATATGTTGGTTTGAAGTAGGAGAAAATAAAGAATTTGCACCAGAGTATATAAAGGAACAACAACAGATTGTGATATTATCAGAGATCGTCTCAAAATAGCTCAGAGTAGACAAAGAGTTTGCTGATCTATCGAGAAGACAGTGGGAACCAGAGATACAAGATATGGTATATCTGAGAGTTAGTCCTACCAAAGGAGTAAAAGATTTGGAGTAAAAGGAAAGTTGAGTCCCAGATACATAGGACCATTTAGAATTCTAAGCCGGAAGGGTGAGTAGCCTATGAATTGGAGTTACCTGCTATATTATCACAAGTTCACAATGTGTTCCATGTATCTCAACTCAAGAAGTGTTTGAAGCCACCAGAAGGACCAATTGAGTTTGAAAAGTTGAATTTAAAGCCAGACCTATCATATGAGGAACAGCCTGAGAAGATACTGAGGGAGAATTGGAAAAGATTAAGGAATAGAGCAATCAAGTTTTGCTTTGTTCAATGGAAGAACCACTCAGAGCAAGAAGCAACTTGGGAAAAAGAAGAAGATTTGCGACGAGATTACCCACAGTTGTTCAGGTACCCCAGAAAAGAAACTTCGGGACGAAGTTTAGTTTAAGGGGAGAGGATGTAATACCCCGCAGTTCTAGACTCGAGAGGGTAGAATAGGAATTGCATTTGTGCATTCATGCATCTTTTGGCAAAATCAGATAATTTTCGCGCTTTTGTGTTAAAAGAGTCGGGTCGATACAGACGAGTGTCGATGACCTAGGAGTCAGACATCGACAGTTAGTCGAGGTGTATCGATAAACCCTATTCTATTTTACAAAAACCCTAACACTTTTATTTCAAAGTGATGATTTGATTTTTGACATGACTTAAGTATGAAATCAAATATTCTTTAACTCATCTCATTCTTTCACACACACAAGTCATATTCACAAGTAAGTAAAATAAATGTTTATGGATGGAAACATCCATTTCATTTACCAAATCAAATAACACAATGTTTACTCACATGTTGGAATTGATTTCACATAAGAATAAGACATTTATTTTCACCACATTATGAAGCCATGTCACATATCACACTCACATGGTCATTTACAAATTCATAAGAGGAGTTCAATTACATCTCAATTCATGGATACAAATCCATATCCATACACAAGTCACATACTCATTGTGACTACATTCTTACACTCATAATTACAACCCGAATTACAAATGTTACCAAATATAAACCTTACAATGTTGATCTATTACAAAAGGGAGTAAATAAAATCCTAAACTAAATTCTTCACTTGTCTTTGCTTGGAGTCTTCAACCTGCAAGAACAAACATCAAAAACAAAAGAAAATGGTGTTAAGATTCAAATGTTGCCAACACCATTTGGTGCTGGCATATTAGTATAGAAAATCTGGTTTAATGCCTAACCAAAACTATGGTTTGGTTAGACAGAGTGGAAATGCAAATATAATCCTGAGGCAACAAACAAGGGACTGATCTGTGATCATGCTCTTATCAAATCCGAAGGCAACTTAAGGGGCAAAGGCTTAGCACATAATAGATTTAACTTCAGGCAACAATAGGCAACATGTGCTTTCGAGCAGCTGATCACAAGACCATACATAAGAGAGGCAACATAATTCACATTTCCATTTGGTAAAACCAGAAGATCAAATGCAAATAAATCCAGCAAATGAAATGGTATCACACTTGCCATTAATTGACAAGTGGATCCTTAAACCCACTTATTAAGCTAACAATGAGCTTAATTGGCCACACACTTGAGTTTAATTAGCAAACCGACTATCTTTAGCATCCCCAATTCTCAGCCAAGCATTGCCACATAGAAATCTGGACCAGATAGGAGCAATGAGTCAAGAATGACTCATAGCTATCACCAGGGGGAGATGAACTGCGCAGCAGCAGAGCTGAGCTGATCTCCTAGGTGAAAAGAGTGCAGGAATGAGTCAAATAGAGCAGCTCGAGGCAAAGAGGGCCACTGCAAGCAGGTTAGTCACCACAGCCCAATTATCCTGGTGTCATAAGCACAGGAGTGCCCAAAATTGTATAAATATAGACCCAAGCCGCAGCCACCAGCACACACAACTTCACAGCAACCACAATACACACAGTGCACAACCATCATCACATCCAGATCACAAATCTATCTGTTCTTCACCAAGAACACACACCAGCCACTAGCCAAGCATGGAGATTACCTAAAACCATCCACCACAAGCCACTAAGTCCTAGAAGGAGGCCAGTAGCAAGAAGAACCACAAGAAGCAGGCCTGGAGGTTGAACCTTGGAGCAAGATTCAGACTCTACCGTAGCCTAATCTGCTCTACACCCAAGGTTGTTAAACTTTCAAGCTAGAGAGAGATTAGCAGGTTCTGTAAATGACAGAACCATGCTTGAGTGATTAAATAAGCATCTGTTCTTAACAGAGCCTTGCTCAGCAAGGTGTGGTGCTTTAGAATAATGAAATTGCAAGCAGAGTACATCTGTGTGTGCAAAGTATAGGACTGAGTGAGACAGGGAGTGATGTTGTGTGCAAAAGCATATTGATTGAGCATTCACAGAAGCACAGGGAGGATTTAGTGTAGCATATGTTCTTATCTTAATGCACAACACATCACCACATGACAGTGAACCAGCAGAGCTGGATTAACTGATCATATCCAAGATATATACTTGGAAGAAGCACAGGAAAGCATTAAAAAAGCATTTTCAATCAAGCAAGTTGCTGTGTAACTCAACATGGAGGCATCACAGCAAGCAAACTTGACTAAATCAAGCTCTAAATCAACTAAATCATCACTGCTAGTACTACAGCTAGCTCAGAATTATTTTCTGACATACTTATCATCTCAGTGAGCAAGAAATGCTCTTCATTTTAATCCAGAGGTATAGGGGTGATCCATACATGCATGAATCATCCCAATTATCTCTACAGCAAGCACCAGAAAGAAGCAATCCACTGAATCGAGCTAGAAGCTCACATACATCATCTGTACATCATAAACCGAGTCATGGTTCGAGCATTAGTTCGAGTCAAGGCTGGGAGAGTAGTAGCAGAGCATCATCTGCTCATCGATTCCTAAGCCAAGGAGGGGCATGAGTAGGAGTAGCATCTACTGAAGCTAGGGGAAGAAAGCAAGGGGATGAAATCGACGTTTACCTGGCGTCCATGGCCGTAGCTCCACGGCGGCGAGGCAGAGCTCGCGCTACCGGTGGAGGGGGCACAAGGAGGTAGAGGTACACACCACCACACCATGGCGGCACAGGGGGAAAGCCCTGCGCCCAGCCATGGCGAGCACGACGGAGAAGACGAGCACACGGCCAGGGCGAACCCTAACCCTAGGGCAAAGGGGATGCGCGCGGCCACGAGAGGAAGCAACGCCCAAATCGCTCCGGTGAGGGGGAAGAGAGGAGCGAGGGGAGTGTTTTGCCCCACACCACGGCGGCGGAGACGGCCGGAGTTGGCCGGGGCAAGGCGGCGACGGCGCTGGCGACATGAACGCCTGGGTGAGGTCGGCTCGGGCACGAGCGAGAAGAGAGAGAGAGAGAGTGGCTCGGGTCGGTTGACCGACTGAGCCAGGCTCGAGGTTGACCTGGCTCAACCAAGTGGAGCCAGGGGCATTTTGGTAATTTCACTCAAGAAAAATTCAAAACTTCATAAGCTTTTAAAAATTCAAATAAAATCCTAAAATTACAAATAAAATATGTAACATATCAGCAGAAAATAATCTATCCAAATAAAATGTTACTTTGAATTTTTGAAAAAGATTTCTAGAAGCAAAAATTCAAAGGATCCTTAAGTGGAAATGACTTTGAAATATTCCAAAATATTTTCAAAAGTATATAATATGGGAAAATTATGTATCAAGTTCAATATATGATTTGAACTACACTAAGACTGTCATGTTACTCATCCTACCTAAAGTACATATCAAATCATCAAAAGAAATCCTTAACAAAATTCTGGGGAATTTTTGGAAAGAATAAAAATCATCTCATTATATGCATATTGGCATGTATTTGGTTTTTCAACATTGTCTCATACAGGCAATGATATTGATTTTCAGAACACGAAGGTCCCAATTCGTCGGAAGCTTTAGACTGCATTACCTGTCAGTCTCAAGGCAAGTTCCAACTTGCATGTCTACTTGATTAATTTTATCAAAGTAATTACAAATTACTATGGTTTATCATTGCATGAAAAAGAAAAGCCTATTTTCGAATGATGTGAAATGCTATACATATATGGTTGGCTGGTAGTGGAACCACGGATTGATGTTGTGGTGGAGGTTCCACTGTATGGGAAAGTATGTACCTAGGATTAATAACCCATGGCCCAGTGATCCTTGCGCCGTATTGAAGCATCAGCCAACAGATTCATTATGGATGGGCTCGTCAGAGGTTTCTTCCTCCGTTCGCATATACTCGGCAGGCTATTACCTGGTTGCGTCCGTTGCGGCGGCCAACTGCGTGGAAGCGCGTGACCTTCCCACCTGACGGGGTGACTGGAATAGAAGCTCGGGAGGGGTGGCGGGCCAGTGGTCTTAGTTACCAGCCGCGTCACAAATAGGCGGATATGTGTTGTTCGGGGAGGCGACTCCACATGACTTGTTGCCCTGAGTTCTGGCTATAGCACACATGGTGTGCGAAGAGATCAAAAGGAGCCAGGCTGCTGTTGGGTAAAGTGGTGCAGCTCTGCAGAGTTAAACAAAGAAATTGTGACTGTCACATCCTTGTTCCAGGAGGGAACTACAGACCGCAGCGGGAAAGGCATCCCAAGTGATGACTATAAACCCGTGGAGGCTGGGGGCATAGTTTTCTAAAATAAAATGGACCTTTTCCTAAAAATGTTTTACAAAAGATTGCATATACATCCATGACTTTTTGGTCAGGATGGTAGTTAGTGCATCATACACTTTATCATCTATTATTTGAACTTGCTGGGTAACGCTAGTGTTGCTCACCCTTTTCCTCTATTGATCTCTGCTTAGACTCTGATGAGATCGCTGAAGACGACTTTGGAGCATATCATGCCGACGAGGTGTATTTTGAAGCACCTGATCTGTCTGGAGGAATAGAAGGCGTCGACTACATCATCGCCTACGGAGCCGATGACGCCGAAGAGGAGGAGGTGGAGACTTAAAGTTATCATAGTAGGAACATGGCCGAGTCAGACTAGACTAGTACTACTTAGCGGCTGAGCCAAGATGGTTCTTAGTTTGCTGTTTTCTATCGCTTGTAGGTTGACTCCTGTCAACATCGCAATAATAGACATTCCTCTCATGTCAGAGGAAGACGTCGATGTTTTTATGCATTTCTGGCTTGTAATCTTTAGCAGTGTGTAATAAAGTGGACCCGCAATGTTTCTGTTGTACTACTCTGAGTGATGTAATATTTACGGATTAGTCCTTCCGTGGGTGTTATGTCAACGACTTGTACACTACAATATGCAGTGGTGTGCTGGGTCACCGCAGTACCGCTGGCGAGTTGCGTTCTTTCGCCAGAGCTAGGGTAGGTACCGCTGGCGAACCAACTCTGTTCGCCAGTGCTAGGGTAGGTACCGCCGGCGAATCGACAACGTTTGCCAGCGCTACGGCACGTTCCGCTGGCGAACCAACTATGTTCGCCAGCAGTAGCTCTACCACAACTGGCGAACTGGAAATATCGTTCGCCAGCGGTACCTTGCCCCCCATTCTTGCCCGGGCATGCACGTAGCGCTGGCGGGGTAGTTCCCGTGTTCGCCAGCGATGTTGTGTGTACCGCTGGCGAACACATTTTCCTGTTCACCAGTGGTTTTAGCACTGGCGGGCATCTTTCTTAGTTCGCCAGTGGTAGGCTGGCGGCTGTAGGCCTTTTCCTACTGTTGAATTCAACGTTTTGTCTAGGCATGATTTAATTGTGTCATAATATCACTACGAATTTCAGTTCAGACAGTACTATATTTGAGGCATGAGACGTCGATCCAGGGTTCATCACTTGATTTGACCTGTCATTCCACTCCCTTATTTCATGCGCGAATGTCCGTTTCCCTTGTCGTCGCGAGATTACTTTGCATGAGCCTCCAAGTACCAGGGATCAGTACTCCCGCGGAAAATAAATACGCTGCATGTATATATGCGGACCGTGGTTGGTCCGAAACATACATAGAGATACGACGGCTGTGCATGCAGAGACGACGTGCATATACACCAAAACTTTGCATGTATTCAAGATCGATATGATGCAAGAGTGCAGGAGAGAGCACGACGTAGATTTATGCACCTGTTACGTACAAAGCAGTGTGGTCGGAACTTTAGAGATAGATATGCAGATCGAACGTACAAAGCATAGACTAGTGCCAAATACGATTCAACCTACCAACCTTTGAAAAGTAAGCAATTTCATCATTTTCCTTCGCAACAAAACTCACTCAATTGAAGAGATACCGGACGGTTTGAGTGATCGATCGGCCTTGTCGAACAATGATCTCATTCTCTCTTCCAGAAAGACTTTCTGAACAAAACAGAGCAGCAATTCTAGAAATTTTCAGTTTTCCATTGATCTAGTCGTTGCTGTTAAAAGTGGATCTACCAGCCCAGGTAAATCTTTTGCCTCTTAAGAAAATAGAGAGATATGGAATACGAATATGAATATGAAGCTAGGGCATGGGGTCTTGCTTGATTATGGTACAAAGAGAATGGAATTTGGAATCGAAACAATTAAAATGGGTACCTATAGTGTTTTGAGGCTGGGACTATCCCACTTTTGAAAGAAAAAAAAACTTCAGTGTTTTGATGTTTTTGGGTGAATCGTGTCGAGCCGCACTACGGCAGGGTCGGTGAACAGTAGTATAAGTTTTTAGGGGGTTAAGTTGAACAGTACGTGTACGTGAATAGTCATTCAAGGCTTGGGTAAGTTTCATATTTGGCTGTCCACTGTGGCCTTTTGGGATTTTACATAGTTTGTGCTGTATGAGAAGAAAACTAGTTAATGGTAGCAAGGAGTAGCCTTTTTTATTTCTGTCGTACAGAAAAACATACTGAGCAGCAGCTCTGCTCCCATGGGATGATTCCATCGACAAGAGTAGTGCGGAAAGGTAACGGAGGCAAGAGCAGTGCAGAAAGGTGACGAAGGACATATAAATCATCAGTTTGATGTACGGAATCTATTTTTTGCGGCGTTGAGCCGGTTCAACCAGCGAGAGAATGGGAAGATAAAAATAATGCCATAAACGTAGAGGGCCTTACAGACTTACAGTATTGGGCTGAAATTATAGATGTAGAATTAGGGCTCAGAGAGAGTTCCGATTTCAGGGTTTATAACTTTATATTGGTTTTCGAAAGTGAAAATAATAATTGCAGAAATTTGTTCAAAATTCAAACACAGAGATTGCAATATTTAGGGGCGTTAGAGTATGTATATAAAAGGCTTCCATAGATAGATAAATAGCAGCAACTCTGTTATTCATATCATATTCTTCGATCTTCCCTTTCTTCAAGGGAAATTATTCACCTGAAAACTAAAGTAGAACTTTACATACAATTGCGCATAGTAAACCCCACTTAAGCTACTCTATCTTTTTTTAGTTACTTAATCTCACCGTACTGCACTTTTTTAATACCAATGTTAACAAAGTTTCATGAAGATAAGTAACAATTCTAATAAATTTTAATGAAGATAAGTAGTACTTGTCTGAATTATTGGCATACACCACCCCTGCTCCTGCTCTGACGCTGTGGGGGGGGGGGGGGGGGTGTGTTACATGTGTACATGTCGGACACATCTGGTTAGCTAAAATAAAGGATGATGCTTGACATAATAATTAGTTTGGATTTTTTCTAAATAGTATTATATAACTTGGCAGCCAATGCAAGTAACCTTGTTGTACTAATATTGGGTCATCTTGCTCATTATTTTAGAAAACATTCTAGCATAAATCCCAGTGGCCGGCCCGCCTCCTCTTCCTCCGCCTTAGCCGCCCGCCCTCCGTTGGATGACCCATAGATGCACGCTCGTGCTCCGCACCCGCCTCGCGTGCACATGTCGTGTTTACAACTCATGTCCTGGAAATGATCGATATTGGATCTATAGGTCATTGGCTGAAAATGATGGATAGTAAAAGGAAAAAAATATGGTGATGCCAACACACGGTTCAAGTACGACGAAGATCTATGGTTAGGGATTTGAGTACTGATCGATGCAGGCAGCAGGAATTACAGACTTTACAGTATTGGGCTGAAATGATAGGTGTAGAGGAATTAGAGCCCAGTGAGAGTTCCAGTTTCAGGGTTTATATTGGTTTTCGAAAGTAAAAATAATAATTGCAGAAAATTTGTTCAAACAGAGATATTGGAATTTATAGGGGCATTACAGTATGTATCTAAAAGGCTTTCATAGATAGATCGATAGCAGGAACTTCACAATGCTCTGTTATTCATGTCATATTCTTAGATCTTCGCTTTCTTCAAGGGAAATTATTCACGTGAAAGGTAAAAGAACTGTACATACAATTGCACATGGCAAACCCCACTTAAGCTTCTTTATCTTTTTTTAGTTACTTAATCCCACAGTACCGTATTTTCTAATAGCAAATCAGCAATGTCAACAAAGTTTCATGAAGATAAACAATGTTTTTAATCAAGCTTCATGAAAGATCAAGAATACACTTGCTTGAATTATTGGGCCCCATCCTGTTTATTTTTTTCAATAATTTCTACTACCTCCGGTCCGATAAGATTGTCGTGGAAACAATACTAAGTGTGTACAAATTTCTAAACAGATCACGACAATCTTTGTGGATCGGAGGGAATAACATAAATCCAGTGGCCCACCTCCTCTTTCTCGGTTGGAGGATGTCTTTCTCTGTTTGAGGATGACGAATATAGACGCCTGCTCGTGTTCTGCCACCTGCCTCACCACACCACGCCTCGCGAGAGCACGTCGTGTTCGTGCTCGTGTTCGTGCTCTGGATCTATAGTTCTTTCGGCTGAAAATGATGGATCGTAAAGGGGGAAAAAATATGGCGACGCCAACACAGTTCAAGTACAACGAATAAGATCTATGGTTAGGGATTTGAGTACTGATCGATGCAGGCAGCAGGAGTTACACTCGAGTACTTATGTAATTTACAACCCATGTCTACCCTGCAATTAAGTTGCATCGCCTGTCGTTTGCACGCCCTGGATCTGGAGTATGTTCTTGCAACTAGAGATCACGACCTATCACGCGGCGTCCAGGTACCTGGTGTGAAGTGAGATCCATGGTACAGCACGGCTAAATCACTCGCGGTCGGCATGCACACCACCCCGCCATACATACGTAGTAGACATACATATCATCGATAGCTAGCTACCGGAGCCCGCCCGTGTTTCGATTTGAAAGCTAAGAGCGTGCGCGCGAGCGAGCGGATCGACATGCGGACTCGCGGCTGGGCGATGGTGCAGGAAGCGATGGCAGCGGAGGCGGCGGCGAAGGTGTCGGAGGCGGGGAGCCTGGCGAGGCGTCACGGCCACGCGCGCGTGACCCCGCTCCACGTCGCCAGCGCCATACTCTCCTCGGCCTCCTCCACGCAGGCAGCCGGCGGCCTCCTCCGGCTGTCCGGCCACCCGCTCCGGCACGAGGACCTCAAGGTGTCCTTCCACGACGCGCTAAGCCGCCTCCCGGCGGCCTGCCCCGTCGTTGACGCTGGCCCGCTGGATCTGTCTAATGCCCTCGTCGCCCTGCTGAAGCGCGCGCAGACGTTCCAGCACCAGCGTTCCGCGCGAGGCGGCCGGCGGGGCAGGCGGCGCCGGAAGGTGGCCTCCGCCAAGATCGAGCTGGATCAGCTCGTCGCCTCCATCCTCGACGACCCGAGCGTCCACCGTGCCATGCGCAAGGCCGCCTCCGGTTCTCAGGTCAAGCGCAACGTGCTGGTCGAGCAGTCAATTCAGGCTAGGGCTGGAGCAGCGACATCCTCTGCTGGAACCGTCCGTGGAGTTCTCGGAAGGCCAGTTGCCGTAAACGACACCTGCCACAGCTGGTAGGGTTCACTGCTGGCACATGCTTTAATATTCTGACTGGCTTACCTTTTTCATGCGCACGGTTCGCTGAAGTTAATGAGACATATACTTAGCAGGACGTACTATAGTCAGTGCATCATGAAATATATTCACCTCAAATTGCACATGATTACCTATGCAGTTTTTGTTTTAAGCGCGCAATTTGATTTAGCAATTTGATTTAGCGACATACTCCCTCTGTCCAAATTACTCCGACCGTTCCATTCTTTTTTTACAAATATAGACAACATGTGCAAAACCTAAAACATCTTTTTTTTTTTGCGGGCACTAAAACATCTTATGTTGTGGGATGGAGAAGTATTTACACACATTTGACTAGAAATGAATGTATCTAACTAAACAAGTATAGATACATCTGTATTTGGACAAATCTAAGTACATGTAACTGCAACTTGCTTTCCGTACATGCTATATATATGCATGAATATTAGTACTGATAACTAATATGGACATGCAAGTTATGTAACCTATGGCACACGTAGATCATGGCTAAGCCAAATGTTGCATGTTTGGATCTCAGCGAATCTCGCTGCATGAAGCTCAACCTACTTCTAACATTTGATTTCAATTAGGGATCATGGAACTCAAGCAAGAACAAGAGAGGGGTTGTCGACCTTTGTTGGCCAGTGCCGTGTAACCACCGAGAGGGCGAGCCTTCCTTCGTGGTTCCGCCGTCACCAAGATGCAATCCATACATGCCACAACACTAGTATTCAGGTACGTACGTATACACTGAGGTTTATAAAAAATTCGATCTTACTGAAGATCAGCAAACTCATGTGAAAATGCATGATCTAGGGAATATGAACGATGCGCATAAGTAGCCTTTCACCTTTTGCTAACTCGAGTTGAACATTGGCAATGCAGCCTACCTGCCGACAGAAAAAGTTCGCCGAACTCTCCGCGACAAACTTTAAGATCATGTGCCAGGCACTTGAGCAGCGCGTCCCACAGCACCGCAATATCATCGCCGGCATAGCGACCACCGTGCTCTTGTGCCGATCTGGCATGATGAGGAGGGCGAGGAGTTCGACCTCGTCGACGACTTGGTTGCTCTTCCAAGGGAAAGATTACGACGGCAAGAAGTCAATGGCCCGGGAGCTCTCAAAGCTCGTATTTGGTTCCTACACCGAGTTTTCCTTGGTGAACTCCAGCGACACCGGAAGCCTCGCCCTCAAGACGAAAAGCTCAGGAGATAGTGTCATGGGAACATTGTTGGAAGCGATCCTAGAAAACCCTCACCGTGTTGTCTTTATCGACGGCATCAACCAACTTGATTACGAGTCAGAAATCGAAATCAAGAACTTGATTGCAACGGGGAGAATCATTGGGTGCAATGGCAGCGACATGGTCAACTTGGAGGACGCCATCGTGGTGTTAAGCTCAGTTGAAGCGTCCAGCTCGGGGACAGTTGCTTCCTTCCCTCTGGTGAATCGAGGAATTATCAATAGGCAAAACCGCAAGATGGAGAAGGCAGTGGAATCACGTCCTTTTAGCTTGGATTTGAACGCTTGCGCGGAAGATGTGAAAGAGGAGGAAGATAATACGGTCGGCAATAATGCTGGGATTATGAGTGTTGTGGATGGTGTTTTCCGTTTCGATTAGGGGAACATTTTTCACTTGTATTTGCTTCTAAGTTCTAATCAGCTCTTAAGTCTAACCCGCTGACTGTATCAGTTTCTTGTTTCTGTTTCCCTTTCGTCTTTTATATTATTTTTCCTAGTCATATTGTTTCATTGTCTAACTGTGTCTTGGCTTGTACGTGTGTGATATAATATATCTTCAGATTTGTGCACTACCCCCTCCTTCCCCAAATTTTGACCAAGTATATTTACAAAACGTGAAGATTTAAATTATCACTAGATCAAAATGTGAAAATTTACAATACCAAATAAACATCAGTAGATCCACACCATATATAAGATATGTTTTCATAATATATTTATTCAATATTTTAGTTGTTGATATTTACTTCAATATGTTTTGGTCGAACATAGATTTAATTGAATTTATGACAGAAGTTATACGTCGTCTATTTAAGGACGGGGGAGTAGTGTCCAATCTCATCCATCATTTCTTGTCAAATCTGGTTAGGCAGTCCCTTTCTCATTACCTCTCACATGGGAAAACCAACACCAATATAGATTGGCAATGCCACACAATTACTTATGCCATTTGTCACTATGTATGGGTGGGCGATGGGGTGTGACATCACACGGTTTAAAAACCGGGTTTGATGGTTAAACCTTCGCACATGATTCAGAAAATTTAATCGTGCACGATTGCCCATGTATTCAACAAAAAAATTCAAATTAAATCGTCTAAATTTCTTTGAGATCGGACAAGTTCATCGTGTCTGTTTGTAAATTACCACACATAGTTTTATTTACTAAATTTTATGTCTTAGTTATATTATTGCACATGTTTAATCAAATTGAATTGTGTGCTATCAGTCCCTGGTGAATTGGAAGGTGGGTTGCGCACACCTATTGGCATTGCCCAAAATTTAACAAATCATTACAACATAGTAGCAAAACTCAGTAAAAATTGAGGATTTCGGACAACATGTGTACATATATATCTACATTGTGACATAGTTTCCATTTCTGGCTAGGTATACAAATGATAAAGATCCACAAAGAAGATAATTTAGTTTTTTTGTTACGTCGTTGTCCACATGATAGATTCTGAAGGATATCGAGTTATCACCGTCTTCCCAAGATTCTCGCAGTTCTCTGTTCAGAACCTTCAGTTGTCTCCTTTTGTCACCATTGTGATATTTTGGTAACATTATACAAGACACTTAACTAAAATTGTGTCTTATGAGTGCACCAAAATATCACAAAAGCGACGGGTTGGAGGCAACCTATGGATTGCATTGTAGTGTTTCTCGCATGTTTAAATATAAATAAAAATCGATTTAGTTATATTCTTACAAAAATAATATCGATTAGGTGGCCACAACATATAAACATTTGTTGTTTCAAAAGCACAGAATAAGTGTACATGAAAGAGAGACACTTAAAACCCATGATCATGTGCGCGGCCTGGTCCCTCACACTGACAACATCAACCGCTGATTTACCGATGTGAAAATATAAACACAGAAAAATAAAATAAAATAAAATAGACTCGAGTGCAAATGATTAGTGGACTTACCAAAAGTTATACGGTTGTCGAGAATCCACCAATGCATGCTCAAAGAAGAAACACACCTACATTTATGGGGTTTAGGGAAATACATTTGTATATTTAGTTTGTCTATGATGGGTTGCGGGAGTGACATAATACCTAAACTTACTTTGCAAATTATTGCATGAGTTTACAGCTATGGTTAGAGCTACAGAGTTTACTTTACTGCTATGGATAGATTTATCTTAATTACTTTTTGTATTTGCAGATGCTTACAAAGAGAGTGTAATCATAAGTATGTTTCTTGTCCAAGTAAGGACAATATATTACCATAGGCTCATACACACAACACTTATCAAAACAATGAAAGTTAATCAATGGATCTTGGTGAAAGTTACCAACACAAAGGAAGATTTAAGTTTCAGCATTTGCTTCAACTTTCAACATATTTATCTCATGGATATTGTCAACACAAAGTAGCATAATTAGTCTAATATGCTAACATATAACAATTCTTGTACCAAAGTTGACACTAGTGTTTGCTTGTGGAGAATAGACAGGAGTAGGAAAACTGACTCAACATAAAAGTAAAAGAAAGGCCCTTCGCAGAGGGAAGCAGGGATTATGTCATGTGCTAGAGCTTTTTAGTTTTTGAAATCATATAGAGAGTAAAAATATATTTTGAGAGGTGCATGTTAATGGTCAACGAATGGTAGCAAACAATACAGTATTACCCCTGCCAACCAGACTTTTTAAGAGCGGCTCCCATTGAGAAACGTTATTTCTGTAGCAAGCAGATCATTCCTCTTTTCTCCTTTGTTTACACATGCAGATGTTTGACTGAATGCTCAGGAACAAAATGTGAGGAGAGTTTATGATGAAAGTTGTAAATTAAGGGGGCTGGGCACCCCGCTGCCAGCTCTTTTTGCAAAATTATAGATAAGCAGATATAAGCTGCTAGTCTGGAGTAAAGTCTGATTGACAAGTGTAATAAAGATGATCTACTACTTCCTCATGAGCTGGTAAACAGAGACACAAATAAGAAGTAGTAACAGTTTTGAATATTTTAAAGGTAGCACATGACAAATTTACTTGGAGTGGCAAGAAAATACCACACATATAGGTAGGTATGGTGGACACAGATGGCATGGATTTTGGCTCAGGGTTTTGGATGCACGAGAAGCATTCCCTCTCAGTACAGAGTTTAGGCTAGCAAGTTTATTTTAAGCAAACACATGACGTCAACCGGTATAAAAAGAACCATATGATGAACATATAAGAAAAACTATAAGACTTCACATTGTCTTCCTTGTTAACCAAAGCATCCTCTTAACCAGAAAATATCTAGACTTTCGAACTACCAATTATGCAAAATCAAATAACTTCAAGGTTTAACGGTAGTTCTTCACTAATGAGCCTTTACTTACATGATACACAAGTTTAAACATTACTTACTTGATAACTCAAAACAATTGAAAATTATCAAGTTACTCAAAACAAATGATCTACAAGACTATGTAAGCATTTTCTTTATACCATTACCACATGCATAGCATTTTCTATTCCAACCAAACACCAATCAATTTTTTTAACAACTCTCCAAACAAATATAAGTGAAACAAGAGAGTACTTTCTTCCAAGAAGTAATAGCTCTGAATAAGAGATACATGAAAAACAAGAGCTAGAAGCATAGCAGCGCTAGATAAGAATACTCAACAAATATAAGTGAAGAATAGAAGTATTCTAATGAAAAAGCGGAGCGTGTCTATCTCCCAAACAAGAGTGCTAGGGTCCAACTAGTTATGACCAGAGAACAAAACATAAACAAACTGAAAATAAAACACACAGACGCTCCAAGAACAGCACTTAAAATGTGAAGAAATAAATATATAGTCTCACTAGAGATGACCTGATAATTTGTCGATGAAGAAGGGGATGCCTTGGGCATCCCCAATCTTAGACGCTTGAGTCTTCTTGAAATATGTTGGGGAGGTCTAGGGGAGCCTCCCCAAGCTTAAGCTCTTCACTCTTCTTGATCTTATTTTATCACCCTTCTCTCTTAATACTTGAAAACTTTCTTCACACCAAACTCAGAGTAAACTTCATTAGAGGGTTAGTGCATCAAATCATAATCTCACTTGGTTCTGTAAAGACACATTATAAACATCATTTTAAACATTAGCTACTGTTTACTAGCCTTATGTGAAGCTCTTCCACCTTTAAACAATTTCACTTAACACTTGTAAAAGAGAGAATGCAAAACTAGACAGAATCTGTCAAAACCAGAACAGTCCGTGAAGACGAATTTTTTCGAGGCACTTACGTCGCTCAAATCAGAAAATGCTGAACTAACGAAAGATAGGTAAAAAGCTCAGGCTTCTGCACAACAATTTGCAGATTAAAATACTGTTCTGTGATTTTTCACGAATTTTTACCGTGAGGCACAGAAATCTGTTTCTGGATCGCAAACTAAATTTTTAGTGCTATCTTGCTATTAGAGGCTCTTCTTGGCACAACAAAATGAAAAATAAAATATACAAAAGAAATGTTACAGAAGTAAGCTAATTCCCTGACTCAATAAAATAAAATAACAGAAAATAAAATGTGTTGCCTCCCATGAGCCCTTTTCTTTAACGCCTTTTAGCTAGGCACAAAGCATGAATCAAGTATTATAAAGAGTGGAAACATCAAAATCATAGCTTGTTCGAACAATAGAATCAAAAGGTTGTTTTATACTCTTCCTAGGAAAGTGTTCCATACCTTTCTTGAGTGGGAATTGAAATTTAATATTACCTTCTCTCATATCAATAATAGCACCAACAGTTCTAAGAAAAGGTCTTCCCAAAACAATAGGACAAGAGGATTTGCATTCAATATCTAAAACAACAAAATCAACATGAACATAATTATTGTTAACCATAATAAGAACATCATCAATCCTACCCACAGGTTTCTTCATAGTAGAATCAGCAAAATGAACATTCAAATAACAATTTTCTAATGGTGCTAGATCAAGCATATCATAAAGTTTCTTAGGCATAACAGAAATACTAGCACCAAGATCACACAAGGCATTGCAATCAAAATCATTCACTCTCATTTTAATGGTGGGTTCCCACCCATCTTCTAACTTTCTAGGAATAGAAGCTTCATGTTTAAGTTTCTCTTCCCTAGCATGAATAAGAGCATTAGTAATATGCTTAGTAAAAGCCATGTTTATTTTACTAGCATTAGGATTCTCATCTAACTTTTGCAAGAACTTAATAACTTCAGTGAGATTACAACCATCGAAATCAAAATTATTATCATCAAAAGTAATGTGACCATTATCTCCTATACCTCGAAAAATTTCAGCACTTTTATCTGTAACAGTTTTAGTGCTATCAAGCAATTTAGAACTATTTTCAACCAAGGTAGAGATCTCCCCAATTTTAATTTTCTAATTACTAGCATGATTAGGACTTGTAGGTAATTCACTAGTGCACACGGTTTTAACATTTTCAGTAGTAGAAATAGTGCAAACTCTAGCAATCCTACCTTTTTCAGCAATTTCAGCTTCTTTTTCATCTCTTTCCCACCTAGCATGCAACTCGGCTAGCATCCTAACATTGTTATCAATTCTAATTCATATAGCATTGAGAGTTTTGCTCTCTTTAACATCATGAGGCATACACTTTATTTTAAAAAACTCAACATCAAGCACAAGATTATCAACTTTAGAAGCAAGACCTTCAAGTTTCCCTAGTTTTTCCTCAACAGTTTTATTAAAAGCAGTTTGTGTACCAATAAAATTCTTAAGCATAACTTCAACATCAGAGGGCACTGATGACGTGGAAACGCACATTCGTTGGGAGACCCCAAGAGGAAGGTATGATGTAGTCAGCAGCAAGTTTTCCCTTGAATCTACCAAGGTTTATCGTACCAGTAGGAATTGGGAGAGCTTCAGAAAGGTGTCAGCGGCGCCGTTTATGATTACTGACGTGGACCTGCACACAACACAATCAAAGTACTTTGCCCCAAGGAAACAGGAAGATTGTCAATCTCCCGGGCTTGCTGAATACAAAGGATTAAATGTATGGTGTGGAATATGATGATGAACACAAAAAGGAACAACGAGGAAACTGCAGAAACCCTCCCGAACTAGGGTTGACGATGATGGTGGCGTCGGAGCTTTTCGTGGATTTTCGCTTGGGTGTCTAGGGTTTCCCAAATAGATGTGATTTATAGGCGAAAGGGCGGCGTCGAAGGGCACCCGAGGGCACCAGGCGGCCTGGGGGCGCGGGCCCACCCTAGGCCGCATCGTGGGCCCGCCTGCCTCCCCCGGCTGCCTCCTGGGCTTCTCCTTCGGGTTGCTGCTTCGTCTCGGTCCAGAAATAAATCAGTTAAATTGGCGTCCGATTCCAAGAATATTTCCGGAAGAGTTTTTCTGAAACAAAAAGACAGCAGAAAACACGAACTGGCACTGTGGCATCTTGTTAATAGGTTAGTCCCATAAAATGCATAAAAATGATATTAAGTGTAAGATAAACATGTGGTAATCAATATATAACAGGCATGGAACATCAAAAATTATAGATAAGTTTTAGACGTATCAGGCACACTCTTATTATTGTTGTAGGAATTACCATAAGCATTGCCACTATTAGAAGGATAGGGCTTATAATTACTATTACCAAAGTTGTTCCTATAAGCATTGTTGTTGAAATTATTATTTTTAATGAAGTTCAGATCAACATGCTCTTCTTGAGCAACCAAAGAAGCTAAAGGAACATTATTAGGATCAGCATGAACTTGATTATTTGCAAGCATAGACATAATAGTATCAACTTTATCACTCAAGGAAGAGATTTCTTCAACAAAATTTACCTTCTTACCTGTTGGAGCTCTTTCGGTGTGCCATTCAGAATAATTTACCATCATATCATCTAAGAGCTTTTTTGCTGCACCTAAAGTGATGGACATAAAGGTACCTCCGGCGGCCGAATCCAGCAAATTCCTTGAAGAAAAATTTAATCCTGTATAAAAGGTTTGGATGATCATCCAAATAGTCAGTACATGAGTGGGGAAATTCTTTACCATTGCTTTCATTCTTTCCCAAGCTTGAGCGACATGTTCATTATCATATTGCTTAAAATTCACAATGCCACTTCTCAATGATATAATCTTAGCAGGAGGGTAATATTTTCCAATAAAAGAATCTTTGCACTTAGTCCATGAATCAATACTATTTCTAGGCAAAGATAGCAACCACTCTTTAGCACGTCCTCTCAAGGAGAAAGGAAAAAGTTTCAGTTTTATAATGTCACCTTCTACCTCTTTATACTTTTGCATGTCACATAGTTCAACAAAATTATTAAGGTGAGCAGCATCATCAGTACTAACACCAGAAAATTGCTCCTTCGTAACAAGATTTAACAGTGCAGGTTTTATTTCATAAAACTCTGCTTTTGAAGTAGGTGGAGCAATAGGTGTGCATATAAAATCATTGTTGTTTGTGCTAGTGAAGTCACACAACTTAGTGTTCTCAAGATTACTTATTTTAACAAAATTAAAAACAAAACAAAATAACAAACCGAAATTAACTAAATGCAGGATTTTTTTTGTGTTTTTTGATTTTTAAAAGCAAACAAGATAAAATAAAATAAACTAAGCAAGACAAAAACAAAGTAATGAGATTCAAAGTGTGAGACTCCCCTTGCTGTAGCCTCTTGACTCCCCGGCAACGGCGCCAGAAAATGTGCTTGATGACGTGAAAACACACGTTCATTGGGAGACCCCAGGAGGAAGGTATGATCTAGTGCAGCAGCAATTTTCCCTTGATATCTACCAAGGTTATCAATCCAGTAGGAGTCCAAAGTGCTTCAGAAGGTTGTCAACGGCACCAGAAAATATGGCACGGCGCAATGTCAGATGATTTGGTGGTTGATGTGGACCTGCGCACAACACAATAAAACTACTTTGCCCCAACGAAACAGGAATGTTGTCAATCTTCCCGGCTTACTGAATACAAAGGATTAAACTTATGGTGTGGAGAATAATAATAAATTCAGAAATTAATAGAGAACAGATGATTGCAGTTGGTGTTTTTATCAGTGTAAAAGAATGGACCGGGTCCACAGTTCACTAGTGGTGTCTCTCCATAAAAGATAACATGCATGTTGGGTAAACAAATTACAGCTGGGCAATTGACAAATAGCAAGCGCATGACAATGCAATATATGACAAGATAGTTTATTGTAGTATTTATTGGGCATTACAACATAATACATGGACCGCTTAACAGCTGCATCCATGCCTAAATAATCCACTTTCGGGATAGCATTTGTGTCTCCTGTTAGTATTAAGTTGCAAACAACAGATTATTGCATTAAGCAAAGTGTGTAATGTAAACAAACGCATTAGACTTAACAGAGTACCCTTAAGCTAAGCATTAGTTATTTTATCCCTAGTGGCAACAGCACATCCACAACCTTGGATGTTCATGGTGGTCAACTCATTCTAAAGAAGAACAAGTACCACCCCAAGCCTTCCTTTATCAAGAGATCACCTCAAAAGGCTCTTGTGGCATCCACACAAGAGGAGTACGAGTCCGGAGGCGAGGAGGATAATGACTCAAGTGAAAAGGTAGGAATGGCGGCTCTTGCAATGGGAAATCTTCCTCCTTCATTGGCACCCCTCTTCTCCGCTCCTAACGACGACAAGATCTCCAAGCCTATGTGCCTTATGGCCAAGGAAACAAAGGTGAAATCCCCACCTAAAAATGTTATCTCCTCTAACCCATCTCTATTGGATTGTGTTGAGAATGTAGGGAAAAATGAAGGAGAGGACAAGATTACTCTCTTTGTGAGCAAGCTCCAAGGTCCAACCAAGAAAATGGTTGAGGCTCTCATGTATCAATATGGAGAAGCCAAGAACCTCCTTGAGGAAAAGGAGGTTAGGATTTGTGAGCTCGAAGGGCATGCATGTGATCATGCCGATAAAATTGGTGAGCTAGAGGATCAACTTGTTGAGGAACAATTGTTCCGGGAGCAACTTGAGGAGACACAAGCCAAGGATCTATCCAAGGCAAAAGAAACTCGTGAAACCTCTATTCAAATTGCGAGTGATCTAAAAATTAAAAATGAGGAGCTTGTAGAGAGTCATAACAAACTCTTTGAGAGTTTTGAGCAACTTAGGGAAACCCACAAGGTGACCTCAAGTGAGCTCACTAGCTCAAGGAGTCATATGCTAAATTACAAGCTCAATACATCTATGCTAGCTTCACCACACCTCATAATGATAAAGATGCAAATGCTTGTACCTAACCCTTTATGTGTGAAGGCATCTCTTATTGAGGAGAACACTAGGTTGAAGGCCCAACTTGAGAAGGGTCTAGCCACTTGTATCCAAGGGGAGAAGAACCTCAATGATCTTTTGAGCAATCAAAAGGGAGTGGTTGGCAAGGAAGGACTTGGGTTTACACCTAAGTCCAAGAAGGTCAACAACAACAAGAAGAATAATCCTACTTCCCCTTCCAAAGATATTGTTTTTGTGAAGGAGGGGGAGTTGGCCAAGACGAATGTCAACCCATTGTGAGTGGTGATGCCACTAGGGGCAATGCCACTCACAATGACTTTGCGGGAAAATACAACCCTTCATATGTTCTTATGAAATCTAGAAATGGTTGTGTTTTTGCTAAATATGTTGGCACTTCATATGGAGATGATTATCACTATGCTATTTGGGTTCCAAAGACCCTTGTGACTAACAAAAGAGGACCCATTCCAAAATGGGTACCTAAATCAAAGACTTGATTTCTTGTAGGGCTTTTCTTCCGGTGGATCTTCATGGCTCATTGATAGTGGGTGTTCATCTCATATGACCGGAAGCAAAGAATGGTAAAGGCTTATTGAAACAATTACTCACATTCTCTCATGTCACCGTTGGGAACAATGCAAGACTTAAGGTATTGGGATATGGCAAGGTAGTGATCACTCGGAGTTATCCATTGAGAAGGTCCTCCTTGTTGAATCCCTTTCATATAATTTACTTTCCGTTGGTCAATTATGCAATGCCTACACCGTTATCTTTAATAAATACCACGTGACCATCCTTTTCACACAATCTCTTAAAGTAGCCTTTGTTGGATTTCGTGAGAACGGTTTGTATGTGGTCGATTTCTCGAAAGAGACCACTCAAATTGCCACGTGTCTAATGGCTAAATCCGACAAGGGTTGGCTTTGGCATCGCCGGCTAGGCCATGTCGGTATGAGAAATTTACAAACTCTTGTAAAGGGTGGACACGTGGTAGGACTAACCGATGTTAATTTTTCCAAAGATCGTCCTTGTAGTGCTTGCATAGCCGGAAAGATGCATGAAAAGAATCACCCCAAGAAGACCATTATCTCCACTAAGAGGCCTTTGGAGCTCCTTCATATGGATCTCTTTGGGCCTCCCACATATGATAGTCTTGGTGGCAAGAAATATTGTTTGGTGATTGTGGATGATTATTCAAGATATTGTTGGACTTTCTACATCAAGAGAAGAGTGAAACTCAAAAGATATTCATTGACTTTGCAACCCTAGTTCAACGCCAATATGACTCCAAGATTTTGGCAATAAGAAGTGACAATGGTACGGAGTTCAAGAATTACACTATGGATGATTTCCTAAGTGGGGAGGGCATTCAACACCAATATTCCGCTGCATATACTCCCCAACAAAATGGTGTCGCCGAAAGGAAGAACCGCACTCTTATTGATATGGCAAGAACTATGTTGGCCGAATTTCATTCCCCATACAACTTTTGGGCCGAAGCCATCAACACCTTGTCACTACTCAAACCGGCTCTTCTTTCGTCCTCTCATGGAAAAGACACCATATGAACTCCTCACCGGTAAAAAGCCAAATGTATCTTACTTTCGAGTCTTTGGTTGCAAATGCCATGTTTACATTAAAGGTTGCAAAATTGCTAAATTTGAATCTAGATCTTTTGATGGTATTCTTGTTGGATATGCCGCAAACTCTCATGCTTATAGGGTCTACAACATATCCACCGGTGTGTTGAAGAATCTATGAATGTGGAGTTTGTCGAGGATAATGGCTCCCAAGCGGGCATATTGATCATGATGATGTAGGTGATGATGCTCCATCTCAAGCCATAAGAACTATGGGATTGGAGAACTTATTCCTATTGAAGAACCTATTGTTGATACTCAAGAAGAAGGAACAAGTTCTACTCAAGTTGAGCCATCCACCTCAACAATTGATCAAAAACTATCCAAGAACAAGATCTTCACACATGATCAAGAAATGGTCAAGACCCACCCAACTCTAGTGGTGAACAAGAACATAATGAACCCACAACTCCAAGAACTCCACTTAGGGTTGACCATGAACAAGATGAAGGCAATGATGAAGATATTTGTGTTGGTGAAACAATTGGTCAAGCCATGGAACGCCGGGTCATCCGGCGTGCATCAAAATTGGATTTCAACAACACTTCAAAGAAAATATCCTTGGGAGTATCGTAGGGTGTGTCCACACGCAATCAATTATCTAACTTTTGTGGTCATGTCTCTTGTTTGTCTAGCTTAGAACCTCTCAAGGTATATGATGCTCTTGAAGATATGGATTGGGTTGCGGCTATGCATGAAGAGTTGAACAACTTCGAGCGCAACAAAGTGTGGTCATTAGTTGAAAGACCCAAAGACACATGCCATAATGTCATTGGAACCAAGTGGATATTTAAGAACAAGCAAGACTCACATGGTCAAGTCATCCGCAACAAAGCAAGATTGGTTGCACAAGGCTACACCCAAATCGAAGGAGTCGACTACGGTGAAACCTATGCCCCCGTTGCTAGACTTGAATCCATTCGCTTACTAATTGCTTATGCATCTACTCATAAATTCTTATATCAAATGGATGTTAAAAGTGCTTTCTAAATGGTCCACTAAATGAATTGTGTATGTAAACAACCTCCGGGTTTCGAAGACCCTAAATTTCCTAACCACGTCTACTTACTACATAAGGCTCTTTATGGGCTCAAGCAAGCTCCACGTGCTTGGTATGATCATCTCAAGGAGTTCTTAGTAGACCGTGGCTTTGAAATTGGGGTAATAGATCCCACCTTTTTACAAAAAGGATAAATGGAGAGTTTTTCGTATGCCAAATATATGTTGATGATATTATCTTTGGTTCTACTAACCATGAATTTAGTGATCAATTCTCAAGCTAATGACCAAGGAATTTGAGATGTCCATGATGGGAAATTGAATTATTTTCTTGGCTTTGAAATCCACCAATTTCGAGAAGGAACATTCTTATGTCAAGCCAAGTATATTAAGGACATGCTCAAGAAATTTGATATGAACAATGCCAAGCCATATAAGTTTCCCATGGACTCCAAGGCGGATCTTCACTTAGATCCGGATGGTAAGGAAGTTGATCAAAAGCTTTATCGTTCTATGATTGGATCTTTGCTTTACCTTTGTGCATCTAGACCGGATATTATGTTTAGTGTGGGTATGTGTGCAAGATTCCAATCAAGTCCTAGGGAAAGTCATGAAACCGCGGTTAAAAGGATTCTAAGATACTTGATGGATACTCCTAACTATGGTCTTTGGTACCCCATGGACAAGCTTTGATCTTGTAGGTTATTCGGATGCGGATTGGGCGGGTTGCAAAATGGATAGAAAATCAACTTCGGGTACTTGCCAATTCCTTGGTAGGTCCTTGTGAGTTGGTCTTCAAGAAGCAAAATTGTGTGGCCTCGTCCTCCACCGAAGCCGAATACATTGCCGCCGGAAGTTGTTGTGCACAATTATTATGGATGAGGCAAACTTTAAAGGATTATGGTGTCATTTGTGACAAAGTGCCTCTTTTATGTGACAATGAAAGTGCCATCAAAATTGCTCACAATCCGGTTCTTCATGGGAAGACCAAGCATATTGAGATCCGGTATCATTTTATTCGAGATCATGTTGAGAAGGGTGATATTGCAATCAAGTATGTCAACACCAAGCATCAACTCGCCGATATGTTCACAAAGCCTCTTGGTGAAGCAAGATTCAAGGAGTTGAGAGGAGAACTTAATGTGGTGGACATAAGCAATTGGACTTAGTGGATTTCTTGCATACCTACCCATATTAGACGATAGTTATTTGGTGTAGATGTAGGCATGGACATAGGGGGAGTGCAGCTCAATTCATGAGTTAACACTTCCCCCATAATGCGCAAATAGACAATTCTTGCATAATAGTCACTTATGTGATCAAATGTGCTTCAAAGATGAGTTTTGATTTTGAGCCCAAGATATATCTTCGCGGCGTCAAGTCATAAATACTCAAACATGGTGGCTAAGGCCACCGCCCTCCTCACTCTTGAGGAGTCGGATCTATATGGATTTATTTGGGTACTAGACCCTTATTTTGCTTTTTGAGAAAAACACTTGGTATTGGCTTTTATTGTTTGCATCTTGCAATTTCCAAGCGTGTATCCACTTATCAGTGACAAAGTTCTCAACCTAAGCCACAACTTATCTAAAGACCCTGCTCTTCTTGCCACATTCATGTCCACATACAAAATTCTGGCATTTTTGGTCTTGGCGGGCCGGAAACTCTGGCCATGCCGGAGTCTCCGCCCCTTTACACCGGAATCTCCGGCCTGGGGTGGTATCGCTGAAATCAAAAGGGGATCGGGGTGGAGAGCAACCTCAGAGTTGTTTTCTTCTCCACCCGACCCTAACCTCCACCCCCACCGCCGCCTCGACCAAGGTGTCGCCCCGGCCGCCCTCCACCGCCGGGATCCGCTGTGCCGCCGGCCCCTCGCCCTCTCCATCGTTGGGGACCCTTCTCCCCACCGTTTGGACTCAACCATGAAGGACACCGGAAAGAAAAGGACCAAGTCATCCACCTCATGCTCCTCCAAGAAAGAATAAGATACAGTCAGGGCACCGCATGGACTATAATGAAGAAACTTGTGTGTACGTTCAGAGGTCTGTGGCTAGGCAGAACAAGAAAGATGCAGCTAGGGCTGCTCGTGAGCATGAAGCTTTCTTGAAGAGTGAACAAGAAAAGGAAACAAGATATGAGAAAATCACCACCTTGTCCGACATGCACAAAGATGAATTCCGTCATATGCGCAAGAGAGACATGTATGCACTGCCAAGAAACTCCACCAATGGTCATTATCACAGGAAAGAACAAGAGCTTATTCAAATAGAGAAATATGACACTTTGACCAAGTTTCCCGTGTGTCTCCAAAAGGTTGCCAACTTTGAATTCTTGGAGGCCAATCATTATTTTAATGATGCACTTTGGATTGCTAGGAAGCTTGGCTTGGAGCATCTCATGAGGACCCAACAAAACTATAGCATCCCTCTTGTGCAACAATTCTTTGCTACTCTTGTCATTGGCACTGAGGAGAACTTGCCTATGACTTAGATGACCGGGCCAACTAAATGTGAAGCCAACTTCGTCGACTTTGCTAGGGTGTTGGATTACCCTTTCTCCGGAGCAACTATCTCTATTGGTAAAAGGATGCATGTGGAAGGAATGGATCCCAACAAGAAAGGCCTTGCTCCTCTCTATATCAAGGGTGCGAAGGTTGGTGGCTCCAACCTTGCTACGCATGTTTCATGAGTCCATTGCTCCTCAAGCCGGAAACACCGATGCTCTTCGTGGGGGTTTGGTGAACCTTCTTTATCATGCTCGTCGTGTTCATCAAGCCGGTCCGGATGTTGACGGACAAGAAATTGATGTGATGCACTTCATCAAGTGTGAGATCTATCATGCTATGCTTGAACACAAGTCTCCGGTGTATGCTCCCTATGTGATGAAGCTCATCATTGACTGCGTGCCTGGACTTAAGCAAGATCACTTCACATTACACAGGGTTGGCCGCCTTCAAAAGATCTATGTCTCCGATAGTGCAAGTGGCAGCACCTCTCGTGTTCCTTATTATGATGATGAGGAAGAGATCCAAGAAGAGGCTCCAAGGGTTTGGAGGAAGAATGTCGATCCTCCTTCTCGTATGGGAAGTGGAAAAGTAAGGGTCAACAATGAAGTGCGTCACCTTACTTGGTGGCAAAAGACTATGTTGTGCATGAACATCAATATCCACAAGGAACAATATGTGGCATACAAGGAAAGAAAGCACACGCTCAAGATGCTTAAGGAGTTGAAGAAGAAGGACAGGGTTCCTCCCCCTCCCAATGCACCAGCATCTCAACCATTTGCTATCACTTTATCCTATAACTCTTGGTATGCGGATGAATTCCCTTGGGCTGATTTTGAGGATGTGTCCTCCATGCCGTCTTCTTCTCGCAACACTGGAAAAGCTCCAATGGTTATTGATCGTGCTGATGATGAGGAGGAGGAGTCTGATGCTGAGGAGGAAGGTCCTAAGGAGGCTCAGGGTGATGAGGAGTGGAGTGGCTCGAGTGATTATCATGGGTCGTGTAGCCTCGCTCCTTTTCCCTTTTTGGCGTCTTTTGATGCCAAAGGGGGAGAAGTGGTTCTATCTAGGATTTATCGGGGATTTGCATGGGTTGGTCAAAACGCAAGCTTTTGAACTTCATTTGCCTCTTATAAGCTTTTGTTTCATTTATCTTAGTTGGATTTTAATTCTATGGTTGTGAACTATCTCTAGCGTGTGGTAAGACATGCAATGCTTAGATTTATGTGTAATGTTAAAGACTAAGTTATATATCTCTATATCTTGTGTTTAGTCTTTTACATTCAAATTATCTTGTCTTACTCCATGTTGTGCAATTTCATCTTGATTATGATCTATTGTCATATGTTGCACATACTCTTGGCTTATAAACATAGGGGGAGTGTTGATCCTTGTTGTGTGGGCTCTATGTATTCAAATGCAAATTTATTACTCACATATCAAGGGGGAGCCCGCCTATATTTTACAAACCATATTTGCATCAACCATATCATACATATCCATTATATGCAAACTCCTTATGTTGTCATCAAACACCAAAAAGGGGGAGATTGAAAGGACATGTCTTCCCTAAGTTGTTTTGTGTGCTTGTTAACAACATAAGTTTGATCTTATCGTGTGCTAAAGTATTTTGGGTACAATTGTTGAAATGCACAAGACGGTGAGTGACCCCTCAAAAAAGAGAAAAGATCGAAGTCGGAGTCCCGAAGATTTAATTTATTGAGTCGTAGGGAAGTCATACTATTAAGGGGGGTTTACTCGTTGGAACGTTTGGGGAAATCATACTTGCACATACACAGTTTTTGCACCTAGATATTCCACAAAAATAATGGTGAAATAGTGTCTCAGGAATTTCTAGTAGCTGTTGGAAATCAACCCGGAAATTCTGGCGCTGCCCAGGCCGGAGGCTCTGAGAGTTTCTGGCTCAGGGCAGCCGGAGACTCCGGTCTCAGGTTTTCTGGACTGGGCGAAATTCACCAGCGCGTGGCGTAAGCTCTGGTGCCCAGTCCGGAGACTGGCCAGAGACTTTGGAAGTCTCCGGTCTGTGCAGAGACTCCGGCCCCCTCGTGGGGCGGAGACTCCGCCCAGGCCGGAGATTCCGGTCCTCCAGGCCGGAGACTTCATGGTTAATTTTCCTGCAACGACTCGAATTCGTGGAGCACTATATAAGGGCCTTCTCCTACCTTGAGAAGGGCACCACGACCAGAAATATCTCACCCACCATTGTTTCAAGCTTAAAACTCCTAGATCTCTCTCCCTACCCACTCAAACACCTTGTCCTTCTAGGACTTGGGAGAGTTGACCTAGATCTACACTTCCACCAAAGTGATTTGTTTTCCACATCCATTCCTTTGAGGAACTTGTTACTCTTGGGTTCGTTGGAACCCTAGACGGTCGTTGGTCGTTCTTGTGGCTTTGGGAGCCGCGGGGACTGATGCATGTAAAATGCATACATGAACTTTGCACTATTTTACTTATATTCAGTCATATTTGCATCATATAAGGGTTATATCACTGTTTTATAATGATTTTGGGAATATTTGATATGTTTCCTATTTTTTATGGAATTAACCCTGCGCAGGCAGAAAACCCTATTTCTATATTTTAATGTTTCAGGGACCCAAACGACGTCCAAATGACCTGCAAATTTATGAGCATCATTTTTTGGAAGGAACAAGACCTGGGAGCGAAAGAAGCAAACAAGAGGAGGCCCGAGGGCCCAGATGAGTGGGCCCACACGGCCCAAGTACCTGGCCGTGTGGGACCCCCCACTTTGGCCCTCGAGGCTCCGTTGTCGTCGATCTTTCCTCCACCGACTCCGTTTTGACCTAAAAATGCCTATAAAATAGTCTCCCGACGTTCTCTGGAGGAGCGCCGCAGAAACACAGAAACACCGAAACAGAGACCTGGAGCTGCAGATTGGAGGGGAAAACTCCGGCGGGGCGCTGCCGGCGTGGTCTCCATCTTCTCCAACGACTTCTCCACCGTCTCCATGATGAAGAGGGAGTAGTCCACCTCTGGACTATGGGTTTGTGGAAGTAACTTATGTATCTCTCTCTCTCTCGAGCTTCACTAATTAGTACCGTATGAGCTGCGAACATGATTACGGTCATCTATGTAATACCTTTGTGGTGGATCTTTTATGAGTTAATATATGTTTGAGATTGCAATGGTTTTGTTTCAGTTATGAAAATAGATGCATATTATGTACCCCGTTCTTATTTACTTGTTATGATCAAGCATGTTTATGAGAGCGTGTGAGGGGGAACGTGTGCATTAGTTGGAGTAACGGGGGGTGGCTAGTGCAGTGAACGTGAGAGAAAGTTCTGCGATCCACTTGGTGTTTTACCTTACTTTGTTGCCTCACTAGGGATAAAAAGAAATACCATGCTACCGGAGATGTGGTGTGACCATTGCCACTTCTCCATGACTAGATCTAGCATGTTCTTATTTTAACTTCATGTCATGATACTTATTGCTATACTCTGAGTTATCTTAATTACTGAGGTGTTATGATTTAGTTCGCATCTTGGTGGAGTATAAGAGAGACTAATAACCAAAAGGTCTCTATGTTAGGACGTGATGCCCATATAATTATAACTTGTCATTAAACTGTTGTGTTGCAATCTCATATGTCAACTCTAGTGTTCCATTGTCTACCACGTTATTAAAGAGAGAGTGCATTTGTGAAACCATGAACCCCGGTCCATTTTTAATCATAAGAAACACCTTTCCAACAACTTTTACCACTTTTCCATTTTCTGCCATTTAAAAATCCGAAAATACAAAAACACTTTTACATCTTGCATTCATCATAAAAACCCAAAAATATCATTTATCATTGCTACCACCATCCTTGCATATTTATTTACCACCATTGCATATTTATTTCTTGTTTGCATTGCATATTATCTTGATATCATTCTAACACCTTGTGCTTGACAACCACTAGGTGAGGTTGAGGACCAAAACATTTACTTTGTTTTGTAGGTAACCAAAAGAAGGATAGGAAAGATAAATCTTCACTACTGATTCCCCGAGAGTTCGATATTAAACCCTCGAGTCACCCTCGTGGGGAAAACACGTCTTCCACTTACTACACACTCTGCACTTGGAGTCTCAACCTAACCCATTTACTTTTCACGCAGGTAACCATGCGAAGGGCAGAAGTGTTTTCTGGCGCCGTTGTGGGTAACTACGTGAAGGGCCATCAAGACTGTTTTCTGGCGCCGTTGCCGGGGAATCATTGCTGAAAGGTTTATCCAAGGATATCTCACCAAGTCAACTTCATCACCAACTTGTGCTAACACCTAAGCTTGGGGAGGTTGCACCTACGTGAGCATCATCTTATCCATCTTTACCTTCAAAGCAATTTATCTTGTTTTGTCATTGTCTTGCATTTATTTCGGTTTGCATATTTATTTTCAGTTTTGCATAAAAAATTAAAAAACACATAAAAACTTTATTAAAATGGCTTCTAGTGTTGAAATGAACAATTTGGTCAATACTATGGAGAGTCGTTAATGGATGCTTGGTTTAGAATTAAGGGCATTAGTAAAAATGGTGTCAACAAATATACCCCTGCTACTTTGATAAGAAACTTTTATAATGGTCTAGATGGGTGGTCAAAATGTTTTCTAGACTCATTGACTAGTGGAAATTTGCCTCTGGAAATCCCTCACATGCTAATAATCTAATGGAAAATCTATTTGGGAATTCTATAGAATCAAAAGATGAAATTATGATCAAACAACTAAAAGTTTCTATGGATAGGTCAATATTATGTCTACAAACTTATATGGAAGATTATCCTACTAAAAATGAGATGCATTCATTTATCCTTCATACAAAATCTAGTATGAAGAAGACAAACAACACTATTTCGGGAATTTCTTTGAAAATGGAAACTATATTGAATTATGCCAAGTCTAAAAAGAAGTTGACTAGGGAATTAAATGAAAGAATATCTTCTATGTTGGGACCTTTAGACAAGGATATTAAGAATTATGTTGAAAAGAGGATGATCTCCAAATAGCCTTGAATGCTGCTTTAAAGAAAGAAATGAGAATTTTGTTTGGATTGAGGAAGTTAAAATGCTTAGTGAAGTAAGGAACCATTGCTTGACTTAGAGAATTGTAGCTTGCATGAATTAATATCTATCTTACAAAAATTTGCAAGTGATCCTTCCATTAATGTTAACCAAGCTGGTTTTGGTTCTTATATTGCTAATCATGTCTTGAAAGAAAAGATTGCTAGGTACAACCAAGAGGCTATGATACCACCTAAGCTTGGGGATGTATGGATTCCCAAAGTCCTAGTAACCATTGGAAAAGAGACACACCATGCTATACTTGATCTAGGATCTAGTGTCTCTGTTTTATCTAAAGAACTATATGAAGTACTTGAATTGAAAAATCTTGAAAAATGCTCTATTGAACTTGCACTTGCTGATGATTCCATTAAACATGCTTTAGGAAAAGTAAGTGATGTTTGGTAGAGTTACATATGACATTTGTGCCTGTTGATTTTCTAATCATGGATATGGGGAATAAAACCTCTAGTCCAATTATTCTTGGAAGACCTTTTCTTCGTACTACAGGTGCTATCATTGATTCAAAAGAAGGGAATGTGAAGTTTCAGTTTCCACACAAGAAGTGCATGGAACACTTCCCAAGGAAGAGGGCACATCATTCAAGCTCCCTCATGAGCTTCGTCCACAATAAACATCAAGTAAGAAGCCTAGCTATATGGCTATAAAGAAAGCGCTTTACGGGAGGCAACCCGGTTGTTTTTATTTGTGATTTTCTTTGTGTCCTCTTGCTGTAACAAGAGACTTAGTGTTTAGTTTAGTTTCTGGAATTTTTAATAAAGTGCCAAGTTTTACTCATTTTGGTTGAAAAGTTGCTTATAGCGTTCGGAGATTATTCCTGCACGAATCTGTGCACGGTATGATTTTTAATTCTTATTCTGTAACTCCGAATGAGCTCATATTTAAACTGTAGTGCAACTTTTCATCCTCTGTATGCATGAATTTTCGACAAAGTTAAGTAGGGTAGAAAAATACGTTTAGCTGCTGCTGTTTTTCTGGACAGATTCTGTCCCATTTTGTTTGATGCATGCTTAGAACTTTTAACATGAATCTTTTTGATCCAATTGAGTTTATGAGTAGGCATACAACATTATACATTTCTGGACATTCATATGAATTTTTGTCTAAGGATTATATGCAGCAAGAAATCTATTTGTTTATCACTACTAATGTGCCCCACAGAAAAAGAAATGGGAGAAACGGTGTTTTGAAGTTTTTTCACAGGGATTAGAGGAGATGCACCAAGAGCTATCCAAGGATGGTGAAGACCATAAGCTTGGGGATGTGAAGACAACCCCACTGGACCTACACACTCTCGGTTTGCACACGTCTAACTTCTGTTTTTCGATCGAAACACTTTATCGCATAAACTTGGAGCGTCTTTTTGTTTGTTTAGATTTTTATTTTGTGAGACCACCACACTATCATTTATATATGAGAGAGCTACTGGAAATTTGGGTTGAATTATGTTGGATGCTATTATAAGATTGGGAAAAGGGATGTTAGTTAATTTTAAAAGATACATATAATTGCATGATTCATGAGCTTGTTAATGAGTAATAATTTGCAAATTTTATCAAGAGCTATCTTTTATTCATGTTTTGATGCTAAATGTTATTTTACCTTGTTTTAACATGGATTAGTTAGTTCTATGGACACTCATGCATGCATTTAGATGGTCAACTTTCTCCCTCTTGCTAGCCCAAAAATTCCAACAAGCAAAAACTTGTTTCCAACACCTTCAACCAAAGTTTTTCCAGTGAGTCCACCATATCTACCTATTAGCTTTATGCTATTCCGAGTATGTTTATCATGATATTTGTGTTATCTATACCTCTGAATGAAAATGCTTATGTTGTTAATTGTTGTGGGAAAAGTTGGTTATATAGCTCTCGCGAACTTGATGCACACTTTACTTTCATTGCATAAATAAATATGACCCATTGTGATTAAAATTATGAAGTTGTGGACTTGACAAATGTCTTTGGTTGAGAGTTAGCTCATATGTGCTGTCACATGGCAAGCTTTCAACATTGCACTCATCTCATTTAGTTGATATCATGTACTTTTGTTTATGGATGCTTACCATGGGTGAAATAAATGGGAAATGAAGTGAGTTTAAATGAGTTTGTATAAATGGTTAGAGAGACGCCTGGGCCGCTAATCTAAGCCATGCATCATTCATGGTGGAAATTTACTTACATGCTATGGTGAACCTTCTGTGATACACCTTACAATAAAAAGCTATCCAATGGTAAATAAAAAGGGTGTTGAGATTGTTCATTATGTTTGTTTGTCTTGTCATTTTGATATGGGCTTGTTCCATATCCTGGGACAAGAGGTACCCCAGTTGACGCTCTTAATGATACTATTATTACTTACAATGATATTTAACTTGAACTTGCTTTGTTTTCCAAGTTGAGTAACACATGGAGTAGGTACTTGTATTCAAGGGGCATGAGACTTTCAACCTGTACTTTGTCAAGCACACTACTCGTATTGCTTTCACTTTAAACTTAATCATTCAAGATGCTATGATAGGGGAATGAGAGCTTGACACCAAGGATTACCATATTACAATCATTGACTTAAGTAGAGAAGTTCAGAAGTTAGATGAAATTTATTCATGCTTTACCTCTACTCATATATATCTTTCCAAAGTGTCCACCTTTTATATTCAGATTTTCATCAATACTCTATGACCATTGTAGGATGTTCTTACTTATTATTATGCATACATGTGGTCCATAGTACTTTTCTCTTATGTTACACTTTGTGAATTATCATTGAACATCCTTGCATTGAATACTTGATATCACTTCATAAACTATCTTGCATATTGCTACTCCTTTTAAGAATGAATCATTTGACTCTATGTAGCAATAGTAATCATCTTTGATATCCATTGATAGTATTAAATTGCAAAGTCCATGTTAGTTTTATCACCTTCATACTCGAGGACGAGTATAGGTTAAGCTTGGGGATGTTGATGCATGTAAAATGCATACATGAACTTTGCATTATTTTACTTATATTCCAGTCATATTTGCATCATATAAGGGTTATATCACTGTTTTATAATGATTTTGGGAATATTTGATATGTTTCCTATTTTTTATGGAATTAACCCTGCGCAGGCAGAAAACCCTATTTCTATATTTTAATGTTTCAGGGACCCAAACGACGTCCAAATGACCTGGAAATTTACGAGCATCATTTTTGGAAGGAACAAGACTGGGAGCGAAGGAAGCAAACAAGAGGAGGCCCGAGGGCCAGATGAGTGGGCCCACGCGGCCCAGTACCTGGCCGCGTGGGACCCCCCTTTGGCCTCGAGCTCCGTTGCCGTCGATCTTTCCTCCACCGACTCCGTTTTGACCTAAAAACGCCTATAAAAATAGTCCCCCGACGTTCTCTGGAAGGAGCGCCGCAGAAACACAGAAACACCGAAACAGAGACCTGGAGCTGCAGATTGGAGGGGGAAAACTCCGGCGGGGCGCTGCCGGCGTGGTCTCCATCTTCTCCAACGACTTCTCCACCGTCTCCATGATGAAGAGGGAGTAGTCCACCTCTGGACTATGGGTTTGTGGAAGTAACTTATGTATCTCTCTCTCTCGAGCTTCACTAATTAGTACCGTATGAGCTGCTGAACATGATTACGGTCATCTATGTAATACCTTTGTGGTGGATCTTTTTATGAGTTAATATATGTTTGAGATTGCAATGGTTTTGTTTCAGTTATGAAAGTAGATGCATATTATGTACCCCGTTCTTATTTACTTGTTATGATCAAGCATGTTTATGAGAGCGTGTGAGGGGGAACGTGTGCATTAGTTGGAGTAACGGGGGTGGCTAGTGCAGTGAACGTGAGAGAAAGTTCTGCGATCCACTTGGGTGTTTTACCTTACTTTGTTGCCTCACTAGGGATAAAAAGAAATACCATGCTACCGGAGATGTGGGTGTGACCATTGCCACTACTCCATGACTAGATCTAGCATGTTCTTATTTTAACTTCATGTCATGATACTTATTGCTATACTCTGAGTTATCTTAATTACTGAGGTGTTATGATTTAGTTCGCATCTTGGTGGAGTATAAGAGAGACTAATAACCAAAAGGTCTCTATGTTAGGACGTGATGCCCATATAATTATAACTTGTCATTAAACTGTTGTGTTGCAATCTCATATGTCAACTCTAGTGTTCCATTGTCTACCACTTTATTAAAGAGAGAGTGCATTTGTGAAACCATGAACCCCGGTCCATTTTTAATCATAAGAAACACCTTTCCAACAACTTTTACCACTTTTCCATTTTCTGCCATTTAAAAATCCGAAAATACAAAAACACTTTTACATCTTGCATTCATCATAAAAACCCAAAAATATCATTTATCATTGCTACCACCATCCTTGCATATTTATTTACCACCATTGCATATTTATTTCTTGTTTGCATTGCATATTATCTTGATATCATTCTACACCTTGTGCTTGACAACCACTAGGTGAGGTTGAGGACCAAAACATTTACTTTGTTTTGTAGGTAACCAAAAGAAGGATAGGAAAGATAAATCTTCACTACTGATTCCCCGAGAGTTCGATATTAAACCCTCGAGTCACCCCTCGTGGGGAAAACACGTCTTCCACTTACTACACACTCTGCACTTGGAGTCTCAACCTAACCCATTTACTTTTCACGCAGGTAACCACGCGAAGGGTCAGTAAAGTGTTTTCTGGCACCGTTGTGAGGTAACTACGTGAAGGGCCATCGGGGACTAGCCGGAGCCTCCAATTGAGTTGTGGAGACATGCCCCGGCCTTGTGATTCTTGTGGCTTTGGGAGCCACAGGAATTCGGTGAGAGCCTCCAATTCGGTTGTGGAGTGTGCCTCATCCTTGTAAAGGTTTGTTGCCGACCTCGAGGGCATCATATAGTGACTCGTGGAGCTCCTCATTGAGGATAACACGAGGGAGATACAGTGTGCCATATCAAGGCTATTCGGGGCTCACTTGTGACCCCGCACCGCTCCAAAGAAGACGTAGCTTCCATTGGGAAGTGAACTTCGGGAATCATCTCCGCGTCACCGTGTGGTTATCTCTTAACATTCCTTTACTTGTTTTGCTAGCTTAACTTGTTTAGAATATCTTGCTAGCTTGTTTATTGCTCATCATATAGGTTTGTTCACCTAGTTGCATATCTAGAGAACTTATATTTGAGCAAAGCCTTAATTTGTTTAAAAGAAAAAGAAAATTTGTAGTTGCCTATTCACCCCCTCTCTAGTCAACCTACTCGATCCTTTCACTTTTCACTCACCCAGATTACTGGAGGCATGAACCCACTATCGAGCATAAATACTCCCTCTTGGAGTCACAAGCATCTACTAGCAACGGAGAGCATGCAAGAACATAAATAAAACAGTAGATAGATTGATAAACAACTTGATCATAACATCACTATTCATCGGATCCTAGCAAACACAACATGTATCATTACAATAAGATGATATTGA
This sequence comes from Poa pratensis, assembly GCA_947311845.1. Lineage (NCBI taxonomy): Eukaryota > Viridiplantae > Streptophyta > Magnoliopsida > Poales > Poaceae > Poa > Poa pratensis. The sequence continues at coordinate 16,448,844 of CAMZMU010000027.1, read as the reverse complement.
TCATGATAGGCAGCTCACAAGATCTAAACATGATAGCACAAAGTGGAGAGACAACCATCTAGCTACTGCTATGGACCCGTAGTCCAAGGATGAACTACTCACGCATCACTCCGGAGGCGGGCATGGTGATGTAGAGCCCTCCGGTGATGATCTCCCTCTCCGGCAGGGTGCCGGGAAGAGCTTCAGAACCCTCCCGAACTAGGGTTGACGACGGCGGCGGCGACGGAACTTTTCGTGGAATAATGCTCGGGTATTTAGGTTTTCGGGACAGAGGCAATATATAGGCGAAAGGGCGGCGCGTGGGGCCAGCCGAGGCCCCCACACCACCACGGCGCGCCAGACAGGGGGCCGTGCCCTAGTGGTGTTTGGCTCCCCTGGGTCGCTTCTTCGTGCGCCCTTCGGACTTCGTCTTCGTGTCGGTGAAAAACTGGGCTCCGTTGATTTTCGTCCAATTCCGGGAATATTTCTTACTAGCTTTTCTGAAACGGAAAAACAGCAGAAAACAGGAACTGACACTGTGGCATCTTGTTAATAGGTTAGTCCCAGAAAATGCATAAAAATGCTATGAAGTGTATATAAAACATGTAGCAATATGTATAAAACAAGCATGGAACGTCAAAAATTATAGATACGTTTAAAACGTATCATGCATGCGAAGAGATAATAAAGACACTCTAAAACAGTCTCATGCAACATGAGAAATGTTGTGTAAGCCTAAAATGAAGGGAGGGATAGGTGCTGTGATTTTCAAGAAGCAAAATGAATCATCACCAGTGAAACACCTTGATGAATTCTATAATTACTCTAATGTTCCCGAATGAATCTTATTTGGTCATCATTTTTATGATAATAAGCTCCCTCATGCAAAAACAAATATGTAAATCCATCAAGTGGAGAGACATCATGAAAATGGTGGAGCCTTTAGGCTTGTTTCAACTATAAACACATGGTGGGGGTAACTCTTTCATGTTTTGGTGTGATCGGTGGTTTTGTAATGGTTCCACCAAACCTCTATCTGTCAGGTTCCCTACATTATTCCCCTCTATGCTGGATCCTAAGATGTCGACTGCTGAAGTCTATGAGAAGGAGTGCTTCAATATCTTCCATTTACCTTTGTCTTAGTGGGATTTTTATAACATGCAACCTCTTTCAATGACAATGCAATCTTGCCATTTATGGTTGGACATACACTCTTGGGAATATGTATGGGGTCCAACTTTTCAGGCATCCAAATATTATGACCATTTGCATGCAAATATCACACTAACGAGCTTGTTTACAAGTGGATTTGGAAATCATGTTGTGTTATCAAAACACTTTTTTGGCATGTCACCTTTTGAATGACATACTTAACATAAGATATTTGTGGCAGAGAAGACATTAATTGGTAGATTCCTAATGATACTCACTATGTTATGTGCCCATCGGAGAATATGAAGATAGATTGCATCTCTTTTTTTAGTGCAACTTCAGTCAAATGATTTGGCACTATTTGCAAATTAACTGGTCTCAGAGTCACGACATTCAGTCTACTGCAGTTTTGGCTAGAGCCTAATTTAGTAATTTGATCAACCTTTTTTCATGGATTATTAAATGAGATAATCGTTAACAATAAATGCCATATTTTACTGAATGAAAGATTAGTTTGTACTCCCTCCGTTCCAAATTGCTTGACTTGAGTTTGTCCAAATACATATATATTTATACTTATTTAGTGTCTAGATGCATCCGTATTTAGACAAATCCAAGTCTGGAACGGAGGAAGTACATGATACATTCATGCTTGGCATAGGATTAAGCTCAAACATCATACTTCTCTTATGAGCTAGTCACTGACATTGGGGGCCCGCGGTCTAGTCCCAGGCTAACGAGAAAAGCAGGCAGAGAAGGGAAAAAAAAGTCACCACCTCATCTGACTGTCCATCTCGCCCGGTCCCGTCCGCTTCCGTCACCTCCTGGCCCCCCGCCGCCCGCCAAACCCTAACCCCGGCAGCGCCCGCGCCGACGGAGAGGAGCGGGGGGCGGCGGAACCCTGATGCCCATCCGCCCGCGGGCGCAATGGAGCTCGTCCCCTTCAATCCCGCGGCCGGAGCCCTCGCCCTCTCCCTCACCGAGGCGGGCTCGATCCCCGCGATGGTGGCCGCGCAGCAGGCGACGCTGCACGCGCAGGCGGACCAGCTCCAGCGCCTCGTCGTCGCCCAGTGCCGCCTCACTGGCGTCAACCCGCTCGCCCAGGAGATGGTCAGGAGCTCCCTTTCTCCAATCTTTGCCTCTCCTGCATTTTTCTCGATATGTGCGCTGGTTTTTCTCCGTAGCGGGGCGAGTTTGCGCAGAAGTACTAGCATCTGCGGGGTTTCTGGGGAGTCGACCTGACTGGGTGCTTATATCAAAGCTTATGTTCCATTAATTCTGTCTTTGTTTTGCGAATTGGTAGCTTGAACGGTAGTCGTTGTGCTGCTGTATGAAGGACATTTCATATGTATTGGCCAAAAGGATACTGAATTGGGACGAGTATGTATCTAGTATTTAGGCCCTAGTACATGCATGGTATTATGTAGTATTTTTATTCTGATAACATAATATTGGGAATGTATATGGCAGAATTTTAGCTTAGAGAATTGGAAGCTTATTTAGAGACGACAGGGTACGGAACACTGATTTTGTAGCTAACATGATGCTCACAGTAGGCAACATAGAAATTTCTTCAATTCAATGATCTGGGAAATGATATAGTTAAATTACTTATCTGTTGTGAATTATGGTATCTTAAACAGTGAACTTTAAATGGACTGTCTTTGATTGAGTGCTTATATATATATCAAAGTTTACGTTTCATTAATTCCATCTTTTTATGCGAATTGGTAGCTTGAATGGTAGTTGTTGTGGTGCTGTAGCTGTATGAAGGAAATTCATATATTTTGAGGCAAAAAAGATACTGAACTGGGACGAGTATGTACTGGTCTACTACTGCAGTTGTGTCTGTATCTAATATTTAAGCCCTAGTACATCAACGATATTATGTAATTTTTTAAATTCTGATCACATAATACTGCAAATGTAATTGGCAGAATTTTAGCTTAGAGAAACTGAGCAATTGGAAGCTATATTTTGGGAAGACTGGGTACTGAACACTGATTTTGTAGCTACTGTGATGCTCACAGTATGCATCATAGAAATTTCTTCAATTCAATGATCTGGCAAATGATACAGTGAAATTACTCATCTGTTGTGTATTATGGTATCTTAAAGAATGAACTTTAAATGGATGCGTAAGTGTTTGAAGATAGCAGGATATAGGTCTGTAACATTGCCAGTTTTGTGCTTTAGATCCTTCATGCATGTACAGCAACCCTCATTGCCGTTTTCGAAAAATGGGTCATCTGTGGACTAATCTCTTGCATTTGATTGTTTTTTGCAGGCTGCTGGTGCATTGTCTATCAAGATAGGTTAGTTGTTTGTCTGCATCAATTGGATTTAATTTGGTATAATTACTTTTGTTGAGACATTAGTAAAAAACACGATAAACTGACACGAGCATCATGACCTATAGTAACTGTTAAATACTTAAATTTTTTATTTGATTTATGTGTCATGCATCAGTCATGTCACTGCTGGCAAATTAAGATGACTAGTGCTGATGCAACAAATAAATATATTTTAAAGATTAGTCAAAAAGCATTTCTTTATGACTGTTCAAATTTTGTAGGTAAAAAACCAAGAGATCTGTTGAATCCAAAAGCTGTTAGTTCCATGCAGTCACTTTTTGCTGTGAAAGATACTATTGGCAAAAGAGAACTCGGGAAATTAGTGCACTTTGTGGGGTTACTGTTACACAGGTCTGCTCTTTGTCTCGCATGTGCTATTGTTCTCTATTTACCTTGATGTCATATACCTGTTTATGTGCTCTTATACACTTATCTTATGATTGATTTGGAACGAAATTATAACTTCATCATTTCATCACATGCAAGTGAACAGTAGTCATTGAAGTTGATTCAAGTTTCAACAGAATCTTGATATTTTTGCCTTTTTTTAGCTTGATTGCTCAAAATGTGTTTGCTTCTATGTCAAACATGAACTGATGATATCAGGTATTGTTATTGACAAGCTTTACCTCAATGGTTATCAGGTAAGGGAGTTTTTTGCAAGTCAGCGTACACGAGTCAGAAAAGCTGTCCGTTTGTCACGAGAGAAAGCACTCAAATTAGAGGCATCTGAGACACCTAACAGTGTATGCTCTATGAGCACTGAGCCGACACCTCTGGACATCGAGACACACGCTCAAGTTGTTGAACCTTTGAGGACTTTGGAACCCGTAGAGATGTTACAAAACTCTTCACAAGTAGTGGAGGTCCCGCAGGAGTCTCTACAACAAGCAGACGTCCAGCAGAGCTCTGCAATCCCAACTCATATCACCCCTACTGGAACTATCGAACCAACTGATGCCAAGATTAATCCAGATTCAGTAAAGGAAACTAAAAAAGAGGAAGAAACTCCTGGTGTTGAGTCAGAAGATAAAAAGTTCTTGGATAGTATCTTTGCCCTAATGCGGAAAGAGGAAACGTTTTCTGGACAGGTCAAGTTGATGCAATGGATTCTTCAAATAAATAATGCGACAATTCTTAGCTGGTAAGATGTCGGTCTTATAGTACATATAAAGCTTGAAATGATTGTATTGATCGTACCTTCACCTTTCCAATAACCGGGCAGGTTCTTAACAATGGGTGGTTTGACGATTGTGTCAACATGGCTGAGCCAAGCAGCTACTGAAGAGCAAACAACTGTTATTCTCGTCATTTTCAAGGTTCTTATTTTTGCCATCTGAGCATGTAATATGTCTATGGCGTGGATTTTGAACTGTCGTCTAATGGCTGTAGGTGCTTCTTCACCTCCCACTACATAAAGCTTTGCCAGCCCACATGTCAGTTGTGTTGCAAACTATTAACAGATTGCGGTTTTATAGGACTCAAGGTGTGTAGAGATTCTTTAATTCTGCAATACTATTACACGATCTTAGTCATGAGAAAAAGATAATTAATTGCAAACTATTAATGGTTCTGATGTTTCGAAGGCCTAATTATTTTTGGCATTTGTTTTTATTTCCTGTTCTTCAGCTGTATGAAGTTATGCATATATATATGCAACCCTCATTTCTTGGGTGGCTTACTAATACTTATCTGATTTTTGAAGATCAGACATATCCAGCAGGGCCAGGAACTTGCTCTCTAGATTGAGCAAAGTACTCATACGGAGTCAGGCGTTGAAGAAACCCCAGAAGGATGTAATCTGTAAACAAAGGTGAGGTGTCCCTAGATGAACGCTTGAGCTGTATTGCTGTTGTTTTACGTTGTTTGGTATTACCTTTTTTTCGAGGTTTCTGTTGTGGTTAATTTATTTTATTTTGCAGGATAAGTGAAATTCTCCATGATGACTCCTGGAGATCTGAAGTTGATGTTTCTGTAAGTATCTAAGTAACAATCTATATATGAGCAGATTCACATGTTCTGCAATTTAATTGTTGTGGTCTATCAGGAGGAGATCCTTGCCTTGACTGAAGGTGCAAGTGAGAGCAGGTGCCTTCTGACTTCTCATTATAGTTTCTGCTTTGAATAAGCATAAACTGTAGCTAAGTGATTTACATTACCTCTATTTGGATAATAAGATTTTTATTTACTTGGTCTGTGTCACTGTGCAGAAAGCCTGAGCCCAAGAAAACTCCACTGCTGCTCACTGCTACTGCTGATGAGTCATATAAAAAGAGTCCTGCGCAGACAAGTATCCTTTCACTAAGTTTAAGTTCACCACTATTCCAGTTACATGTGTAGTATAGTTTTTCCTTAGCAAATAGTGACTTCTCATCAGTATCTTGCACCTGTTATTAGAAGGACTCTGTAGGGACTTTTAAATGTTTATTTTGTCCTCAATTGCTGTGTCTTGTTAAATTGGTGTTAGTAGTTGTTTTCTTTTCAGTTTTATCTTCATCACAGCTTGCAGATCAGGCTATATAGGTCCTGAATAGACCATGATGCTGTTTATTGTTGTTTGAACTGTGTAAATTGGATGGTTCAAGAATAATAATATAAGTTCATAACTGTGCCTGAAGACTTCATATTAGTCTTACTAGTGAGGCACAATCAGTATCATCTTCAAATCAGATGTTTTACCTTGTTACTTCACTCGTCTTGCCATTTATCATAGCTCAAACTGCTTGTGTTGGATTTCCTTAGCTAATTTACAGAGTCCAAAGAAAGAAGAAAAATTCTACTTGTAGAACATCCAATTCAGAAAGCTGCTGGGAAGAATGTCCATTCTGCTAGGAGCACTATAAATAATAGCAGACCATTATCTGCAGATGATATTCAAAAAGCAAAGATGCGTGCCATGTTTATGCAGGAGAAGTATGGCAAGGTTGACACAAGTAAAGTGACCGATAAACCAGGGACAACAGATACTCAAAAACCATCTGGCTTGGTCAACTCAAATGTGCCTCCTATGCCCAGAAGTCCCCTCTCATCAACCACTAAACAACCTGTCGACCCAAGCCCAACTTCTGTACATAACGCAGTACATTTGCCTGATAAGCCAGAAATCCTGGACAGTCCAAAGCTAAACATAGCTTTCTTAGAGAAATCCGTAGAGAAATTGGATTCCAAGAGAGTTCGTTGGCAGATACCACCAGGTATACTTTTGCTTTGTGCTCCTTCACTTGCCCAAATTCTTAGAATGTTGGATATTCCGAGTTCAGTAAACTTCTTTGGACAATGAGAACTTAATGAAATGTTTCACAGCTTAAGAACCTAAGTGCATTGTTTTTTTTTTGAAACAACACAAGACTTGCCATTTTCATTAATTAAGGAGAAGAGAGTTGGCCGTTTAATTAGTGGGAAACTGGACGGAAACCGGAAGGACACCCTCGCTGACTGTCATGGAATGGAACATGACCGTCGCGAGGGCACACACAGCCACCCTGGCTACCAACACAAACTGCACACACACTGCCAAAAACGAGGGTCGTCGTCGAGGGTGCCCACAATTTCGTCACTCTTAAGCGACTCTGATTTCACCGAAGAGCGACCACCTGGAAGACCTTCCCGTAGCGGCCGCGTGGAGCCCACACAACACAAGCTTATGTGAATTGAGTAAAACGTGCTTATATCAGGTTTGATGGGACAAATCAGCTTCAGCTGAAATGGAGAAACCTCAACAGAATCTGGCCACGAGTTATTTCTGTTATTGATACCCACAGTCATATGTGCATTTCCAGCGCTTCGAATAACTCAGCCTAAGACAGGTAATCAAATGAAGGTTCTCCCAAGCACGGTCCCGTAGCGGCGCGTGGAGCCCACACAACACTCTGCAATTTTCTGCAATGGCGTGAGAAATTAACAGTTACTGTCCTCTCCTGTGTATCATATGAACAAGTGTGTAACCATGCTTTCAGACTTGGTGTATCGCTAGAGTTATTTGATACCTGTAGGAAGTATGCTGAGTACATCCACAACGGTTAATACATGGACCAATGTTTAAACAGTTTCTGAGCATATAAATTCTCAAATTTCACTAACAAGGACGAACGTGGATTATGTGCCTGGCATTTGACATGGAAATCTTGCATCAAATTTTTTGCTCATTCAGAACTCAAATTGCTCATTTAAAATTCAAACTAAAGATTACAAACTTGTACTGCTTTTGAATCACGTTGAATAGTTGTGGCTTGGCCTAGCACATGCCATCTGGTGTTCGACGCTTCTTATGAAATTTTCTTAAACCTCACATAAGTTTTGCATCAAGGCCAACTAGTTCATAAAAACTGCCCATTCACTTATTGTCACTTTGTGCAACTATGTAAATTTACTTTCCAAAAACATTAGCCATTCAGGAGTTATGATTAAATTCATAATTCGCTAATTCCTGACAGTTGTGAACTGGTCAAGTTCTTTTCTGGGAGTTTGTAGATGCAATGCTCTGGGCCCTTGCTTATTTCAAATGCTGAACATATGCACCCCATTCTGTAGTTGCATAGACCATCAACAAACACTATGTTGTTTATTTAACTATTGATGATGTTTGCTTGTGCGTTAATTTTCCCTGCATATGGGGAGTTGTCATGCAAGAGCTTGTTTGGCACCCCTCATTTCTTTTCATTTGGCATAACTGAAATGAAAGGACACTGATGCCATCATTTCATTTGTACAATTTGAAATTCCAAGCTGAAAAATCATGTTTGGTTGCCACAAGAATAATGAAATGATTTCCAGAAGAATGACGGGATTAGGGACATGAATTGACTTAACATACCGTACCCATTTGCTGGAAAACGTTGGGTATGGAGTCTCGATTGAATCCCCTGGTTCCGGCACGAAATGATGGCTGTCAAACGAGCTCTAAGTGTTCTTGTAATTTTGTCTCATTTAACCTGCAGCAGTTATTGTGTGATTGACTGAATATGGTAGGCCTATCTGTTTGTATTTCAGAAGCAGCCACTTCTCTTTGGCCCTTTAACTTTCGATACTTATTCGCTGCATATTACATATTACAGGACATATGAGTGTCTGTACAATCTCCAACTTGCCATTGATGTAAATCGACTGCCTGGCATTTTTTTCATTGTTAATTCTCATCAACGGTTCTTGTACAAAGTCAAGCTGACATATCGTATGCTGCAGCTGTCTCAGAGATGCTGCAAGTGCTAAGTGTCTAAGTGTTATGCTGCCAGCAGTTGCTGTTCCAACAACTATTAACGAAATACGAAGGCTGCGATTTTACTAACAAAAAAGGAAAAATAAGGATCTTGTTAGCCAAACCTTAGCTTGAAGAAGCAACATGTCGAATGATGTGATCCAGCTATTTAGAACAGCTGAGCTTAAAAGCAAGGAACTTACCACTTCATACCCTTGTGTTTTGCCTGTTGTAGAGATTAAAATGTTCTGTTTTTGTAAATTTCTATATTTAGTGAGCTATTTACTTGAAACGTGAGCTCTGCTATATTTGTTTATGTGTTCATTGTTTGAAGTCTATTACTTCCTGTTGCAGAGGTATGGATAGACCCCTCGTGGAGTGTAAGTGCTGGGGAGAACAGCAAGGAACTTGATGTTCAAACACAGAGAAATCGACGCGAGAAGGAGACCTTTTATGCAAGTCTAAATGCCATCCCATTGAATCCCAAGGACCCATGGGATTTGGAAATGGATTTCGATGACAGCCTGACACTGGAAATTCCAATTGACCAGCCTCCAGAAGCTGACACTATGGACTCAGATATTGTGGGAGCAGCCCCTCCTAACATTGGCGTTCCTGGTGATAACAAGCAAGTTGAATCAACCTCATCATCATCTTTGACAGTTACCGCTGATGCAAACGGTGCAGCTAATGAGCCAGATCTTGAGCTGCTTGCAGTGCTGCTCAAGAATCCACAGCTTGTATTTGCTCTATCATCTAACCAGGTGGGAAACCTGCCAAACGATCAGATCGTCGCACTTCTGGACATGCTGAAGCAGACTGGCCTTGGACTTTCAGAGCTGGTAAATAGTCTGTCCAACGGTGCTGGGGTCCCAAAAGATCCTGAGCCTGGCCCTGAAATAATCCCTACTTCACTTCCATCACCGACTCCTCCAAAAGATCTTCCAGCAAGTGTTAGTCTGCTGGCTCTTCTCCGTTTTCCAGTGTTAATGCTGCACCTTTTGTTCATATATGTATGTTTCCTTTTGCAGACGGGCTGGAGATCTGAATTCCCGACACAAGCGAGTGCTGCAAACTCGCCGCAGGCGCATCTGTCAAATAGAGGAAACACACCTCTTTCAAGTGCAGTGCACCAAAGCTTCTCAAATGTTGTTAGTCTGTCGCCTTCACAACCTTATACTTCAGTTTCTGCCTTGCCGGCACACATCCAAAGTAACACCCCGTCTCTACCTCAGTTGGAGGTTTCGGTAAATCCGCTAACTCAGCATGTTGCGCCTGTGAATAACCTGTTGAACAGAACTCCGGTACATCAGCATACCCAGTCATATGCTTTGGTGTCTCGTCCTGCTGAAGTGGCCACCCATCAGCAGCCAGCAGTAAATAAACCAGCCCATGAATTTCAGGACATCACAAACCCTGCTCTAGCACATTCCTTGACGCCTGATCCAAACGCCTCTTATGCAACACCCTCCTGGCAATCTAGTGCTGCTAATGTTGCCAGCACTGGACGAAATACAACACCTGATCGATGGGCAGCTCGCACAACTAATTCATTTAATGATGTGTCAGCGGCTTATCCTAACCAGAGTGCTTACAACAACCAAAGCATGCAGAGTACACACGATGCTTATGGTTCTGCGCCAGTCTCATCCCAGGGACTGGCCAGAAATGGTTACACTCAAACGTCGGAGTACCAGGTGTTGGGGCGTGTAGGTCTCCAGCGAAATTCGCTATCCCCTGAGCCTGGCGCTGCTAGACTCTATGGTGGCGCACAAGGGTACATTCCGGAGCCCTCGAAACTAGGGAATTATGGGCAGCACAGCTATAATTCTGTGGCATCAATGGACTGGAGTTCTGGGCAGCAGAGCTATACTCGTGCTGAACCATCAGGGCAACAGAGCTACACTCCTGTGGAGCCTTCAAGGCAGTGGAGCTTGGGGCAACAGAGCTACACCCCAGCTGAACCATCAAGGCAACAAAGCTACACTACTGCGGAGCCTTCAAGGCAGTGGAGCTCCGGGCAGCTGAGCTACACCCCAGCTGAATCTTCAAGGCAACAGAGCTACACCTCAGCTGAGCCATCAAGGCAGTGGACCTCTGGGCAACAGGGCTACACCCCAGCCGATCCTTCTAGGCAGTGGAGCTCGGGGCAGCAGAGCTACACCGCTGCTGCCGATCCTTCGAGGCCATGGATCGCGTCTAATCAGGGACAAAACCCTGATACGTCAAGGCAATGGACCACCGGGAAGCAAGACTATTACAATCCGAGCGACGGTCAAAATGCATATGATCAGCGTCGGAGAAGACGATGGGAGTGAATTGTACATTAGCTAATTCTTTGGGAGCTCTCTGATTGTGATGCTTTGATTCGTTATTACTCTGAATCTCTGATTGGCACATCGCAACGGCCATCGAGAATATCATACATGATGTAGTTCTAGCTGTATTAGGTGGCAGGAGGTAAACACAAAGAAGAAAGAAGGAAACAGAAAATTATAGTAGAGGATAGGTCTGTGTCAATGATAACCCAAATTTCTTCTGCTTCATTTGTGGCTCGGCGTCATTTTGAGGACGGGCGGCATCTGCGGATAGCATGTGCTGGTATCTCATTCGTTCCAGAAGCGAAACTCGTTCGGCTCGTCCCTTTTCCGGCAAAGCTGGCGGCTCCGAAGTCTGAAGAAGTGACACGAGCGCGTCTGCGGTTTTGGCTGACTTGTCTCCATCTTGGCATCTTTTGCACATTTTTTGTGTGTTGCGACCGGGTGGGAAAATGTGGCAGCGTGTCTGCATCCAGGAAAGTCCTTTGTTAATTTTCCGCATCATCAGTCGGTCCAGATGTGGCTCCCAAGCTAAATGGAGCTCGTTTTTGAAAAAAAAAAATCAAAATCAGCACTTTTAAGTTTAAAAAAATTGAAATTTTTTCCCATATGTAGATGGTATTGATGTCTACAAGCGTGCAAAATTTTAACTCAAAATTCGTATTTTGAGCTGCATAAAAAAGACAAATGGGTGGTGAATAATACATAGTTTCAAAAACCTGATTTTTTTTCCAATTTGTCTTTTTCAAAAAAGACAGATTGGGCGTCTTTTGTAAGCTTCCGTTCTGACGTTATATTGTACATGCGACTTAACGATACTTAAGCTCACTAGAAATGATACTATGATAGAAAATCTAGAAATTAGCGAACTTTGTAAGCTGGTCAGGGTCTGAAGATAGCGTTTTGCCGCTTGTGAGCATATATTCCTAGGTGAATGATAAATTCATAGTTTTTAGATAGTTTTAATACTAGTTTGTGTCTTTTCCATGTCTGCTTAGTTTCCTGAAGAAACGTACAAGTTTTTGTCGATTTTTGGTGCATGCACAAAATAAATCTTTCTTTTGGAAAAACTTATGTGTGAACAAATGACATCGACATGGAATTGTGGTAAATTTTCTGATTTTTTTTACCTTTGAAATGTCTATTTTACTCGTGCTTCCAAATCCCATTGTGAATTTCCAGGTACAATGGTCTATTTATACTTCCTTTTCTTTCCTTGCTTCTTTTTCCCTCCATTGCAAGCCTGTAACCACCATCTCTCCAACCATCCTTTGCCCCTGCCAATATCATATCAACCTTCCTTCTAAACTCCCTTGTCTTCACGCTTAAACTCACACTGAGGGTGCTGGCGATAATATGACCATGTGTCGCTCGCTTGCGTCCGAAGGTGGTAGGGGTGTGCACGGATGCATTCGCCAATGCTCGTGCAAGCATGCAACATGCCAACACGTCATCCATCGAGACTTCTCATGCGATGGTTCGGTGATCTTTCGTCTCGCATCCACTACAATAGCTTAGGTGTTAACAAGACGGTTTTAAACCCCGATCCACATGCCCGAAGTCCCATAAAGTTTTGAGCGGTGATCAAAAGCACCTGCAATAAACGGTTAGCGGAAAGTTAACATGATTGAAGAGGTTGATTAGAGGAGGGAGGGTGAATAGGCGACTATAAGTTTTAATCTTTTCTTAATAATTTGTAGGATGAAGAATAAAATAGGTTCTCTAGATATGCAACTAGGTTATAGAAACCTATATGCAAAGATACAGCTAGCTTCACCAAATAATAAGTTTTTTTAGGGATTACCAGATAATAAGCTAGAAACAAGGTGTTGAGAGACGGAAATCTGTTTTGGCTTGTGGACTAGATGTTCCTATTATGAAAAAACATATTCGTAATGTCAAAAAAATTCAAAAAAATTCAGATGTACAAATAGACATTTTATGTAGGAACACAAAATTTCGTAAAAAAAAGACATTTTTGGTGCCATGTGTAAAGAAGACAAAAACATGTCTAGTAAAAAGTCATTTTTAAGCACCGAATTTGTTTTTTTATACAGAACACGAAAACATTTTTTTTTTTGCAATCCTTTGTGTGCCAGCATTAAATATTAGGTACACTTAAAATTTTATTTCATAAGTTTTTGACATTTTAAAATGTTTTGAAAATGCAATTCCCATAATAGGACTAGATGGTCCTACAAGCCGAAACACCATGTCCGTTGCGAGATAACTACACAATGAAGAAGAGGAGGCATCTCGAAGTTCACACCTTTGGGGGTGCTAGTCTCCGCTGGAGCGGTGTGGACATTGCTCCAGTAGCCACAATGGCTCACCGTATTCTCCTAGCTCATTTCCACAATGAGTAGTGGCACGATCCACTAAGTGATGCACTTGAAGGTGATGGCCGAACCTTTGCAACTTGGTTGGATCGATCTCTACAACTTAAGTATAGGCTCCCAAACTTTCCTCGAGGCACCAGCGAGAATAAGGCTAAGCTCCACAACAACTTCTTCCATCTAGGGCGACCAAACACTCAAGAGTGATAAGATCCACAATAGATGACAAGGGGAAAGAGTAGATATGAATCTCCTCTATGCTTCCTTAAAAGATCAACAAAATCTAAGCACTAGGGGGAGATATCGATGGTTTGAACTCTTGGGACAATGGAGGAGAGAGAGGAAAAACTCATCCCCTTATTCAGGGAGGAAGATCGAAGGGGTCTCATATAGGAGGAATTTCCGGGCACCTCTGGGCAAACAGAGAGTTGCATACCTCAAATTTAATCAGGGGCAACCTCACAATGCTCCGGATGTTGCCAGTGCGAGGGCCTAATGTTTTTCTGGAGGTTAAGGTGTAATTTCCGGGATAACCTCCGGTGTGTATAGAGGGTTGCACAATAAGTATGGATAGCCCGGATGAAAATTGTAATTTTTTGAAATAAAAACCACTCAGCTCCTCAGCCAAGGAGGCAAATCGCCGGTCGATCACGGCATTGGAGAATCAACTACTCTATCAGTGACGCTGTCATTCCTGTGTTTCACAGGAGAATTGGGATCTTTTATTGTCAGGTCAGCATAACAAGGCACAGAACCCCCAGTAAGAAGGAAGACGAGCATGGAGCTGACAGACATGTAAAATCCCTAACGATTGAAGGCATCACCCGTGCTATCAATGATCTACGTTTCGACAATAAGTTAGCCTGTGGAGAATTACAAGCAGACCAGCTACTCACTATCTCAAATTATTATGTCAAGCTTTTCTGGGCTAGGAGTCAAAAATCCAGTCACCAACAGATTGACTCGATACTGGCGCAGAACGAGAATCCACAGACACATCACGGCAATAAAGATGTTAATCCAAGAGATATTTTTGCCAACTCCATTGCCAGTACCAGGCGCAGGAGAAATGCTTGGACCAGCTGGGCTGATGTTGGGATCACAACAATCTTCAGTCCGATGGTTCAACAAATTGATCTCAGTGCTACCAGACAAAGTCCTAATGCGAATATTTGGAAGGAAAATACTTTACCTCAACAAAATTTCGGCCACATGGACTATATAGTTCATCTCAAAACGAGAAAGTACTTGTCGAACATGAGCCAATCCAGATCGAACATACTGACCAGCCGTAAACAGTATGTGGTGTCTTTAGCGACAACGAAATGTCCTCGGCAGCGACTTGAGTTGTTGTGTCAGGTGTAGCACATTTTATCATGTGCCCGCCTTCCTGTGCTCCTGTATCAGCCATGGAACAGAGGAGGAAGAAAGGTAGACGGAGAGAACGCAGCTATACCATGGTCCCTTCTACCCCAACCCCGACCTCCCACCAAACTTCAGAATTGATGGCCTGACAGGAACAACGTTACTTTCGCTGTTTTCGCACCGTTTTCTAATCTGACGCCGTTTTGTCGTTGAATACCTTGTACACATACAAGCGCTCCGTAGTTTTGCAAACCACCTGCTGTTCTCTGACGCTCATGCAACCGTCTGTCAGGCCCAGTGGACCCGTGTCAAGCTCACAAGCACGCGAGCACATAGCCCCGTGTTCGAAAACATCTGTGTTTCCCGTCTTCCTCGAATCACCACTAGTTTGATCTACAAGTCGGAAATGATTGTGACTTCCCTCGTATGTGGTTACAGACGAATTATCGGGCGCACGCTCCACATACTTGCGCGCATTGCATCCCACTGCGCTGCATCTGTATTAACTCCTGCACATTCAGCTAACAGTCGACCACACGGCCCCTCCATGTAAAATTCTACAAGTATGCATGAGCTCAACCTGTCATTACCTGGGAAATGAATTGCCCTTCACAGCCTTCTGACCGTATCTTAAGCACATCCCCAGATAACTCGCCTTCTCCTGAAGATTAGCAATCAGGACCAGGAGTTGGCTCAACATGATCTGTCCGTACCATCTTAGTTGCGGATGATATACTGTCCTTTGTCCTGAAACGACAATATCAACCATTAAATTTCTTGACCATACAGATGTACTCCCTCCGTTCCACAATATAAGATGTTCTATCTAGGTCACATGTTGGCTAGGTGCAAAATCAAATGAGTGTACATACACACTAAAACATGTCCACATACATCTAGATACATGTGAATGTGGAAAAAAACTAAAACATCTTATATTTAGGAACGGAGGGAGTAGTAGCTTAAAATGACAAGTGATTGAAGAACATGGAAGGAGCGCTGCCTTTCTCATAGATTGGAAGAGCAAACAATGACAAGTGAGTAAAGAACATGGAAGGAGTGCTGCCTTTCCTCATAGACTGGAAGAGCAAAGAAAATAAAGTTTGCTCAATGACAAGTGCGGGTTCTTCAGTAAGGAATTTTAACCAAGACATGTCTACAGAAGCAAAATTAATGCAGGCAACGCTATGGATTATGCAAGCCATTTTTTATCTCCTTTTAAACTAACACATTGGAAACAACCACGTGGTCCCTTTCTTTATCTCGATAATAAGACAAAACTGCAGTCTGCTATCTGCCATTCCAAGCCACAAAAACTGCACATACTCTACAAGATAACTACAGTAAGTTCTGAAGCACAAAGTTGAACAACATTAAGATACCTTTTCTTGCAGTCGCTCTCCTCACTAGTGTTTCCGAATTCCAAACAATCGAAACTGCTGGTGAAGGATGCAGCTTTGCTTTCTGCTCCAGCATCATCATCACCATGGGCGTTGGCAGCAACAATCTCTGTTTTTGCTGATGAGGATGACTTCTTTGGAGGATGAGGCTTGGGATGGTTGTGCTCACTGTTGTACACAATTTCAGCAGTGTGGTCATCGAGTGTCATTTCTACCTTCCCCTTGACAGAGCAGGTTGGGTAGGTGCACTTATAGTAGCTACGTGGGAACTCGCTCCCTTTCACTTGCTTCTGCTCATACTTCCTCCAGTTGTAGCCATCATAGGACAGACGGTCCTTCACGCTAGCATTTCGCTTCCTGACATTGTGGTATACCGTCAGATGGTCACAAGACACTACTTGTTTTGTACCTACTTCCATCTGCTCTTGTGTGGTATCTGAACTACTACCATCCTATAACTGAAGTTTGGCAGTCTTATAACATGATCAGACGACAATATCCTGGATAATTTCAACATTATCTAATAGATGATGAATAGGTGTACTTGAATTTGAGTTTTCATTTTAGAATTCTCGCATAACTTTGTCGCTATCATAAAAACACGAAGTTTCTTTTTTAATTCGGAAAATGTATAACTGAATTTCAACTTACTGTGTCCGCAGTAGTGCCCATTGATAGATCACTCGGTGGTGTTGTGAACCTTGTCGACTTTGACCGGCTAACCATAACAGTTTCCTCTGGAGAGATGATCTGCTTGGAACCAGTAGCACTTAAGTCTTTCAGGAGCTTTGAGCAGGAACTGAAGCTGGAGAAAGGCCTGGAGGCAACAGGCTTCACAGGAGTTATCTGCATCTTCCACTCGTAATAAGTCAGGACAATCATGAGCCCTTCAACATCATAAATCATAACACCAAATGGTTTGGGTGTTAATTTTGAAAGGGAGACAAAGTACTCGACCACCATGTATTTCAGCTGGTAACATAACCTTTTTTGTGCTCAAGTCAAGAACCAAAAGTAACCGAGTTCCAGAAATAAATAGGGGTTCATTGACTCGTGGGTTGAAAAATTCAGAGATGTATGCCCTTTTGCTGGAAACCACAGCCCAAACTTTGTTAATGAAACCATCGAGATGATAAAAGAAGAAAACAAATTGTAAAATGGTAATGACACAAAAAGGAGAAAGGCACTTAGATCAAACATCGTGCATGACCAAATTATGTAATCTTTAGCTGAACTTTGAAGCATGTCCAAGATCAAGCAACAAAAAAAAGTAGAACATACTGATGTAAGGGCGATAATTTCAAGGTGCTAACTTGTTTTCTCTGATGCATTCAGGTACAAATAAATCGACCAAGGAAGAAAAAAGATGGGAACAAAAGGTTCACATACCTAAACCTCTGTGGTATGTGCTCTCTGTACAGGCTGGTAGATGCAATGGAAAGGCAAGAAGGAAGTTGGGTTGAAGATTTGACGGGAAGAGAGAAAAGGAAGTTAGGTGCATGCATATTTGGATCATCTCATGTACCATTACCAGGTGAGAGGACCTCACTAGATAGCGCAGCACATTTTGTGATAGAGCAAACATTGTACAGCAATCAATCCCGTCATGGAATGCTCTATCAGTGTGCTAGCGTCACTTCACTGGATAACCAAACATGGCAAATTAAACAATTTTTGGAATTTCGAAATTGTAGGAAAATATAACAGTACAAATGAACACGTCATTTGACAAGATCGATAAAAGAGGGAGCAAGATGTAGAGAATGTTCTAGAAACAACAAGCATGCTTGTGCTACATGAAGTTACTCTTCCCGTAATCAAACTGGGGGATGAACTACTTGAAAGAACATAAGGGTTCAGCCCATCTAAGTAATCTTCTATAACCTAAACAAGCCCATCTTAGTAATCTTCTATCACCTACACAATTCAAATAAACTAGTATGTACATCCAATTCACTCACAAGACAGTGCATCGAGATGTGCAGTATCTTGTGTCATTACACCATGAATGGATACAAGACTTCGTATACATCCGCACTTCCATAGTATAAATCGGTGGTGCTTGCTACCTCATCACCTATTCACCACTGTAACAAATGTAATAAACAATAAGGCACAATAGCAACAACCATGTTGATCAATAAAAAACAATTATTATGAACTAAAAAAATTTACATGATACCTGATTACTCTCCCTATGTCCACAGAGAGCATAGCCAATCATTTGTGTATAGCTCCGACCAAAAATGCTGAAAGGTCAGATCATCCTGCCTTGCTGGATACAATTTTAAGCTCAGTTAACCTGAGATCAGATGCAGGCTGCATCACGACCTCTTGCTCAGCAGTTTGGCCCTCCTGTGCTGGACTATCAGACTTGCTTTCCTCGCCTTTTTTCACATCCACACCCTCATTGTTGGGAAAAACTTCTGGCTGCAGCGACGGAGCAACCTTGTTAACATGAAGCCATGTTTCTTCCCACATAATATTCTCCCTGCCGGTGCTTGTATTTGTCAGGATCCCACTCACTTTCATCACCAGCAGTACGTTCTTCAGTAGCTCAGGGATAGCCTCTTGTAACTTCTCAGTTGTCCTCCCTCTCACTTTGACTTTCATGAACTTTTCTATCATGCCAAGGACTTCTAACCACAGCTTACTGAAACTGCTCTGTGCAGAAAGGTCTTTAAGTGACTGCAAAAACACCATACATAAGAGTTTTACAGCGTGCAAAAGGGACACCTCCATGTTTCTGAAGTCCCTTGGTGAGTAACTTTGAGCAATCTCCAATAATTCAGCAAGCAACTGGAAAATAATATCAAATGACATCAACCACGCTGAAGATGAAACTGATATTCCATCAACTACTAAGCATCTGTGCAAACACAACAGCGCATGATTTCTCACTTCCTCCCTCTGACCTGTGCACAACTTTCGTAGTGCCTGCACTAGCCGCAGCCACATCTCAGCAATTCCTTCCAATATCCTGTCCGCCTCTCCACCAGCTTCCTTGACCTCACGCGACCAGCGTGTAAGGCAATTCACTGAATCAGCCATTAGGTTCAGAGCATGAATCGACCTTTCTGCAGACCCAAGCAGAGATTCTGCAAACTGCCTTGCGGCCTCCACTGAAAGACTAAAGTTGGCAGGTGAGAGGTGTGCTCCCTCAGACATGATAAAAACCAGGGCTTCAAAGCCGGCATCAGAAGCATCAGGATGGCGTGCGGTGATGCAAAGTAAGGAAATGATAGTACGCCAACCCATCTGGGATTTGATGTGGATAGCATTGGCCTTCACAAGACATGTGACCTCCACGGTGATGTTCTCACAGTAAGCATCAGCTACACGGGCATCAAGTTTCAAAATTAGCTGCAAGGACCTCAGTAAATCATCAACCAGATTCTCCTTATAAGGAAGCAACCTCTGACAGATGTGCAGGAGACCAAAAACAGCCTTCTCCACCAGAGTGAAGGGCATCACTGTGGACTGAACAATGTGGGTTATGTGCTCATAAACATCCTGCCACAAAAGCACAATCCTGTCTCTGTTATTTAATGTGACAGTGATTAGTAGATGTAAGCAAAATACAGATGTTGCTTCATCATCAAGCGAGCTAGTAATCTTCTGAGGTCGGCCTGCTGCCTGAATTAGGCCTCTAGCTAGATTTGAAAGCGAGTCGGCTTGTAAGAATTTGCTCTCGGTGAAGATGGTACCTATTTGGCACCTCTTTACAGTCTCGGAAGCATTCCTCTGAGCTGCAAGTTGCTCTTCAGTTGGCTGGGACCTTTGTTCTTCTGCATCTGAATACAACAGTTGGCTGAACCTCTCCATTAGCCCATATGTTTTGTTTTGAGCGTTGATCGGTACAGCTGCAGATGAGCTGAGCCTGCCAGGTAATGAATCTGAAGACTCCTGATCGTCAGCTGTATCACCAGTCAGGCAACCCGGAAGAAGGCCCATCTTATAGAACCTTAAAATGCAATCTACTATGTTTCTCCATCCACTACGTATGTGATCACCATAAGAAGTTGCAATAGTGAAAATAGCCTCTGTTGCCATCCTAGCCTTGGTATCCTCCCCAAAAGCTATTACAGGATCATCAATATAAGAAGAGTTCAACAAAGCAGTGAACTTGCACAGCGCCACAACAAGATCATTTAATACATCATCAAATGATAGAATGCAGCCAGCTTTGCTACTGACAGAAAACCATCAATGCATCCCATAAGAACTTCCTCATGCTCAACATTATCAAAAACCACTGAGATAGCAGCAACAGTTGGTCCGGCCATGATAGGAAACATGTCATTATCCATAAAGGGGTGGGAGTCACAGGCAATATATGCTGATGTCCTCTTTGACTTCCATCAGATCAACCCAGCGACTATAGACATCTCAGAGCATCCAGCCCCTTGCTCAGGAATGGTTTTGATTTCATTACGACATATAGAATAATACAGCTCCGACAAGAACTCCCTTGGAAGATCAGTTCCACCATTGATATGGCGATTGTTCCTAATAAAGTCTTCTTCGGTCATCTTCTTCTTAACCCTTACATTGTGTTGATCTGTGTTGAGCAAGATTACTGAGTATGACAGCACCAGAGCTGCATCCGTGTTGACAAACATGTGTGGTAACTGATCATAATACCTTCAGAAAAGGCCTCGAGAATCCGCTGTATCTTCTGTGACTCACCAGGCAGCCGGAAAGTTTCCAAGAAGAGCCTTAAGGCAGCATCCAAGTTCATCTCCTTGAAATCAAAGGTTTTAGAAAATTCATGAAGCACCTGAATAGAGAACTCATCATGATTCCCCAGGTAGTCTCCAAGAAGATTCTTGTCCAATCCAGGTGTGTACCGGAAGAATAGTGCAACACTGCGTGGATCAAGTTTTTCAGGCAAGAGATGAACGCCTTGCAGGTATTCGAATCCCTTCTTTTTGTCCCTATTGAAATGTTCGACGCCAACCATTAGCTTTCTCTTGATGCCTTTTTGCTGGTGAACAAATCTAATCCATTGATCAGGATCATTGCTGTTCTCACACGTCAACTGCCAAAAAGGAAAATATTCACTTATTTCTACCACTGTTTGCTCATGGTGCTGATGTGCATCATTAGTCCTCTGTGCCATTGCCTGTACAACAGCAACCAACCCATCTAACGCAAGCACATTCAAGGCAGACAAAGGGCTGTTCACAGGGAATGCAGTTTTAGAGAGGATGTTAGCTAGCTCTTCAAAAACATTAGAGCACTGTAGATCACAGTCCATGTTTGCATACATCTCAGCCATAAACTCCTTTTGCCGACAGAAATCCACTAGAGCCTCCAGGGCAATTTCCTGCTGCTGATAACTAGCTCCATATCTACCCTGGGCTAATCTTATGATCACACACGAGAAGAAAGCCTCAACTTGCAGCTTAAGTTCGTGACGCAAGTGGTAGAAGAGAGTAAAACAGTGCTGCAGACTGTCGACAGTATCAAGGGGCTCATTGACAAGCCAAACTGCATTAGATTGCGGAACAATTCATCTTGTACAAAACCAGCAGCTTTGGGTGTCTGTGTATAGACGAAGCTGATAACTCAATAGCAGAATTGATCAAGCCAAGAGCAAAGAGTGGCACGTCCTCATCAAAATCACTGGGATTCAACCTTGGGCTCGCCTCAATGTCTTGTGCTATGTTCAATAGCGAACACAAGAATTGCAATATCTCCACCATGCAAAGAACCCCAAATGGTTCCATCATGACCTTATCTTGCACAAGACCAGATCCATCTGCCGCCTCATCACCGGAGCTATTCAAACACACGTAGTCACTACTCCCATTCTCCATCTCCCCAGCACCAGAACCTTGGTTCTTGCTACCAGCAATCTGCAGATCAAATGTTGGTACCGCATTAGTACATTAAACCGAGTAGGGATTCAGGAGTCTTTCTTACAGCTAAATGATTTCGTTCCAAACTAGTGTGATACATATCTTAGTATTTTTAACCAAATCTGGCCGTTTTCTCGAACTAACGATGCAAATGGCCGCTCGGCAAAACTATTTCCAAATCTGGCCCCTCGGGTCGGCGCCAAAGACAACGGCGCCGACGTTGTGCAGTTCGGCGCCAGGCCAAATCGTCGCCGAAGCCGGGTCGGCGCCAATGGCAATGGCGCCGACCTCTTTGGCCGGTCTAGTGCCAGTTTTGGTTGGCGCCGACCTGCACGATGTCGGATCCATCTACGTTGGCGCCGACCCGAGGTGCCAGATTTGGAATTAGTTCTCAGGAAGGGCCAAATACGCTGTTAGTTCGAGAAAACGGCCAGATTTGGTTAAAAATACCATATCTTACAGGTAATAACTGAAAGCCGGTAAAATTGGACTGGTTCAGTGCGTGCATAGTCAAATTGCTGGACTAGCCGACATCAATGAGTGAATGCCAGCACTGTCCGGTCTGTCCATGATCATATATGCACAAGCAAGCGTGCAACAAGAGGCTCGAAAACCAAGCGCACCTGCTGATTGGTACTATGAAGTTCAGGAAGGCGGGCGAAGACACAGCGGATAAGCTCCTGCATGATCTGCCGGGAGACACGCTGTAGCAGCTCCCCTTTAGTGGCAGCCTGCTGCACGACACGGAAGCAGGTGCTGACAATGGTACAGACATGGCGGTTGGCAAGCGCCGGGGCAGCGCGGGCGCGCAGGCAGGCGAGCAGCACCTGCAGGACACGAACAAGGACGGCCTCCTCGGACGCCGGATCGGTGACCTCGAAGCGGAAGCCCGTGACGGCCTCGACGACGGCGCCCATGGCCTCCGCGACGTTGGGCTCCTCGGGCCCGACGAGGTCGAGGGTGAGGATCTTGTGGAGCGAGGAGAGCGCGGCGCCCGTGATGGGCGCGCCGGTCTCGTCGGAGCGGACGACGTCGAGGAAGGGGCGGAGGTAGAGGAGCGGGTCGACCCCGCGCGGGTCCTCCCACGAGGCGGCACGGCGGCGGAGCGACTTGAGCCCCGCGATGAGCGGGTGGTCGAGGTGC
The DNA here is from genome assembly GCA_947311845.1 of Poa pratensis. NCBI lineage: Eukaryota > Viridiplantae > Streptophyta > Magnoliopsida > Poales > Poaceae > Poa > Poa pratensis. Next base: position 16,425,739 of record CAMZMU010000027.1, on the reverse strand, counting down.
TCGCCGTCGGCGCCTTCGTCTCCGCCGTAGCGAACGTTGCGGCGCATGACGGCGAGCACGGTGGCGACCTCCGAGGCCATCACGCATGCCATCGCCAGGCAAGGCGGAGGGGAGCGCGGCGGCGGCGGCGGCGGCGCTGCCCTGAGGCCGCCCATGGAGACGATGGGTGCGGCTGGGCGTGGGATGCGGTCTCGATCTGAGACCAAACTCGCTCATAGTCGCTGCTCGCCTATGTTGTTTGATGTTTTTTTTTTTCCTTAGAAAAATGGTTTTGGGTGGTTTTCTGTTTTTTTAGGGGAGTGGTTTTCTGGTTTTGGTTTGTCTTAACTTCAAGAATTTTTTTTCGAAACACAGTACGACGCAGACGCTCACATACACGTGCACACACTCACCCCTATGAACGCATGCACACCCTACCCCTATGAGCACCTTCGAAAGACTGAGCTGACGGTCGGGTCTTGAGATTGACGAAGTCACCACATGCGTCTCGCTGTCGACGGAAACGTCGTCTCCCACTGAAGAATATTCCGTCTAAATGAGAAACATCAATGTCAAATCTAGGATTTGAACTCTGATGGGCTGGGGTACACCCACCTCCTAACCATCTTGCCACAGGCAAGTTCTCGTCTTAACTTCAAGATTGATTATTGACAACCTTAAAATTGAGTATAAGCACATCATTGGAGTATAAATTTATGAGCTCAAATGGCGACAGTTTTTTAGGGGAGCAATATCATTTCTCCAAGAGATAAGTCTAACTTAGAACCTTGAAATTTCATGAAAGTACGAGGTACAATTGGATTCTAAAACCGTCTAAAAAGCAACATTAAACTTCAAAAATAATCTAAATTACCCCCTCCGCCTTAAACCATGGTGGTTTTACATGACGTGGCATCATTGAAACGACAAGGCAACAATACATAGAATTGACTTAGCAGAAATAAAGGGACCCATATGTCAGAAAACTACGACATTGCGCCTCAGTTGTCACTTAACTACGAGAATTGGAGTAAATGACACTTGACTACCATCTCAGGGGCATGGTTGTGACAGAAAGCACTAATTTTGCAGCTAAAGCGTGTTAACACTGTTTTTAACAGTTTGGACCCACATGTCAGCATGGCAAAAAACTGATTAAAAAAAGGAAGTCAACGCTCGACACGATAAGTGCATCCGCCCCACGCCTCCTCGGCCCGGCCGCCGCCGCGCGCCTCTCCGGCGAGGTCGCCGCCCCCGTACCAGACGGAGAAGAACACGAACGCGCTCGGCCATCGGCGCCGCCGCGCCATGCTCGCGCCCCCGCACGCGCGCCCGATCTGGGTGGCAGCAGCAAGTCGTGGTTCTCGGCTGCGCCGCCGTCCCACAACACGACGGCAACTTCTTGCCCCTCGGGTCCTCCCGTGGCGTCACCTGGCGAGCACGGGTTCGCCCGCACTTTCTAGCGGCGATGGGAGGCCAAATGGTCGCTGGAGGCGCTCCGAGCGGCCGTGACCGGCGGCTAATAGCGCCACGGCGCTATAGAGCAAGAGGAAGCCTAGCGAGGATACGCGAGGAACCGGAAGCTCACCAGGAGGTCGCCTGCGTGCTCGGAGGCGGCATAGGTGTGGCGACGGTGTCACAAATTTGCAGGGATGTGGCTGTCGGAGTCGGAGAAGACAGCCGGATTCGCCCATCCCCGCCTCGCCCCGCACGCCTCTAAGCAGGGGGCAGCCGCCGCAGGCGCGGACGCGTCGACCCCGCCGCCGACCACACCCCGCACGCCACCGGCGCATCCTGCCGCCAGCCCGGCCTTCCCGCGTCCCTGACCCCGACCGCCTAGCCGCCAGCTCGTCTCGGGCATTCGAACTGCTGCCGCCGAGAGCAGGCGGGCATGCAGGGGCACGACCATGCCGCGGCGGCGCCCATGGCCGAGCTGGACCGTCTGGACGGGGGCGGCGAGCTGGCGACGGCCGGCAGGACCGAGAGCGGGGCGGCGCCCGGGATGAGCTCGTAGGCGAGGAAGAGGGGGCCGAGCACGGCGAAGTCGCGGCAGTAGAGGAGACCGGGGCGCGGCGGCAGTCGCCGGGGACGGACCGCACGACGCCGGTCAAGCAGGATGAAGGGGAGGGACGTCGACATGCACGGATTGGGTGTGTGCGTTGACCAGTTGCTCCTCTCTCTCTCTTTTCGTGTTTTTGTGCCACATAGACCTGCCAGGTGGGCCTAAGCTGTCAGAAAACGGATAAAACTTGGTAAACTGTAAAATTAGTGCTTTCTGTCACGACCATGTCCCTGAGATGGTAGTCAAGTGTCATTTACTCCAATTGTCGTAGTTAAATGACAACTGAGCCCCAAATATCGTAGTTTTCTGACATTTTCTCCCTCAGATCTCAGCACCCCACCCAGAACTTGACGTTTCCCTGGTCTGGCTCGGCAGGTTCCCCTCCCCTTCAGCTGGTGGAAGGCCCCACCACGGCGAGCCAATTCGTCCTCACTAGATCTCAAGCCTACCTGGAGGTGTGTCCTGGATGCCTGCAGCAGCTCAAAGAATGCTTCAGTGCTTCGATTGGATCTGGCTTTAGCTCAAGCTCGTTCCAAAATTCGCAACTTGCATGATTGACCCATGGCCCGGGCTAGGAAGCGAGATGATGAATGCACGCTCATCAGGAGCATGCCTATAATGTCCTGGGAGAACCGATCCCAGGGCTAGGAGGCGGGATGACTGGTGCTCAAACACAAAAAATAACGCTATTGATTACTCAGATACAACCTCCATTGCAAAATATACCACATATAAATTTATTCAAAAGTCAAAATTACGTTTACCATATATATATAGTCAAGAGTTCAACCCTTTATTAATACATTACATGAAAATCTGAATTCAAAATTTGTTTGAAATTTTCGAGCGGTTACTGCAAATGCCGAGCCCTTTCGGTAATTTTGAAAAGTTTGCTAGCCAAAACCTTGCTCCTGCCTGAGCACGAAATTAAAAGAAAAATAAAAAACACATCAAAATATCCTGGAAAAATTTGGCAATAACATATCCAAGTGTTCTACATAAGTGCAAAGTTCCGTGAAAAAATGGCATTTGTACAGTTCTATGTGAAAAACAAGATCAATGTCCAAAAGGAGATATAAAAATGTCTTTTTGAAGTTTCCGTAGAAGCATTGGCGTATCCAGCGGGTGGGCCGTAGCCCCCCAGAATTTTGGAGAATTTTTTGACCCCCCATATACCATGGCCCATTATCTACTTCACGTGCTCCTGCATGCGCGTTGCGTGCTCCTTCACCTGCAACCTCACGCATCGAGCGGGTGATGCATAACTCGAATAGCCACCAGGCGATGAGAATGTTTATGTCTCGGTGGTTAACGTATTATATAAATACATTCTATAAATACATTCGCCTTTTCTTATAGTTTACTAATATTTTTTCACTGTGTTTATATTTTTAACTATATGTATTAGAATCATGCACATATGAAACATACATATTGATTACAATTATGTGAATCGATCGCTTATTTGTACTATTCATTTGGCTAAAAAAATCTGCGGTGCGACATTTTCTTTGCGGTGTGCCCACCCTCCATTTTTTTCCTGGATACGCCACTGCGTAGAAGCAATAGAAATGTTTTTTAATCAGACTTTATACGTATCTAGAACATTTGGATATGTTTGTTTCCAATTTCTTTCGGGATTTTTTGAATTATTTACTAGTTTATTCTATTCTGTGAGGAGCACTTGAGTTCAGGAGCAAAATTGCACTCCCGTATGAAAGTATATTTTATGATAGAACAAAGCTTGGTTAGTACCGTAGAATAGTTGTTCGGCCAAAAATATATTACTACACCCTCCGTTCTAAATTGAGAGAATTCCTTCTATGACACTGATTGAAAGTTGAGTTCCTTATTTGGCCCTGTGAACTTTTTTCTTCCCTATATGACACTTTGTTCAAAATTTATGCCCTATATGACACTCTAGTTCATTTTGAGCACTAACGGTGCTAGATAGGAACATGAAAAGACACTTTTGCCCCTGGTGTTGTGACATATTTTTGGCATGGATAGATGACAAAATGAGACAAAGGTAACATGTGATGTGAAATATTTTGGCATGGAAAGATGACAAAATGAGACATGTACATTTGGGAAAAACTTAATTCTTGATTTTAATTAAAAAAATAGAAAATTGAGAAGAACATCCCCTGCAATTTCATTATATATTCCTGCACACAGTCATATATACATTTAAATGCATCACACAACATCTACAAGTGCCACAGTTCACATTTGGCACACCAATTTGCATTCAACAGATACAAGTTCGTTGCCTGGGCAGTTTCGCCGCCGACCAGGACGAGGCCATGCTTGGGGGAGGCAGTCGAGGGCACAAGAGGAGGTTGGGGCAGGCCGTACGGATGGAGAGGTGAGGCCCTGTTGCTACTCCTCTTGGGTCCTCAAATTTGATCCGGCCGATGCTCCAATGGCGCAGGCGGAGGCGACGCACAGCCAGGTGGGCTCGGAGTGCTCGCGCAGAGCACGACACCACACTTCACGCGACGAGCCCGCGTTGTGGCTCCGCATCGACATGTGCGGCTCGGTCGAATCCCCCGCGTCGACAGCGACGACGACCACTCCAACGATGGGGACGATGTGACGGAGAGGGATGGCGGAGAACAACCACTGCAGCCAAACCATCCCCGCCATGGCCGCCCTCCGCCCCGCCATGGTCGCCGCCCTCCGCCATGGGTGTGCAGCCCTGGTTCGATCTGTTTTTTTACTGGGTTCGATCGGGAAAGCTGTGACAGCTTGGCCACGGATGGGAGGGTATTTTGGTCAACCATGAAAAAATTGACGGAACAACGTACGATATCGACCGTGGTGTCATATAAGGCAAAATATTTGCAGGAAGTGTCATATAAGGAAGACAAAATTTTCCAGGGCCAAATAAGGAACTCAACTTTCAATGAGTGTCATAGAAGGAATTCTCTCTTCTAAATTACTCACTCCGTTTAGGGGTGGGCATAAAAACCGAAAACCGAAACCGAAAAGACCGAGACCGAAACCGAAAAGATAGATAAAAATTTGGGTAGCAAATTAAAAAGACCGAAATTAGTTCAGAAATTCGGGCATCACTTCCACGTAACGCGAATAGACCGAAGCGGCCGAATTTATATATTTTTTACCGAATTTATGATTTTTTATGGGAACCTGGCAACTTTAACTTTATTGCTCATGATTATTGCATCAGGAGGTTCAACCGTGACCAAGTTTTACCGAATTTGAGTGCTACAGAGCGTCCTATCTAGTGTCTAGGCCCAACAAAGGAGCAGCCCAGTGTACCACCCGTACATGGCCATGTTTTGGGCCAGTGTACATGGGCTTTGGGGCCCACAGGACCGGAGTTAGCAGGCTGGGTCTGGAGCCTACAAAGGCGAGCGCGAGCAGCAGTCTCAGGATATCAAACATAACAGAACCTGAACTAGGTCTTCTCCTCTCGTCTGTCTTTTTCTTCCTCTGATCTACATCTTCTTCAGGTCCGATTGCTACCACAAGCATCCAAGATCCGGTGTTACCACAAGCACTTTGTATCCATCTCACGTCACGGCGGTCGCCGGTGGCCACGGGACATAACAATTTGGTATCAGAGCCTCAGATTTCCCCACTTCCCCCACAGATTCCACCGAAAATTACCGAAAAAAAAAGCCGATGGAAGTGTCGACAACAACAACGGAGACGACCATGAGCGCTATCCATGAGAGATTGGACCAGTTGCACGTGATGTTGGGTCGTATTGCCGCCAGACAAGACAAGATGCTGGTGGATATGAAGAAGATGACGGCGGCGCTCGTGCCAATCGCCACAACCACGCCGACTTTTGTGTCGGACCGAGTACTGGAGTAGCAGACTAAGCCCTCGTCATCCTCTATCTTCGCGGTGGTACAGGTCGGGGGTGCAGGCGCACCAAGCACAGATGCCATCCTCGCTCCCACCATGCCCACAAGCTGTTCGGCAGAAGGTCTTGCCCACTACACCGACAGTTGCCATGTCGAACTCGCGTTGTCAGCCAATGGCAGGACACATCTTCCTGCTGCGACCTCGACCCTTGCCGGGAACAACATGCTGCGAGGTGTGGATGAGGCTGGCATGAATGATGCGGAAGTAAACTTTGCTGCTAGGGAGTTCGAGACACACAGTACATCTAAGCAACAGTTTATGTTGTGTGAGTCAAGCTTGTTGGATGCAGCTCAGATGGCAGACCCTATTGTTGCTGGTTATGAAGAGGTTCTAACTTATGTTGGAGGTGTATCCTTGTTCCTCGAGCCATCTCTACCCAAGGTGGTGTTCTCTGCAGTGTGTCACATGGAGCTTGAGGGGACATTATTCAGTACCGCGGGAGGCCTGACACCATATCTAGGAGAGAGATTGGGTTCTACAAATGGCTTGTGTGATGCAGTGCTCCATGAACATGTGTCCGGGTCCGAGGAGGTTCTCACTCAGGTTGGTGGCATCTCAATTTTCCTAGAGTCTGATCAGGACCTGAGTATTGCTTCTGTTAGTCAAGTATTGCATGGCGATCAGCCATGGCTGCCATGGAAGTTCCATGCACTTTACCTAGAGGTGAATATGCCTCAAAATGATGTTCATTCTGGGCCCAATGACATGTCGAGCTCGTATTTGGTGATGGATAAATGGCTACCCTGGAGTCGAAGTGGTTTCAGTCCTGGTGATTGGTATTCACTGTAACCTTTTGCAACAGAACTTCATTTTGTGTTGGGCTTGGGTGAGTTGTGGCGTTGGCATGATAACAAGTATGCAAGGAATGAGAAAAGGAACCCTGGGGGTGCAATTTTGTATGAATACTATGGGCTGATACAATTTCCACGCATGTAGCGGGAGAATGGTAATCAGTGCAGCCACATATTTGGGGATGCAGTGTTGGGCCTGATTACAAACAGTGAGGTGGTACTTGACTGTACAAGCTTGTGGCCAACAGAAGAGAGAATGATGAATATCATTGAAGCGGGCAACTTCACTATTTTTCTGTGTCAGCTACTAAAGGAAGCCCTCAAAGTTGGGCTTGCATATGTCCTGGAGGATCCCCCGTGTACACTTGTTGTGGTCACTTTGCCTCACACCTATTGCTCAGGTTTTTGTGACATCCAAAGTGCTAGTTTGGACAGAAAACTTCAGTATAGCACATGGAATCTCGGTGTTTACAACCAGATGATCACACAGGTGTAGCAAGAGCTATGCAAATGCTATTATTTGTGCTCCTTGATTCATTTGACAAACAACCTGGCATACATGCAATGGGATCTTGAGGTCAGGAGGATTCTAGGTGCAGAAGTGATAAAGCTCTGCTCACCGTTTGTGATGTTCATAGGGAGACAGTTGCTGGTGTTCCAGAGCATACACAAGTGTCAGGATCTATATTCATTGGCCATCTCAGCAAAGAGACTTCAGTCCATGACATGGGATCCTGGCGTACACTCGTCTGTTTGTGCAAGATCAGTCAGATGTTACTATAGCTGGCCAAGGGATGCAAGTCATGATACTTCATTCGTGTTTGGAGTTGCATCATTTTGGGACTGCCAGATGGTTATGCCGTTGCTTGGGGACAAGCAACGTTTTGCCGGGGCGGTAGTGTACCACCCGTACATGGCCATGTGTTGGGCCAGTGTACATGAGCTTTGGGGCCCACAGGATCGGAGTTAGTAGGCTGGGTCTGGAGCCTACAAAGGCAAGCACGAGCAGCAGTCTCAGGCTATCGAACAGAAGAGAACCTGAACTAGGTCTTCTGCTCTCGTCTGTCTTCTTCTTCCTCTGATCTACATCTTCTTCTGGTCCGGTTGCTACCACAAGCATCCAAGGTCCGGTGCTACCACAAGCACTTTGTATCCATCTCACGTCACGGCGGTCGCCGGTGGCCACAGGACATAACACCCAGCCCACGTACTGTAGATCTTCCCGAGACCCTGAGTCCCTGACTAAGCCTTGTACATGAGAAACTCTGGATCCCCAGTCGACCCGTTACCAGATCCCAGTTCTGACGGGACGATACCCTTACCTTGCCTCCCCCTACTTTCCACCGCCAGGACGCTCTGTGGCCACAGGAGGTCACGATGATGTAACACCCCGTTGCCGCCGGCGATCACCGGGACGTGAGGATAGGGATACCGCCGCTTGTGGAGATCGGCCACCGTAGGAGATTGCCGCTTGTGGAGAGCGGCCACCGGAGAAGTAGGGGACGGGAGAGATGAACGGGGGTGGAGAAGAGAGTTTCAGTCTTTCAGACTTTAGTCATCTGTTCGATCCGTTCCTTGTGAAACTCGTGTCTTCTATATACTCCGATGCAGCCATCTCCCTCCAACAAGGCTGACCCAAGGCAACACGTGTGGTGACCATGTACACCACTGCATGTTGTAGTGTATAAGTCGTTGATATAACACTCACGGAATGACATTTCCGTAAATATTACATCCCTCAGAGTATTACAACAGAAACATAGCTGGTCCAAGGTAACACTATGGGATTACAATACTATTTAATACAAAATCTCAAGAACCTCCTTTACAAGCAGAAGTAAGTCTCGTGCAAATGAAACTCCGGTAAAACTCAAGTCGTAGCACTAAGCTGGGTATCATCTCTACTTCTCACTCCTAATCCACTACTACTGTTGTCACAGCCCTATCTATCCATCTAGAATATCCTTGTCTAGAGTTGTGCTTCTCCTTCCAATAATAGTAGTCTTGTCCATAGGCATTGTTGTCGACGTGTCCACCATTGCACTGTTGCCGCCACTCGTTCGTCGGCAAGGTAGACATTGATTCCTTCAGGCTCCACCATGTTGATTTGACTCCTCGTTGAAGACCTTACCAACGTCGTGATGGATTCCTGTCATTCCTCTGCTGCCTCCAATACTCTAAGCAGGGGGTCAACGGAGGAAAGGGTGAGCAACACGAGCGTTACTCAGCAAGTTCATATAATAGGAATAAGGTGTTTTATGCACTAGCTACCATCCATACCAAAAGGTCATGGATGAACATGCATATCTTCGTAAAACATTTTTAGGAAAAGATTCATTTTATCTTCAGAAAACTATGCCCGTCAACCATTCACAGGTGCTAGAACTTCATGGAGCTCCTTTCCTGCAGCATTCGCAGCTCCTTTCCAGAACAGGGAGTAACATGTCACACTTTTTTACACTCTGTGGAGGTGCGTTACTTTACCCATAAGAGATCAACGCCTTGTTGCATAACCGGTCGATTCTTTCCCGTCCACACTCTCTTTGGTATGGGGCCCAGTTGATGATCCAAGCCATTCACTGTGCTTCTCCACCAACCCAACAAGCCCACCCAATTCATGCATAGCAGGATCACCCATGATACTCTACCCCTCACGATAGATACCTAGGCTCCCCTTGCATACCATCATAGACACCAGAGTCCGTGGGCATTAAGGGGTCCCACCCATGTGCATATAGTCTCGCAAGACCTACAGCGTACAGCTCTGGCTGTCCGTTGACATGTGAAAGGAAGAAGGTCACAAATGACTTTCCCGTCCCATTCCAAGTCTTATGTTTAACGCTTCATTTACGGCGCAAGAATATTGACGGGATTGGTTGTTAAGTCCGGAGTAATACATTCCCGTGCAAATGGAACATCCACCACAACATCAAACCATGGTTCCATTGCCAATCAACAATATATATAGCAATTCACATCATTCGAAAATATGTTTTTCTTTTTCATGCAATGATAAACCATAGTATTTTGCATTTAATTTGAAAAACATAATCAAGTAGGACATGAACAAGAGTGAACTTGCCTTTTTGACTGCAAGATTATGCAGCCAAGGACTTCGATACAATTAAGACTCCAAAATCTGGAAAAGGCGTCATTGGTCTGGTAAGGACTAATGTTTGAAGAAGCAATATGCTATTATGCATAAGTATGAGATGCATCGCTTTAAACCAGATAGCTAACTCTCGATGGTTGAGGGTTGTTTGAGTTTGGTGATTACATTTAGATTTGGTTTATCTTCAAGTTTACTTCACAAGAAAGATGAGTTTAAAACAATAACTTTAAAGTACCATATTAAGCATAAGAATAAAGTAAAACAACATCATAATACTAAATGGTTGTTTTAGGATTGGTTATCATTTTTATGGTTGTAAAGAACATGTATTGTCTTGAATTAATTGAAGAAATGGTGTAATGTTATTATTCATGAATACAAAAAGAATAACTTTTGAAGAAATTAATAATGTACACATTGGTTGGTCTCATACCATAAGAGTACTTATTTTATTTAATTGATGGTATATTATCAAATATTAAGAGTAGTTACTTATGTGTTTAACTTTTCTTTAATTAATAAGATAATATGATTTGAATACTAACACTTGGAAGAAACACAACAAGTTGTCTCATATTATGAAGTAATTATTATTTTGGATTAATGACTTAAGCAATTATAACACAAAATTAATCCAATTATTAAGGGTATTAATAATAGTGATCAAATTTTATTAAATAGAGAATTCATTTTTATGAATTAAGAACTACATGGAATATTATGAAGTAATAATACAATAACTTTTTATGTTGTTAGATTCATTTTTGTATTATTGAATGATTCTTGAATAATTATTTTTCTTATAGAAAATATCATTTTATAAACCACTTAAAGAATATTATTTAAACATGTTCACAAATGGAATTCTAAAAATGGACATAATGTATGACATGTTATGATTGAAACATATGTTCATATTTGCAATTTAGACATATGAAGAAATTAACTCCATGTTTCAAATAATAAGCAAATTGTTGTTTCAATTTTAGTCAAACAAGTATTTTATTTATACAAACAGATAGATTTGATTTTTCTGATCATTTTGGTATATTATTTGTAATATTCTGATAAACCAGTAAAAAGATATTGATTTTACAATATTAATCATTTTCCTGGAATTTATATTGTAATTGGTCCCACCTGTCAGAGTTTTATTCTTTTCCAAAAATCAATACCGAAATGTTTAAAAACCTGACTGTGGGTCCCGCGTGTCGGTGACACAGGAGAACCACAGGCGGCTCATCCGAGCTCGCTCATGCACGGAGGTGCACAGAACGGCGATTGGGCGGCGATTTGGACCAAATGGTCACCGTACATGGCGGCAATGCTCGCCGGAGCGGAGCACGACGGCGGCGCACGGCGGGAACTCCACACAGAGCAAGAGAGCAAAATTGAAGGGGTCCAGGAGGATCGAAACCTCACCAGGAACACGCAGAGCTGCTCAGAGAGGCTTGAGGAGGACGAACGGTGTCGGAAACATCCGCGCAGCGCGGCGGCCGGACTTGAGGAAGACGAAGCAATTTGCCTCCTCCCGGGCTCCACAGTACGAACTGCTCGAATCGGAGCATGCGGGCGGCACGGCGAACCTCCTCAGCAACTCGGAATGGCACTGAGAGGCCGGAATCAATGGCGCACGGCGCCGACCCGAGGAACTAGGGTAAGGGTTTCCGGTCGATTTCCGGGGAGAGAGCAAGAGAGAGAGGCGAAGTGAGGAGGAGAGGGAGATGGGGACGGCACTCGTGGTTCTTATCCCCTCAAGCAGGAAGGCAAGGAGGAGGTGGCAGCGACGACGTCGGCCTCGTCCTTCTAGCGAGAGAAAGAAGAAAGGTAAAATCATTTTGCAGAAAACCCCCTGGGTTTCCAGGAATTTATAGGAACAATGTTAACAGGCCCTTGTCACCTGTTTTAAATGATTTGAGGATCTGTTTGTGATGATTTTAATTACAGGAAAGTACCTGAATGTGTAGAATTTCAATATGATGTTGATTTCAACTTTGAATTTTGAATTTTGATGTATTTTGAATTCACTTAACATATAAAGTGAATTTGATCCTATTTGGACTAATTTACTTTAATAAAATATGTGGTTTTACACTTCTTTATTGTTGTTTTGCATTAAAGCAACATGATAATACTTTGTTATACTAGTATTTATTTGTGGATATTGGTTTTCAAATACTATAGATGATTTGATGGTTTGACTCCAAGATATAGGTAGATATGATGTTCAAACTTGTGTTTTGATGCTTTAATAATTCCTGAGCAACTCCAAGTTGTTGTCCAGCAATATATGCCTGATTTGTTTACTGTGACGACTACAAAGGGTATACAAAGTGTTTCAATTCAAATACATGCCAAGCACAAAATATGGCCCTAGTGGCTTTGACTTGTGATACCTGACTACTAAATCATGTGAGACATGATCAGATGTCTGTGGATGCATTAATACAGATATCCTGCCTGAGGTCAGGTCTTATGGTGACATAAAATGATGAGAATAGAATCTTGCTTAGTTCCACATCTCATTTTGAAGATACAAGATTGATGCACTCCTCCATATCAGGAATGATGCTTTAGTGTGTGAAAGCAAATTGTTAGAACAACTGCTGACTAAATAGTCCATGTGTTTCCAATTACCACATGTCCAAAATTAGCTCTTCTAGAGAATTACATCTTGAATAAGACAAATGATCTTTGTCACATGATGAACTTGTGAACTTCTCTCATTTGAGACTTGTCCACACACATGAATATGAGGTTAACTCATGAGATGGTTAAATATGGGTGATGATCATATGGTTTTATGCTTTGGCTTTACTTTCTCCTCGATGATCATACTCTTGGGGAAACACTATAAACTACCATATCACTATCTTCTTTGGATACTTGGTTATGATGCCTAAGTTATACTTGTGGTTTAGTATTCCCTCATGCTCCTCCTCTTATATCATGGTTGTATCTCATAGTTTCCTACTTGAATCCAGATGCTCCAAATGATCATCCATTGCTGTCTTTGACTTGGTATTGATCCCTCAATTCAATACCTGGACTTAAGACAAGTTCTTAAAGTCCCTGGTCTAGTATCCAACATCACTTGCCTCACCCTTGTGGTGAAGACATCCAGATTGATCCTAGCAAAGCTTTCTACTAGATGGCTATAGAAGAATGTATATATACTTTATGACATCCTATTGCCTTATGCATACAAAAGAATTTGTTAACAAGATAATTAGTCTTGTCACCAAATTACTTCTTATAAGACAAATGGCTGAGATGTACTGAATTATCTGATATTCTGTTTATTTGTGTATGACACTCATGTGTTTGAGTATACAAACGTGATTTGTTAACAAGGTGATTAGGCTTGTTGCCAAACTACTTCTATATAACACAAACCTTGGAATATCACACTATTTGTAGAGAAGTTAATAAGAATAGATGTTGATACAGGAGTTTCCAAATACTAGTGATGGATCACTAGCATAGTGCTTCTATGCATATCTAAGAAATCCTTCTTCATAGTCGTCTTGTTGTACTTCCTCCTTTCTTGTGTTGCCTTCTCTAATAGAATGATTTTGAGAAGATTAGGAGATAAGAAGATAAGATAGTCTTGATAGGATAAGTAGATCTAAATTAAGATTTAGTTTGGTCTTTTATCCTCCTTCCATATATTCCTTCTTTTCTTTTCTTTTCTTTTCTTTAGAATATGTACTTATTCGATTAATGATGTAAGTCATACTCATCATTTGATTCATAGTTTCTTGTATTATTAGCTTGTAATCAAAATGTTTGAGAATCTAAATAAGACAAGATTTTGAAGTTTATAACAGTCATGTTGATGACTAAGTCTAATCCACCAACATCAGCGAAACCTCGGTGTAAATTTCACAAGCTGGATTCCAAATTTTTAGTTACTCGTCAAACTAACAGCATTCTCAACTAGCCTTTCGAGTGGTGGTTGAACACTCTATGGCTTCGTTGAAAAAGTTTTAAATTTTCCCGTATTTTCAGATGCATGCTATGCAAATGCACAAATCTAATTTAGCCCCTTTCTACTCTATGAACTACGGGTCATTACAACACGACCCAGTGCATCAATGTATGTGGTCATGACATTACCGCCCCCAAGCAATGGCTCGGTGAGGTCAACACGGTCTGAAGTCACATATATATTCTGAGCAACCCTGAAACTTGGCAACGAGTATTTGTTGATATTGCTTGACGAAGCATTCTAAGTCCTTCCGGCCAATACCAGGATCCCATTGCTTGTACTCGAGGTACTTTGACACACCAAAGAATGAACATAAATTCCTGCAGTTGCATGGTTCTTCTTGTACTTGTAGATACCAGGACATGTTGTTTTTCTCATTGCTACTGCTTCCAAGAGGCCAGCAATCATAGACAGTGGAAAACACCATTTGATTCGAAGTTTGGCGTGTGTCCATGTTTAGAGTAGCATGCATCTCAAGCTTCAAATAGAGAGGAAGTTGAACTGCACTGCTCCAGTATGTAACTCCATTGTTTGTAATTTTCCGTACACCTCCTAATTCTGCTACCAGCCCATGACCTCCAAGCCATACAATTGAATCCATTAGCAGGTTGTACATGGAGTAACCTGTGTTGTTTCCAGCAATGGTGTAGTCACATAGTTCTTTGATCACTTGAATGTAAAGCATAGGCAGATCAACTGATTTCTGGGACAACTGAACAAACATTGCAACCATAAGAACATTTTCTATAAGTCCTGCCCCCCACTAAACATAGAGCTCAATTGCATGAACTGTTGACTTGCCGTTCTCCCAAACACATAAATGAAGCAGCTGGTTCATGAAAGACACAATGATATATGTAGCAAAATGCTTGTTATCCAGTACCCAGCATGCAAACCTTGAACCTCCAGGATCCCAAGGGATACTTAACCTGTCCATCTCCTCTGTTGGCCATAAGCTTGTACAGTTCAACACTACAAAGCTGCCAATATGAGTGAGCATGCAGTCGGCACCCTCCTCATCCCACACCACCTCCTTGAGAGGCATTTTCTTAACCACCTCTTTTTTTGACCGAGAGACCATAGGGGAAACCCCTATGGTAAAATTTTATATATAAATGGAAAGAATGTGAAAAAACCAGAGGTTTTTCCTCACAAAATCTCCCAGCACTCGGCCAAAAATTTAAGGGGGGGGGGAATAGAAAGGAGCTACGGAGAACATTAAACAAAAGTGCTTAGTATCCAATCCAGAAGCGGCTGAACTAGGGGTGCAGAGACCCTGTATTGGTGAAGCAGCAGATCGCTTTGGAACAAGACCTTCCATCTGGCAAGAGAGGGCTGCTGGTTTTTGAAGATGAGGTCGTTCCTAGTCTTCCAAATATTCCAAAGGGAACAGACAACTACTTCCATGAAGCAAGGCCCCATAAAACTGGACTTAGCATGAGCAAACCGTGGCGAAATGTCAAGTGAGCTAGCCCAGAACACACCAATAAAATCCCAGCAAGAAGTGGCGAATGGGCAGTCAAAGAAAAGATGATCACTTGTTTCAAGAACACCAGAATTGCATAGCACACATGTGGATCCCCCCTCGATATGCCAATGTTTTCTCTGCATTAGGTCCTTGGTGTTCAGGCGATCACGCATGAGGAGCCAAGCAAAAACTCTGAGCTTAGGTAGACACTTCGATTTCCAAATAGCTTGCATAGAACGATCTTGAGGCAGGGCAGAGAAAATGAATTGGCAATACTTTGCAGATGTATAATTCTGGCTCCCCCAAGGGAACACTCTAGCATCAGCAGCGTCAGGGACAAGATTGTGTGTAGCTAGGATATCAGAGACCTGCCCCAACTCTTCAAAAGCTTGAACAGACAATGGGAGAGCAAAGGAGGGGAGCAGGTTCGAGGAGCTGCCCATTTCTGCCACCGAGGTGTCCTCATTGAGAGCAAAGTAGAAGAGGCGAGGAAACTTGTCACACAACAGATCACCTCCACACCAAAAGTCTTTCCAGAAGAGAGTGGATCGTCCATTGCCCACCTGAGTGGTGGTAATACTTCGATAGGTGTCTACTAGCTTAAATATATCTTTCCACCAAAAAGAGCCACGCGGAGTTTGAGCTTGAGGGGGTGCGTCTGGGTCGTAAAGCGACCAAAACAATTTGACCCAGGGCAGAGCCCACTAGTACAGAACGACACATCGGATACCCCTCTATGGCAATGGCAAGAGTTAGGCGACGGAAAAATGAGCTCCGCGCGCTTCTGCGAGTGTGCGCGCTAGTCGGTCGATGGGCCCGACACAATGGTAACGGAGGCTGAAAAGATCTCCGTTGCTCATATATAGGCAATGGAGGAAAGAATATCTCCGTTGCTGATATTGCCACATCAGAAACGGAGATCGGTCTATCTCCGTTTCCCATGTGAAGGCACATTAAGCGGTGCCGGTATTAATATCTCCCATTCCAGTACTGTATCTCACTCTCACTCTCAGTCTCACTCTCCCCAGTTCCTAAACCTAGCCGCACACGCTCTCCTCCTACTTCACCCATCGATGGCGAACCCCTCCGGCGCCGACGGAAGTCGGGATGGAGCATCTTCCTCCTCCCACCCTCCGAGGCGCAGCCCGGATCTCCCCTACAACTGGGGCGAGATCCCCGGCGACTGCGGTCGTGAGTTCATTCTGAGCCGTCAAATCCCATCCGGATCCACGGCGGCGGCGGCCACCGACGCCCGGATCTCGTCCTCATCGTCCTCCTCGGACGATGAGGATGAGGATCTGGAGGTCGGTCTCTCCTCTCTCGCGCCTCCTTTGAGCGCGAGCGCGCCGTGGGTGTCATTCGGGCGTCTGCGATGCAGAGAGCTATCCGCATCTCCGCCGCCGAGCGGCCATAGACCGCTCTCTTCTCCCTAGGAGGCGTTGTTCCAGACGCGGCTCCGGGCGGCCATAGACCGCTCTCTTCTCCCTGGTCAGGGCCCTGGGCCAGATGCGGCGGCGGCAGCGGTGGCGGCGGCAGAGGAGGAGGATGAGGAGGAGGAGGAGGACGCTCCAGTGTTCGAGCAGGATGAGGTCTCCTCTGACGTCTCCTCTGGCAGTGGCTCCGGCGCCGACGCCTGGGACGCAATCCGCGACGGAAAGCGACCCCGCCTCGCCTAAGGTAAATGACCGCTCTGTTAGCTACTTATATAACTCGGTTTGCTCTGTTAGTTAGCTCTGTTCAGCTATGTATTTGCTATGTTAGCTACTTATTTAGCTCGGTTTGCTTTGTTTAGCTATGTATTTGCTATGTTAGCTACTTATTTAGCTCAGTTTGCTCTGTTAGTTAGCTCTGTTCAGCTATGTATTTGCTATGTTAGCTACTTATTTAGCTCGGTTTGCTCTGTTTAGCTATGTATTTGCTATGTTAGCTACTTATTTAGCTCAGTTTGCTCTGTTGGTTAGCTCTGTTCAGCTATGTATTTGCTATGTTAGCTACTTATTTAGCTCGGTTTGCTTTGTTTAGCTATGTATTTGCTATGTTAGCTACTTATTTAGCTCAGTTTGCTCTGTTAGTTAGCTCTGTTCAGCTATGTATTTGCTATGTTAGCTACTTATTTAGCTCGGTTTGCTTTTTTTAGCTATGTATTTGCTATGTTAGCTACTTATTTAGCTCAGTTTGCTCTGTTAGTTAGGTCTGTTCAGCTATGTATTTGCTATGTTAGCTACTTATTTAGCTCGGTTTGCTTTGTTTAGCTATGTATTTGCTATGTTAGCTATTTATTTAGCTCAGTTAGCTCTGTTCAGCTATGTATTTGCTATGTTAGCTACTTATTTAGCTTGGTTTGCTTTGTTTAGCTATGTTAGCTACTTATTTAGCTCGGTTTGCTCTGTTAGTTAGCTCTGTTCAGCTATGTATTTGCTATGTTAGCTACTTATTTAGCTCGGTTTGCTTTGTTTAGCTATGTATTTGCTATGTTAGCTACTTATTTAGCTCGGTTTGCTTTGTTTACTGCTTATTGGCTCTGTTTATTAGCTTTGTTTGTTGTTTTTAACAAAGAATATTCGTTGTTTCAAGGGCTTGGTGGATGCTTGGTGACGATGCTGCTGCCGTGAAGACCTAGGAGCGGGGCTCCATACACGGTGCCATCACCAGGAGTAGTACATTTTGCGCAGCAGGAAAGACATGTTCATCTGGCGGCCGTGAAGACATAGGAGCAGAGCTCCAGCCACGCGCACTGATGAACTTTTGTAAAGCAGGGCGTACAGGAATACGGTGACGACCGGGCGGCCGTCTAGTCGCATGGAGCGGGGCTCCATCGACGGCACAGCCCGTCACCGTGTTTTTTTTGTTTTCCTGTAACCCTTATTAGAAACGGTTATTAGCAAAACTCCGTGTCTAATGTTAAATACATCAGAAACGGTTTATCTCCTCCGTTGCCATTGAGATCTTCACATCAGTGACAGGGTCGGGGACACGGACCCTTTCTCCGTTGCCGATGGGCTTTTTGGCCCGTTTTCGATGTGTCGTTCTGTACTAGCGGCCACCTTGCAGAAAAATTTGTGAAGCTGCTTGAGAAGCAATGCATTATTCTGGAGCTCTAAGTTCAGGATGCCAAGCCCACCAAATTTCTTAGGTCGGCAAACCATGTTCCAGGCAGCAAGGGAATTAACAGAAGTTGAGTCCTCCTCCTTAGCCCACATACAATGCCGTCTAGCACGATCATACACTTTAAGAATTGATTTGTGTACTTTGAGGGAGCACAGAAAATGAATTGGCAAGCTGGAGAGGATTGAGTTCACAAAAGTAAGTCTGCCTCCATAATCAAGGAAACGAGAACTGGCGTTGAGGCGCCTCTCCACATGATCAACAATAGGGGAAAGGTCCTGCACCGTTGGTCTAGATGAGCCAAGCGGTAACCCAAGATACGTGAAGGGAAGTTGGCCAGTAGCATAGCCAAAAGTATCAGCCAGAAGGGAGAGGCGATCAGCGTCAATATTAATAGGCATGAGACAAGACTTAACATAATTCACTCGCAGACCGGTGGCAGCCAAGAAAGTGGAGAGTAACTCTTTGAGGGCAAGAAGCTGTATTGGGCAAGCTTGGAGGATAAGCAGGGTGTCATCAGCATACTGTGCAATTGGGAAGTCTGAATGTGGGATCGGTAGAGGGGGGGGGGGTGAGCACGCAAGTAGCAGCTAGTTGGTTAACCATGAACTGGAGCAGATCAGCTCCTGCAACAAAGAGAACCGGGGAAAAGGGTTCCCCTTGACGGACACCACGCTTGCATTGGAATTTCTTCCCAGCAATCCCATTGAGTGAAACCGATGAAATACCAGAGGAAAAGATCAAACGAACCCACTCTAACCACCGAGCATCAAAATTCCAGCAACGAAGGATCTCCAAAATGGCCTTGTGTTCGATGGTGTTAAATGCTTTAGCAAAATCCAATTTGAGAATAACCACTTCCTTTTTAGCCTGCTTGCATTGATGAATGTACTCATATGCCCACGCAACACAGTCCTGTATAGTTCTTGTTTTAAGAAAGCCATATTGGTTGACGTGCACAAGGCTCAGAATTTTCTGCTGCAGGCGATTGGCTAACAGTTTCGTCAGAAATTTCAGACTCGAGTTGAGGAGGGAAATGGGTCTAAAATCATTTGTACTAGAAGGAGAGGCCACTTTGGGGACAAGCGTGATGAATGCATCATTTATACTCTGGAGGTTCACACGAAGATGCCAGAAATCGTCGCAGAGCCTATAGAAATCATACCAAATTATTGGCCAGCAGGTTTTTAGAAACAAGCCTGAGAAGCCGTCAAGGCCCGGAGCTTTGTCACAGGGCATCTCAGCTATTACTTTATCCATTTCCTCCTGAGAGAATGGAATGGACATTGCGTCCAAGTTGACCAAAGGCTGGATGAACGCTGCGAAATCAAAGCCAACATCAATGGGGTTGGAAGCTCCTAATCTGCCCTTGAAAGAGTTCCAAAGAATTGCCTCTTTCTCATGGTGGTCAGTGGCAACTGACCCATCCTCCTGTGTCAACGAAGAAATGAAATTGTTTCTATATCTAATCGTTGAAATTGAGTGAAAAAACTTGGTGTTCTCACTTCCGAATTTTGCCCAGCGGGCCGTGCAGCGTTTTTTCCAGTATTCCTGCTTGCAGGCTAATAGATGTTGTAGATTCCGTTTAACAATGTTCTGGAAATTCCACTCCGTAATGTGCAGCGACCTCAACTCCTCAATATCATCAAGCCACAAAATAGTGCCATTGCACTTATCAATGATCTGTGATAGGACTGATATGCTAGTGCTCTAGATGCGTAACCCTTTCCTTAGCAACTTGAATTTAGCAGAAATGCAATGGGCTCCATCTCCAGGGCATTGGATGTCCCAAATACGCCTGACCACATTGAGAAACCTGGCATTTTAATCCAATGATCTTCAAAACGGAAAATCAAAGCTTTTGTAATGTTAGTGCCAATGGAGACAACGCATGGGGTGTGATCTGATGTCGGCCTAGCCAAGGGCTTAACCATGGTGTTAGGGAACTGCAAAGTCCATGCCGGGGACGTGAAGAACTAGTCTAACTGAACCAAAAGGGGGTCAGCCTGCATGTTGCTCCAAGTGTAACTACGGCCCTTAATCGGCAACTCAATCAACCCCAGGTAACTAATGACCTCGTTAAAAGTGGCAATGTCCTCTAAATTTGCTCCTGGTCTGTTGCGACTATCAGAATAGCGATAGAAATTAAAATCACCTAAGAGAATCCAGAGGGAGTCAGGTGAGATGTCAAGATGGAAGAGCCAGGCAATGAAATTCTCTCTTTCTACACCATCACAGGGGCCGTAAACAATAACCAGGTTGAAATTCTCAGCTGACATGGTGGAGGTAAAATTAAGAACCATCCAAAAGCTCTCCTGGGTGATCACCTGCCCAACAAACATACTACTGGCCAAAAGGACAAGAAGCCCACCTGAGACGCCATCAGAAGGGATAAATGCAAACTGATCGAAACGGCGAGGCGCAAAGGATTTAATAAAGTTAAGATCAAACTCAGCGCGCTTAGTCTCCTGGAAACAAATAATCGACGCCGCACTCTCTTCAATCTTGTCACGAATAAGTGGCCACTTCTCAGGACTATTTATACCGCGAACATTCCAGCAAAAGAAAAACCAAACACGCTTATCACGATGAATAAAGTCTGACATAGTACGAGGATAAATGACTCAGTTTAACTGACACACAAGCGAGCAAAGCAACTGATAAGCAGCGAAAAATAAAAATGAGTAGCACAGATGGCTACTCTTCGTGCTCCTTCAGGAGCTGCTCCTCTGAGAGCTCTTCAGGGGCAATGTGGCAGTCCTCAATTCTGATGCACTACAGCTCTGAAACCTGTAGCACAGGAGGTGGGGTGGCCTTGGATGCCTAGGGCTTGCGACGAGTGGTGTAGGAGAGGGATTCATGCTTGAACCCCTTGCTATTGCTTCTGGTAGAGTGACGAGCAAATTCATCGGTAGCCGGAGGATCAGTCTTGCGCGGCCTGCCACGAGGGCGAGGAGCAGATACAAAAGCAGCCAAGGTAGAGTTAGAAGCAGCATGAATCTCCAGGGAAGCATCAGCAGGTCCAGAGGGAGCCACAGATTCAGAAGAAGAGCTTGCACTACCAGAAGGAATAAGGGTCATCATATGATCCAGAACATCTGAGAAATCCGCTTCAATCACAGAGGTGTACCCTGCAGTGTTATCATTCATCAGAGTGATCGAGAGAGTAGCCAACTGATCAGTACCCTCCAGAACAGATTCACCATGGGAGGCCACATCGGACAGAGAAATAGCAAGTTCAGAGCCAGTCAACAGTGAGCTCGAGAGCACAAATGGGCCTTCAAAGAGGGACCTAGGATCATGCATTGGAGTCCATGAATGAATGGCCTGATCCAACACAGCCCACTTAGCAGCAGCAAACAATTGGGCACCTAGCAGGCCAAAATCCAATGCAGGAGCATCAGTAGCAGAAGGGTCCATGGTCGGCAGAATGCGACGAGTATGAGTAGAGCACATCATCCAGGCTAGGAAGTGCAAAAAAGATGGCCAGATGTCCATCACCACAGTGTTATTGCTAGGAGCTGTACTGACCACAGTAGCAGGAGCAAACACAAAACCAGACAACTGATCTGCAGGCACCTGTGCAGGGAGGGTAGCAGCCACAATAGGGAATTCAGCAATAATTCTATCAACCTCTGATTCAACCTCTGCAATATGAGCATTCCATGCTTCCAAACCATCGTCCGAGACATTTTCCTCAG
Source organism: Poa pratensis (assembly GCA_947311845.1). Classification (NCBI taxonomy): domain Eukaryota; kingdom Viridiplantae; phylum Streptophyta; class Magnoliopsida; order Poales; family Poaceae; genus Poa; species Poa pratensis. Next base: position 16,403,630 of record CAMZMU010000027.1, on the reverse strand, counting down.
CAGAGATCCCATCCATCATCGAGGGGCCCTCAGAACCATTCAGCTCCCTCATGCTTTGTCCCTGAAAATCACCATCATACATAGCCGGAGCAGCACCCGGCCATGCTGGTCAGCCATTTTCTTGGACATCCTGTGGGGCATGAGCTTGGGCATTGGCGGCCTGTTCCCAGTTCAGGTTAGCATTGTGTTGCAGCCAGTTATGCACCGCCAACTGGTTTTGCTGCGCAATCGTAAGAAAAGGAAGTTCAGGTGGATGTGGCGAAGCGTTCATAGGTGGTGGTGGCTCTTCAGTGCTAAGCAGGGTAGGGTTGGTGTGACGACTATTAAGAACAAAGACTGGAACAGACCAGGACCTCCCAATCCCACCTAGAGTACCAATTCTCTTCACACCCATGCTATGAGTATTGGGTTGTGGGTAAAACTTTAAAATTTTCCGTAACCTTGTCGCCAAGATCTATTCTATGAAGATATGCTCCACCCCATAATGCTAGATCTATATACTTACAAACACTGTTGCGGAAGATCTTGTGTTTGTCGAAGTAGACGTTGGTGAAGCCTGATGAAAAATCTCACGTCCACGCCGGGAGGTGAGATTGTTGCCGGTCCGTCGTCGAAGAACTACTTGCGCAGCCCCACTCTAACAGTATCCACACGTACGCCGCACCAATCCATCAAGCACGTTCACCGCCTAGAGCTACTAGCATCGACGAAGAGAGACTGCCTTTCGGTGTAGATTTAGTGGTAGATTTAATCGGGCTCGATTAGATCTATATGAGACTGGAGAGATCTAATTCTCAACACATGAGATCTACTAGAGAGAGATTAGATCAAAATCTAGTTAGAGCGCCGTCTAGATTTAGAGCATCGTTTAATTGCACAATATCTAGAGAGAGGAACTTGTGCAAGTATTGGATTATTTCCTTGTGGGAGGGGGTGGAGTATATAAAGGGGAGCAAGAGGAGGAGGTGCTTGGGGGAGGGGCAAAGCCCTCCCCTTGGTGCGCCGGCCCTAGGGAGGCCGGCCCGTCTCCCAAGTGGGTTTGGGAGAGGAGTCCTTGTCCAACAAGGACTCTCTCCCTTCCCTTTTATCTTTTTGCCTTTTTCCTCTATTCTTTCCTTTTCCAATTCAGACTCTTTTAAATCTCCAAATCAAACAAGGAAAGAGAGGGGGAGGAGTTGGTGCGCCAGCCAGGAGGGTGGGGCCCAGCCGGCCGACCCGCATCAGGTGCGGTTCGGCCCCTGGGGTCCCCCTTCTTCCTCCGGCACTTCCCCCTTCATGGCAAACCTCCGAAACTCTTCCGGAACCAAATATACTAAATAGATAAAATCATCGACTCTATCCACTGATGTCGGAAACACTTCCCGGCATCCCGAAACATCTCATGTTCGCCATATTTCTCTCGTAGGAAATTCTGCCCTATACCGGCATCATTTCCCTCTCATGATAACTTCATCGGAACTTCTCCGAATCTCTCCGGAGTTGTTCCTGTGACATCGGAGGAACTCCGACCACTTCTCATAACCGCAAAACTACAACTTTATTCTCTCAATAAATGATTGACTCACAGCTTAAGTGTGTGACCCGAAAGGTTCAGTAAACACAAAGACATGTCCGGGAACTTACCAGACAATAACCAGCATTGGGACCTAGACGGCCGTACTGGCTCCCGTGTGTTCATGAGTGAACGACAGAACCTATGTGTTTCTCATTACGCTAATCCCCTTACGTACACGATACCAATGATATCTCGAGATTGAGACAATGTGCTCTAGTGTGATCAAACCCTTTGATCATAACACATATTATTCTCGTACCAATATCATTTTTTGTTCTCATTCCGTATTTATATTGTCCCGTGATTAATCACGTTGTGTCTGGCCAGACGATTGGGTGAAAATAATAATACTGAGATGGCCTAGAGGATGTATCTCTCCATCGTCTGGAGGAGTAAGTGCCATTCTTGAATAATCTATGTTCCAATACATTATTCTAGTTCACGCCCAAAGGTCATCGTTATGGTCCCCAGTTACGGTCGGACGTTAGGTGACAATCAAAGCACGAGTGTCGAATAAGCGGTCACCAGATATTCTCATAGCAAAGGAATACAACTAATGAAAACAAAACATATGATCAATTGCTACCTTCATCATTGACGATTAGTCTCTTAGCAAGATCATATAATGGGTCGGTTCAGTACTATTATTATTCCGACAATAAACTCCTATAGTTGTGTGACTTATACGAAGTCCATGATCAGGAAAACATGATCATCAAACAACAAGATAGGCTAGTCTTAGAGACAAGACCAGGAACGCTTTTACTTGTTCGTATCTCTACACCTGTATTGGAGGTTTTCCTCTTGAACACGTTGTATTTGCTATTCAAGTGCCCAATACAGTTATAGCATAAAGATATAAACATTAATAATAAACTTGGAGATAAATAATAACTAAATTATTATTGTCTCTAGGGCATATCTCCAACAATGAGGAACAAGTGCAATATCATTCAGCATTGCACGCAGAAGAACTCTAGCCTTACGGACCCCAGCACGGTGCCAATGGAGCAGCTTACCAAAACAAGAAACTGCTTTGCTAACATAGTATTCAGTTTGGTAATCCAGAGGGAACCCAAGCAGCATAACCCATGCCTCATGCTCGAAAACAGGAAAACACATATTCAAGCCTTCATCGTGACGAACCACACTGAACGTAGTGTCATCATCATACGGGTGAGGGCTATCCTGAACTAATTGATCCCTAATAACAGGTGATTCAAGAGCTAGCAGACCAACACCCCATGGATGGGTTTCAGGATTGGTGACGCGCATATCAAAGTCATCTCTCAGGATACGAACTATCTCTCCCAGTACATGCTCTCTCTGATGCTCAAGGATGGGAGGGTTAGCCGTTACCAGCGCGTAGTTGTCGTGGTTCAGGGGGGGTCGTCGACGACCCTCATGTTTCGCTGCAGCCTATCCGGCGGTCCCTGCTCCAGATCCATCGGTCCTGGGAGGAAGGAGAAGGGGTTCACCGCAAAGTTCGCCATGGGCGGCGAGGAGGGGGGCGCAGCCGGAGAGGAGGAGTGAAAACTTTCAACAGAGACAGGCCCGGCGTGGCGTGGTATATCCCGAGTCAGGACAGGAAATGAATCGTCAAAACGGGAAGAAGAGGATTTGCCATAAAGGTGTGACGGGTAATCTGGTTCCCGATCACAATCAATTAGAGGAGGGCAATCATCGGCTGTGTCAACGGCATTTCCAGCACATGAAAGAGGAGATTCTTCCCACGATTTAGGTAACACTATTTTGTAAGGCGAGGAGACGAACAATGGAACCCAGCAGGCCCGAGGCAGAGATTTGTTTGTTGGGTCACAATTGTCGGCCCGGTGACCACAGAGCTCACAAACAGAACACATAATTTTCCCAGGGCATAGACGTGTAGCATGGTCAGTTAATTTGCAACTCAAGTAGGCCGGAAGATTTGAAATAGGTACTGTAGCAAAGTCAGGGACCTGGCCCGTACAGGAGGGAGCAAGATGGCCCAACTTATGACAATGAGAGCATCGGCCCCAAAATTCAAAAATTTCTTCCGTAGAAGCCACCCAGCTGATATTAAGGAAAAATTTAATTGCATCATCATCATAGAGAGCCTCCCTGGCATCAAGAATCCAACCCAGAGCATTGCGTCTTTTAGATAAGGCAACTAGGGAGGCCTGTTTGAAATCCTTTCCAATCAACCGAGTAAAAGGCGGAGCAGTTTCCTCAAAAGGGAGAGAAAAATCACCAATAATGACTGACTGAATTTTCGGAATTGATTCTTCCTCGGACACTTATCGCGCAATAAGCAGGTAAGATTCAAACGAACCAAATTTCAAATTAGCATCCGAGTTCATTATGGAGGTCTGATCTTTTGGCGGCGTAATCACAAATTCGCCAGCATTCGAGCGATGCGTAGAACCAACTGGTTGCTTGAGGAATTCCAAATTGGTGCGAATGGCAACCGGACGGTGAGCAGAACCATCAGTCATTTGATGGGAATTCAACCAAACTGAAGCAGCCGAATCAACCGAGGATGCATGGCCCCTGAAGAGTCTGAAATGACATACAAAATCTGGCCATACTCTATCACGCAAACCATAGATGAAATGTCCAACACGATTGGAGGCAACCGAAAAGCGGAAAACGCCGATCAGACAATTGGAATACCTGAAAACCAGAGAGATCACCACCCAAGTAGCACTGCAACGCCAAAGCAACGGACTCCACCGAGAGGGGGAAGGAGGCATAGGAGAAAGAAACAACCAAGAAAAATTCCTTGGTCTTGGAGGAGGGAGAAAAGTGAACCGTGGAACGAAAACATCGACGAACTTGCTCCGCGAGCGCTAGGCCCGGGGAGAAATCCCAGTGAAGGAGGCCCTCCATCGCCTAGAGATCAGTGGGAACTCCATGGCCGCCGGTTGGGAGGTGGAAGGAGAGCCATCGTTTGCACGGATACTTTTTCTTAACCACCTCACCAGGAGCATCGACACATAGCTCCAGAAACAGGGGCACACCTCCAATATTGGTGAGCACCTCGGAGATGTCTACTCTCCCGGCCGACGCACCGAGAGTTCTATTGATCACAATAATGGATGAGCCTACACGCGTAGTCGGTTTCCAGGCTAGCGCGGACAGCTGCACGTTAGCGTTGGCGTGGCCGCCTTTTGTCGAGCACATGGCAGGTGCTGGCGTGCCAAACTTGATGGCGACAGACGGCTGCAATGGATGGTCCAATGAGAGCTCCATGGGTGTCGCGACCTCAGCTAGTGTGTTACCCATGGATGGAATGCGTCCGCAACACGGTTGCTGCCGCCGTTGACATCCAAGCCCAATGTCGAACACCTTGTGGGCATGGCGGAAGCGAATGCGACATCCGTGTGTGCAACACAAGCACCCACGACCTGAACCGCCGAGCAGACCGAGGGTGACGAAGGCATGATGGTCAGCTGCTCCGGTACTCCACCCGACACGAACATCGGTGTGGTTGTGGCGATCGGCGCAAGCGCCGCCGTCGTCTTCTTCAAATGCAACAGCATAGTCTCTTGCCTCGCGGCTATACGACCCAACGATACGGTGAGCTTCGCCAAGCTCTCATGGATGGCGCTCAAGGTCGCCTCCGTCGTTGTCGTCGCCACCTCCATTGATTCGGCACCAGATCGAATGGGGAAAATTTTGTGGGGATTTTTTTTTTTGAAATTTTTGGAGGATGACCTAGCTCTGATACCACTGTAACACCCCGTTGCAGCCGGCGATCACCGGGACGTGAGGATAGGGATACCGCCGCTTGTGGAGAGCGGCCACCGTAGGAGATTGCCGCTTGTGGAGAGCGGCCACCGGAGAAGTAGGGGACGGGAGAGACGAACGGGGGCGGAGAGGAGAGTTTCAGTCTTTCAGACTTTAGTCATCTGTTCGATCCGTTCCTTGTGAAACTTGTGTCTTCTATATACTCCGATGCAGCCATCTCCCTCCAACAAGGCTGGCCCAAGGCAACACGGCCCAGTGCATCTATGTGTGTGGTCATGACAGACGAGCTGGTGAGGACAACGACATCAAACTGTACTCAGTCAACAAACGCACAATACGGTCATGACCGAAGTAGTGACCGAATTTCCAGCTACCCGAATTTTTCGGTCCCCAAACAATTTAAGTTCAATTCGGTTCTCATTTCTAAGAGACCGAATTTAATAATGACCGAAAAATAAAAACCAAAATTTCGGTTAAGACCGAACGCCCACCCCTACCTCCGTTCCACAATAAGATGTTTTAGTCTTTTTCACATGTAAATGCACACACACATATATATTTATAGACATATTCAAGTGCATGTGTTCATTCTTTTTATTATGAATCTAGACATGCATGTATAACACCTAAAACATTTTACATTGTGAAACGGAATGAGTAGATGACTTCCATTTGTCTATATATGGATGTATCTAGACATATTACAAGTATAAATATATCCACACGTGGAAGTCATCTAATTTCTCAAGATGTTTGATATAGCAATTTTGTACCGTACCGTATTATTTATTTCCATGGTATAAACGAGTTTAGAAAACCAAGCTCTGTCCTAAAGTTTCCCGGAAGGTCCCGTGGCATGGCAGTAGTAAAAATCAGACGGCCAAAGCAGCAACGTCATGTTTGTATTTTTTAGTTTTTCTGTGTATTATGCCACTGTTATCAATATAAGCTTCTAGGTCCCTCTGGACCATCCCCTGTTAAAAAAAAAAAAACAGCAACGTGGAGCACTCGGCAAGAGACGCGGACACCAGTGAGTCGGTAACTCGGTAGCGCAACTCATTTGGCTTTTGACCATCACTCCTGTTCACCCGTGGTCGCCCGCGTGCGTCCAACAGACTCAGATGACAGATCGGATCCGATCAGAATCGCTCCGGCTCCGGGTAGTGGCTGGACCTGGACGGAAGTGGAGAACGCGGCAGCGCTCCATCGGCGCCCAGCCGGACACGCATCCCGCTCCCCAGGCCGGTCGGCGGTGAAAACGAAAATAAAAAGACGCGACGGCAGTTCGGCACCACACCACGAAACTTTCCTCTCTTCCCCGTCGCGTGGCTCCTCCGGCCACCGCGCCAGGCCGAGACAAAACCCAAGCCATACCACGAGCAAGCCGCGCCATAGCCATCCCGTCCGGTCCGCGATGGCCGCAGCGAGGCGGCACGCGCAGCACCCGGCGCCCCTCGGCCGGCGCGGGGGCAGCAGCGTGGTCGTGCGGTGCTCCACCTCGCCGGCGCAGGAGTTCGCGGCGCTCGCGTCGGTCTTCCGGCGGAGGCTGGTGGTGGGGGCCAGCACGGCGGCCGCGGCCGCCGTGGGGGCCAACTTCGGGGGCGTCACCAGCTTCCTCCTCGGCCTCTCCCCCGAGCTCGGCCGCTCGCTCAGGCTCGACGTGCTCTACCCCGTCGGCGGATTCACCCGTTGCCTCGACTCCGAAAACGGATTCGGTAATTACCTACGCATCTGCCGTCCCGTAGGCACTAGTGTTTCCTTTCGTTCCCTGTTCTTCCACGGTTCCACCACTAGTTTGGCGACTGACCTTGCATTTCCTACACCTGTAGAATTAATACGGAGTGGTGAATTATCAAAAAAAAAAGAATTAATACGGAGTGTTGTAGGTATTTCTTTTTTCCTTCTGCGAGAACCTGCCTGTGCCGAGGGATGATTGCGCGCAACTGTGTAATTAGGTTCATTTCTTCGATTTGCTTTGCCCGGAGGAAAGTCCTCTTGGATTTTGATTAGTTGACATAATAGCTCAGTTCCACAAAATGCAAATACTCCTCTGTAGGAACAAATTATATTCTGCTACCATCATCTTCTCCTTTTAAGGAATAAAAATAAGCTATTCCTCTTGACAATTTTATCAATTCGGATTTAGGAGGTTATACACCCTTACCCAGTATAAACAATGCACTGCAACCTAGTTAGAGTCAACGGGATTATGCAAACAATGATTCATGCTGACCAGGTCATCGCGCTCACAGATTCACACCGAAACACATCACTGCACGTTTAGAATGCTTGATTAAAGTACTACGAGTTTTTTCTATTGGTATTCTAGCAAAGTGCTGTTCGATCGAGGGGATGCTTTGCCATCTGCCGCGGATACTAAACTCAAGGTATCCCTGCGCGTGCATGTTGCTATCACGCTGCTACTTCGTGCCCCCACCAAAAAGTACAGAGTTAGTGATGCCAAGTGGTTGCGTACTTGTGTTCACATCCCACCCTCACAAAAGGATATGGAAAGCTATATATTTCCTTTCAGATTCTTGTTGGCTCAGGAGTATATTCGGTTTTTCTCACAGTGCAACAGAGCCATAAATCAGTGTTTTCTGCTTCTAGTAGTATTGGCACTCCCTGGAGCCATTGTTTTCACAGTCAAAACAATTTTCCTTTGTCTTCTGTTATGTGAACAGAGTTCTTGTCGCCAGACTAACAGAGAAAAGAGTGCTCTCAGTTTAATACATTTTCCTTTTCTTGTATCTAAAAATCGAAATTGTCCTTTGTGCCACGATTACGAGTGGCTACAAAAAATGTGGTCCTTGCAGCTACTGCCCACTACACCCATCTGCTATGTTATGCCTCCAATGAGGTTGTATAGGTGGATTACGAGCTATCTCCTGCTGCAGTTAGGACCATGAACTGAATGCCACCTGTGCTCCATGTCATCATGATTGATCCTTGGTGGCATCTGGTGGTTGGTTCTCAACAAGATAACATGTTTGGGGGTTTGTTCCGCCGGATGTTCATGTTATCAAGAAACTGCAACTGTGAACACTATTTTATTTAGAATTACGTCAATAATGAGAATCATGTGAAACAATTATTTGAAGTATCAGTATATATATCTGCCAATTTATGTGAAAGTATTAACTCTGAGGTCTTGTAACTCTGCAGAGTTCATCTATCCAGCAAGCTGGGTTGGAGATCAGACAATACTATACAATCAAGTGAGGAAAGCAGAACTGCAGAGATCACTAGACCCTCCGCCGTTATCAAACGGAAGATCTCCATCTCGACCTCACAATATCAGTGGACCTGTAGCAGCTTTTGGACCCCCAGGGTCCAATGGGGAGCTTAATGTTAGTGTCATTGTGTCACCTGTACCGCAAGACTTCTCGTAAGTACACTTATATGCCACCTGCAGTTTCTTAGTGGAATTACTATTATAACTTTATAAGTTGTATCCCAAACAAAATCTTTCAAGCTTGCTTAAGGAGTACATATTCTGTGTAAAATGTGATTATAAAGTGTGTGCCACATTAACAATTTACCTACTCCATGGAAAATTCTCGTAGAGTTCAGTGCATGCTGCCCTTTGATTGAGAAATATGTTCCCAGATTACCAACCTGTAGTGTCCTCTTATGTGGTACTGAACTGTTTGAAACAGGATTGAGTCTTTTGGCGGTCCGAAAGACGTCGGGGAAGTGGTGCTCAGAAGGATCGCAAGGACAAAGCGAAATCCGGATATCAGCGCTACTCTTATCGGTGCTTCATTGAGAGAAGACGCCGAGAACAATGTGAAATACTACAAGCTAGAGTTCTGTGTTGAAAGCCCTACTTTTCAACGGCACAATGTTGCAGTGTGCTGCGTGAGGGACGGCAGACTGTACACCCTGAATGCCCAGGCACCGGCGTCGTCATGGAAGACGGTTCAGAGAGAGTTCTTTGCGATGGCGGATTCCTTCAGTCTAGTGGTCGATGTTTGACATTGTAAATACGCAGTTTTGTATCCCTGGCCCTTGAGCCAGTTTATCCACAAGTCTATAACTTCCTTTTTGTGGGTCACGGTTTAATTTAGACAAAATGTAAATGTAACATAAATGTTTCTGTCCCTTTTGACACTTCCCCTGCGCGGTTGGGATGCCACAGGTAATCTAGATGAGGAGAAATGTAATACCTGTATCATGATCTTCTAGTTACACACATGTTTGAATTTTTCTTTTGCGTAGAGAATTTTGGATCTTTATTCTATGATACAGTACTCCCAAACATCTCATAAAATCTCTGAAGAAGATTTCAGAACCCATAACTGAACACCCAGTTTGCTGCATGCCATAATCATCTTCAGACTCAAATGTACTTGTTGGCAATCTCCACAATGAGTTCTGAGAGCTCCCTGGGCTTGGAGAACATGGGCATATGATCAGCTCCCTCCAGCCCAATCACCTCCGTGCCAGGGTTCCACGACGCCATCCGCCGTTGGAACTCCGGCGTCCACGTTTTATCCTCTTCGGCGACGACATACACGCGGTTCACCGCGCCGTACCTCTCCGCCGTCAGGACCCCTTCCCCGTCCATCGTGGCGTCGTTCTCGAACTGCCGCGACGGCCTCACGAGCAGCGTCGCCAGGGTCAGGTCCTGCGTGCACGAGCTTTTTCAGAAGAAGCAGGACGACGGCTGGTGCCGGCAGTTTGTTGCAGTTACCTCGGGTGGGCTGAGCTGATACAGCCTCTCCGCCATGTACTCCGGTCCGAGCAGGAACGTCTTGCAAGGACGCCGGAGGTCGTCGCCGGTGGTCTCGACCACGCAGTCCTTATAGAAGCCCGGACCCCTTTCTTGCGCAAACTACATCGAAAACTGTTAGGCAGGCCAGTGGAGGTGTGTACCGATCGAGCAGGGGCCAGGCGGCGCGCACGCACCTGCTCGAAGACGAAATTCATGGGCTTCCCGGCAGCTGGCATGGCGGCGGAGGCGAAGACGGCGACGGCGACCCTGTCCGGGAACGCCTGCAAGGCCAGCGCCAGGCTCTGTCCGCCGTAGCTGTGGCCGACGAGCACCGCCCTCTCCCCAGGCGGCAGCCCGGCCAGCGCGTCCAGCAGCGGCCGGCTGTACTCCTCGAACGAGCCAAGCTCGGTGGCGCGCCTCGGGCTGGCGCCGCACGCGGCCATGTCGAGCGCGTCGAAGTGGGCATAATTTCTGGTGGACGCAGCAGATGAGCACAGTGGCGCATGAGTCAGTACGTGATGTTGGCTAAACAAGATCAGACAATGGCTCGAATATAGAAATACCCCAACTTTAATTACAAAATGTTGGGTGCGATTTTTTTCCGAAACACGCGCATACACCAGGCACTACATCACAGTTGATTTTCAAAGGCACAAAAAAGTGCCCTAAAAATACCTAAAGTGCCTTAAAAAATCAACCGAGGCATTTTAAAAAATGCCGTATCAAATGGGGTAGGGGAAGATCAACCAAGGCACTTTTAAAAGGTAAATGCCACAAAGCGCAGCTGCGCTAGTTGGATGTTTCGAGCGCCCACTCCACCGTCGCGACTGCACGTGTGTCTCCCTTCGTCAACCTCTAAAAAAGCTTCCAATCCAGCTACTTTCTCGCTAGATCCACGCCTGCTCGCCGCCGCGCCGCCGGCTAGCCGAGCGGCTCCACCATACACTTGCCTGCCACTTCCCAATCCCCTCCCCCCACCATCACCACTGTCCCGAATCCCTATTCGACGCTGCCGTTGCTCCGTAACGCCGGCACTAACCCACTGCAGGCCTGTAGATACCTCGCGCCTCCGGTGACCCGTTTCCATGAACCCGTCAGCTGCAGCGCTTCGCCTCGAAACCCCTTCTCTGCTGCGTCGCCCACAGGAGTCCACAGAGCACTGGGCCAGGACCAGGAGTCCACCACACCGAAGACTCTCCCCAGCGCGCGCCTACGAGGGCCCTCAAAGCAGCTGGTTCCTCGCCGTGGCGCCTGCCTATCTCACGGCGAATACGAGAATGTCACGTTGCGCCTCTAAGGCTGTAGCTGCAGCTGATTCACTCGGTTTGATCGATCATCGATCCGACATGAGGCTGATATACACTACTGCATGCCTACCACTACCAGTCTACCACTATACGTAGCTAGTAGTACATGTCTAGCTAGCTGTTGCTCGCGATCTATGTGAACTTTCACTTCTCGCGTAACTAGGTAGTCACTGCGTGCGTGTAGCATTTTCTTTTCTTTTCTTTTCTTTGCACCTTTGTTTGATCAGATGGACTAAGTAACCCACACCAAAGTTGCTTCCCGCAGTTTGTGAAGTTGCATCAACGCACACCAAAATTGCTTTGTGTTTTATCAATATTGGTTTTAGTTGTTATGGAGTTGCTTCTCGCGGTTGTGAAGTTGCATCAACGGACACCAAAGTTGTTTCGTGTCGTACAAAAGTTGCTTTTAATTGTTGCGGAATTCCTCCCCGTAGTTGTGAAGTTGCATCAGCCACACCAAAGTTGCTTTTATTTGTTGCGGAGTTCCTCGCCGTGGTTGTGCAGTTGCGTCAACGCACAACATAGTTGCTTTTAATTGTTGTGGAGTCCTCCCCGTGGTTCTGAAGTTGCATCAATGCACACCAAAGTTGCTTTTAATTGTTGCGGAGTTTCTCCCTGTGGTTGTGAAGTTGCATCAACGCACACCAAAGTTGATTTAATTGTTGCGGAGTTCCTCTCCGTGGTTGTGAAGTTGCATCAACGCACACTAAAGTTTCTTTTAATTGTCGCGGAGTTCCTCCCCGTGGTTGTGAAGTTGCATCAACGCACACCAAAGTTGCTTTAATTGTTGCGGAGTTTCTCCACGTTGTTGTGAAGTTGCATCAATGCGCACCAAAGTTGCTTTTAATTGTTGCGGAGTTTCTCCCCACGGTAGTGAAGTTGCATCAACGCAATCCAAAGTTGCTTTGTGTCGTACCAATTTTTTTTTAAATTATTGTGGAGTTGCTTACCGCTAAGTCGCTAACCAAAGTTGATTTTAATTGATGTGGAGCTGCTTCCCGTGCCCTCATCGCACAACAAATTTGTTTCGTAGTGTACCAAAGTTGATTTTTACCTGTTGTGCAGTTGCTTACCGCTGTTTCGAATCTAGTTTCTTCATCGCGTACAAAGTTGCTTCGTAGCGCACCAAAGTTGTTCCGTCGTGAACAAAAGTTGCTTCTAAATAATTTCGTCGGAACTTGTACAAATAAGAGCTAGTTTTAAAGATCTCATCACGAGGGTTCCAAGACTGAAAACAGATCTTAATTTAGACGCTCATGTCAAAAGTTATAGCTTTTTGAAAAAGAACGTGGTGTAATTAATATAGAACAGATATTAAACTGATCACGTGGGGGACAATCTCTTTTTTTTTTTGAAACCCGGGGACAATATCTTTCCAAACGAAGTGAGCGACCGATCAAGCGCACTTCTATTGTGCCTTAAATTATAATTGGTGGCACTTTACATTAATGCCTCAAAAAATCATTCTAGGCATTACGCAATAATGCCACAATAATGCCTTAAAAAATCATTCGAGGCATCATGCAATAATGCCTTAAAAATCATCCCAGGCGTAATATTAGCACTCATATCAATTACAATTATGGCTTACAATCGGAGAACTAACCATATAAATAGAGAGAATTCATATCATATTACAAACAGGGAACAAATCAATAGTTCAGCTAGATGTAACAGTACTGCAGACATTACCAATTCAAGAGATCAGAGACAACTATACAAGTACAAGAGTAGTAGTATTTCAGTCAGTACAATTGATGCCGTATCTAGCATGTACTGAACTTCAGGTTGGTTGCGACGAAACACAAGCGCCAAGCAGAAATAACAGAAACCTCTAGAAGGTACATAGATGTAAGCAGGATTATCATGAGAATTAACATGTGCATGAAGCAATACTTGAAGTCCTTTTGAAGGAAATAAAGAAATCAGCGCCCATATCACAAGTGATCTTCGGAGAGCATCTGTGTTCCGTGCAGATTTTGCAATGACATATCTGAAGACAAAAATGTAGTTAGATAACTTCCTGGCCAAAATCTCACTGTGCAATAAGAAAACGACGCGCCACTAGAGCTAGGCACCAGTTTGCATAGTCACTAACCTTCTTGTCATCTGCGAATAGGTAGGTTCAGCAACAGTATTAAGGTAAGGAAACCAGCTCCTTAATTGGCACATCAGCAGAGGGCACATACAGCGAAATCGCTCATACCTGACATCGATGACGGACATCAGTTAGAAGCTTATTATTAAAATAATGGCCGTTTTTGGCTTAACAGTAAGTATAAGCAAATACATAACCATGAGAGTATTGGTATTTAATTGGCACGTTAAAACCAGTCATAACACAAAATAGCATATGGTCATCGCTCTAAATATTTCAGTAAAGAGATACCTTACAGTGAGATCAACAGAAATTACAGTCACAGTTGTTAGGAATTCATGTACCTTACAGTGAGATCAACTGAAATTATATTAGGAATTCATGTACCTTACAGTGAGATCAACTGAAAATCATGGCACGCTGAACAGAAGGTTTACTTGGGGCAAATTTTCAGCGATGCCCTAAAATTCATCGCACGCTGACCAGAATCCCTAAACCTAGGCCGGGGGTCAATTAGAATAGATAACGCGTAGGCATCTAAGAAACAGATCCGAGCAGCCAATTCATGCAGTAATTCTACACCAACAATGCCCAGCACGACGGACGTTGCCCAGTCCAACCCACAACACCGAACCACTCAGTCACAGCCACAGACTCGAAAACAAATCCCAAATCAGAAGAGGAGCAGGAGCACACATACCTGCTTGTACTGGACCACGAAGTTGTAGGAGAGCAACATTGGCATGATGACCCGGCAGCGGGGCGCGAGACCGCCACGATCCTGGCACGCCGCAGCTCGTCGAATATCCGCTCTGATTCCGGCAGCCAGAACGACGCCTCCGGCTTCTGCGGCATCCGCACATACCTTCCCGTGAAGCAGGTCCTCCTCGGGTTGCTCCATGCTCATAGAATACGACTGCAATTTTCGATCGGGCACTCATCGCAAATGCGATCCGTGGCTGGCGGTGGGAGGAGAGGGAGCATGAGGCGGAGGCGATCGCGATACCATTGTTCCTAGCCCCACTTTTCCCCCTCCCTCGAAGTTCCAGAGAAGGTAGCGACCGAGCCGAGCTCAAACTCGGCCATGGCCGCCGTGGCCATGTCGAGGATGCACTTGAGCTCCCCAGATCCTCCCATCCCTCGCCGGACCCCCTACCTCCTCCCCATCATCCCCGCCACCGAATCCCGGCCTCGGACCACACGAACGGACACCCGACGCGAGCCGTTCGAGGTCGGCGCAATGGCCGACGCACGGGAGCGGCGCACGGGAACGGACACCCCTCGTCCCAGCCTCCGCTCCGCCCGATCCACCGCCTCCGGGCGCGGCTGCGTTCCACCACCGGCGCGTGGCGGCGCGGTGCGGTGGCGGAGGTGTGAGGTAGACGCGGTGGGAGGAGATTCGCGGTGGCTCCGTGGCATCCGAGAACTTTTTTTTTGTTTGAGATTTCCAGGTCTTAGTACAACTTGTAGTATCTGAACTCACGCACAACGCACTCCACACACACACCACCACACACGCACACCTCTGTGCGCAAGCTAGACCTAACTAGACTATACTAAGACTTGAGCCTCCGCGAGCCTAGATCTTCCGGGAATCCCTGCGGTGGTGGGCACACCACAATACCAGTGTCGAACCGCGGTGGAAACTGGCTCCGTAGATTGAACTGGGGCAGACTGATTTATGGGCTCAGTCTTCTGCGTATATGCAGCCCCTATATGGCATCCGAGAACTTTTGGATAAGACTAAATTGGTCCGTTATGGAGATGCGGGAGGACTAACTTGCGTAGCTTAACAGGTACCAGGGGTTTTTCATAAAATAGGCACGTATTTTTCCAGGCACTATCAGAAAATGCCTCAAAAATGTATTATTACAGGCACTATTTACAAAGTGCCTCAAATAATCGGTATTTTTGCAGGTGCTATTAAAAAGTGCCCAAAAAGTTGGATCTTTTCGGGCAGTAATTTAAAAGTGTCTCCAAATATATTTTTGTAGGCACTTTCTAATAGTGCCTCCACCAAAATGCCTCCAAAAATCAACCGTGACATAGTGAGGGCGGATCCAGGATTTGATCATAGGGGGCAAAGGTCAAATGAAACATTAGCCATAAAGAGATACAACCAAAAAAATATAGAAGGCTCTTTTCAGGGAGGGAGGCGTTTTGGCTCCCGGGTGTAGATGCACCCGGTAGATTTCAAAAAAAATTCAAAATTTGAAAACTCATCAAAAAAATCTGAAAAAAATCATGCACGTACATGACCCCGGTACGCACCACCGTATTTTTTTTCGCGACGAAATACCATCGTACGCGCCCTGTACAAAAATGACAAATTTCCTGTCAGATAAATCTGACAGGAAATTTGTCATTTTTGTACAGGCCACATACGATGGTATTTAGTCGCGAAAAAAAATACGGTGGTGCGTACCATGGTCATGTACGTGCATGATTTTTTTCAGATTTTTTTGATGAGTTTTCAAATTTTGAATTATTTTTGAAATATCGGGAGCATCTACACCCGGGTGCCAATGCGAATTTCCGCTTTTCAGGGTCTAGATCATATATTTCGTGCTACTTATACTCTAACTTGTTCTACGATTGTCACAAATTACTCAATATTTTGATCAGACGGTTGCATATCAGTCAAATCAAAATTGGAATCATTATGTATGGTATGTTGGTCGGACCGAGATCCAGTGCCTCACTCATGGCAAGGCACACATTGCCTTGAGGCCTCAAATCCACCGCCCGACTTGCATCCGACGGCCAGAAGCAGTCAACGGCAAATAGACTTGGTTCGCTCGGTCCATCCCCTTCCTCTATTCGACTCTTCCTCACGTGCGATGAAGCGAGTCGAGCTACTGGTCCCGTCGCCGTCGCCGAGCCTCGCTGCTGCTGGTCCCGTCGCCGAGCTGCAGGAAAAGGAACCAGTCCCGTCAGGGCCGCCGTGAGGAAGGGAGACGAGCCGCTCCGACTGCTCCTCCAGGACGAGCCGCTCCACATGGGGAAACAGCCTCGACGGCCGCCCACCTCTGGCTGCTCCGTCCGCCTGCCCTCTGGCGGCTGTCTCCGCCCGTTCCGACGGCCCCTTGATTGCGTGGATCACAGGTTCGTTGGGAGACCCCAAGAGGACGGTATGATGCAGAATAGCAGCAGTTTTCCCTCAGTATGAAACCAAGGTTTAATCGAACCAGTAGGAGCAAGAAATCACTTCGGAAGGTTGTCAGCGGCGCGCTGACGTGGAACCTGCACACAACACAATCAAACTACTTTGCCCCAACAAAACAGTGATGTTGTCAATCTCACCGGCTTGCTGAAAACAAAGGATTAAACGTATGGTGTGGAAAACAGTAGTAAATTGCAGAATGAAAAAGAACAGTGTTTGCAGTTGGTTGTATTATCAGTGTAAAAGAATGGACCGGGGTCCACAGTTCACTAGTGGTGTCTCTCCAAAAAAGATAACTAACATGCTGGGTGAACAAATTACAACTGGGCAATTGACAAAAAAATTGAGCGCATGACAATGCATATATATGACATGATGATTACTATGATATTCATGTGGGCATTACGACAAAATACATAGGCCGTTATCCAACAGCGTCTATGACTAATAATCCACCGCCAGGTTGTCATACCGAGTTCCCCGTTGGTATTAAGTTGCAAGCAACGGATAATTGCATTAAGTAATGTGCGTAATGTAAACAAATGCATTAGACCTAACGGCGTACCCTTAAGCTAAGCATCGGTTATTTTATTCCTAGTGGCAACATCACATTCACAATCTTAGAAGTTATTTTCACTCTCCCAGATCACCGAAGGCATGAACCCACTATCTAGCATAAATACTCACTCTTGGAGTTACAAGCATCTACTTGGCCAAAACATCTACTAGTAACGGAAAGCATGCAAGATAATAAATAACATATAAGATAGATTGATAATCAACTTGACATAGTATTCAATATTCATCGGATCCCAGCAAACACAACATGTAGCATTACAATAAGATGATCTTGATCATGATAGGCAGCTCACAAGATCTAAACATGATAGCATAAAGTGGAGAGACAACCATCTAGCTACTGCCATGGACCCGTAGTCCAAGGATGAACTACTCACACATCACTCCGGAGGCAGGCATGGTGATGTAGAGCCCTCCGGTGATGATTCCCCTCTCCGGCAGGGTGCCGGGAAGAGCTTTTGAACCCTCCCGAGCTAGGGTTGACGGCGGCGGCGTCTCTGAAACTTTTCGTGGATAATGGCTCGGGTATTTAGGGTTTTCGCGTTGGGAAGAATAAATAGGCGAAAGGGCGGCGGCTGCGGAGCCACGAGGGCCCCACACCACCCCACGGCGCGGCAGGGGGCCCCGCGCGGCCCCATGGTGTGGGTGCCACGTGGTCCTCCTCCGTCTCTCCTCTGGACTCCGTCTTCGTGTTGGAAAAATAGGAGGTTTTGTCCAAGTTTCGTCCAATTCCGAGAATATTTCCAGACTAGCTTTTCTGGAATACAAAAACAGCATAAAACAGGAACTGGCACTGTGGCATCTTGTTACTAGGTTAGTCCCAGAAAATGCATAAAAATGCTATGAAGTGTATATAAAACATGTAACAATTGGTATAATATCAACATGGAACATCAGAAATTATAGATACGTTTGAGACGTATCAAGCATCCCCAAGCTTAGTTCTACTCGTCCTCGAGTAGGTAAAACGATAAAAACAAAATAATTTCCGAGGTGACATGCTACAATCATAATCTTGATCAAATAATACTGTAAAGCACATGTTATGAATGAAGTGATCCAGGTCAATGGTCTATAGTTTGCTAGCAAGTAGATAATGAGCAAACAACTGAATCATATAAGCAAAAACTTTTCATGAATAGTACTTTTGAGACAAGTATCAAGGAGTTTTGCATAAGAGTTAACTCATAAAGCAATAGATTCTAAGTAAAAGCTATTTAACCAACACAAAGTCAACTTTCTCTCTTTTGCTAGCCCAAAAACTCCAACAAGCAAAAACTTGTTTCCAACACCTTCAACCAAAGTTATTACAGTGAGTCCACCATATCAACCTATTGGCTTTATGCTATTCCGAGTATGTTTAACATGTTGTTTGTGTTATCTTACCTCTGAATGAAAATGTTTATGTTATTGATTGCAATGAATTTTTTTTGGTTATATAGCTCTCACGAACTTGATGCACAATGTTCTTTTATTTGCATAATAAAACTTGACCCATTGTGATTAAGATTATGATGTTTGTGGCTTGATGAATGTTTTGGGTTGGAAGTTAGCCCATATGTGCTGTCACATGGCAAGCTTTCAACACGCTCTTCATCTCATTTAGTTGATATCATGTGTGCTTTTGTCTATGGATGCTTATCATGTTGAAATAAATGTGGAAATAGAGTGAGTTTAAATGAGTTTGTGTAAATGGTTAGAGAGACGCCTGGGCCGCTAATCTAAGCCATGCATCATTCATGGTGGAAATTTACTTACATACTATGGTGAAACTTCTGTGATACACCTTGCAATAAAAAACTATTCCAAATGGTAAATAAAAAGGGTGTTGAGATTGTTCATTTTGTTTGTTTGTCTTGTCATTTTGATATGGGCTTGTTCCATATCTTGGGACAAGAGGTACCCCAGTTGACGCTCTTGATGATACTATTATGCTTACAATGATATTTAATTGAACTTGCTTTGTTTCCCAAGTTGAGTAACACATGGTGTAAGTATTTGTATTCAAGGGGCATGAGACATTCAACCCATTCTTTATCAAGCACACTACTCATACTCCCTCCGTTCCCATGAAGAGGGCGTAAATTTTTTGGCTCGCGGATTAAGGAGGGTCCAGCGATGAAAAACTTTTCCAAATTTACCCCTGATTAAATCCCTCTCCCACGGTGATCTGGTTCCTAGTTTATCTCATGCATGCATCGCACCTCTTCTTTCTCTCTCCGCATGGCCAATTACAGCGCAACAATAACTGCTCCCCTCCACTTTTGCTGCTCATCTCCCGCATGCGTCGTGGAAGGCCAATGGCAGCGCCCCAGTTACTGCTTCTCTCCCGATTTTTTAGGCAAAGGTAAACATATGGGAGGGGTAGTCTTGGAAGAAAACGGGCAAACACACCCTGCGCCTTACTTTGTGGTGAAATTTTGAAAAAAATTATACGCCCTATTCATGGGAACGGAGGGAGTATTTGCTTTCACTTTAACCTTAATCATTCAAGATGCTATGATAGGGGCAATGAGAGCTTGACACCAATGAATACCTTATTGCAATCATTAACTTAAGTAGAAGAGTTTGGAAGTTGGATGAAACTTATGCATGCTTTACCTCTACTCACATAAACATCTTTCCAAAGTGTACAACTATCATATTCAGATTTTCATCTACACTCTATGACCATTGTAGGATGTTCTGCTTATCATTATGCATACATGTGTTCCATATTACTTGCTACCATGTTACACTTTGTGAACTATCAATGAACATCCTTGTCTTGAATACTTGATATCACTTCATAAACTATTTGCATATTGCTACTGCTTTGAAGAATGAATCATTTGTCTATATGTAGCAATAGTAATCATCTTTGATATCCATTGTTAAGTATTAAATTGCAAAATCCATGTTAGTTTTATCATCTTCATACTCGAGGACGAGCATGGATTAAGCTTGGGGATGTTGATGCATGTAAAATGCATACATGAACTTTGCACTTTAATTGCTTATATTCCAATCATATTTGCATCATATAAGGGTTATATCAATGTTTTATCATGATTTTGGAAATATCTTAATGATTTCCTATTTTTATGGAATTAACCCTGCACAGGCAGAAAACCCCGTTTTCTTATTTTAATGTTTCAGGGACCCAAACGTCAACGAAATCACCTGGAAATTTACGGGCGTCAATATTTGGAAGGAAGAAGACCTGTGGGCGAAGGAAGCGAACAAACGGAGGCCGAGGCCAAACGGGGGTGGCCCACGCGGCCAGGTACTGTGGCCGCGTGGGGCCCACCCGTTTGGCCCTCGTGGCTCCGTTGCCGTCGATCTTCGCTCCACCGACATAGTCTTGACCTAAAAACGCCTATAAAAAAGGTCCCCCGACGTTCTCTGGAAGGAGCGCCGCACAAACACAGAAACACCGAAACGGAGATCAGGAGCTGCAGATTGGAGGGGGAAAACTCCGGCGGGGCGCTGCCGGCGTGGTCTCCATCTTCTCCATCGACTTCTCCACCGTCTCCATGATGAAGAGGGAGTAGTCCACCTCTGGACTATGGGTTTGTGGAAGTAACTTATGTATCTCTCCTCTCTTGAGCTTCACTAATTAGCACCGTATGAGCTGCTGAACATGATTACGGTCACCGTTGTAATACCTTTGTGGTGGATCTTTATGAGTTAATATATGTTTGAGATTGCAATGTTTGTTTCAGTTATGAGTATAGATGCATATTATGTACCCCGTTCTTGTCTACTTGTTTTGATCAAGCATGTTTATGAGAGCGTGTGTGGGGGAACGTGTGCATTAGTTGGAGTAACGGGGGGTGGCTAGTGCAGTGAACGTGAGAGAAAGTTCTGCGATCCACTTTGGTATCTTTACCTTACTTTGTTGCCTCACTAGGGATAAACTAAAATACCATGCTACCGGGGATGTGGGCGTGACCATTGCCACTACTCCATGACTAGATCTAGCATGTTCTTATTTTCACTTCATGTCATGATACTTAATGCTATACTCTGAGTTATCTTAATTACTGAGGTGTTATGATTTAGTTCGCATCTTGGTGGAGTATAAGAGAGGTTAATAACCAAAAGATCTCTATGTTAGGACGTGATGCCCATATATCTAAGTAACTTGTTATCAAACCCTGTGTTGCAATCTCATATGTTAACTTGTGTGTTCCATTGTCTACCACTTTATAAAGAGAGAGTGCATTTGTGAAACCATGAACCCCAGTCCATTTTTAATCATAAGAAACACCTTTCCAACACCATATACCACTTTTCTATTTTCAGCCATCATTAAATCCGAAAATACAAAAATACTTTTCATCTTGCATACATCATTCAAAAACCCAAAAATATCATTTATCATTGCATCCACCATCATTGCATATTTATTTCTTGTTTGCATTGCATAACTATCCTGATATCATTCTTACACCTTGTGCTTGACAACCACAGGTGAGGTTGAGGACCAAAACATCTAACCTTGTTTTGTAGGTAACCAAAAGAAGGATAAGAAGATAAATCTACCACTTCAGATTCCCCGAGAGTTCGATATTAAACCCTCGAGTCACCCCTCGTGGGGAAAACTGTCTTCCACTTACTATACACTCTGCACTTGGAGTCTCAACCTAATCCCGTTTATTTTGCAGGTATCAAAGCCTTGCTCTTCGGGACCATCAAGACGTTTTCTGGCGCCGTTGCCGGGGAATCGTAGCTGAGAGATTTATCCAAGGGTGTGCATCATCGCATTCATCTCACAACAAAGTCAACGTCACCAACTTGTGCTAACACCTAAGCTTGGGGAGGTTGCACCTACGTGAGCACCATCTTATCCATCTTTACTTACAAAGCAATTTATTTGTTTTGTTAGTGTCATTGCATATCATATCATATTTATTTCAGTTTTGCATAAAAAATCAAAAATACCAAAAAAAACTTGCTATAATGGAAAAAAGAACCTTTGGCCATTTAGTGTTAGGAACTTTCCTCAAGATATGAATATTCCAGTTGAGAATTTGAGGTAGATCCTAATGTCACTAAAATGATTTATGAACACCGTTTTTCTGGGAAACCGAAAGAAAATGCTCTACTCCATCTTAACAAATTTAATGAAAGATGCAAAGTGTTAAACTTGACTCATGCCAATGCTAATGTGATCAAAGTAAAGCTTTTTCCTTATTCCTTAGCTGGAAAAGCTTTAGATTGGATATTAAAATGGCCACCTAAAATTTTAGCAATTGGTTTAACCTAAAAGCTTCATTCATTGAAAGGTTTTGTTTTTCAGAAATGGTTTACAATATTAGACAAATAGTTATCACCTTTAAACAAAAAGAGGATGAACCTATGGTAAAAGCATGGGAAAGGTTTAGAGGTATAGCTTATGGAATGGAACATGGCATGAGAGATTGGATGCTCATGCATATATTTTATAGAGGATTGTCTGAAACCTCTAAACTCTTTTTGGATAAGGAATGTAAGGGTTCTTTCATAAATGTTACTATTGCTGATGCTTACATTCTACTTGATGGCTTGCTTTTGGAAGTGAAAATTAAAGAAAGTTTAGAAAAAGCCCAAGTACCTGAAGATGTCTTTGATGACCGTTATGAAATATTCAACCTATACAATAGGGAAAAGAAAGTTGAGGAAGTTAAAATGCTTAATGAAGTCAAGGATCCTTTGCTTGACTTAGAAAATTGTAGCTTGCATGAATTAATATCTATCTTACAAAAATTTGCAAGTGATCCTTCCATCAACACTAACCAAGCAGGTTTTGGTTCTTATATTGCTAATCATGTCTTGAAAGAAAAGATTGCTAGGTACAACCAAGAGGCTATGATACCACCTAAGCTTGGGGATATGTGGATACCTAAGGTACTAGTAACTATTGGAAAAGAGACACACCATGCCATACTTGATCTAGGATCTAGTGTCTCTGTTTTATCTAAAGAACTATATGAAGTGCTTGAATTGAAAAATCTTGAAAAATGCTCTATTGAACTAGCACTTGCTGATGACTCTATTAAACATGCTTTGGGAAAAGTAAGTGATGTTATGGTAGAGTTACATATGACTTTTGTGCCTGTGGATTTTCTAATCATGGATATGGGGAATAAAACCTCTAGTCCTATTATTCTTGGAAGACCTTTTCTTCGTACCACAGGTGCTATCATTGATTCAAAGGAAGGGAATGTAAAGTTTCAGTTTCCACACAAGAAGTGCATGGAACACTTTCCAAGGAAGAGGGAACCACCAAAGTTCAAGCTCCCTCATGAGCTTCGTCCACAATAAAACAACAAGTAAGAAGCCTAGCTATATGGCTATAAAGAAAGCGCTTTGCGGGAGGCAACCCGGTTATTTTTGTGTGTGATTTTTCTTTGTGTCCTCTTGCTGTAACAAGAGATTTTGTGTCTAGTTAGGTTCTGGAGTTTTTAATAAAGTGCCAAGTTTTACCCTTTTTGGTTTGAAAAAGTTGCTTATAGCGTTCGGAGATTTTATTCCTGCACAAGTCAGTGCACGGTATGATTTTTAATTCTTATTCTGTAACTCCGAATGAGCTCATATTTGAACTGTAGTTGCAACTTTTCATCCTCTGTATGCATGAATTTTTCGGAATTTTTCGAGAAAGTTTGGTAGGGTAGAAAAATACGTTTTGCTGCTGCTGTTTTTCTGGACAGATTCTGTCCCATTTTGTTTGATGCATGCTTTGAGCTTTTAAGTTGAATCTTTTTGATCCAATTGAGTTTATGAGTAGGCATACAACATTATACTTTCTGGACATGTCATATGAATTTTTGTTCAAGGATTATATGCAGCAAGGAACCTATTTGTTTATCACTATTAATGCACCCCACAGAAAAGAGATGGGAGAAACGGTGTTTTGAAGTTTTTTCACAGGGATTGGAGGAGATGCACCAAGAGCTATCCAAGGATGGTGAAGACCATAAGCTTGGGGATGTGAAGACAACCCCGCTGGACCTACACACTCTCGGTTTGCACACGTCCAACTTCTGTTTTTCGATCGAAACACTTTATCGCATAAACTTGGAGCGTCGTTTTTGTTTTTGTTTGAGTCTTGAGAGACCACCACACTATCAATTATATATGAGAGAGCTACTGGAAATATGGGTTGAAATATGTTGGATGCTTTTATAAGATTGGGAAAAGGGATGTTTGACTTGATTTTTAATGATACATATAGTTGCATGATTCATGAGCTTGTTTATGAGTAATAGTTTGCAAATTCTTTTTGTAGAGCTATCACTTATTCATGTTTTGGTGCTGATTGTTATTTACTTGGTTTAACATGGATTAGTTAGTTCTATGGACACTCATGCATGCATCTAGATGGTCAACTTTCTCCCTTTTGCTAGCCCAAAAACTCCAACAAGCAAAAACTTGTTTCCAACACCTTCAACCAAAGTTATTCCAGTGAGTCCACCATATCTACCTATTGGCTTTATGCTATTCCGAGTATGTTTAACATGTTGTTTGTGTTATCTTACCTCTGAATGAAAATGTTTATGTTATTGATTGCAATGGAAAAAAATTGGTTATATAGCTCTCACGAACTTGATGCACAATGTTCTTTTATTTGCATAATAAAACTTGACCCATTGTGATTAAGATTATGATGTTTGTGGCTTGATGAATGTTTTGGGTTGGAAGTTAGCCCATATGTGCTGTCACATGGCAAGCTTTCAACACGCTCTTCATCTCATTTAGTTGATATCATGTGCTTTTGTCTATGGATGCTTATCATGTTGAAATAAATGTGGAAATAGAGTGAGTTTAAATGAGTTTGTGTAAATGGTTAGAGAGACGCCTGGGCCGCTAATCTAAGCCATGCATCATTCATGGTGGAAATTTACTTACATACTATGGTGAACCTTCTGTGATACACCTTGCAATAAAAAACTATTCCAAATGGTAAATAAAAAGGGTGTTGAGATTGTTCATTTTGTTTGTTTGTCTTGTCATTTTGATATGGGCTTGTTCCATATCTTGGGACAAGAGGTACCCCAGTTGACGCTCTTGATGATACTATTATGCTTACAATGATATTTAATTGAACTTGCTTTGTTTCCCAAGTTGAGTAACACATGGTGTAAGTACTTGTATTCAAGGGGCATGAGACATTCAACCCATTCTTTATCAAGCACACTACTCATACTCCCTCCGTTCCCATGAAGAGGGCGTAAATTTTTTGGCTCACGGATTAAGGAGGGTCCAGCGATGAAAAACGTTTCCAAATTTACCCCTGATTAAATCCCTCTCCCACGGTGATCTGGTTCCTAGTTTATCTCATGCATGCATCGCACCTCTTCTTTCTCTCTCCGCATGGCCAATTACAGCGCAACAATAACTGCTCCCCTCCGCTTTTGCTGCCCATCTCCCGCATGCGTCGTGGAAGGCCAATGGCAGCGCCATAGTTACTGCTTCTCTCCCGATTTTTTAGGCAAAGGTAAACATATGGGAGGGGTAGTCTTGGAAGAAAACGGGCAAAACACACCCTGCGCCTTACTTTGTGGTGAAAATTTGAAAAAAAAAATACGCCCTATTCATGGGAACGGAGGGAGTATTTGCTTTCACTTTAACCTTAATCATTAAAGATGCTATGATAGGGGCAATGAGAGCTTGACACTAATGAATACCTTATTGCAATCATTAACTTAAGTAGAAGAGTTTGGAAGTTGGATGAACTTATGCATGCTTTACCTCTACTCACATATACATCTTTCCAAAGTGTACAACTATTATATTCAGATTTTCATCTACACTCTATGACCATTGTAGGATGTTCTGCTTATCATTATGCATACATGTGTTCCATATTACTTGCTACCATGTTACACTTTGTGAACTATCAATGAACATCCTTGTCTTGAATACTTGATATCACTTCATAAACTATTTGCATATTGCTACTGCTTTGAAGAATGAATCATTTGTCTATATGTAGCAATAGTAATCATCTTTGATATCCATTGTTAAGTATTAAATTGCAAAATCCATGTTAGTTTTATCATCTTCATACTCGAGGACGAGCATGGATTAAGCTTGGGGATGTTGATGCATGTAAAATGCATACATGAACTTTGCACTTTAATTACTCATATTCCAATCATATTTGCATCATATAGGGGTTATATCAATGTTTTATCATGATTTTGGAAATATCTTAATGATTTCCTATTTTTATGGAATTAACCCTGCACAGGCAGAAAATCCCGTTTTCTTATTTTAATGTTTCAGGGACCCAAACGTCAACGAAATCACCTGGAAATTTACGGGCGTCAATATTTGGAAGGAAGAAGACCTGTGGGCGAAGGAAGCGAACAAGCGGAGGCCCGAGGCCCAAACGGGGGTGGCCCACGCGGCCAGGTACTGTGGCCACGTGGGGCCCACCCGTTTGGCCCTCGTGGCTCCGTTGCCGTCGATCTTCGCTCCACCGACATAGTCTTGACCTAAAAACGCCTATAAAAAAGGTCCCCCAACGTTCTCTGGAAGGCGCGCCGCACAAACACAGAAACACCGAAACGGAGATCAGGAGCTGCAGATTGGAGGGGAAAACTCCGGCGGGGCGCTGCCGGCGTGGTCTCCATCTTCTCCATCGACTTCTCCACCGTCTCCATGATGAAGAGGGAGTAGTCCACCTCTGGACTATGGGTTTGTGGAAGTAACTTATGTATCTCTCCTCTCTTGAGTTTCACTAATTAGCACCGTATGAGCTGCTGAACATGATTACGGTCACCGTTGTAATACCTTTGTGGTGGATCTTTATGAGTTAATATATGTTTGAGATTGCAATGTTTGTTTCAGTTATGAGTATAGATGCATATTATGTACCCCGTTCTTGTCTACTTGTTTTGATCAAGCATGTTTATGAGAGCGTGTGTGGGGGAACGTGTGCATTAGTTGGAGTAACGGGGGGTGGCTAGTGCAGTGAACGTGAGAGAAATTTCTGCGATCCACTTTGGTATCTTTACCTTACTTTGTTGCCTCACTAGGGATAAACTAAAATACCATGCTACCGGAGATGTGGGTGTGACCATTGCCACTACTCCATGACTAGATCTAGCATGTTCTTATTTTCACTTCATGTCATGATACTTAATGCTATACTCTGAGTTATCTTAATTACTGAGGTGTTATGATTTAGTTCGCATCTTGGTGGAGTATAAGAGAGGTTAATAACCAAAAGATCTCTATGTTAGGACGTGATGCCCATATATCTAAGTAACTTGTTATCAAACCATGTGTTGCAATCTCATATGTTAACTTTGTGTGTTCCATTGTCTACCACTTTATAAAGAGAGAGTGCATTTGTGAAACCATGAATCCCAGTCCATTTTTAATCATAAGAAACACCTTTCCAACACCATATACCACTTTTCTATTTTCAGCCATCATTAAATCCGAAAATACAAAAATACTTTTCATCTTGCATACATCATTCAAAAACCCAAAAATATCATTTATCATTGCATCCACTATCATTGCATATTTATTTCTTGTTTGCATTGCATAACTATCCTGATATCATTCTTACACCTTGTGCTTGACAACCACAGGTGAGGTTGAGGACCAAAACATCTAACCTTGTTTTGTAGGTAACCAAAAGAAGGATAAGAAGATAAATCTACCACTTCAGATTCCCCGAGAGTTCGATATTAAACCCTCGAGTCACCCCTCGTGGGGAAAACTGTCTTCCACTTACTATACACTCTGCACTTGGAGTCTCAACCTAATCCCGTTTACTTTTGCAGGTATCAAAGCCTTGCTCTTCGGGACCATCAAGCGGCTCCCATGAAGGACGTTATTTCTACCAGCAAGGCAGATCATGCCTATTTCTCTTTTGTTTACACATGTAGATATTTCACTGTTTGTCATTGCTTGACTGATAAATCAGGGCAAAAATGTGAAGAGAATTAAGCGGTTAAAGTTGTAATTAATCGGGACTGGGCACCCCATTTGCCAGCTCTTTTTGCAAAATTAATGGATAAGCGGATGTATATGCCGCTAGTCCGGTGGTAAAGTCTGTTTGACAGTTGACATAAAGACATCCACCCCGTCCTCATGAGCTTGGTAAACATTGACACAAAATAGGAGTAATAAAGTTTGAATAGTTTAAAGGTAGCACATGAAAAATTTACTTGGAATGGCAAGGAAATACCACATATTGGTAGTTATGGTGGACACAGATGGCATGAGTTTTGGCTCAAGGTTTTGGATGCATGAGAAGCATTCCCTCTCAGTACAGAGTTTAGGCTAGCAAGGTTATTTGAAGCAAACACAGGATATCAACCGACACAGCAAGGCTTATATGAAAACATATTGCAAGCATTATAAAACTCTACACTGTCTTCCTTGTTAACCAAACCCTTTTACTAGAAAATATCTAGACCTTAGAGATACCAATCATGCAAACCAAATTTCAACGAGCTTTACGGTAGTTCTTCATTAATAGGTTTTAACTACATGATACAAAAGTTTAATCATGAACTACTTGATAACTCAAAACAATTGACAAGTATCAAATTATCCAATACAATGATCTACAAGAATATGTAAGCTTTTTCCATTATACCATCTACCACATGCAACATTTTCTGTTCCAACCAAACACCAATCAATTTATTTCAACATAAACTCTCCAAACAATTATAAGTGAAGCAAGAGGGTACTTTCTTTAAAAGAACTAACAGCTCTGAATAAGAGATGCATGCAAAACAGGAGCTAAAAGCATAGCAATAGCTAGATAAGAATACTCAACAAGTATAAGTGAAGAATAGGAGTATTCATATGAAAAAGCGGAGCGTGTCTCTCTCCCAATCAAGAATGCTGGGGTCCAATCAAGTTGACCATAAGAAAAATAAAATACTGAAAATAAAAGCACACAGACACTCCAAGTAAAGCACATATGATGTGAAAGAATTAAAATATAGTTTCACTAGAGATGACCTGATAAGTTGCTGATGAAGAAGGGGATGCCCAAGGCATCCCCAAGCTTAGACGCTTGAGTCTTCTTGAAATATGCTGGGGTGATCCATGGGAGCATCCCCAAGCTTAAGCTCTTCACTCTTCTTGATCACATTATATCATCCTTCTCTCTTGACCCTTGAAAACTTCCGCCACACCAAACTCAAAGTAATTCTCATTAGAGGGTTAGTGCACAATCAAAAACTCACATGTTCTATAAGGACACAAACATGACCGTTACTTTTAACATTAGCTACTGCCACTGATGTTATGTGAAGCTCTTCACCCTAAAAAAGAATTCCACTCAACACTAGTAAAAGAGAGAATGCGAAAAATAAAAGACAGAATCTGTCTAAACAGAACAGTCCGCAAAGACGAATTTTTTCGAGGCACTTACGTTGCTCAGATCGAAAAACTTTAAACTAACGAAAGATGCGTACATATCTGAGGATTACGCACAAAAAATTGCAGATTTAAATAATTTTTCTGTGATTTTACAGAATTAAAACGGTGAACAGCAGAAATCTGTTCCTGCGCAGAAATCCAAATCTAGCATCATCTTCCTATTAGAGGCAATACTTGGCACAACAATGCGATAAAATAAAGATACAAAGGGATTGTTACAGAAGTAAACAACTCCTTGACTCAAAAATTGCAGAAATAAAATAATGGGTTGTCTCCCATAAGCGCTTTTCTTTAACGCCTTTCAGCTAGGCGCAGAAAGTAAGAATCAAGTGTTTCCAAGTGATGAAGCATCAACAATCTTACGCTTAGCTCTCTTACCCTTACCCTTATCTTTAGGAAATACTTGGTTACACATAGGTGAAGAGGCGAAATTCATAGTGCCTTGGCCCACATCTATTATTGCTCCAAAGCGTTTCAACAGAGATCTTCCAAGCGTAATTTGTCCTACTCCTGCACATTCAATGACAAGATAATCAATAGATATTGTTATCCCCAGGAGTTTTGTAAATACTCCTTCGGCTACTCCTCTTGGTAATTTAATAGTATTATCACCCAAAATTATACAATCTTCGCATTTGGAAAGCTCCCAAAGATTTAAGGAATCAAAAATATCCTTGGGCATTAAACAGAATTCAGACATAATATCACAGCGAGCATGAAAAGTTTCACCATTGATAACAACTTTTACTGAGGGAACCCATCCCGATGGTTCAAAATTTACTGGCACATTATCATAGTGTTCACAAATTTGATTATACCCTTCTTTTAGACCAGATATGTTTGTTTCAAGAGTGTTAAGTCTATCACTTATGCTTGTCAAAGCCAAATCAATTTTACTGATTGGAGGGCTAGAAATTGTAATCATTTTTTATAGCATTAAAAGCTTGATCCCCATCATAACGAAGGAAATCTCCTCCTACCACAGCATCTAAAGCATATCTGTAGCAAAGAACAAGACCAAAATAAAAGCTACTAAGAAGCAGGCTTAAAGTCATTTTAGGTTCAGTTTTAGCATAAGACTCAAAAATTCTAGACCAAGCATCTTTAAAACTCTCCTCACTCCCTTGCTTGAAAGTGAAGATTCTTCCTCAGGCGACATGATGACAGGAACAGGGCTAGACATGATAACAAGACTGAAAAATAACAATTCGAAAATAAAAGTAACTAATTTTTTTGTGTTTTTGATAAATAAAGCAAACAAGACTAAATAAAAATAAACTAAGCAAGACAATAACAAAGTAAAGAGATTGGAAGCGTGAAACTCCCCTTGCAGAAATCCTCTTGCTCAACCTGCAACGGCGCCAGAAAATATGGCGCGTGGAAGGGGAAGCAAGGAGATTTTTGAACCGAAGTGCTTCTGCTCCCCGGCAACGGCCAGAAAATATGCTTGATTGCGTGGATCACACGTTCGTTGGGAGACCCCAAGAGGAAGGTATGATGCAGTATAGCAGCAGTTTTACTCAGTATGAAACCAAGGTTTAATCGAACCAGTAGGAGCAAGAAATCACTTCGGAAGGTTGTCAGCGGCGCGCTGACGTGGAACCTGCACACAACACAATCAAACTACTTTGCCCCAACGAAACAGTGAGGTTGTCAATCTCACCGGCTTGCTGAAAACAAAGGATTAAACGTATGGTGTGGAAAACAGTAGTAAATTGCAGAGAATGAAAAGGAACAGTGTTTGCAGTTGGTTGTATTATCAGTGTAAAAGAATGGACCGGGGTCCACAGTTCACTAGTGGTGTCTCTCCATAAAAGATAACTAACATGCTGGGTGAACAAATTACAGCTGGGCAATTGACAAAATATTGAGCGCATGACAATGCATATATATGACATGATGATTACTATGATATTCATGTGGGCATTACGACAAAATACATAGACCGTTATCCAACAGCGTCTATGACTAATAATCCACCGCCAGGTTGTCATACCGAGTTCCCCGTTGGTATTAAGTTGCAAGCAACGGATAATTGCATTAAGTAATGTGCGTAATGTAAACAAATGCATTAGACCTAACGGCGTACCCTTAAGCTAAGCATCGGTTATTTTATCCCTAGTGGCAACAGCACATCCACAATCTTAGAAGTTATTGTCACTCTCCCAGATTACCGAAGGCATGAACCCACTATCTAGCATAAATACTCACTCTTGGAGTTACAAGCATCTACTTGGCCAAAGCATCTACTAGTAACGGAAAGCATGCAAGATCATAAATAACATATAAGATAGATTGATAATCAACTTGACATAGTATTCAATATTCATCGGATCCCAGCAAACACAACATGTAGCATTACAATAAGATGATCTTGATCATGATAGGCAGCTCACAAGATCTAAACATGATAGCATAAAGTGGAGAGACAACCATCTAGCTACTGCCATGGACCCGTAGTCCAAGGATGAACTACTCACGCATCACTCCGGAGGCAGGCATGGTGATGTAGAGCCCTCCGGTGATGATTCCCCTCTCCGGCAGGGTGCCGGGAAGAGCTTCTGAACCCTCCCGAGCTAGGGTTGATGGCGGCGGCGTCTCTGGAACTTTTCGTGGATAATGGCTCGGGTATTTAGGGTTTTCACGTCGGGAAGAATAAATAGGCGAAAGGGCGGCGGCTGCGGAGCCACGAGGGCCCCACACCACCCCACGGCGCGGCAGGGGGGCCCGCGCGGCCCCATGGTGTGGGTGCCATGTGGCCCTCCTCCGTCTCTCCTCTGGACTCCGTCTTCGTGTTGGAAAAATAGGAGGTTCTGTCCAAGTTTCGTCCAATTCCGAGAATATTTCCAGACTAGCTTTTCTGGAATACAAAAATAGCAGAAAACAGGAACTGCACTGTGGCATCTTGTTAATAGGTTAGTCCCAGAAAATGCATAAAAATGCTATGAAGTGTATATAAAACATGTAACAATTGGTATAATATCAACATGAACATCAGAAATTATAGATACGTTTGAGACGTATCACCCCTCCGCGTTCCTCCTAAGCGCACTATGACGGGCCGCTCCGACTGCCACGGGCGCCCTGGACCTGGCAGCAGCGAGGCAGGACTGCAGTGAACATAAACAACAAATTCAGTTAACACTAGGACAGCTCCACGAAACGAAATTCAGTAAACTGAAAATAAAGACAGACCCCAAATTCATACAGCAAGCCAGCAACAGTAATGTGTTTAGTCTGTAGAACTTAGTACTAGAAAATGAACTGAAGAAGAGTTGAAATGAGGCATTAAATATACAAGCAAAATCTAAACTTGATCCTGGAACAATTAACCTGAACCTGCAGCCAACTGAACCGAAAATAGCAACTGAACAGGTTCAGCAAAATCTGAACTGATGTAGATCATAAAAGACTGAACTGATGAATCACTTTTCAAATTTTGCAAGGAAAAATATACAAGCAAAATCTAAAGTCTGACGGCCATTTTACTTGTACAATTGGGCTACCTGCTGTGTGCTG
Organism: Poa pratensis; assembly: GCA_947311845.1. Taxonomy (NCBI): domain Eukaryota; kingdom Viridiplantae; phylum Streptophyta; class Magnoliopsida; order Poales; family Poaceae; genus Poa; species Poa pratensis. The sequence continues at coordinate 16,370,579 of CAMZMU010000027.1, read as the reverse complement.
GAGTCTAACGGCAGCGAGCTGCCAGGAGCTCGATGTATCCTGTCGTGTGCTGGTGAAAACTACCGGGAGCGAAGAAGCTCAGTTGAGGAGAGGTCACGGGGTGCGAAGGGGATCGTCGGAGCTGACGCCGTCACACCGGGGACGAGGAGCTCATCGGAGCGGGGTGGGGAGGAGAAGGCCGTGGGGGCGGTGGGCCTTGCCGGCGCCGTTCATCCGGTGGCCGCCGCCGGAGCTCCCATGGATGCCTTCCCACGGCGACGACGGCGGCAGAGCTCTGCACGGGAGTTCCCTTCTGCATGTCGTTGGAGGGGCCGAACCATGGGGGGGCCTGGCCACCGCTCGCCCCCTCGATCTGCCACTGGCATATACTCACCCTATGAATATGAATACATGCATGCACACCCTATGCCTATAAGCACCTCTAAAAAACTGAGCCGACGAATCTGGTCATAAGATTGACTAAGTCACCATGGACACCTCGCTTCCACAGGAGTATCGTCTCCCACTAAAGAATATTATGACTAAATGAGAAACAAGGGTTTGCTTTGGATGCAAGTATTCCTGTCTCATGTTTGACTATGGAATCATATATACTCCATGTGACATACATCCTACATCCTTGTACATGGTACATGTTTGGAAAGGGCACGCAGGTTATTTCTCTACACACGCGACTACACATACACAGATGATAGACTTCCGCATCTCGCGGATATGCAGATCGCCGCCACGATGGGTCAAACCCAGATCACCGATGACGCCGGACGTGACCGACTGAGCAACCTCGGCGACGGCGCAATCGGCCACATCCTCTCCTTCCTGGACGCCAAGGAGGCCGCGAGCGCCACGGCGCTCTCGTCGCGGTGGCGCGACGTCTTGGCCAGCGTCCACACCGTCTTCCTGGAGTAGCCGGGCTTCACCTACGACGACGACGACAACAGTGTCTCGTACGAACGGTACCAGCTGCGGCCCTTTCATCGCCTCCGTCACCGCCGCCCTCTTCTCCCGCAGTCGCCGCCCGGCCCCCGCCGCCGCCTCGGTGCCCCTGTGCGCGCTCCGCTTATCCATGGAAAGTCGCGGTTTTCACGACAAGTCCACGGTGGACCAGTGGGTCTCCTACGCCCTGAGGCACGCCGCCCCCCGAGTTCGAGCTCGATCTACGCATCGGTCGGGATCCCGTCTGCTCGCGTCCTAACCTCTTCCTCCAGTCCGTTGCCGCCGGCGAGCCATCTGATCCCGACGATCATGATGTCCCTAAAGCTACACGAGAGAGTGGAGAAGAGAGAGGGGAGTGTGTGCCAAATGAAATGGTTTGCCTCAATTTTCTCCTTAGTATTTCCTCCCTTTAAATATGGGCTGAGCCAGCTGCTGACCTAAAAGTCAACTAAGCTGTCACATCAGACTTGATGTGACAGGACCTATGACATCATGACTCACCGCCACGGTTGACGACGTCATGACACGGAACCACTGTAGCTGACGTCTAGCACGTCCTATCTATCTACTATGTACTGGTGCTAACGCACCACCTATGGACACCAGCTACAGGACAAAGTCCTCGCACCCGATAAACTGGCGACTGACTATTGGCTCCCTAGACGGACCCGACGTCTCGACTGCCTCGATCCGGAACAGACTCCGGCTCGGGCACACTTCCTCGACTCGGGACAGACCCCGAAGTCGGCACCTATATGTTATCGACTCCCCCACAGCCAGGAAGTCGACTCAACACACAAGACTATTCCAACAATCACTCCCTAGGCTTGAGTTCCGGAGACATCTCCACCATGTCGATGCTTGTGCGCAGCTCCGCCAGGCGGACTCGTCCAAGTGGCTTGGTCAGCATATCCGCGAGTTGGTGTTCGGTGGGCACGAACTCCAGCTTGACCTTCTTCGCCTCCACGCAGTCTCGAATGAAGTGGTACTTCAGGTCGATGTGCTTCGAGCTCTCGTGGAAGACGGGATTCTTGGCGAGCGTGATTGTCGACTTGTTGTCGACGTTGAGCACCACGTGCTCGGCTTTGCCATTGCTGAACTCGGCCAACAACCGAGTCAGCCAGATCCCCTGGCAAGCAGCCGTGGCAGCAGACACGTACTCCGACTCGCAGCTCGACAGAGCCACGACCTTCTGCTTCAGAGCTCCTAGGTCACTGGGATGCTCCCGAGGAAGTACAACGTACCTGACGTACTCTTGCGCGAGTCGACGTCGCCCGCCAGGTCGCTGTCGCTGTAGCCGACCAGACGCGGTGTACCTGCACTCCTCCCATACCTACATCCAAGCCGCAGGGACCCGACGATGTAGCGTAGAATGTGCTTCACGGACGCGAGGTGCTCCAGAGTTGGAGCCTCTATGAACCGCGATACGAACTCGACTGCGAAGGTTAGGTCCGGCCTCGTGTGCACCAAGTACCGGAGGCTCCCGACTATGCTCTGGTACCTGGTAGCATCCGTCGCGGGCGCCGTGCTGCACTTGGAAAGCTTGAAGCGCGGCTCCATGCATGGGTGCGTGGACGGGATACCCGCCCATCCCCGCCTTCTCCAGCAGCTGCAGGGCATAGGCACCGTGCGAGATGTCGATCCCACTGGGTCCTTGTCGGACTTCGATGCCTTCTCTAGCAGCTGCAGGGTATAAGCAACCCGAGGTCGAACATCTGGAACAGGCTCCGCATCTCCAGCTTGAATTTGTCGATGTCGCTAGAGTTTGAGCCCGTGATCACCAAGTCGTCGATGTAGACGCCGACTAGAAGCCGGCTCCGAGTCGCTCCTTAATGCATGTAAAATGCATACATGAACTTTACATTTTATTACTCCCTCCGATCCATATTAGTGGGCATAGCTTTGTCTAAATTCATATGTATCTAGTTAAGTATTTAGACTAGATACATGTGTATCTAGACAAAGTTGTGCCCACTAATATGGATCGGAGGTAGTACATGTTATTCCATGTTATTTGCATCATATAAGGGTTATATTCATGATTTATATTGAGTTTTGGGGATATTTAACAACTCCCCCATTTTTCTGGAATTAACCCTGCGCTGTCAGAAAACCCCTTTTTCTATATTTTGATGTTTCAGGGACCCAAACGACGTCCAAATGACCTGAAACTTTACGGGGATCATTTTTTTGGAAGGAACAAAACGTAGGCGCAAAGGAATCGAAGAAACGGAGACCAGAAGGCCAAAAGGGGTGGGCCCACACGGCCAGATTCCCTGACCGCGTGGGGTCCCCTATCCTGGCCCTCGGGCCTCCGCTGCTGTCGATCTTTCTTCCCGAAGCTTCGTCTTGACCTAAAAACGACTATATATAGACCCCCCCCCCCCAGGGCTTTCGCGAAAGGGAGCGCCGCAGAAACACAGAAACCACGAAATAGAGATTTGGAGCTGAAAATTGGAGGGGGAAAACTCCGGCGGGGCGCTGCCGGTGTGGTCTCCTTCCCCTCCAACAACATCTCCACCGACACCATGATGAAGAGGGAGTAGTCCACCCCTGGACTATGGGTTTGTGGAAGTAACTTATGTATCTCTCCTCTCTATGAGCTTCACTAATTAGTACCGTATGAGCTGCTGAACATGATTACGGTCATCTATGTAATTCCTTTGTGGTGGATCTTTATTATGAGTTGATACATGTTTTGAGATTGCAATGGTTTTGTTTCAGTTATGAAAGTAGATGCATATTATGTACCCCGTTCTTATTTACTTGTCATGATCAAGCATGTTTATGAGAGCATGTGAGGGGAACGTGTGCATTAGTTGGAGTAACGGGGGGTGGCTAGTGCAGTGAATGTGACAGATAGTTCTGCGATCCACTTGGGTTTTCTACCTTACTTTGTTGCCTCACTAGGGATAAACAAAAATACCATGCTACCGGAGAGTGGATGTGACCTTGGCCACTATCTCCATGACTAGATCTAGCATGTTCTTATTTTAACTTCATGTCATTGAACTTATTGCTATGCTCTGATTTATCTTAATTACTAAGTTGTTATGATTTAGTTCGCATCTTGGTGGAGCATAAGAGAGAGAACAACTTATACTTGAGATCTCTATGTTAGGACGTGATGCCCATATTATTAATAACTAGTTGAAATGCCCGTGCGTTGACTACGGGCTAGCAAACTCAGCATAACTCCGTCATTTTCTTTGTAATAGCTAAATGTCCGTGCGTTGTAACGGGAGAGAAATTCCGTTGCACGAAACCCTCGTATTAAATTCTAGTTGGGGTGGCGAAGGGACGCCGAGTTAAGATTCCGTTGGGAGTGATGATGAAGACGCCAATAATTTCTAATCGATTTGGTTTTAATTTTTCACCTAATCTACATATATATTTCAGGGGGTTGCTACTCAGTTAAAAAATAGCTGATTATCTTGATTAAAGTATTCTAAACAAAACATCACTAATAGTTTAAAATCATGTGTTGTAGGTGACTGCAATTGACTTTAGACTTAAAAGTCACATGAACAGCTCAACCTTTGAACTGATTTACACAGTTTAAGCACTATACCTTAACATATAAAAGCAAACTTGCAAACTTTCAGTACCTTAAAAAACAATTGAATTTCAACTATTAACGAAAATATCATTTATTTTTGGATTCATGCTATTTTTGTATGCACCCGGCCAAGAATATGGCTATACATAAATGCGAAGACCATGCTACAACCACCAGAAAGGAACATCATACGGTCAATTTTCCTTGGACCATATAATTACTTTAGGTGCTCCAAATAGCAAAGAATATGTTGTCCTAAATAGGATGTTAATCCATTTGAGAAAAGAACCCATTCTCGCATAGGTAGTTTAACAAACTTCTGGAAAAAAAATGAGCACTTTCTTGTACCTAATTTTTTTTGAAACGGGCTTTCTTGTACCTAGTTGACTGCCTGTGCGTTGCCATGACCCCTTCAAGTTCTCAGATGATTAGATTGTAAGTTCAAGTGCTAAGACAACGTAGTGGTGCCAATTTCCTTTTGTTTTCCTTGTTATATACTTTTTGTAGGAGCAACTAATTATAGACATCTTTTATTTCGTTTGGTGGAATCGCAAGTCATGAGCATCTTTGTCCAGTTTCCTCCTCCATGTCTGACCACCACACACCCCTCTATCTCATTTCTCACCGCAGCAACAATCCGTACTATAATGCTACATGTCATCAACCCGTGTACCGCTTTCTTTCTCACATGCGTGGAGAAGAACTTATTTTGGATGCGAGTAGACTAATTGAATAAGATATATATACATTTTGTATCCCCTGGCCAGTATTTTTTTTTATTACAAACATCTCATTGATCCCACACACTTTGATAGAATTGCGTGCCAGAAGGCTTGTCAATATCAACACAATACTCTATCTGATGGAAGAGGTCAATTTCTTTACAAAATAGATCTAAGAATGGCGAGATGAGAGAAAGCACAAAGATATCATTTCTAGAACTACAGCTTGTTGCTCCGATAAAAAATGCATGCATTTAAAGTTTTCAGTTCAGAAAAACACTTGGCTTAGCAACTATGCCACATATGTTAGTCCGTTCAAAAGGAAATAGTAATCACATAAAATTAAGCGCCCAATTTCCAAACTAATAAACCTAGAAAAATACATACCACCTCATATAATTTCATATATATTTTAAAAAAGGTCAAGTTCTCTGAAAAATAGTTGCCTATGCACCAGATTGCTTGTACAAATGATATCCCATTTTTTGTGAGATAAGCTGAACTTATAATTGACAAAAAAAATACTTGAAATAAATGTGCTCATACAACAAAAATTCTGAACCATCAAGTGCAATACAAGCACGAGGTTGTCTCAGCATCAATACTAAGCTAAGGATGGACCTGAATAGCTAAATTTCTTACCACTGCATAAAAAACAAGTTCAGAAATTTATGTAGAGGAGCTAAGCTTGTAGTACTCACTGCTTAAACTGTCAATGGTTCCAGAACATATAGACCTCTGGCATCACGGCCTTGGCTTCTTTGAAAAAACAATTGTTCAAAGGAGAAGCACATATATGTAACTAACAACCCTTGGAGCATTATACGAACATGTGATCCTGGCAATAGGTTTGCAACCAATGGACAACTATTAAGAAAATATATACTGAATTTCAGATTTTTACCACCACAGTTATTGTGCCTAGCATACAGATTTAAAAACTTACCATCCAGAGAAGAAAGAGATGCGGGGCAACAATTGCATCTCCATCGCCAAGCGGTCAGTTGGTCCAGTAGAGTAGCGGAGGCAAATGGGCATACAGACTGGAGGAGGTTGGATAGTTGTCGTTGGCCGGGTTGGAGCGGGATCGGCAGCCATGGCGGAGAAGAAACGGAGATTGCAATCTACACCAGCGGCTCCCAGCATCTCGTACTCTCCAGGACCAACAGAGGGCGACGCGGCCTTCGGCTCGGCACCTGCGGCCGTGGACCTCGGAGGCTCGGACCAACTGCTCCTGGCACTGTAGTCTGAGGCGAAAGCGGCGCGGTATAGCGAAACTACCAAAGCCAAACTTGTGTATATGTGGATGTATTAATTTGGAACGAAAAAAACAAGGTCATTCCCTGCTCTGTTAGTTGTCACTCCTACTCCTCGGCTGAGCCTTTTAAGTGGTGGATCAATATGTGGATGTATTGCACAGTTCTGCTAATTCGAGTGGTGGATCAAGAGACTGGTTCGAATCCTGTGATGATTTTTCTTGCGGTGTAGTGCGTTGAACTAAGGGTGCTAAATTATACACACCAGTTCGTCTGAAAAGTCCTTTTAAATTTTAATCAGGCGGAGAGTGCCCGAGAAGGATGCATGCCATTAAAATATCGGTGATGTTGTTCTGTATATGCAAATCAGCTCAGGACATGGCGTCAGTTTAGGTAAAACAGCAGAGCAGAGGCGATGACAATTTACTGATCAGAGGTGAAGCACGGCCATGGATTTCAGGCGGCAGGACATGGCGTCGGCCTCCGCGGCGGCATTCTTGCGGGCGACGCAGCTCCAGCTCTGCCCAGCAGCGTCGGAGACCCGACACGACGTGGCAAAGTAGAGGACCTTGCCGAAGATCCTGAACATCTCCACGGCGTAGATCCTGGCCGACAGCGAACGCCACGCTGGGGTGCATGGGCGCGTCCGCGGTACGGGTGCGGGCCAACCCCAAGATGGAGGTGTAGAGGTAGAGGAAGGCGGAGAGGCCGGTGGCGAGCCAGATCTTGGCTTCGGGGATCTCTTCCTACTCCAGGAGCTTGGCCATGAGGGCCAGCTCGTCGGGTAGCACGGCCTTGGCCCGTTGACCGCCGCTCCCGCGCGCTAGCCCGTCGTCTAGCACCTCCCGGAGCCTGGAGCACGGCCACGAGAAGACCAGTTCGTCTGGGGAGCACGGCCTCGGCGTGTTGACCGCCGCTCCCGCTAGTGGCGGCAGCACAGGGGGTAGTCGGTGGCGCGGCCGTCGGGATCCGTTGTGCGGGCGGCGCGCTGGGTGCTAGGCCGACGGTGTCCCTCTCCCATGGCCAGCGTTGTCCCTCTCCCATGGCCGGTGGCAGGGAGGATTAGATCGAAAATATTTAATCTGACATTTATCATCACTTTTGTTTGCTGCCATTATTTAATCCGACATAAGAAACAACTTTCCAACACTTTTATCATCACTTTGTTTGCTGCCATTATTTAATCCGAAAATACAAAAACATTTTTACATCTTGCATTCATCATAAAAAACCCAAAAATATCATTTATCATTGCTACCACCATCCTTGCATATTTATTTACCATCATTGCATATTTACTTATTGTTTGCATTGCATATTATTTTATTATAATTCTCACACCTTGTGCTTGACAACCACTTTGTGAGGTTGAGGGCACAAAACAATCTATTTTGTTGCAGGTTCTCAAGAGAAGGATAAGAAGATAACACCTGAAATACTGGTTCCCCGAGAGTTCAATATTAAACCCTCGAGTCACCCCTCGTGGGGAAAACTGTCTTCCACTACTACATACACTCTGCACTTGGAGTCTCAACCTAACCCATTTACTTTTCACGCAGGTACCACGCGAAGGGGCTAGCAACTGTTTTCTGGCGCCGTTGTGGGGTAACTACGTGAAGGGCCATCACTCCTCGCGCGTACATGCCGTGCTCCGACTCGCACCTTGCGAAGCCGAGCTTGACGAGGCATGCGTCGAGCTTGGTGTTCCATGCCCTTGGCGCCTGCTAGAGGCCGCAGAGCGCCTTGTCGAGTCGGAGCACCAGGTGCTTCTTCCCCTTTGCAGCGAAGCCGGTTGGCTGCTGCACGTACACCTCTTCCTCCAACTCGCAGTTGACGAAGGCTGACTTGATGTCCATGTGGTGGACATCCCAACCCGTACTCGCCGCCATAGCTAGCAGTAGCCGGACGGACTCGAGCCGGGCCACGGGAGCGAAGACCTCGTCGTAGTCGACCCCGTGCCGCTGCACATAGCCCTTCGCCACCAGGCGAGCCTTGTGCTTAAGGACTGCGCCATGTGCGTCCTTCTTCACCTTGTACACCCACTTCAGGCCGATCGTGCGGTGACCTGGTGGTAAGGTGGCTAGCCGCCAAGTCGAGTTTGACACGATGGCCTCCAGCTCCTCCTGCATCGCCTGCTTCGAGCTGGCATGTGCCTTCGCCTCATCGAACGAGCCGGGATCTTCGGAGGCGAGGAAGTGGAGCTCCTCGTCCGGCTCAAGGGCCGAACCTGCCTCGAGTACGTTCTGCAGAGTGCGGAACCGGTGCCCGTAGCTCATGTCGTCTTCTGCATCGAGCATACCTGAGTACCTCGATGGCGGCGTGATGAACTCGATGCTAGGGACAGCCGGAGTCGGGGACTCAGCTGTCGGGTGCCCTGGTGTAGACGGGGAACCGGCTGGGGGTGTCGCACTCCTGGCTCCTGGAGTCGGCGAGTCTGGAGTCGACGAGTCGGGTCCTGGACCCGCACTCCCGTCTCCCGGAGTCGGCAGTGGCTCAAACACCATGTGCTCGACCGCGAAGGTGTCATCTCTGAAGGTGTTCACCGGAGTGTCCGACGAACTCCAGTCCCAGCGCGCATTCTCGTCGAACACGACATCTCGCGTGATGGTCACGCGGTTAGTCACCGGGTCGTAGGCCCGATATCCCTTCGTCCCTGGTTGGTACCCGACGAAGATCATCGGCCTGCTCCGGTCGTCGAGTTCTTCAGCCCAGGGCGCGTCTCCCTGACGTGCACCACGCACCCAAACGTGCGCAGGAAGCTCACATTCGGCTTGCGGCCATGCCAGGTCTCGAACGGCGTCTTGCCGTCCACGCTCTTGGTGGGCGACCTGTTTAAGATGAACACGGCCGTCGTCACCGCCTCACCCAAGAATTCACCGGGGACCTTCTTGGCCTTCAGCAGACTGCGGGCCATGCCCACAATCGTCTGGTTGCGTCGCTCCACGACGCCGTTCTGCTGCGGGGAGTACGGAGCCGTCAGGTAACGCTCCACTCCGAGCTCGGCGCAGTATGTTGTGAAGGAGCCAGAGGTGAATTCGCCTCCGCGATCCGTGCGCAGCTTGCAGCCGGTTTCCGACTCGGCTCCCACCTGGAGTCGGATGATGGCGGCTGCGTCCTCGTCCTTCGTCGAGAGAAGGGCGAGCCACATGTACCGTGACAGGTCATCCACCAGCAGGAGGAACTACTTCTTCCCACTCGGTGTGGCCGGGGTGATCGGCCCGCATAGGTCGCCGTGGACCAGCTCGAGTCGCTCCTTCACCCAGAACTTTGCTTGCTTTGCGAACGGGGCTCGCCTCTACTTCCCTGCTAGGCAGGCGTCGCAGAGCTGGTTCACGTGCTCCACCAGAGGGAGGCCACGCACCATCTCGCCCTTCGCCAGTCAGCGCAAGCTGTCGAAGTTGAGTTGCCCGAACCACGCATGCCAAGTCCACGCCGGGTCGTCGCCGGTGCCCACGACTAGGCGCACCGCTGCGCGACTCGCGCGTGCAGCTTGTACATCCGGTTTGGCTCTCGTCTGACCTTGATCAGGAGCTGCCGCTCCCTATCACGCACCGGAGGATCTCATCCTCGATCAGCACCTGGCAGCCGTTCTCGTCGAACTGACCCAGGATGATGATCTGCGTGTTCAGACAGGGTATGTAGTACACCCCGGTGACGGCCCGGTGCTCGCCTGACTTGTAGACGAAGAGCACCGTCCCCTGCCCGCAGATGTCGACTCGCGAGCCGTCGCCGAACTTGACAGTCCCAGTGACGCTTGTGTCGAGCTCCGCGAACGTGGCGCGGTCACCAGTCATGTGATTGGTGGCGCCCGAGTCGAGGTACCAGACGCCCTTCTTGGTGTCCCCCTCCTGCGCCAGGTTGACCTGCGCCTTCTCCTCTAGCATGAGGAGGACCGGCTCCTTGCGAGCCGGGTCAGCCAACTCCTCCCGAGTTGCCATGGTCGACTCCTCCCGATTCAACGCAGTTGGGTCCTTTCGACCCGACGATGATGTCGGGTCCTCCCGACCCGACACTCCCGTATCCATGCGACCCGAGACGGCCAACTCCCCCGAGTTTCCGAGTCCGGCTCCTCCCGAGCCGGGGTTGTCGAGTCCTCACGACCCGACACGTATGTCGAGACCTCACGACCCGACACGTCTATCGACTCCTCCCGAGTCGACATGTCCCACTCTACGATCCACTGGATCGGCGCGAGTTCCTCTGGAGGAGTCGATGCTCCCTCCGACTCCCCCACCGGTCGAGTCGCTGACTCTGCCACCGGTCGAGACAAGGGTGCCGCCTCCTAGGTGCCCGAATCCGCATGGCGAGTTGGAACAGGGAGCTGTGGGGCAGACGCGATGGTGCATGCCTCCATCATGAGGAGCGCGATGTCGTCTTCGTCGTCTCCGCCACGGACGAGGTGCGCTTCCGCATCCCCTCCGCGCACGAGGTGGGCTTCCTCCTCGCGCTTCTTCTTGCGGCAGTCCCGCGTCTAGTGGCCGGCGACTCCGCAGTAGCGGCACGTGTCTTTCGACGTGCCGCGGTTCCTGGCTCCGCGAGCCGGGCTGCCCCTGTTGAGTCCGCGCGGCTTGCCGCCGTCGCGTCCGGCTTGGCTGGAGGATCCACCTCCGTCCTGTAGGCGCATCCGTGAGAACCACTCCTCCTCCGTGAGGAGTAGTTTTCCGGCCTGCTTGGCCTCCGGCTTCTCCGCCTCATGTCGCTCCTTGGCCGTTTTGAGGCGGCCGATGAGCTCCTCCATGGGTAGCTTGTTGAGGTCGAGCAGGGTCTCGATGGAGCATGCCATCTGCGAGAACCTCGTGTGAACGACCGAGAGAAACTTATGTATCGTGTTCGGCTCGGTGATGGTGACGCCGAGCACCCCAAGCTGCGACACGAGCGACGACAACCGTATGGCGAAGTCGTCGATGTTCTCGTCATCACCGAACTTGATGGCCTCGTACTGCTTCTTGAGCGTCGTCGCCTCCGCCTCCCGAACACGGGTGTCTCCAACCCACATCGTTTTGATCGCCTCCCACGCCTTCTTGGGTCTTGGTCGTCTTCTTCGACGCCAGTGTGGAGATCATCTCCGGCGGGACGGCGAGCAGCAGGTACTCCAGCGCCGCTCGGTCCGTCTCGCGCTCCTCCATGCCATCGTGCACGGCGGCTCAAACACGGTGTACCTCAAGCTTCACCCATGAGCAACGCCCAGTCCGCGTAGTTTGACCGCGTGAGCAGCGGCCATGAACTACCGGCCTCCCGCACAACCCGCTGGACTGCCAGCGTGCTAGCGGCCTCCTTCACCTCCGCCGGCATGAGCGCCTTGTGCTCGCCCATCTCCGGTGAGATCTCTCAAAGAATTCGGACTCTGATACCAATTGATGTCCCTAAAGCTACACGAGAGAGTGGAGAAAAGAGAGGAGAGTGTGTGCCAAATGAAATGGTTTCACTCAATTTTCTAAAGCTACACGAGAGAGTGGAGAAAAGAGAGGGGAGTGTGTGCCAAATGAAATGGTTTCCCTCAATTTTCTTCTTAATATTTCCTCCCTTTAAGTAGGGCTGAGCCAGCTGCTGGCCTAAAAGTCAACTAAGTTGTCACATCAGACTTGATGTGACAGGACCTATGACGTCATGACTCACCGCCATTGTTGACGACGTCATGACACGGAACCACTGTAGGTGACGTCTAGCATGTCCGATCTACCTACTCTGTACTGGTGCTGACGCACCACCTCAGGACACCTGCTACAGGACAAAGTCCTCGCACCCGATAACCTGGCGACTGACTATCGGCTCTCTAGACGGACCCGACGTCTCGACTGCCTCGACCCGGAACAGACTCCGGTTCGGGCACACTTTCTCGACTCGGGACAGACCCCGAAGTCAGCATCCTATATGTTATCGACTCCCCCATAGCCGGGAAGTCGACTGGACACACAAGTCTATTCCAACAGATCATTCCCACCGTGCGCTCCCGGAAGTCAACGACGATGACAAGGATGTCGGGTTCAGCGATGAATAGAGAGAACCGCTCCATCGCGCGACCGGCCGCTCCAGGAGTACACCGTCCTCAGGGGGCTCTTCTCCTGCGCGGCGCTGCGATCGCTCCACCTCGGCTCCTGCAGACTCTCCCTGCCGGCGGTCATCAGCCTGCCGGCGCTCGAGACGCTCCGGCTCACCCACGTTCCCGACGAGCAGGAGAACGTGCAGAGGCTCGTCTCCGATTGCCCGCGCCTCGCCGATCTGACGCTCAAGGCCTGCAAAACGGTGGCCACGCTGTCGCTCCTTGAGAACAGGCGTCTCCGTCGGCTAGGCCTCCTATGCTTTCACAACCTAGCCACCGTCGCCATCGACCCCTTCGAGCTCCAATCCTTCGAGTACCGCAGTGCTGTCCATGATAGCTCCCTCCTCACCGTGCAGGGCGGCGGCGGTTTTCCATCCGTCCAGTCGTGCAAGGTCGACATATGCGCGGTCTGCCTCCCCCTTAAGGAGGCCTGGTCGTCAGAGGAAGAGCTTGACAATCCCAGCCCGTTTGGTTCCGCCAGAGGAAGGGCTCTGCTGGCCCCATCAGAGGAAGAGCTCGACAAGAACGGTTGGCTCCTGCAGCCGTTCGCGTCCACCACAAAACACCTCCACATGTGCTCAACCCGCTCAATCACAATCAACCCGCTCACAGGATCTCCCGAAACACACACTAGCCAGACATGTACAAACCACCATCCGTTAGTAGCTCAACAGCCGCCGCTGCCTCAAGGTCTCACGTGGCCGCGGCAAGGAGTCCTCAGCCACCATTGTTCACCTTTCTATTTAAGGTCAAACATTATAGAGAAAAAATCACTAGCGCGGAACCAGTTTTCAGCCCACAACCCCACACAACGTTGTGCCCTCTATAGAGGGCAAAGGGCAGCTATCACTTTATTTCCTGGGATGGCACTCGACGAAAGGGGGCCCGAGAAGAGCCAGTGGAGCGTCATCTGAAACATACCCTTAATCAGCATGTTTTCTTTAAATATGAGACGATGACTAAGTAACCAAAAAAGTGAATCTAATTTGGCAGGTGAATCTAATTTCTATGAGCGTCATCTGAAACATACCCTTAATCAGCATGTTTTCTTTAAAGGGGGCCGGTGAATCTAATTTGGCAGCTTTCGATTTCCAACTTCCGGTGAACATGATTTTTAAAATCCCGTGTTTGCGAAACAGGCCCTTAATCAGTTTCTATTCTTTGAAATTTAGAGCTTTCTGTGAATATGATTTCAGCAGTCATGATTTGGTCTATGTAAATTGGAGGAGCGGTCAATACTGAAAGAAGTGCAAAAGTAACAGAAAATCGTTTGTGGGTAATTACACCAGTGAGGATCATAGATCAATCAAGAATTGGTATTGGACACCAATCAACATTTTACATTCACTTAACTTTATAAATGTAACAAAATCACTGTGGGTTTTTTATCGTTCTTTTTAACTCAATACAGGACATGTTGACAAAAGTTAAGCTTCATGCAATTTGGTAAAGAAAAAACTAAGCAGAAAAAAGAACAGAATTAAATAGATGCTGATCAGACTAAGAAATAGTTCAGTGAGTTAAATGTGTCAAAATAAAAGTATTCTCAGCACCCTTCCGACGAAGTAAGACAAGGATAACTGTATTTTACTTATGATCTCATCATCCACATCAAATTTCAACAAATAAACACTAAGAAGAAAAAAGAACAGAATTAAAATAGATCCTGGTCAAACTAAGAAATAGTTCAGTCAGATAATTGTGTCAGAATAAAAGTATTCTCAGCACCCTTCCGACGAAGTAAGACAGGGATAACTGTAATTTACTTATGATATCATCATCCACATCCAATGTCAACGAATAAAACTTCAGACTGATAATAGAACACATAATTTTCAAGAATATATCAAACTTGACAGAAGAAATATGGCACGTGATCAGAGAATCCAATGTGGCGTTTCCAAGATCAGCTGGTACAAAGAACGCCACCAATCAGGATATACCACACATCAGAGAATCAAGTGTTGCGTCCGAGCCATTACGCCATGAGGAACATAAATCATCCTCTGGTATTGGTAATGGACGCATGAAACCAATCAAGAAAAACTCGATAAATCTAGAAATAATATCATCTGATCTAAAACAAATTGATTTGGGAAATCTTGGAGCTCAGACAGCCAAGGTTTATCTTCAAATACTGCTGAAGTGGCAGTATCAGAAACTCTAGTCCACAATGTATCATCACCACTCCAAAATCCTAATCAGGAACTAACAAAAATACAACAGACCACAAATAGATTGTTCGATAAGCTATGGGCGCTCAGATAGCAACGGGGGTTGACTGTCTTCAAATAGCACTGAACGTAGCCTATCGTTAAGGACATAATACATGGACACAGCGACCATCGCCTCTTGATTCATGTATCCGCCACTTGACTTGAACGAAGTAGTTTGTGATGTGAACAAATAGTGTAGGTCAAATCCAGGCCCGCGAAATCAAAGACCGTAGGCGTCAGGGCGAGCAGACATGCAGACCGAGTTCAGTCAATCTCCGTGCACATTACCATGCTTCCTTCCTTCTCTCATCCAGAGCATCGGCTTGTTGTGCACAGCATGTACGCGTATTCATGGTCCGACCAAAACATGTTAGTACTTGCACAGGAAATAAATCCAAGAAACCGAGCTCGCTCACAAAACAAGAAGTCAAGATCTGCAATTTAGATTGAAACTTGGAATCACCAATACAAGATGTGACGATTCAGAAAAAACAGGAGAAAGATGGGTACAGCAGAGATTGCAGGAGTTGATCAGATAATTGTAGTCTGTAATTTTGGTCAACACTAAATTTGGTTTTCTGTGAAAGGTTATCATCACATCAACTCGACATATAATCTTGCAGTACTTCTCTACTTTAAATCGAAAAAAAAAGATCAAACGTGAGCAAAGAATATAAAATCTGAACGAGAATAGATTTCGCAGATATTTAAGGCTCAGAAGAATAAATTGGTTTCTCTACAAGAGGACCTAGATCCCTCAGAAAATAGGTAGGTATTTTTCATCATCACAGCCTCGGATTAGATCCAGCAACGCACACAGAAGAAAAAAAAAACAAGATCAAACACGAGGAAGAAGAGACGAATCTGAGAGGGGAAATCGCCGGGAAACAACCTCAACCGCTTCCCAATTTACGAATCAAGAGGCGGGGCTGGGGGAAAGGGAGATGAAGGCGTACGCTATATAACGGGCTTGCTTTTTTTTTTTGAGAGGATATAACGGGCTTGCTAGACTAGGGTTTCGGGACGCGCAAGATACCCTCGGCTTTGTTGGGCCTGTATTTGGACCGGTTTAGTTTAGATGGATAGGCCTTAGCCCATTTTAATGATTTTAAACAAAAGGTCTGGACCTATTGAGTAGTATTTCTTTTGCATTTGCCGGCTGTCTATTCACAGATTTTTTTTTGCCTCGCGATTTTAATCATTAAAACGTTTTTTTGCACGGTAGCCTCGTGATTTAGGCATGTCCTAAAGCCACATGTTTCACCATTACAAAGTCCATTTGTGCCGAAATCTGAAAATATAAGTTACCCCTAGGGAAGCAAACATGCACATGCATCATACATTTCCATGGCAAAATCCTACATTCTACCCTCGTATATAACGTCAAATCACGACAATGTGATCATATTTGAAAGACCTAGGTAAAGCTGGGACATAGGTCGGCCGTCACGAAACTCAGCCTGCACGGCACGACACAGTGATGGCGGCTATGTTCGGACCAGTTATAAGCTTCGTACAACATTAGTTCCTAGCCCAAACGCTCATTCGCACTCTGAGAGACGGACCGTGCCTTGCCAAGGCATGGCACGACCGCACGGGGTTGCATGGTGTTGTGCTTGGACCTCGTATGCGGTTGCTCGTGCTGACTTGACATGGTTTATTTGTCAGGTCAGCCTAGCCTCTTTAACAATGGCCCAAAGAACCAAGGCTCAGCCCGGGCTGACCTCAACTACATCAACATCATTCCTTCCTTCGTCGTCCAAACATGTCTAGTGTAAACCCATGAAGTTTACTCAAATGGAGGTGGACAATACAAACATCATATATGAACAAAAAAATCCTAGTAGTAACACAAATCATCACAAACATAATCATCTGCATATAAAATAGGAAATAAGTTGGTTGTTGTATCAAAGCCTTTTTTATTTAGAGAGAAGGCTTGAAAAGCCCGACTTTAAATTAATAATCCCAAACTACCACTAGTACAGTACATTAGACATTGTTGGGATACTAGCTTACAATAATAGCTCACATAATAAGAGAGAAGAACTCCATCCATACAATAAAAGAATGAGTACAACAACCTAAACACGATTAAAAAAAGGTTGTCCAAGGCCTGAGATCTTTGTCCTCCTTCAAAACTTGATCATCGGGGTGACGCCGGATCCGATCCTTATAATCACCGGAAACCTTTCAATCTTCTGTTACTTGGATGTACTATTCTTATTGAGATCTTGGTGAAATCAACAAAATAGGTACACGCGGGCGCGGTAAAACAAAACACTAAATAAAACATGATGCAAGATGCACTCATCAGACGTCTCACGTTGCCCTCCAGCGAAAATGCGTAGCCTAGGGCCGCTGCCTAGGCCACCGGCCTGGGAACCGACAAGAGTGCAACACGATATAGAGGAGAGGAGAGAGACATCAAAGCGGGTCACAGTTGTCGGATCGAGATTGTCCCCTGGCGCCGCTGTCCGTGGCATGGCCTTTGCCGGCGACATCCACATGTGGCGGCGGGAGAGGAGGAATAGGGGAGAGTTGGTTGAGACCTAGGGTTTTGACGCCACCCATGTCACCCTAGGGGAGCGACGCATGGGCTGAGCATTTCCTTGCTCATGATGTTGCAATGACTCAGTCAAACAAAATCCAGTAGCCACTTACAGAATTTGACTATTTTGTGTATGTGGCAAGGGCGTATGTGGGTGGCAAGGGCACACGCCATATTTAAACATTTAAAAAGATAAATAAGTACCACAACATTCTACCGCTCAACTAAAAAATCATCAAAAACTTGCACAATGTCTAATTGCCAATTTGTAGAGAGGTTTGGTCTGCCGAAGCTGGAATGGCAAGGTGAAGATGAGACACACATACTGACGTCTAAAGCACATGTAGAATATGCTGAAATCTAAAATGGTTGGTGGGGGAGAGGATGCCGACCCCTTGTACAGAGTAGTTTAGGCAGTATATTATGGTTTAGTTTACCATCCTGGTGGACTGGCATCATGCCGCTTTCCCAGAAGCTACCTTGACCGTCTGTGAGTTGCGGTTGTGGCTCGGTGAAGCCCTCCGTCGGTTGTCTCCCAAGGTGGAAGACAAAGTGTGTGAGTGGATCTAGAGGTGCCTCTCTCAATAAACTCGATGGAGTGCTGAGGCGGGCATCTCCTTTCTCTGGCATGGTGATGGGGGCCGAGGAGGAGTTTGCTTCAAAGGTGGCCGGTTCCGACACTTCAAGGGAAAATGGGGTGCATGTGTTTGTTTCTGCCCTCCGAGCTGTGATGACTAGCAGTACTCATCAGCATCGGCTACTTCTGACTGATGTTTTCCTTAGCCATGGGGATCCACTTCGTGTTCGGGTGATGTGTTCACCAGTGCCTTTTCTTCGTCCTGGGTGGAAGATCTTCGACACCCCAGGTAGCAAGGTCCCCACTAGTGATGTTGATACCATGTCCTTAAGGTCTTTGGCAACTGACGGTGAAGACGATAGATCTGATATCGTTTTAGTTTTCAAATCTGAGGTCCTAGTTGCAAAGTTCGAGGACGAGGTGCTATAATTTTACTTTTTTGTATGGTCCACTGTGTAATTTTGTATTAACCTCTACATTAATGTTGTTCTAAGAGACAATAGCCAGTATACCACTAGTCAAAACCAAAAGCTCCAAAATAACACTGGAAAAACCAAAGTTGCCAAAATACCATTGCAATTTGGTTTTTCATTCCAAAATACCACTAGACACAAACTGAGAGCAAATGGTACAAAAAGAAGACAATTGTGCCCTTACCTCTTCACACACACCTGATACGTGCATTTTATATCATCATTTATATAACTTTTAGTATCATACTAGAATGTTATTTGCATGATTATATGATTGTTTCTACGTGTTTTAGATGATTTTGGGGACTTTCATACAAAGTCCCTATTTTTGGTATTTAATTTCTGGGAGGCAGAAAACCCCCCTTTTCTTGTCTTTAATGTTTCAGGAGCTACAGGAACTCAAATAATAAAAGGAAAAATACTGCGTCAGTTTTTCATCGGGAGAAAGGCAGAGGGAAGAAGACCGAAGAGAGGAGAGCCATGAGGGCCAAATGGGGGTGGCCCACGCGGCCCATGTACCTGGCCGCGTGGGACCCACCCAAAGGTGCCTCGGGCACCTCCTCGCCTGGGGCTTTTTATCGACGCCTTCGTCTCGCCCGAAAAGTGACGCCCTAATTTTTCCAAGTCCATCCGAGGTCGCGGCGGCGGCGAAACTCCTGATCCCTTCCGAGGGGGGTCAGATCCTGCTGCTCCGGAACTCCGGAGAAGGGGGAAATCATCGTCATCGTCATCACCTCTCCTTCTTGGCGTGGGAGGAGGCCTCTACATCATCACCCCCATCAAGACCAGCACCATCACCATCATCATCACCGTGATCCACTTCGTTTCCCTCGCAGTTTGAGAGTTGCTATACCCTAGATACTTGTCTTGTGCTACTATTCATGTTAGTGATTGAGTACTTGTCATTATTTGGTGGTGAAGTTATAATTTCAGATTGTGTTGTACCACTTATGCCACTGATTATGATCATGTTCGCACGTTGTGAGTAATTCCCGTATGTTCCTGCGGGCATAGGATGAACTGGCAATGATTTATATGTGACATGTGTTGGTATTTTGTCAAGAGTTTATCTTTTATGTGATTCTATGATGGTGTTGTGCGAACGTCGACTGCACAACACTTCACCTTTATGGGCTCATAGGAGAACACCGTAGTGTAATGAATTGATGGAGACTTGGGAGGACACGTAAACCTGAGACCGAGTCATGAAGTTATATTATGAGGGTATTAGTAGCGGGGACCTTAGAGTGTAATGCTATGGTGGGACTTTAGGTCTTAATAATTCTTGTGCAGTCATTTGCTTGGCCACATGATCCATCATAAGGGGGTGTAGTTTATTTATTTAGCTATACCTAATTATGGCTCCGTCCAAAGAGGATTAAAACTTGACAAGATATTCAACGTGTTGTTTAATAAATCTCTATGCCTAGCATCATCCATGCCGCCCTCGGGAACGTTTGCCACATATAAGTTACACATCACTTGAGCTTGTCCTCTTGCCACATAAGAGGATTGGGCTTTCTCTCTTCGAGAGCTTTCACTTGCTACTATTTGTTATCTACTTTGCAACTATACAACCAAAAATACCAAAAACACTTGCATCTTTTATTGTTTTATTTATCAATCTTGCTAACCAATACCTTCAGCTCCTCGTGGGTTCGACAACCTTTTCTAATTGAAAGGTACTACAATTGATCTCCTGCACTTGCGAGTCATCAACACCTCCCAGATCCTCTAATTTCAGCACCATTTTAAGAACAACAATGCATCAGCCTATAAACATGATTACATGCTTACATCAACACTCTAACACCATTTCAGCATCACATTGACAGCAGATCAGCAACACTTTTGATAGCAGCAGTTTTTACAGCATTTCATCAACACAACAGCATTTCAGGACATCATTCAGCAGGATTTTTACAACATTTACATCCCTACCAAAAACATGGGAATTATTTTCATACCTTCACGTCCGTGGCCACGACGAGCTCCTGGCCGATTCGGGGTAGAGCAGGGTGCCGGAGAGAGCCCCGCAACGGCCTTGGCCACGATGAGCTCCTCGCCTAGTCGGGGTAGAGCAGGGCGCCGGATAGAGCCCCGCGTCGGCCGTGGCCGCGACGGGCTCCTGGGCCGAGTCGGGGTAGAGCAGGGCGCTGGAGAGAGGCACCGTCGGCCGTGGCCGCGGCGAGCTCCTGGGCCGAGTGGAGCAGAGCAGGGCGCTGGAGGGAGGCGCGATCCACGGACGAGTCAAGCCGGCGGAACGATTCAGGGAGAGAGGGACTGCTGGCCGCCGCCGGCCCCGCCGCCATGCTTGGTCGAGACAAGCTGGAGAATTTGGTAGATTCGTCTCCGTCTCTCCTCTCCTGACATTTTGGCTAGTCCTAGTACATGAGGGTATTTTGGGATTTCTTGAAAAACTGACGGTTTGACTCTTTGACAACTCACGAAAGTGTTATTTTGGCATCAAAATCGGTAACGGCAATGGTATTTCGGCAACTTTGGTTTTTCCAGTGTTATTTTGAAACTTTTGGTTTTGACTAGTGGTATACTGGCTATTGTCTCTTGTTCTAAACCCCTTTGGGACCATTCCTGTTTGAAAAAAAGACTTGGCTAAGTCTCGCTTGATCGAGAAATAAGGTAACGCTCGATCGATCCGTCCTCTTCAACTTCAGCGTCCACGGCTACCGTCATTCTCCCCACCCGGGACGCCTCACCACCACACCCTGCCCAACCTCCTCCTCCGCCGGTACGACGCCACCCTCGGCCATCCCTCAAAATCCGACAAGAAGTCGTGTCTTCTCCGGCGTCAACACCTCCACCACCCAGCTAAGTTATTTGCTGGTCGTCGGCGGCTTAGGCTCGCTCATGTCCGTGGCGGAGCTCCGTCTCATCTCTCTCCCCTCTTGATTTGTCGAGGCATAGATTGACCAAGCGCTAACCGTGAACTAGCAAAAACGTTAGATAAAAGGAAAATGTTGGTGGAAAGAGCTGTTGCAGATGAATTGGAATTATTTTCGCAGCTTCTTCCCTAAAAAATCATCAATCAAAAAACTAAAAACAAAAAGGAAGGGGAGGCATCGGCTTTTCACTCCACGAACCAACCTGGCTTCCAATCTCGATCCCCTTTCCCACAAAGCCTCGCACGGTAATCAGCCACCGCCGCCGGCCGAAATGGACGGCGAGGCCCTTCCGCTGCTGGCCGAAACGGAGGACGAGACCCTGCCGCCGCCGGCCGAGATGGGGGGCGAGGCGCAGCCACCTGCTGCCGAAGTGGAGAGCGATACCCAGCAGCCCCCTGCCGAAATAGAGGGCGAGACGCAGCCCCCGCCGTTGCCGGCGTCTGTGTCCAAGGTGCTCGACGACGACAACCTCCTCGCAGAGATCATCGTCCTCGTCGGCTTCCCCTCCACCCTCGTCCGCGCCGCCGCCGTCTGCAGGCGCTGGTTCGGCCTCGCCTCCGACCGCGCCTTCCTGCGCCGTTTCCGCAAGCTCCACTCGCCCAGACGGCTCCTTGGCTTCTACCTCGCGGAGGGGCAGAGCAAGTACCCAGACTCCGCCGCGCGCTTCTTCCCGATGCTGCCACAGCCCCCGCCTCCGGAGCTCGCTGCCGTCGTCCGCCGCGCCAGCTTCAGCTTGGACTTCAACGACGGCGAACGAACCGACATGGCGGGCTGCTGGAACGGCAGAGTCGTCGAACGAGCCGACATGGCGGGCTGCTGGAACGGCAGAGCCGTCACCAGGTTGCTTTTGCCAGAGCACACGAACCGATGGGGAATTACATTTGTAGTGCACAACCCGCTGTGCTCTCAGAGAGGTATGACCGAATTGCCAACATTACAGCTCGAATTCCACGAGGACAGTCTATGCACTTTCGCACAACTCTTCTCCAAAGAAGAAGGCGACGCCGTTTCATACTTTTATGTGATGATCGTGGAGCCTCCCATTCCCAGGGAAGCAAAATCTATGGCGCAAGTATTTATGTTGCGAAACGGCGATGATTCCTGGCGCAAACATCTTACCTTGCCTGTGGACAATCTCATTTGTACACGATCTGAACCAAGTGCCGTGCTCGTTGACAACAAAATCTACATGGCGAGCTCCCGACCTCAACTTGTTGTCTTGGATTTGACGGCTTCAAGCTTCTCCACGATTCAGCTCCCACGAGGGGTGGATTTTCACACAATAGGCACCACCATGTTATCGCGTGGTGATGATGCTTCTGCTGTGTACCTCATCCAAGCAAAGAGGCAACAACTTCATATCTGGCTCCACAAGGGGGGAAACTGGTTGCTGGTGGACAAAATTTGCTTGCGTGAAATGTGTGCTCCTTTACTTGAGGATGATCCTGCTGCTTCTCTCCGGATAAACCATGCGGGGGACTATACTCCTGAGTTTCTGTTCTTGGAGATGGGTCGATTTGTACTCTACTTGGATGTCAAGTGCAAGACACTGCACAAAGTGTATGAGATGACAAGAGAGGATCAATATCTTGGCCGTATCTATCCCTTTAGGATGATCTGGCCTCCAATATTCCCTGCACTCAAGGATGGTCCTCCAAGGTTTGCCTCTTTTCCTTTCGATGATCTGTATTGTGCCCTTGTTGAGGTTTCATATTTTTGCAATTTGCCTCGTGCATCTCACTGTTTTATGTTTTGTATAGCTGCAGAGAGGTGTTAGGTAAATGATTGATTTCTTGGGCCATTTTAACAACACCAGTATAGCCACATTAGAATACTTGTCGTAAGATTGTTTCTCTTATGTATTGTTTACTTGGGTCATTTGACGATATTAGTTTAGCAACATTAGTGAATATTACAAGGTGTTTACTTGTGGTCATAGTAGGGGACCATCGCGTCGTATGTGCATTGTGGGCTAGTTAGAACGGCCATGTGGACAGGTAAGAGAAATTAGAGCAGTAGGTATTGTGGAGGGAGGGATGGAGGTTTATTTCTCTCTTGCCAAAACATTACAGAAGAATTCATTTAAATGCACTGCCATGACGGATCTCTGAAGCAAACAATCTGCTTTGTAAAAACTAAGTTACCTACTTCCCTACTGCTACTTGGATAACTATATTGTATATTCAAATGCAACTATTGGCCAGATATAGTCATCCTTGATAGGTTTTTGTGTAACTAGTAATTTATTTTTGGGCTCGATATTATTGGCGAAGTTTCATTTGATAGAGTCAATTGCTGTTGGTTGTCTTTTGCTCGACATATGTTGAAGTATCGGACTACGGCAGACTACTCAATAGATGTTTTTAAAAAAAAAAAAAAATCTTGTGTTGGCACCAGACATCATGCTTCTTGTACTTCTTCTTCCTCCATATAATCTCATAATAGCAATTTGTAGTGCTGCTGGGAAATAACTTGTGTATTGTTATAGCATGGACCTCTCATTCTGTTGTAATATCACAGTTCTCTGAAAGTGTTCAATTACAGATTGGACCTACAAAGGTATAAAACCAACATTTATAAGAGGACTAACAGATGAAAGACGCCTAGCCTTTTTATCACGCTTGCCACTATTTTTCTTGCCCATAAATATTGTCACAAACCCATCAAGCCTGTAGTTTTAGCTTCATCTTTTTTTAAATAAACACGATGTGGTTTTTTACTGTCTGCTTTTTAACAGTGAACCTCAAGCTTGTTTGAGATTGCTTATACTTTTTTTTTGAATCTTACTTATTCGATCGCATAACCTTTTTCTCGAGCACAAATGGTAGATTTCACGCTGGTACTCTTGAGCAGTTGAGCTTTTGCATGATTTGTGTTTCAGATATATCACGATGAAATTTTCTTTTTATATGGCAGTTCAAGTCCAAGCTAACACTTGCTAATTTATGTTTGTGGGCCTTGTGGCGAATGTCTCCTTCCATAATCAGAGTTTTGTTTTATTGGAAATGGCAACATGTCACTCTTGATATGAACATGTTTAACTTTTACTGTTGTAGTTTTTCGTAAAAAATAAGACTATATTGCTCAACCCAATTCATCATTTTAATTTATATGTGAACATAACAGTTAACTATCGATGTACTAGCCACTTGACTTGTCAGTCCATTTGATATTCTGATGCTTAAGGTGGCAAGACAAATATATTGTGGTGCTGAAGTACCTCCATCCTGATGCTTCCTCTGTTTTCTCTGAAACAGCAATGCCACCTGAAGAACAAGGGCAGAGACGAAGCTTGTCCAAGGGCGACAAGGGCACCATCCTGGAAGAGCGCAAAGCTGAACTTCATTGGTAGCGGTTCTCGAACTGCGTTAATTATAACTAGTAGTGGATTGATTAGGAATTTAGGAATCTGTGTAAGTATGTAATGTAACAGGACCAAGGTACTCCTATCCTCTAGTATCACTAATCTGTTTCGTTCTGAAGACCTGCATGTTGAGTAGCTAGCTTTTATGATCTGCTTGTGTTGCAGTCTTCTGTGGTTCCCCTGCTAAATTGCTTGCTGCTAGTGGCATCCGTAGAAGTGTCCTTTTTAATTGACAATCAAATACAATGATATATTTATAGTAGCGAAAAATTACATGGTAGAGATACGTGAGAGCTGACACAATGATTACAAAATAAAGTCTAAAAGAAACCGAGCAAAGTTTCGAAATCTTCAAACTCTCTCTTAGGAGAGTTGACTACAGTGACTACAAAATAAAGTCTAAAAGAAACAAGCAAAGCTTTGAAATCTTCAAGCTAGTTCTTCTTCCATCACACAATTTTGTACTTTTCTGAAGGCAGATGTAGAAAAATAACATAGATATCAAACTTCAGACCTGTAAATAGTAACGACGGTTCTCCCGTAATTTTAGTTTTGAGTCCCAATGCCAAATCTTCGTTTACGCACTCAGCCTTTAACCTAGAGGCGACTAGGGCAGCGGCCATCGGCGATAACTTTGCGCTCTCCCTCCGCTGGCGAGGCCGCAGGTTCCCGCCTCCTCCATCCGCCGTTCTGGCGACGACAGAGGGTGGGGACCTCAGCGCTTTGAGCCCACGAGTAGTTAGTGTTGGGCTAGAGTGGCGGAGACGACGCCGTTCGGAATAAGATGACTTTGCTTCTCCCCCATCTCGGTTGTGCTCTAATCAACGGCGTCGTGGAGCAAGTGGCTTGGTCTTCTCGTCGATCTTCAGATCTGGCGAGATTAATTTCTTTGTGTGTCGCTAACGTTTGTCGTTACCCGTGGCAGCGTTGGCGGCCAGGGCGAGGCGGAAGCTCTCTAGCGAGGATGGTGGTCCGAAGGTGGTGGATCTGTCATTTTTTCTCGACTTCTTCGATGGGATGCGGCGGGTTGATGACGTGAAACACACGTTCGTTGGGAGACCCCAAGAGGAAGGTATGATGTAGTCAGCAGCAAGTTTTCCCTCAGAAAGAAACCAAGGTTATCGAACCAGTAGGAGCAGCAACTCTTCAGAAGGTTGTCAACGGCGCCAGAAAAATAGCTGTCGCAGGGAGTCTGGACTGTTGACGTGGAATCTGCACACAACACAATCAAACTACTTTGCCCCAACGAAACAGTGAGGTTGTCAATCTCACTGGCTTGCTGAAAACAAAGGATTAAACGTATGGTGTGGAAAATGAGTATTAAATTGCAGAGAATGAAAAAGGAACAGTTTGCAGTTTGTGGTTGTTTAATCAGTGTAAAAGAATGGACCGGGGTCCACAGTTCACTAGTGGTGTCTCTCCATAAAAGATAACTAACATGTTGGGTGAACAAATTACAGCTGGGCAATTGACGAATAGTGAGCGCATGACAATGCATATACATGACATGTTGACTACTATGATATTTAATTGGGCATTACGACATAATACATAGACCGTTATCCAACAGCATCTATGACTAATAATCCACCGCCGGGTTGTCATCCGAGTCCCCCGTTGGTATTAAGTTGCAAGCAACGGATAATTGCATTAAGTAAAGTGCGTAATGTAAACAAACACATATGCCCGTGGACATAGCATCGTTAGGTTATCCCTAGTGGCAACAGCACATCCACAACCTTAGAACTTTCTGTCACTGTCCCAGGTTAAACGGAGACATGAACCCACTATCTAGCATAAATACTCTCTCTTGGAGTTACAAGCATCTACTTGGCCAAAGCATCTACGAGTAACGGAAAGCATGCAAGATCTTAAATAACATATAAGATAGATTGATAATCAACTTGACATAATATTCAATATTCATCGGATCCCAGCAAACACAACATGTAGCATTACAATAATATGATCTTGATCATGTAGGGCAGCTCACAAGATCTAAACATGATGGCACAAAGTGGAGAGACAACCATCTAGCTACTGCTATGGACCCGTAGTCCAAGGATGAACTACTCACGCATCACTCCGGAGGCAGGCATGGCGATGTAGAAGCCTCCGGTGACGATTCCCCTCTCCGGCAGGGTGCCGGGAAGAGGTTCTGAACCCTCCCGAGCTAGGGTTGACGACGGCGGCGTCTCTGGAACTTTTCGTGGATATTTGCTCAGGTACTTAGGGTTTTCGCGTCGGGGGGAATAAGTAGGCGAAAGGGCGGCGGCTGCGGACCCCCGAGGGGCCCACACCACCCCAGGGCGCGGCAGAGGGGGGCCCGCGCCCTAGGTGCGTGTGGCCTCCTGGTGGCCCTCCTCTGCTGCTCCTTCGCTCCGTCAGGTGTGTTCTGGAAAAATAGGCACCCCCGTGTAGTTTCGTCCAATTCCGAGAATATTTCCAGACTAGCTTTTCTGGAATACAAAAACAGCAGAAAACAGGAACTGGCACTTCGGCATCTTGTTAATAGGTTAGTCCCAAAAAATGTATAAAAGTGATATAAAGTAGATGCAAAACATGTAGCAATTGGTATAAAACAAGCATGGAACATCAAAAATTATAGATACGTTTGAGACGTATCAGCATCCCCAAGCTTAGTTCCTACTCGTCCTCGAGTAGGTAAACGATAAAAACAAAATAATTTTTGAGGTGACATGCTACTATCATAATCTTGATCATATAATATTGCAAGGCACATGTAAATGAATGAAGTGATCCAAGTCAATGGTCTATAATTTGCTACAAATAGATAATGAGTAAACAATGAATCACACAAGCTAAACGTTTTCATGAATAGTACTTTCGAGACAAGCATCAAACAGTTTTGCATAAGTGTTAACTCATAAAGCAATAGTTTCTAACAAAAGGTATTTAATCAACACAAAGGAAGAATTTAGTTTCAGCATTTGCTTCAACTTTCAACATATTTATCTCATGGATATTGTCAACACAAAGTAGTATAACAAGTCCAATACATTGCATATAACGCATGTTGTAACAAAGTTGACACTAGTGTTTGCTTGTGGAAGACAGAAAGAATAGGAAAACTGACTCAACATAAAAGTAAAAGAAAGGCCCTTCGCAGAGGGAAGCAGGGATTAAATCATGTGCTAGAGCTTTTAGGTTTTTGAAAGCATATAGAGATTGCATAAAATATTTGATACTCCTCCCAACCTTGCTAACACAAGCCATGGCTAACCGAATCCTCGGGTGCCTTCCATCAATCACATACCATGGAGGAGTATCTATTTTTGAGAGGTGTTTGTTAATTGTCAACGAATGGTAGCGGGTGAGAACAGTATTCTACCTGTCGAACGGACTTTTAAGAGCGGCTCCCATGAAGGACGTTATTTCTACCAGCAAGGCAGATCATCCCTCTTTCTCTTTGGTTTACACACATTCAGGTATTTCACTGTTTGTCATTGCTTACTGATGAATCAGGGCAAAAGTGTGAAGAGAATTAATTGGTTAAAGTTGTAATTAATTGGGACTGGGCACCCCGTTGCCAGCTCTTTTTGCAAGTTATTGGATAAGCGGATGTATATGCCACTAGTCCAGGTGTAAAAGTCCACTCGACAAATAGAATAAAGAATAACCACACTAATTCCTCATGAGCTAGTAAACATTGACACAAAAAGGGAATAATAACATTTTGAATAATTTAAAGGTAGCACATGAAAAATTTACTTGGAGTGGCAAGGAAATACCACATATAGGTAGTTATGGTGGACACAAATGGCATGGATTTTGGCTCAAGGATTTGGATGCACGAGAAGCATTCCCTCTCAGTACAGAGTTTAGGCTAGCAAGGTTATGTAAGCAAACAAGAATATCAACCCGTACACCAAGTTTTATATGACAAACATATTGCAAACGTTATAAGACTTCATACCGTCTTCCTTGTTAACCAAACCCTGTTATTAGAAAATATCTAGACCTTAGAGGTACCACCGATGCAAACCAAATTTTCAACAAGCTTTACGGTAGTTCTTCACTAATAGGCTTAACTCATGTGATGCACAATTTAATCATGATCTACTTGTTAACTCAAAACAATTGACAAGCATCAAGTTATCCATTTTAGTGATCTACAAGATTAAGCAAGTTTTTCCTTATACCAATTACCACATGCAACATTTTCTGAACCAACCAAACACCAATCAATTTATTTCATCAACTCTCCAAACAAATATAAGTGAAGCAAGAGAGTACTTTCTACAAAAGAAAGCTAATAGCTCTGACAAGAGATACATGAAAACAAGAGCTAAAAGCTGAACAGCGCTAGATATGAATACTCAACAAATATAAGTGAAGAATAGGAGTATTCTCATGAAAAAGCGGAGCGTGTCTCTCTCCCAATCAAGAATGCTAGGGTCCAGTCAAGCTTTATTGAAAATAAAATGCAATACTGAAAATAAAAGCACACAGACGCTCCAAGAAAAGCACATATGATGTGAAAGAATTAAAATATAGTTTCACTAGAGATGACCTGATAATTTTGGCATCCCCAAGCTTAGACGCTTGAGTCTTCTTGAAATATGCTGGGGAGATCCATGGGAGCCTCCCCAAGCTTAAGCTCTTCACTCTTCTTGATCCTATTATATCATCCTTCTCTCTTGACCCTTGAAAACTTCCGTCACACCAAACTCAAAGTAGATCTCATTAGAGGGTTAGTGCATAATCAAAAATTCACATGTTCATAAAGACGCAATATGATTTGTTACTTTAAACATTAGCTACAGCCACTGATGTTATGTGAAGCTCTTCCACCCAAAAAAGAATTTCACTCAACACTAGTAAAAGAGAGAATGCAAAAATAAAAAGGCATAATCTGTCTAAAACAGAACAGTCCGCAAAGACGAATTTTTTCGAGGCACTTACGACGCTCAGATCGAGAAACTCTGAACTAATGAAAGTTTCAGACATTCATAAAGATTACGCACAAAAATTTTCAGATTTAATTAACAATCTGGTGATTTTAGGAATTTCGTACAGTGAACAGCAAAAATCTGTTTCTGCGCAGCAATCAAAATTAAGCATCATCTTATCATTAGAGGCTACTCTTGGCACAACAATGCGAGAAAATAAAGATACAAAGGAGTTGCTACAGAAGTAAACAAACTCCTTGACTCAATAAAAGAAAAATTGCAGAAAAATAAAATGGGTTGCCTCCCATAAGCGCTTTTCTTTAACGCCTTTTAGCTAGGCACAAAGCATGCATCAAGTATTACCAAGTGAAGAAGCATCAACATTGTAATTTGTTCGAACAATAGAATCATAAGGTGGCTTAATCTTCTTCCTAGGAAAGTGTTCCATACCTTTCTTGAGAGGAAATTGATATTTTATATTCCCTTCTTTCATATCAATAATAGCACCTACAGTCCTAAGAAAAGGTCTTCCCAGCACAATAGGGCATGATGGATTGCACTCAATATCCAAGACAATAAAATCAACGGGGACATAATTGTTGTTAACCATGATAAGAACATCATCAATTCTTCCCAAAGGTTTTTTAATAGTAGAATCAACAAGGTGAACATCCAAGTAACAATTTTCCAAAGGTGCTAAATCAAGCATATCATATAATCTTTTAGGCATAACAGAAATACTAGCACCAAGGTCACACAAAGCATTGCAATCAAAGTCATTCAATTTCAATTTAATGATGGGCTCCCAACCATCTTCTAACTTCCTAGGGATAGAAGCTTCATGTTTAATTTCTCTTCCCTAACTTGCATGAGAGCATTAGTAATATGTTTAGTAAAAGCCATGTTTATAGCACTAGCATTAGGACTTCTAGCTAGCTTTTGCAAGAACTTAATTACTTCAGAAATATTGCAACCATCAAAATCAAAGTCATTATCATCAAAAGTAATGGAATTATTCTCTTCCTTATTGCTAGAAATTTCAGCATCTTTATCAAGGACAGTTTCAGAGTTATCAGGCAATTTAGGACATTTTGCAATAGAAGTGGAAACATTACCAACACCAACTATCTTGCCATTAATGGTAGGAGGTTTG
Organism: Poa pratensis; assembly: GCA_947311845.1. Classification (NCBI taxonomy): domain Eukaryota; kingdom Viridiplantae; phylum Streptophyta; class Magnoliopsida; order Poales; family Poaceae; genus Poa; species Poa pratensis. The sequence continues at coordinate 16,339,916 of CAMZMU010000027.1, read as the reverse complement.
TTAACACTTGAGTTTGAAGCATTTTCAGAAGTAGTAATAGTATAAACTCTAGCAATATTATTCTTTCTAGCAATTTCATCCTCTCTTTCCCATCTAGCATGCAATTCAGCTAACATCCTCACATTGTTATCAATTTTAACTTGTATAGCATTGAGAGTTTTGCTCTCTTTAACATCATGAGGCATGTTCTTTAGTTTCAATAAGTCAACATCAAGAGCAAGACTATCAACTTTAGAGGAAAGCACATCAATTTTCCCAAATTTCTCCTCAACAGTTTTATTGAAAGCAGTTTGTGTACTAATAAAATCCTTAAGCATAACTTCAAGATCAGAGGGTACACTCTTATTATTATTGTAGGAGTTACTATAGGAATTTCCATAACCATTGCCACTATTAGAAGGATAGGGCCTATAATTGCTATTACCAAAATTATTCCTATAAGCATTGTTGTTGAAATTATTATTTTTAATGAAGTTCACATCAACATGCTCTTCTTGAGCAACCAAAGAAGCTAAAGGAACATTATTTGGATCAACATGTGTTTGACCATTTGCAAGCATAGACATAATAGTATCAATTTTGGCACTCAAGGAGGAGGTTTCCTCAACAGAATTTACCTTCTTACCTGTTGGAGCTCTCTCGGTGTGCCACTCAGAATAATTAATCATCATATCATCAAGAAGCTTTGTTGCAGCACCCAAAGTGATGGACATAAAGGTACCTCCAGCGGCCGAATCCAATAAATTCCTCGAAGAAAAATTTAATCCTGCATAGAAGGTTTGGATGATCATCCAAGTAGTCAGTCCATGAGTGGGACAATTTTTAACCAATGATTTCATTCTCTCCCATGCTTGAGCAACATGTTCATTATCAAATTGCTTAAAATTCATTATGCTACTTCTCAAAGAAATAATCTTAGCAGGAGGATAATATTTTCCAATAAAAGCATCTTTGCATTTAGTCCATGAATCAATACTATTTCTAGGCAAAGATAGCAACCATTCTTTAGCACGTCCTCTCAAGGAGAAAGGAAAAAGTTTCAGTTTAATAATATCACCATCTACTTCCTTGAGCTTTTGCATTTCACAAAGTTCAACAAAGTTATTAAGGTGAACAGCAGCATCATCAGTACTAACACCAGAAAATTGCTCTTTCATAACAAGATTTAAAAGTGCAGGTTTAATTTCATAAAATTCTGCTGAAGCAGCAGGTGGAGCAATAGGTGTGCATATGAAATCATTGTTGTTCGTGCTAGTGAAATCACACAACTTAGTGTTCTCAGGAGTACTCATTTTAGCAGAAATAAAAACAGTACAGAAAATAACTTGAAAGTAAACTAGATGCAAGTAACTAATTTTTTTGTGTTTTTGATAATTGAAAGCAAACAAGATAAAATAAAATAAACTAAGCAAGACAAAAACAAAGTAAAGAGATTGGAAGCGTGAAACTCCCCTTGCAGAAGACTGCTGTCTCCCCGGCAACGGCGCCAGAAAAATAGCTTGATGACGTGAAACACACGTTCGTTGGGAGACCCCAAGAGGAAGGTATGATGTAGTCAGCAGCAAGTTTTCCCTCAGAAAGAAACCAAGGTTATCGAACCAGTAGGAGCAGCAACTCTTCAGAAGGTTGTCAACGGCGCCAGAAAAATAGCTGTCGCAGGGAGTCTGGACTGTTGACGTGGAATCTGCACACAACACAATCAAACTACTTTGCCCCAACGAAACAGTGAGGTTGTCAATCTCACTGGCTTGCTGAAAACAAAGGATTAAACGTATGGTGTGGAAAATGAGTATTAAATTGCAGAGAATGAAAAAGGAACAGTTTGCAGTTTGTGGTTGTTTAATCAGTGTAAAAGAATGGACCGGGGTCCACAGTTCACTAGTGGTGTCTCTCCATAAAAGATAACTAACATGTTGGGTGAACAAATTACAGCTGGGCAATTGACGAATAGTGAGCGCATGACAATGCATATACATGACATGTTGACTACTATGATATTTAATTGGGCATTACGACATAATACATAGACGTTATCCAACAGCATCTATGACTAATAATCCACCGCCGGGTTGTCATCCGAGTCCCCCGTTGGTATTAAGTTGCAAGCAACGGATAATTGCATTAAGTAAAGTGCGTAATGTAAACAAACACATATGCCGTGGACATAGCATCGTTAGGTTATCCCTAGTGGCAACAGCACATCCACAACCTTAGAACTTTCTGTCACTGTCCCAGGTTAAACGGAGACATGAACCCACTATCTAGCATAAATACTCTCTCTTGGAGTTACAAGCATCTACTTGGCCAAAGCATCTACGAGTAACGGAAAGCATGCAAGATCTTAAATAACATATAAGATAGATTGATAATCAACTTGACATAATATTCAATATTCATCGGATCCCAGCAAACACAACATGTAGCATTACAATAATATGATCTTGATCATGTAGGGCAGCTCACAAGATCTAAACATGATGGCACAAAGTGGAGAGACAACCATCTAGCTACTGCTATGGACCCGTAGTCCAAGGATGAACTACTCACGCATCACTCCGGAGGCAGGCATGGCGATGTAGAAGCCTCCGGTGACGATTCCCCTCTCCGGCAGGGTGCCGGGAAGAGGTTCTGAACCCTCCCGAGCTAGGGTTGACGACGGCGGCGTCTCTGGAACTTTTCGTGGATATTTGCTCAGGTACTTAGGGTTTTCGCGTCGGGGGGAATAAGTAGGCGAAAGGGCGGCGGCTGCGGACCCCCGAGGGGCCCACACCACCCCAGGGCGCGGCAGAGGGGGGCCCGCGCCCTAGGTGCGTGTGGCCTCCTGGTGGCCCTCCTCTGCTGCTCCTTCGCTCCGTCAGGTGTGTTCTGGAAAAATAGGCACCCCGTGTAGTTTCGTCCAATTCCGAGAATATTTCCAGACTAGCTTTTCTGGAATACAAAAACAGCAGAAAACAGGAACTGGCACTTCGGCATCTTGTTAATAGGTTAGTCCCAAAAAATGTATAAAAGTGATATAAAGTAGATGCAAAACATGTAGCAATTGGTATAAAACAAGCATGGAACATCAAAAATTATAGATACGTTTGAGACGTATCACGGGTCTTGGTCCAAGATAACACTGGGACGTCCCCACGGTCGATGTGCTACAACGACATGTGCCTCGCTGCTTGCAGCGGGTGCATTCATCTACTCACAAAGTCTAGTTGGTGATGGTGCTTCTTTAGGTGTTACAATGGTGTAGGCTCGGCCTCATTCGGCGTGCGTCTCGGCAGCGTTGGAGTTGGGCGACAGCCGCTTGCTTCAGTGTGTAGAAAACCCTAGGAATTGTTTTGTATTTGTCGATTATCTAGAGTTATAGCTGTAACATTTCAGGACAGCTGTTTTTTTCTGATATGTCTTTTAATTTTCACATGTATTGCTTGATGTAACTTGATTTTTCTATTAATGAAATATGTGGTAGGTCTAAAAAAGACGAGAATCAGTTTCGTGTCTGCTAGTATTTACTTGATGGGCCCTAGTTACTATCTCTCGATGGACTTGGATGGGCCTCGATCGTCAGGCCGAGGCAAGGAAAGAGAGGCGTCGGCTTTTCAGTTTTCACTCCACGAAACGAAACTGTCTCTAATCTCGATCCCAAACCCTCGCACGGTAACCTACGCAGAACAGAAGGAGCGAATCGGCCACCGCCACCGGCCGAAATGGACGGCGAGACCCTTCCGCTGCCGGCCTAAACGGAGGACGAGACCCCGCAGCCGGCGGCGGCCGAAATTGGGAATCAAGCAACTCTTTCCACCGCATACCACCCTCAAACCGATGGCCAAACCGAAGTGGTGAATCGAAGCCTCTCTACACTCCTTCGTGTGTTGATCAAGCCAATCTTGAAGAATTGGGAAGAGTGCATCCCACATGCCGAGTTCGCCTACAATCGAGCACTACACCGAGCAACAAAGAGAAGTCCATTCGAGATCGTCTACGGCTCCAACCCCTACACCGCATTGGACATGCTACCTCTTCCACTCATGAACAAGTTAACATGGACTTCGACAAGCGTGCCGATTACATGAAGAAACTACATGAAGACACAAGAACCACGCTAGAGAAGCACAATGAAGACCATGCTACGAAGATGAACAAGCACAAGCGCGCCATGATCTTTGAAGAAGGAGAGCTTGTTTGGCTACACTTGCGAAAAAAAGATTGCTTTCCGGATGCAAGGAAGTCCAAGTTTCACCCTCAAGGAGACGGACCTTTCAAGTTCTCAAGCGCATCAACAACAACGCATACAAGATTGACATCTCCAACTCCAAGTATTTGGTCCATGACACCTTCAACGTCACCGACCTTTTGCCATACCGTGGGACATCAAGTATGAGGATGACCAAGAGTCGAGGACGACTCTTTCCCAAGGGGGGGGAGAGATGATGTAGCCCAACCAACGGCTCCCACAACAAATACTACAAGTGGGCCAATGACAAGAGCTAAAGTCAAAGCTCTACATGAAAAGGTGAGCTCACTCTTATCTTTGTGTGACTTAGACACACCTTTGAACGACTTGCTACTTCATTCGGACACCCTATGCATACTCAGGAATCATCTACATGAAGACCCCCAAGGAAGTGTCGAAGATGTACAAGAATCGAGCCAAAGAGATGAAGAAGAAGGAGAGAAGATGGTGAAGAAGACCCAGGCGGCGATACTACCGCCAGAGACAGCGGTACTACCACCCCTGGCCCAGTCAGCAAGGAAGCGACTCCGCACCGGCGGTACTACCGCGACCGCTACCGCCAGAACCCCCCTTCGGATGCTCGTTACGGTACCTCCAGCGGCAGCGGCAGCGGTACTACCGCCGTTGCGGGATCGGGTGCGGCTTCGACGGCCTGCACCAGCGGTACTACCACTTAACCCAGCGGTACTACCGCCAGTGCGGAACCAGATCGGGAGAGGACCCGTGTGACCTCCTCCTTTTCCCCCCTTTTCGTGCCTAGACTATAACTAGCTCCCCTTTGACTAGATCTAGGGTTAGACTAAGAATAGACTTGAGTTGAGCTATGCTCCTTTCCACCCATGATGGTGTTGCATCTTTGGAGATGAATCAAGGCCTCCCCTTGTGAGATGAATCAAGGCCTCCCCTTGTAGAGAAGATCCCTCTAGTGGATTCCAAGACCTCTCTGTAGTTGTGACTACTTGCCAATCTTTCGTCCTTGGTGATTCTATCGGATCGGTTGGATTGACCGTTTAGGGAAACAATCCTAAGAGTAAGGTTGCTTGGAGATTGAGAATCGGGGCTACCCTTGGGGATTGGTTACGGTCGATTTCGTCCGTGTTGCTTTGCTAGTTATCTTGATTTGTGCCTTTTCCCCTTTGTGTTCTTCGTGTTCTTCGCCAAATCCGTCCCAAATCCGTGAAGATCGGGACCAACCCACATCATGTAGCATACACATGATTGTCATATATAGGTATATCTGTTGTATATACAAAATTCTTGATGACGAGCAAATTGATTCATAGAACCTAACAAATTATTGCATGAAACTATCACTATGTGCACAACCAAATCCTTTGTGCCTTTGCCTGCAGCGTAATAGAACCATAGCAGGCTCCATACGGTGATCAATCTAGCATTAGTATGCCCAGCAGTTGCATTTCAGTTATGGAAGAACTAAACACCTCATATGGAGATAATTTGACGATTTCAAACAAAAAATCTCAGATAATGCAGTTTGTTCTGCTTTATTTCTGAAAAAATAAAGCCATATTCTCTTTTCAGGCTGAATTTCTGAGATGACTTGATTTTCTAAGTAACCATAGATCAACCATCTGAATTTGTTCCATCGTGTTTGTTTCTTCTTCCTATAATTTTAATTTCTGATAAATTATAATCTCCAAAATCTTATCTTGCTTTACTAACTTTTCCAACATACGACTTCTTTGATGCCTGTAGCATTTTTGACATTTGATATTTGCTTCCACGATAGCATACAAAATTTTGGGATTCAAAGCCTCAATGAGAATTCACATAGAATATTTTGTTGTTGTAGAATAATAAAATGCAAACTTACTCCTCATCGAGCAAGTTGAGCACCTCTTTCAGCTGTTGTTGCCCTTTCTGACACATGTTGCAACTTCTTGAGGCAGCCATGAGAAGACCAAAATTTTGTAGGACCTAGAGGACTGGAGTCCAAATCTCCAAATCACCTGAATGTAAATGCAGTAATAGACAAACATGTTTAATATATTCAGAAATGTGAAATATGACATCAGGGTGGCTGGATTACCAGCGATACAACGACTGGAAAGATTCCCCTAGCGGATGATAGCAAGGGAGGCAGAGACAAAATGGCGATGCGGTGTAGCTTGACGAAACAACGTTTGTGCAAAACTGAAAGCACAATGAGGACATAACCACTTTAAAAGAACAGAAACTATGTAAATAGATTACCATATACACATATTTATAAGCTTATTCAGAAACCTCACTACAGAAACTTATTGGACGAACAGATATATTTTGCAGAATATGTTCATTTCATTTTGCCTAAAGAAAGGATGTTGTTTCTATTTTGCAAAATTTTAACAGGGGGATAATATTTCTTAATGAAAGCTTCTTTAGATCATCCCAAGAATTAATACTACCAGATGGCAAGGAATGCAACCACTCTTTAGCTTTTCCTCTAAGTGAAAAAGGAAATAACTTCAGTTTTAGGATATCACTTTCCACATTTTTAAACTTTTGCATGTCACATATTTCAACAAAATCATGAAGATGCATAGAGGCATCCTCCATAGCACTACCACCAAATTGTTCCCTAGTTATCAAGTTCAACAAACTAGGACTTACTTCATAACTCTCAGCATTTATCTTAGGTGTGGCAATAGCTCTCGTGATAAATTGATCATTAGGAGTGTTTGTGTAGTCACACAGCTTAGTTCTTTCTCCCATTTTAGCAAGTTTTTTTTGGTATTTTTAATTTTTTATGCAAAACTGAAATAAATATGATATGTATGCAATGACACTAACAAAACAAATAAATTGCTTTGTAAGTAAAGATGGATAAGATGGTGCTCACGTAGGTGCAACCTCCCAAGCTTAGGTGTTAGCACAAGTTGGTGACGTTGACTTTGTTGTGAGATGAATGCGATGATGCACACCCTTGGATAAATCTCTCAGCTACGATTCCCCGGCAACGGCGCCAGAAAACGTCTTGATACCCGAAGAGCAAGGTTTGATACCTGCAAAAGTAAACGGGATTAGGTTGAGACTCCAAGTGCAGAGTGTATAGTAAGTGGAAGACAGTTTTCCCCACGAGGGGTGACTCGAGGGTTTAATATCGAACTCTCGGGGAATCTGAAGTGGTAGATTTATCTTCTTATCCTTCTTTTGGTTACCTACAAAACAAGGTTAGATGTTTTGGTCCTCAACCTCACCTGTGGTTGTCAAGCACAAGGTGTAAGAATGATATCAGGATAGTTATGCAATGCAAACAAGAAATAAATATGCAATGATGGTGGATGCAATGATAAATGATATTTTTGGGTTTTTGAATGATGTATGCAAGATGAAAAGTATTTTTGTATTTTCGGATTTAATGATGGCTGAAAATAGAAAAGTGGTATATGGTGTTGGAAAGGTGTTTCTTATGATTAAAAATGGACTGGGGTTCATGGTTTCACAAATGCACTCTCTCTTTATAAAGTGGTAGACAATGGAACACACAGTTAACATATGAGATTGCAACACAGGGTTTGATAACAAGTTACTTAGATATATGGGCATCACGTCCTAACATAGAGATCTTTTGGTTATTAACCTCTCTTATACTCCACCAAGATGCGAACTAAATCATAACACCTCAGTAATTAAGATAACTCAGAGTATAGCATTAAGTATCATGACATGAAGTGAAAATAAGAACATGCTAGATCTAGTCATGGAGTAGTGGCAATGGTCACGCCCACATCCCCGGTAGCATGGTATTTTAGTTTATCCCTAGTGAGGTAACAAAGTAAGGTAAAGATACCAAAGTGGATCGCAGAACTTTCTCTCACGTTCACTGCACTAGCCACCCCCCGTTACTCCAACTAATGCACACGTTCCCCCCACACGCTCTCATAAACATGCTTGATCAAAACAAGTAGACAAGAACGGGGTACATAATATGCATCTATACTCATAACTGAAACAAACATTGCAATCTCAAACATATATTAACTCATAAAGATCCACCACAAAGGTATTACAACGGTGACCGTAATCATGTTCAGCAGCTCATACGGTGCTAATTAGTGAAGCTCAAGAGAGGAGAGATACATAAGTTACTTCCACAAACCCATAGTCCAGAGGTGGACTACTCCCTCTTCATCATGGAGACGGTGGAGAAGTCGATGGAGAAGATGGAGACCACGCCGGCAGCGCCCCGCCGGAGTTTTCCCCCTCCAATCTGCAGCTCCTGATCTCCGTTTCGGTGTTTCTGTGTTTGTGCGGCGCTCCTTCCAGAGAACGTCGGGGGACCTTTTTTATAGGCGTTTTTAGGTCAAGACGATGTCGGTGGAGCGAAGATCGACGGCAACGGAGCCACGAGGCCCAAACGGGTGGGTCCCACGCGGCCAGTACTGGCCGCGTGGGCCACCCGTTTGGCCCTCGGCCTCCGTTTGCTTGCTTCCTTTTTCCGTAGTCTTCTTCCTTCCAAATATTGACGCCCGTAAATTTCCAGGTGATTTCGTTGACGTTTGGGTCCCTGAAACATTAAAATAAAAACTAGGGTTTTCTGCCTGTGCAGGGTTAATTCCATAAATAGGAAATATGAATATTCCCAAAATCATGATAAAACATTGATATAACCCTTATATGATGCAAATATGATTGGAATATAAGCAATTAAAGTGCAAAGTTCATGTATGCATTTTACATGCATCAACATCCCCAAGCTTAATCCATGCTCGTCCTCGAGTATGAAGATGATAAAACTAACATGGACTTTGCAATTTAATACTTAACAATGGATATCAAAGATGATTACTATTGCTACATATAGTCAAATGATTCATTCTTCAAAGGAGTAGCAATATGCAAATAGTTTATGAAGTGATATCAAGTATTCAAGACAAGGATGTTCATTGATAGTTCACAAAGTGTAACATAGTAGCAAGTAATATGGAACACATGTATGCATAATGATAAGTAGAACATCCTACAATGGTCATAGAGTGTAGATGAAAATCTGAATATGATAGGTGTACACTTTGGAAAGATGTATATGTGAGTAGAGGTAAAGCATGCATAAGTTTCATCCAACTTCCAAACTCTTCTACTTAAGTTAATGATTGCAATAAGGTATTCATTGGTGTCAAGCTCTCATTGCCCCTATCATAGCATCTTGAATGATTAAGGTTAAAGTGAAAGCAAATATGAGTAGTGTGCTTGATAAAGAAGGTTGAATGTCTCATGCCCCTTGAATACAAGTACTACACCATGTTACTCAACTTGGAAACAAAGCAAGTTCAATTATATCATTGTAAGTAATAATAGTATCATCAAGAGCGTCAACTGGGGTACCTCTTGTCCCAGATATGGAACAAGCCCATATCAAAATGACAAGACAAACAAACAAAATGAACAATCTCAACACCCTTTTTATTTACCATTTGGAATAGTTTTTTATTGCAAGGTGTATCACAGAAGGTTCACCATAGTATGTAAGTAAATTTCCACCATGAATGATGCATGGCTTAGATTAGCGGCCCAGGCGTCTCTCTAACCATTTATACAAACTCATTTAAACTACTTCATTTCCACATTTCACATGATAGCATCCATAACAAAAGCACATGATATCAACTAAATGAGATGAAGAGCATGTTGAAAGCTTGCATGTGACAGCACATATGGGCTAACTCCAACCCAAAACATTATCAAGCCACAAACATCATAATCTTAATCACAATGGGTCAGTTTTATTATGCAAATAAAAGAACATTGTGCATCAAGTTCGTGAGAGCTATATAACCAATTTTTTCCATTGCAATCAATAACATAAACATTTTCATTCAGAGGTAAGATAACACAAACAACATGTTAAACATACTCGGAATAGCATAAAGCCAATAGGTAGATATGGTGGACTCACTGGAATAACTTTGGTTGAAGGTGTTGGAAACAAGTTTTTGCTTGTTGGAGTTTTTGGGCTAGCAAAAGGGAGAAAGTTGACCATCTAGATGCATGCATGAGTGTCCATAGAACTAACTAATCCATGTTAAACCAAGTAAATAACAATCAGCACCAAAACATGAATAAGTGATAGCTCTACAAAAAGAATTTGCAAACTATTACTCATAAACAAGCTCATGAATCATGCAACTATATGTATCATTAAAAATCAAGTCAAACATCCCTTTTCCCAATCTTATAAAAGCATCCAACATATTTCAACCCATATTTCCAGTAGCTCTCTCATATATAATTGATAGTGTGGTGGTCTCTCAAGACTCAAACAAAAACAAAAACGACGCTCCAAGTTTATGCGATAAAGTGTTTCGATCGAAAAACAGAAGTTGGACGTGTGCAAACCGAGAGTGTGTAGGTCCAGTGGGGTTGTCTTCACATCCCCAAGCTTATGGTCTTCACCATCCTTGGATAGCTCTTGGTGCATCTCCTCCAATCCCTGTGAAAAAACTTCAAAACACCGTTTCTCCCATCTCTTTTCTGTGGGGTGCATTAATAGTGATAAACAAATAGGTTCCTTGCTGCATATAATCCTTGAACAAAAATTCATATGAATGTCCAGAAAGTGTATAATGTTGTATGCCTACTCATAAACTCAATTGGATCAAAAAGATTCAACTTAAAAGCTCAAAGCATGCATCAAACAAAATGGGACAGAATCTGTCCAGAAAAACAGCAGCAGCAAAACGTATTTTTCTACCCTACCAAACTTTCTCGAAAAATTCCGAAAAATTCATGCATACAGAGGATGAAAAGTTGCAACTACAGTTCAAATATGAGCTCATTCGGAGTTACAGAATAAGAATTAAAAATCATACCGTGCACTGATTCGTGCAGGAATAAAATCTCCGAACGCTATAAGCAACTTTTTCAAACCAAAAAGGGTAAAACTTGGCACTTTATTAAAAACTCCAGAACCTAACTAGACACAAAATCTCTTGTTACAGCAAGAGGACACAAAGAAAAATCACACAAAAAATAACCGGGTTGCCTCCCGCAAAGCGCTTTCTTTATAGCCATATAGCTAGGCTTCTTACTTGTTGTTTTATTGTGGACGAAGCTCATGAGGGAGCTTGAACTTTGGTGGTTCCCTCTTCCTTGGAAAGTGTTCCATGCACTTCTTGTGTGGAAACTGAAACTTTACATTCCCTTCCTTTGAATCAATGATAGCACCTGTGGTACGAAGAAAAGGTCTTCCAAGAATAATAGGACTAGAGGTTTTATTCCCCATATCCATGATTAGAAAATCCACAGGCACAAAAGTCATATGTAACTCTACCATAACATCACTTACTTTTCCCAAAGCATGTTTAATAGAGTCATCAGCAAGTGCTAGTTCAATAGAGCATTTTTCAAGATTTTTCAATTCAAGCACTTCATATAGTTCTTTAGATAAAACAGAGACACTAGATCCTAGATCAAGTATGGCATGGTGTGTCTCTTTTCCAATAGTTACTAGTACCTTAGGTATCCACATATCCCCAAGCTTAGGTGGTATCATAGCCTCTTGGTTGTACCTAGCAATCTTTTCTTTCAAGACATGATTAGCAATATAAGAACCAAAACCTGCTTGGTTAGTGTTGATGGAAGGATCACTTGCAAATTTTTGTAAGATAGATATTAATTCATGCAAGCTACAATTTTCTAAGTCAAGCAAAGGATCCTTGACTTCATTAAGCATTTTAACTTCCTCAACTTCAACCTCTTTCATTACCCCAATAGATTCTTTAGCAACTCTCTCTTGCTCATGAATGTGTTCCCAAGACTTATTGATAACCTCTTGGCAATATTTTATTGTTTCCTCATGTTTTTGGGCTGTAATGATGCTCTTTAATGATGAGACTTCCTTAGTAAGCTGATCTACCCTTTCAAACAAAGCATCTTGTTTTTCAAACTTAGAGATAAATTCCTTATTAAGCTCTTTTTGGGTAGATATAAAAGATCTAATGGTGTTTTCCAAGTCACTAGAAACATTACCACTAGAAGCATATTTATTTGGCACATATGGGGGTTTATTATAAGAGTTATAATTGTTGTTACCATACCCATTATTACCATAGTTCCTAATGAAGTTGACATCAATATTTTCAGAATTGTTTCCAACTAGTTCTTGCAAAGGAACATTTTCAACACTAGGTTTATTAAGCAAAGCAAGAATAGTATCCATTTTAGATGACAAATCATTAGTTTCTTCAATAGAGTTCACTTTCTTAGAAGGATTAGGTGCCCTATCAGTATGCCATTGACTATAGTTTTGTAAAATGCTTTCCAATATATTTTTAGCTTCTACTATAGTCTTACTCATAAAAGCACCTCCAGCAGCAGAATCAAGTATGTTTCTAGACATGTAGTTTAAACCATTGTAGAAAGAGTGTAATATGGTCCATTCATTAACTCCATGTGAGGGACAAGTTCTAAGCATAAGTTTTATCCTATCCCAAGCCATAGCAACATGTTCATTTTCATTTTGCCTAAAAGAAAGGATGTTGTTTCTATTTTGCAAAATTTTAACAGGGGGATAATATTTCTTAATGAAAGCTTCTTTTAGATCATCCCAAGAATTAATACTACCAGATGGCAAGGAATGCAACCACTCTTTAGCTTTTCCTCTAAGTGAAAAAGGAAATAACTTCAGTTTTAGGATATCACTTTCCACATTTTTAAACTTTTGCATGTCACATATTTCAACAAAGTCATGAAGATGCATAGAGGCATCCTCCATAGCACTACCACCAAATTGTTCCCTAGTTATCAAGTTCAACAAACTAGGACTTACTTCATAACTCTCAGCATTTATCTTAGGTGTGGCAATAGCTCTCGTGATAAATTGATCATTAGGAGTGTTTGTGTAGTCACACAGCTTAGTTCTTTCTCCCATTTTAGCAAGTTTTTTTTGGTATTTTTAATTTTTTATGCAAAACTGAAATAAATATGATATGATATGCAATGACACTAACAAAACAAATAAATTGCTTTGTAAGTAAAGATGGATAAGATGGTGCTCACGTAGGTGCAACCTCCCCAAGCTTAGGTGTTAGCACAAGTTGGTGACGTTGACTTTGTTGTGAGATGAATGCGATGATGCACACCCTTGGATAAATCTCTCAGCTACGATTCCCCGGCAACGGCGCCAGAAAACGTCTTGATCCCGAAGAGCAAGTTTGATACCTGCAAAATAAACGGGATTAGGTTGAGACTCCAAGTGCAGAGTGTATAGTAAGTGGAAGACAGTTTTCCCCACGAGGGGTGACTCGAGGGTTTAATATCGAACTCTCGGGGAATCTGAAGTGGTAGATTTATCTTCTTATCCTTCTTTTGGTTACCTACAAAACAAGGTTAGATGTTTTGGTCCTCAACCTCACCTGTGGTTGTCAAGCACAAGGTGTAAGAATGATATCAGGATAGTTATGCAATGCAAACAAGAAATAAATATGCAATGATGGTGGATGCAATGATAAATGATATTTTTGGGTTTTTGAATGATGTATGCAAGATGAAAAGTATTTTTGTATTTTCGGATTTAATGATGGCTGAAAATAGAAAAGTGGTATATGGTGTTGGAAAGGTGTTTCTTATGATTAAAAATGGACTGGGGTTCATGGTTTCACAAATGCACTCTCTCTTTATAAAGTGGTAGACAATGGAACACACAGTTAACATATGAGATTGCAACACAGGGTTTGATAACAAGTTACTTAGATATATGGGCATCACGTCCTAACATAGAGATCTTTTGGTTATTAACCTCTCTTATACTCCACCAAGATGCGAACTAAATCATAACACCTCAGTAATTAAGATAACTCAGAGTATAGCATTAAGTATCATGACATGAAGTGAAAATAAGAACATGCTAGATCTAGTCATGGAGTAGTGGCAATGGTCACGCCCACATCCCCGGTAGCATGGTATTTTAGTTTATCCCTAGTGAGGTAACAAAGTAAGGTAAAGATACCAAAGTGGATCGCAGAACTTTCTCTCACGTTCACTGCACTAGCCACCCCCCGTTACTCCAACTAATGCACACGTTCCCCCCACACGCTCTCATAAACATGCTTGATCAAAACAAGTAGACAAGAACGGGGTACATAATATGCATCTATACTCATAACTGAAACAAACATTGCAATCTCAAACATATATTAACTCATAAAGATCCACCACAAAGGTATTACAACGGTGACCGTAATCATGTTCAGCAGCTCATACGGTGCTAATTAGTGAAGCTCAAGAGAGGAGAGATACATAAGTTACTTCCACAAACCCATAGTCCAGAGGTGGACTACTCCCTCTTCATCATGGAGACGGTGGAGAAGTCGATGGAGAAGATGGAGACCACGCCGGCAGCGCCCCGCCGGAGTTTTCCCCCTCCAATCTGCAGCTCCTGATCTCCGTTTCGGTGTTTCTGTGTTTGTGCGGCGCTCCTTCCAGAGAACGTCGGGGGACCTTTTTTATAGGCGTTTTTAGGTCAAGACGAAGGCGGTGGAGCGAAGATCGACGGCAACGGAGCCACGAGGCCCAAACGGGTGGGTCCCACGCGGCCAGTACCTGGCCGCGTGGGCCATGCCCGTTTGGCCCTCGGGCCTCCGTTTGCTTGCTTCCTTTTTCCGTAGTCCTTCTTCCTTCCAAATATTGACGCCCGTAAATTTCCAGGTGATTTCGTTGACGTTTGGGTCCCTGAAACATTAAAATACAAAACTAGGGTTTTCTGCCTGTGCAGGGTTAATTCCAAATAAATGGAAAACTATGAAGTATTCCCAAAATCATGATAAAACATTGATATAACCCTTATATGATGCAAATATGATTGGAATATAAGCAATTAAAGTGCAAAGTTCATGTATGCATTTTACATGCATCACGGAGCGCTTCCCAAAAACCTTATTCGCCTTCTCCCATACAGGATCACAAGGACGAGCGGTTCCGGAGACCTGCTGTCCCGTTCGCCGGTGCACGCCGGCGCACGGGATGGAGTAGACTACAGTGGTGGCGCAAGGCACGAGATTGGCAAAACCTAGATTGGTTCGGTGTGTGACGGCGCACGCAGTGCACGGCAATATATAGTGCGGTTCGGGAAACCCTAATGGGTACAGCGTGGGCCGGCCACGTCGCACACATTCGAGTCGGTTACAGCAGCCCATGATCCGGTAGCGATCCGAATTGGCTAAGCTGTACACGTACGCTAACACGACTCGATTTTCCTGAACAGCAAAATATAGGCATCGGCTCGGCTCATTCCCGCAACCCGCGGCGTGTCGTGTCGTGACGAGACGGACGGACGGCGGCGGAGGAGGAGGAGGAGGAGTGCGCACGAGAGAACCTTCTGTTCTCAACTAGCACACCAAGTGGTACAACACTCCACCTTAAAAGGTGGTGTTTGTCTCCTCCAACTAGCAATGTGGGACTAAACTTTAGCACCACTTTGCACCTCCAAAATTCTGCCATGCACATGGGCCAATTTGAGATTTTCAGGAATTTTTATTGGGCTGCCCAAATGGGCCCAAAATCTAACAATCCCCCACCAGATCTCAAATTCCTATTTAGAGATTTTGCCAAACCCCGTTTCTTGTTTATATACCAGTGTTTCAGCAGAGACTGTTAAGTTGAACTTCCGCCTAGAGCTTCAAGCTACATCTACCAGCAATTTGAAAAATGGACGAACCTTGAATTGCAAGTTTGGTGCCAATAGACTTCACTCAAAGTCATAACCAGTACGTGGCTGCCAGTAGCCTACCCCGCGGGTGGAGCATATGCGTCATACTCCCTGGTCTCTTCATGAGCTTACTAGAGATCACCCAAATCTCGTAGACTGCGACGTTTAACAGTCGTACTCAATAGGTGTGTTCTTTCAAGGTCGCTCTGTAGGATAGCACCTTTGCTACGAATAGCCAACAAAAACACATTAAGGCATATTGCCAACCTGCCTTACAGAATGTGAGAGTTATGCATCTTCGCACGGAGAGGGTTACAAAATAACTATCCTCAGTTAATCCACTAGCTTGTTCTTCCCAGGTCCTAATTCACGGGATCTCCGATCACATAGGTTGGGTTACCACTATGGTGTAACACTCACGGGTCTCAACCCATCTCCCTCGATGCACTATCTATCACATTACGTGATAGTCCCTTTGTGAAGGGATCTGCCAGGTTTTTGTCTGTTTGAATATAACTAACAGTTATTACTCCGGAGTTTCTCATTTTCCTGACAGACTTCAAGCGTCTCTTGACGTGTCTTGACGACTTCGCATTATCCTTAGCACTGTTCACTTTCGTAATAACCGTTTGGTTGTCACAGTTCATAAGGATGGCCGGTAATGGCTTCTCAACCACCGGCAAGTCCATCAAGAGCTCACGCAGCCATTCTGTCTCAACAGAAGCTGTATCTAAAGCAGCAAGTTCTGCTTCCATGGTTGACCTCGTCAAAATGGTCTGTTTGCAAGACCTCCATGACACTGCGCCACCTCCAAGAATAAATGCATATCCACTTGTGGCGTAGAGCTCATCAACATCTGAGATCCAGTTCGCATCACAGTATCTGTCGTGGGTTTGTCACGTCAGGTGTCATAGATGACTTCGTAGGTGTGGGATTATGCGAGTCAAGCATCTCCGAGCTTGGGATCGCAGGAACAAAGATCAACACAGATTTACCCAGGTTCGGCCCCCTCAATGTGAGGTAAAAGACCTACTTCCTGCCTACCCTAGATTGGTATTGATATGATAATCGAGGTGTTACAATGGAGGCGATCCGATCTGGTACTCGCCGTATGAGCTAGGGTTTGGGGCTTGATAGCTTGACCCGCTCTAAGTCCTGCGAGTCCTCTTTATATACACAGAGGCTCGCTAGGTTACAAAAGGAAACTTCCCCATAAGGAATACATCCACAGAGGCCTACTCGGAGACTACTTGGTCTTCACGTCCTCCGGGATATGTCTTCTAGATCTTTCCCCTTATGGCGGTTCAATATTGGGCTTGCTCCCAAGTGGGCCTTCGTCCGTGCGAGTAAGTTAAGTCGCACTGGGCCGCGGGTTAATCCAGAAAGTATTCCCCCGACATTAGCCCCCAAGCGTGGCCTGAACTTCATAGTATTTCTTGATCTTGAATGCTTAGGCCGCGCTTTTCCTTGTTTCGCGACTTATAATTGTGCAAGTTTGGCCTTGACTCGCACCTGGAAGATCATCTGACTTCGTGAGCTTCTTTGTTAGAGTATCCTGATAGCTTCAGAACTTGATGACGATCATCTTCAAATTTTTGATGATAATATGATATAGCCCCCAAGGATTGAGAGGATGTTATGTGGTAATCATCTCAATTCTTCTCAGAGAACTCTGAAGGTCATCACCTGTAACTTGATATCATGAATAAAACAATTGTTAAGTTACAAGTAATTGTAATTGGTGTTGCCGTACTATAAGCAGTACATCGACCTCTAGTTAGGCCATCTGAATCCTTAAGTGGGCACTCGCGCGACTCAGTATTTCCTAGGAACATGTGTGTTCAGGGTCGAGAGCGGCCATGATAGGCAATCAAGCTCGATTGACGCCACACCCCAGTACTTTGGCCACATAATGCGAGTAGCAATCCAACTTAAGGTAAATTTGATAATTGCCAATAAATCGGCTGTTTCAGGGTAACAAAGACCCCAAGAAACATAATGATATTGCCATGATAGGCTAAGCTATGATAAGCTTTGATTATGATGACACATAAGGTCGCGCCTAGGTGGCAACCGAGTGTTATACATAGGGTTGGATCGCGCGTAGGTGGCGATCCATGGTGATACATGGGGTCGGTCGCGCCTAGGTGGCGACCAGAGATGATACAAAGTTTACGGCCGCGCCTAGGTGGCAGCCGGTTTCTGATACAAGGGTCGATCGCGCCTGGGTGGCGATCAGATGTTGCATAGGTCGCGCCTAGGTGGCGACCAAAGTTGAAGTTCTAGCCCTGAGTGGCTGTGATGATACTCAGCTATAAAGCTGGAAAGGATGATGCTTGGCTCTGATTAGCCTTTTCTTATGTATAGTACGGTCGCAGGTGTGCGACGTTCCAAGGGCGAGGTGCCTCGAGACGATCCTCGAAATCATGGCGTTCGCTGCTTTCTTCCCTTACATCCAGCAGGTAGTACGACCCATTGTTTAGCTTCTTGCTGATGATGTAGGGTCCTTCCCATGGAGAGGACAGCTTATGCATTCCCTTGTGATCTTGTTTAAGTCGCAGTACTAGGTCGCCTTCTTGAAAGGTGCGGGTTTTGATGCGTCTGGCATGATAGCGTCGCAAGTCTTGTTGATATACTGCTGACCTTGATGCTGCCAAGTCTCTAACCTCTTCTAATGTGTCCACCGAGTCTTGCCGAGCTATCTCATTATCTGTCTCGATGTAAGCCGCAACTCTTGGTGAATCATGTATGATATCGCTGGGCATGACTGCTTCTGCTCCATAGACCATGAAATATGGTGTAAATCCTGTGGATCTGTTAGGGGTTGTTCTAAGCTCCACAGTACTGCTGGCAGTTCTTCCACCCAACATCCTGGAGATGCTTCGACCTTTTCAATAAGGCGCGGCTTAATTCCATGGAGAATTTCCTGGTTAGCTCGCTCAGCTTGTCCATTGCTCTGCGGGTGTGCTACTGACGTGAGGTCCAATCTTATCCCATTGTCTGCGCAAAATATCTGTGTAGCCCCTTCAGAGGTGTTGCTCCCATTGTCTGTAATGATACTATGGGGGTAACCGAAGCGGAATATGACCTTCTTCAAGAACTTGACTGCTGTTTCAGCCTCGCAATCTCCCACAGGTTCTGCTTCTATCCACTTTGTGAATTTGTCCACCATGACTAAGAGGTGAGTTTTTCCGTTTGAAGACCGTCTGAAAGGCCCTACCATGTCAAAACCCCATACGGCAAAAGGCCATGTGATGGGTATTGTGCGAAGTGCTTGGGCTGGCATATGATCTTGCCTAGCGTATCTTTGACATCCATCGCACACTCTGACAATTTGCTCTGCGTCTGCTAATGCTGTTAACCAGAAGAATCCATGTCGGAACGCCTTTGCCACCAAAGATCTTGACGAAGCATGATGGCCACAATCGCCTGAATGAATTTCGTGCAAGATTTTTCGTCCCTCTTCTGGTGAGACACATCTTTGGAATGCTCCTGATACGCTGCGCTTGTATAATTCGTTGTTGATGATTGTATAGGCCTTTGATCGTCGTATGATTTTGCGCGCCTCAATTTCATCGTCCGGCAGCACTCCGCGACTTAAATATGCCATGTATGGCTCTGTCCATCCTGGCTGTTCATGCAGGGCTGCGACTAAAGTTGAATCATCCTCTGGCTCTGCAATGTCAATCTCTGCTGGAGGTTTGACTGATGGATTGTGCAGTTCATCCAGGAAAACATTGGGTGGGACTGACTGTCTGTTGGATCCAAGCCGAGACAGGGCATCCGCAGCTTCATTTTGTCTCCGATCAATATGTTCAACTTGGTATCCAGTGAAATGTCCAGCAATTCTGTCCACCTCTCTCTATATGCAGCCATGTTCGCATCCTTGCTGTCCCACGTTCCGGAGACCTGCTGTGCCACCAAGTCTGAATCGCCAAAACAGCGTATGCGACTGATGTTCATCTCCTTTGCTATACGTAGACCATGAAGCAGTGCCTCGTACTCCGCCACGTTATTTGTGCAGTTGAAGTGTATCTGTAACACATACCGCAGCTTGTCTCCCTTGGGAGATGTCAGAACAACTCCAGCCCCCGAGCCTTGCAACTGTCTTGACCCATCAAAATGCATGGTCCAGTATTTGGTTTCTGCCATGCTAGGAGCAACTTGGATTTCTGTCCAATCGTTAATAAAATCTGCAAGGGCTTGCGACTTAATTGATGTGCGCGGCTCGTAACTGATGTGATGTGGTCCCAACTCGATCGCCCACTTAGCGACTCTTCCAGTAGCTTCTCGATTACGAATGATATCTGCCAATGGTGCTGAACTCACCACAGTTATTGGATGCTCTTGGAAGTAGTGCTTCAGCTTGCGACTCGCCATGAACACTCCAAACACCAACTTCTGCCACTGTGGGTAACGCTGTTTGGAAGCTGTGAGGACTTCGCTCACGTAGTATACTGGTCTCTGGACAGGGTATTCCTTTCCTGTTTCTTGTCTCTCCACAACCATGACAGCACTCACAGCGCGGGAATTTGCCGCTATGTATAGTAGCATTGGCTCTTTATCTTTTGGAGCCGCCAGAACTGGAGCATTTGTCAATTGATGTTTCAAGGCTGTCAGAGCTTCGTCGGCCTCTGCGTCCCAAACGAAGGTGTCTGATTTTTTCAACAGTCTGTACAAAGGTAGTGCTTTCTCTCCCAATCTTGATATAAAGCGACTCAAAGCTGCTACGCAACCAGTAAGCCGCTGTACATCTTTTATCTTTTCTGGCTTTTGGAGATCCATCACGGCCTTTATCTTGTCAGGATTGGCCTCAATGCCTCTTTCTGATACTATGAATCCCAATAGCTTTCCTGCTGGTACTCCGAAGACGCACTTTGTGGGGTTGAGCTTCATGTTGTATTTTCTGAGATTTGTGAATGTCTCTGCCAGATCACCAATAAGATCCTGGCTAACTTGCGACTTAATCACAATATCATCCACGTAGGCATGAACGTTGCGACCTATTTGCTCATGTAGGCAATTCTGAATGCATCTTTGGTAAGTCGCACCTGCGTTCTTCAACCCAAAGGGCATGCTGACATAACAAAAAGCTCCGAAGGGTGTGATGAAGGACGTCTTTTCTTGGTCCTCCCTCTTCATCTTGATTTGATGGTAGCCTGAATAGGCGTCCAAAAAGCATAACAGCTCGCACCCAGCAGTTGAATCAATTACTTGGTCGATTCGCAAAGCAAATGGATCCTTTGGACAAGCTTTGTTAAGACTGGTGTAATCAACGCACATTCGCCACGTACCGTTCTTTTTCATAACCAATACTGGATTTGCCACCCATTCCGGATGGTATACCTCTGTGATGAATCCTGCAGCCAGCAAGCGAGCTATTTCCTCTCCTATTGCCTTTCTCCTGTCATCATGAAAACGCCGTAGTGGCTGCTTCACTGGTTTAGCCGCAGGGTTCACTTTGAGGCTATGTTCTGCTAATTCTCTTGGTACCCCTGGCATATCTGACGGCTTCCATGCGAAGATGTCTTTATTTTCCTGGAGAAAAGCGACGAGGGCCTTCTCCTGCTCTTCTTCCATGTGTGCTCCAATGCTAGTTTGCTTGGATGAGTCGCCAGGAACAAGATTTATCTGCTTAGTGTCCTGGGCCGCTTTGAATTTCATTGGTGGCTCGGCAGATGGCGTGGTAACCACACTCATATCGTTTGGGTCCACCTGCGACTTATAACCTTTTAGTTCTTCCGCGGCACAGGCGGATTCTGCGAAAGCCGCATCTCCTTTTCACATTCTATTGCTTTTTCTCTATCTCCGTACACTGTGATGACCCCTTTTGGTCCTGGTATCTTCAACTGTAGGTACACGTAGCATGGCCTGGCCATAAACTTAGCAAAGGCCGTTCTTCCAAACAAGGCGTGATATGGGCTTTGGAATTTTACCACTTCGAAGCTTAGGAATTCACTTCTAAAGTTCTCTTCTGTTCCAAAAGTTACCCCTAGGGTTATTTTCCCCACTGGCCGTGCGGACCTTCCTGGGACAATGCCGTGAAATACTGTTGACGTGGGCTGCAGGCTGGAATCCTTGAGTCCTAGACGCTGGAAAGTATCGTAGTACAAGATATTAATGCTGCTTCCTCCATCCATAAGCACTTTGGTCAGCTTGTATCCTGCAACGTATGGTGCCACAACCAGTGCCAACTTGCCAGGTTCCCGTACTGTGGCGGGTGGTCGTCGCGACTCCAGGTTACCGCGTATTGACCACCTTAACCAAGCGGGTGTTGCTGGTATCACGGCGTTCACCTGCTGACTTCTCCGGCTCAATTTCTCTTCCTTTTGGAGGTATCGATAACTATTGTGTGATACTGCCCCGTCTGCCTGGGGTTACTCGCCGTGCTGCCCAATATTTGTGTTATGAGCCGCACTAGGGTTTCCTTCATGGGAATTCCCCCCGTTGTGTTGGCTCTCTTCTTTCCACTTTTTGTAATAATGGCATTGCGCCTTGGTATGGTCCGCTGGCCGTCCATCACCTGTCGCATGAAGGTCGCATGGCCGGTTGAAAACTTCTTGCATATTGATTGGACGGGAGCCGTATCCTCGACCCCTTCCACGCTGGCCTCTGAATCCTCCACGCGCATTGGCGACGAGCCCTGAGTGACCATCTTCGCTTTTGCGTTTGTTTTGACTCGTTGTTGTGGCTCGTTTGCTGCTGCTGGGGCTTGTTGGAGTTTTTCTTTCCTTTTGCAGCAACCTCCTCTTCTTCTCCGTCTGACGCGTCTCTGGTTTTATCTGAGCTGGCATATTTGTTAGCCGCAGCCATCACCTCGCTGAGGCTCTTGACTTTATCCTTCATGCGACCCAGCTTATGAATCAGCGGCTCAAACTTGCAGTTTTTCTCCATCACCAGGACGGCTGAGCTTGGTGGTATATTATCTGAGGAGTGTATTATTTCTGCCACCCTTTTCATCCAATGGCGACTTGACTCGCCTTCCTTCTGGACACAACGCTCTAAATCTTCTATATTGCAGAGTCGCTTGCAAGTTCCTTGGAAGTTCTTAACGAAGGCATCCTTCAGTTCCTCCCAAGTATTTATAGAGTTGGGAGGCAAATTTTGCAGCCATATGTGCGCTGCTCCTTCTAGCATCATGTTTAGGTAGCGTGCGCAGATCTCTTCAGATGCGTTTAGGATGCTCATGCCCATCTCGTAATTGTTGAGCCAAGTGGTTGGATCCATGCTGGCGTTATAGTTTGCCACCTTGCGTGGCCCTTTGAAATCTTCAGGAAAAGGTTCCGATCTGATCCTCTCAGTGAAACACCGGTCCCTTGAGTCGCGAGGACAGGGCTGTGGGTGCGCCTGCGGGGTTATCTGCGGGCCGCTTTTGCATCAATGGCGCATTCGCCTGCGCTTCTGCGACTTGCTCCTGCTGCCTCTGTGCGACTCCTGACACGTCTCTGGTGGCCTGCTTTGGACGCTTCTTTCTGCTAATCCTGTGATTGGCTGGTACGAGGGGCAGCTGTGCTTCGGCTTCCGCCCTATTGGCTTGTTGCAGGACTGCCGTACTTAGCATCTGAATCGCGCGCCGCGCCTCAGCATTGACCGGGTCATCGCCTGTTGGTACCATCTGAGTCAAGATATTAGCCGCAGCATACATATTATCGACAGGGTTCTGGTAATGGCCCTGTGGGGTGTGAAACCTCCTTGGTTGTTGCTGGGTCTCTTGATTTGTTGGTACCCTTCCTTCCGCAGTCGTCTGGATTCCCGTCCCGCGGCTGGAGTGAGCGGGATTTCCACTGTTGGTTGAGTCGCGCGCAGCTGTGTTTGCGGGTCAACCTGTTGTTGAGTCGCAGCCAGCGCGGCTACTCTCTGCCGCTCCTGTTGGATTCCTTGGTTTATCTGATCGAGCCTGCGGCGCTCTTCTTCCATCCTTCGAACCTCATACAGGAGCTCGGCCCTGGCGGCCTCAATTTCTGTTGCACGGAGGGCGGCGTTCGTGGCTGACACAGGGACAAGAAGTGGGTTGCTTGGGGGTGCCGATGCCTCGGTTTCTCCAGCAGTTCCTGATGCGCCTGCTCCTCCGGCCATGTAAACCGCGACTTGTGCCATCTCTTGATCTGGTGATGATGTGATTTCTGGTGGGTAACCCCAGCAACTTTCTTCAAAGGCAGGTATGATGGACCCAAACTCTTGCGAGTCCATGCTTTCCACGGATTCTTCCCCGTCATCGGCGACTTCTTCTACTGAATCGCCTTCTGGACCGATCTAACGGACCTGCCACCGATGAAGCCGACGAAGACGTTGATGGATCCGAACGGGATGACGTGGCCGGTCTCCAAATAATCTGCTTCCGGCCCCCAGCTTGAATCGTCGATGAGGGGTGTGCCATTGACCGTGATGATACGGCCAACAACAAGATCTTCAGCTCCCTTCATGGATCCTGCGCGGAACGTGACGCTCTTGACCGCAGGCCCCACGGTGGGCGCCAACTGTCGTGGGTTTGTCACGTCAGGTGTCATAGATGACTTCGTAGGTGTGGGATTATGCGAGTCAAGCATCTCCGAGCTTGGGATCGCAGGAACAAAGATCAACACAGATTTACCCAGGTTCGGCCCCCTCAATGTGAGGTAAAAGACCTACTTCCTGCCTACCCTAGATTGGTATTGATATGATAATCGAGGTGTTACAATGGAGGCGATCCGATCTGGTACTCGCCGTATGAGCTAGGGTTTGGGGCTTGATAGCTTGACCCGCTCTAAGTCCTGCGAGTCCTCTTTATATACACAGAGGCTCGCTAGGTTACAAAAGGAAACTTCCCCCATAAGGAATACATCCACAGAGGCCTACTCGGAGACTACTTGGTCTTCACGTCCTCCGGGATATGTCTTCTAGATCTTTCCCCTTATGGCGGTTCAATATTGGGCTTGCTCCCAAGTGGGCCTTCGTCCGTGCGAGTAAGTTAAGTCGCACTGGGCCGCGGGTTAATCCAGAAAGTATTCCCCCGACAGTATCCCTCAAGCACCGCAGGGTGTCCTGAATAGTGAATCCCATAACTCATTGTACCGTTCAGATAGCGCATGATCCTTTCAAGTGCATGCCAATGATCAATACCCGGGTTAGACATGAACCTGCTCAACTTGCTCACAGCAAAAGAGATATCAGGTCTCGTCGCGCTCGCAAGGTACATGAGTGAACCGATCACTTGAGAATATCTTAATTGATCTCTCGTTTCCTTTTTGTTCTTTCTGAGTGTCACACTGGGATCATAGGGTGTTGGAGAATGCTTGCTGTCTATATAACCAAAGCGGCTCAAGACCTTCTCAACATAGTGTGATTGCGTTAACGTAATTCCACTCTCATCCCTAATCAGCTTAATGTTCAGGATCACATCAGGTTGTCCCAGATCTTTCATATCAAAGCTCTTTGACATGAAAGACTTGACCTCATTTATCACTATCATGCTTGTACCGAAAATCAGTATGTCATCAACATACAAGCATAATATAACATTATCGCCCCCACCATGACGATAATATACACACCTATCAGCCTCATTAATGGCAAATCCTGCAGAAGTTAAAGTTCTGTCAAACTTCTCATGCCATTGCTTAGGTGCTTGGTTCAGCCCATACAAAGATTTTAACAATTTGTACACCTTTCTCTCTTCACCTTTTACTACAAACCCATCAGGCTGATCCATATAGATTTCCTCTTCCAACTCTCCGTTAAGGAAAGCTGTCTTTACGTCCATTTGATGAACGATAAGACCATAGGAGGCAGCCAGGGAAAGTAGTACTCGAATGGTGGTGAGTCTAGCAACAGG
This sequence comes from Poa pratensis, assembly GCA_947311845.1. Classification (NCBI taxonomy): domain Eukaryota; kingdom Viridiplantae; phylum Streptophyta; class Magnoliopsida; order Poales; family Poaceae; genus Poa; species Poa pratensis. The sequence goes on along the minus strand of CAMZMU010000027.1, from coordinate 16,314,233 downwards.
TGAATAGGTGTCAAAGTAATCTTCGCCTTCGCGCTGGGTGTAGCCCTTGGCTACAAGCCGTGCCCTGTACTTCTCAATAGTACCATCAGGCCTTAGCTTCTTCTTGAACACCCACTTACAACCTTGTACTTCTTGGATTATTAGGCATAATTTTCATGATTAATTCTAGAATAGTAAACATGATCGCAACAGCTACTAACATGTTAAACTCAAAAATACTGACGTATTAATTAATATGAACAGCAGCCAGACATCTACAAACACAACCATCGGAACGTGACGAACGTACCGAACGATTGTAGATGAAGTAGTCGTTGGTGCAGCGACGGCAGCAGCTTGAGCGGCGACAGTAGCAGCTCGAAGAAGACGACGTTGGAGACGAGTTGCCCGCGGACCCGGAGATCGTCCAGAAAGTCGAGCCGTGATGAAGAACTTGAAAGCAGTCACGCGGAGTGCTTCCCAAAAACCTTATTCGCCCTCTCCCGTACAGGATCACAAGGACGAGAGGTTCCGGAGACCTGCTGTCCCGTTCGCCGGTGCACGCCGGCGCACGGGATGGAGTAGACTACGGTGGCGGCGCAAGGCACGAGATTGGCAAAACCTAGATTGGTTCGGTATGTGACGGCGCACGCAGTGCACGACAATATATAGTGCGATTCGGGAAACCCTAACGGGTACAACGTGGGCCGGCCACGTCGCACACGTTCGAGTTGGTTACAGCAGCCCACGATCCGGTAGCCATATTTGAAATAGTGAATTCACTTTAATTATCCATGGCGTATCATTCACAAAGACAGACTCATGTTTCAAACTTGGCTGACAAGATAAAAATATGTTGTACCTAAATGTTGGGTTAAATCAAATGAAGCATTTCCATTTCATCTCAGCACAACAGTTTAGCATGGCAAATTCTGTCATTCAAAAAGACAAACTAATAAGTTATCTGTTCAACGGACTTTTTTCACAAACCTACTCAACGATCTAAGGATAATATTTCATCATACGTCTACAAGCTGACTCCTGGGGTTTCTGTTGTTTCTCTAAGTCTCTGACTAATGCCACTGGTCTTAGGTGAAAAAATCTTCATCAAGGTGTAGTGCATAGCTAACGACAGCTACATAACCTTCTGTAATGTCCTGGATTTTGAAATCGTGATTACAATTCAAAGGAGGGCTCAAAACTGAATTAAGCTTCAATACATTTTCTGAATGTTCACTTGCTTTAGTCGATTAAATTGAATAAAATGCCTCCTTAGAAGATACGTTGTACTGAGTACACTTCCATATATGTTTGAACCGCAACACAATCTGCCCCTCGACCTTAAGAGAGTCTGAACCATGTGATGAGCTTGAAGAAGACATTTACATGTTAAACCTTTCCTATATAATGCGTTATACTTCAGACATCAGACATGGGCATTCAGATTTCTGTCAGAATAGGCCCAGTGAAAAACAATAGAATTGTGCAGACTACGCAGTGCATCCCAGTGATGAACTAACTTCAGTATTGCTAAGTGCACTGCAATCAAATTGGCAACTAACAAAGGGGACGTATCCTAATTATATTTAACTCGCGTTTATGAAATATAGATCGCAGAAAAGTGGCCGCCGATGACGCCCAAGGTAGAGGCGACCAGATGTCGACGACGGCGGGTCCGTGTTGCTCTCTATGGCCTGGATGGGGAGGCGGAGCGCAAGCCGCTACAGGGAGGTGGTGTGGCAGTGAAGGAATGTCACATGCAGCCTTAGGTCCTGGCCTCCAGGGAGATTGGCTCAGGGTCTTGCCTTCGGGGAGGCTAGCGTCTTGGGCGATAGCAAGGCAAGAGGGAGGAAGGACGGCGACTTGGGCTCCCGTGACCTTGGCAGGCGACCAAGCGCGAGATGGAGGATCAGGGGCAGCGACGCCGGTGTGGTGGAGGTCGGCGGGGGCAGCGACGCCCGAGTGGTTGAGCGAGCTCGGGGGGCGGCCGCCAGGAAGAGGGAGAGGAAGGGATCGAAGAGGGAGTCGAGAGGATTCCGGTGCTGGATTTTGTTGGGCTTTGGCCCATTTGATAGCGCGCGGGGCGAGCGGAGAGAACCAACAGGGCGACGGACGACGATGTTGGTGAGAGGAACGGAATTTTTCTTTTAGATAGGAGAGAAGAGATTACCGGTCCAACCATCAAATAATCCCATCGCTTTGGAGATGTGTATTTTTGTTTGAGTGGATAGAGATGTGTTCGAGTGGGCGTTGATCGTGGAAGGGCGAATCGCTCTCTCAAAACCAGAAGGCCCAATCTGCCAACACACCCTCCACTTCTCTTCACGAGCCTGCCTGGATCCCCTTTCTACCCTAACCCCCAAACCCACGGTAACCTCAGCCGCCGGCGGCCGAAATGGACGGCGAGACCCTGCCGCCGCCGCCGCCTGTTGAACTGGACGGCGCGACGCAGCCGGCGGCGGCCGAAATGGAGGGAGAGACCCAGCAGCCGCCTGTCGAAATAGAGGGCGAGGCGCAGCCGCCGCCGCTGCCGGCGTCTGTGTCCAAGGTGCTCGACGACGACAACCTCCTCCTGGAGATCATCGTCCGCTTCGGATTCCCCACCACTCTCGTCCGCTCCGCCGCCGTCTGCAGGCGCTGGCTCGGGCTCGCCTCCGACCGCGCCTTCCTGCGCCGTTTCCGCAAGCTCCACTCGCCCAGGCTCCTCGGTTTCTACCTCGCGCAGAGGGAGCACCCGGACGCCGCCGCGCGCTTCTTCCCGATGCTGCCACAGCCTCCGCCTCCGGAGCTGGACTCCTTCGTCCGCCGCGCCAGCTTCAGCTTGGACTTCTACGAGGGCGCACGGACCGACATGGTGGGCTGCTGGAACGGCAGGGTGGTCACCAGCTTGTACGTATGCAATCTTTACAATCACAACGAAGTCCGAAACGAGATTGTATTTGTATTGCACAGCCCGCTGTGCTCTGAGAGAGATATGGCTGTCGTCCCAGCATTACACCTCCCATTGCTGGAGGGCAGTTTCTGCAGTTACAGACAACTCTTCGTCAAAGAAAAAGGCGATGTCTTGTCCTTTGCTTATGTGATGGTGGAGTCTACCAATGATGGAACCAAATCTACGCTGCACGTGTATATGCTGCAAAATGGCGATGATAGTTGGCGCACACATTTTACCTTGGCCGCGAACTACCTCATTTATGCAGTATCTGGACCAAATTCCGTGCTCGTTGACAACAAAGTCTATATGTCAGTCTACATGACGAGTGAAATTGTTGTCCTAGATTTGACAGCCTTAAGCTTCTCCACAATTCAGCTCCCACAAGGGTTGGATTTTCGTACAAAAGGCAGCACCATGTTATCGCGCGTCGATGATGCTTCTGATGTTTACCTCATCCATGCAAAAGAGCTTCAACTTCACATCTGGCTCCACAAAGGGGGCAACTGGTTGCTGGTGGACAACATATGCTTGCGTGAAATGTGTTCTCGTATCCTTGAGGATGACCCTACCGCTTCTCTCCAAATAAACCATGCGGGGGACTATACTGGTGAGTTTCTGTTTTTGGAGATGGGTCGATTTGCACTCTACTTGGATGTCAAGAGCAGGACGATGCGCAAAGTGTATGAGATGACAAGAGAGGATAAGAATTTTGGTCGCATCTATCCTTTTATGATGATCTGGCCTCCCATTTTCCCTGCGCTCAAGGATGCTCCTGCAAGGTTTGCCTCTTTGCCTTTCTATGATCCGTATTGTGCCTTGTTGAGGTTACATTTTATGTTTTGTATAGCTGCATAATGGTGCTAGGTAAGCAATTGATTTCTTGGGCCATTTTAACAATACATGTTAGCCACATTGGAGAATGCTCATAAGATCGTTTCTCTTCTGTATTGATTCCTTGTGTCAATTTACGATACTAGTTTAGTAACTTTAGTGAATATTACAAGGTGTTTACCTGTCGTCATACCAATGCGTGTGGGCGGCTGTGCGTCATGGGCTTGTTAACATTGCCGGATAGGTAAGAGAAATTAGAGAGGTATGTATTATGGAGGGAGGGATGGAGGTTTATTGTTCTCTTGCCAAAAGATTACAGAAGACTCCATTTAAATACACTACCGTGATGGTCCCTGGAGCAAAAAATCTGCTTTGTAGAAACTCAGTTACCTTTTACTTCCCTACTGCTACTTGGATGACTATATTGTACATCCAAATGCAACTATCGGCCATATATTGTCATCCTTGATAGGTTTTTGTGCAAATAGTAATTTTTTATGGGCTCGATATTATTTCTGAAATTTTCATTTGATAGTGGCAATTGCTGTTGTTGTCATTTACTAGACATATGCTTATGTATCCTGTAGACTATCAATGTTCAATTACAGATTGGACCTACAAAAGTATAAAACCATAATGCATAATAAGTAAGAGGGCTAAAAGATGAAAGGCGCCTAGCCAATTTACGCTGACCACTGTTTTTCTTGCCCAGAAATATTGTCACAAACCCATTAAGTTTAGCTTCATATTTCTTAAATATAACCACGTGGTGTTTTTTAACAGAGAACCTCAAGCTTGTTTCAGATTGCTTATACTTCTTTTATTCAATCATATAACCATTTTCTCGAACACAAGTGGTAGATTAATGCTGTTATATTTTGGCTTATTCAGATATGTCACAGTGAAAATTTCCTTTTATGTGGCATTGCTTGTCCAAGCTAAGAGTGGCTAATTTGTGTTTGTGTTGGATTTCTCATTCTGTAATCAGAGTTTTGTATTATTAGATATGGGAACAATTCCGCTGTGATTTGAAGACATTTAACTTTTACTATTGTAGTTTTCTGGGAAAAAAACTATTTTGCTCGACCCAGTTCATCATTTTAATTTACGAGTCAACATAACAGTTAACTATCGCTGTACTAGCCACTTGACTTGTTAGTCCATTTGATATTCCGATGCTTACGGTGTCAAGACATATATATTGTGGTGCTAAAGTACCTGCATCCTGATGCTTTCTCCGGTTTCTCTGAAACAGCAATGCCACCTGAAGAACAAGGACACATAATTAATGATAATGGAGCCGGGGGGCATAACCCCCTGTTGATCTAAAAAAAACAAGGACACAGAAGAAGCTTGTCCAAGGGCGACAAGGGTGCCTTCATGGAAGAGCACAAAGCTGAACTTCATTGGTAGTGGTTCTCCAAGTGCGTTAATTATAACTAGTAGTGGATTGATTAGGATGCTATGTAAGTATGTAACAGGAGCAAGCTACTCCTATCATCTAGTATCATTACTCTGTTAACGACCAGTATCTTTGCTCCGTCGTTTAGAAGACCTGTATGTTGAGTAGGTAGCTCGTCTGATCTGCTTGTGTTGCAGTCTTACTTGTACGGTTCCACTGCTAACTTGCTTGCTGGTCATGGCATCTGGAGAAGTGTCTTATTTGTTCGCCGTTGTCAGAGTTGCTGATGTTTCTTCTTCTTCACCATTGTATTGAATTAGTTTAACTAGGCTGAGTTGGTAATCCGGTTCAGCTTGGGTTGTAGGTACATTGTGGATGGGATCAGTTTGGTTATTGCACAGAAACTATTTTGTCCGAGACCGATTCTGTCAACTAGTGGCACTGTGCTCCGTCGAACACAAATAGAATGTCAAAGGATCACAGGCAAGCGGTGTTGCTGGGGGAGGTGGCTGCTGCGGCGTGTCGGAGCTCCCTCTAACACTGAAATGGCCTTTCAATGCTCGGCGCCGTGTTCGAGTCACAGCTCTCGCCGCTGCTCTTTTTGACCGCCTCCTGAATCCCTATCCGCCGCCCGGTGCTACGCGGTACACATAATGTGCCGCACAGTTTCAACCCATGACTGACATATGGTTTTGAAGGGGTTCGTTGGAAAACACACATGGTTCAGTTTGGTTTGGGTTGGCTTCAACGTAGTATAGTTTTTGGCTTGGATTAGGTTGGCCAATAGCTCGTTTTGGCCTGCGGTTGAAACCATTAAAACCCTTGTGTGTGACTCTGATGTAGCAGTAAAACTAAGTTCGTCAGGAGTTGTCTGGGAAATGGATGACCAAGCAGTAGCAAGCTGTGGTATATGCATCATACCAGGGGTGAGGAATTGATGGTTCCCAAACCACTTAGTCCTGCTCTAAACTGTTTTGTTCTTACAAAAAGACCATTGTGCAGAAGTGACAGAAATACAAATTCAGTACAAATGAGAAAACAAGCACATCCATCATGAATTCCTTGGGAACAAGTTGTACGTTCTGCCCTCGTGTTAGATTTTTTTCTCTTCTAAGCGACGTTACAAAGGATTAAAGAAACTGAAACTCACACCATAGACAATGGACATCTAGAAACTCTAAAGTTTTATCGAAGCAACTTTGAAGTCACCATCTCTAGGTCGGCCATCGCACCTCGTGCTCTTCCATGTGCCCAATGAAGAATCAGCGGATGACCCCATAAATTTAACTTGAATGTTTTGGATACCGCATGAGCCGCTCATCACATGGGGTGAAAATCTTAGACCGTTAAACGCACCGTGGTCGGGGATACACCCATACACCCATCACAAGGCATGCTATTGAACCATTGCTTCATCGTGAGACCACCAAAAGAGAAGATGATCATCATGTCTACGGTGACATTATCGGAAAGACCTAGGTCCATGAGCCCATGTGTTCCCCGAATGGGCTGACACCGCCGAAGGTCCTCTGGTGCTCGACGCCCATGTAATCCACGACATGCATGTCGTCAGCTCGCCGTTGCTCATGCGACTGGTTAACGCCGTTCATCACTGATCCCACTGCTGTCGTCGTGCGGACATTGTGGGCTCCTTCGTTGTATAGCTGGCCTGGCATCAGCCCGCCTACATCGAACCCGACTAGCTGTATCCCATCTTGTGGCAGCCCATTGTAAGCCCTCATCGGCCCAAATGGGCCTAATATCGTAGGGCGGTCGAGCCCAGCCATTGTGGATCCAAAACCTGAATGGGTGTAGCTCACAGGGTATGGACCATACTCGCTCGTTGTTGTCGCGCCCATTTGGGCCGCCTTCTGCAGCAGTGCCGTGGCGGACATGCTGGCTGGGCCGCCCGGCGAAAACCCCATGGTGGCATCACTCGACCCTCCCAGGCCCAGTGGGTTGAACTTGCTCGATGCGCCGAGGCTGGAGAGCATGCAGCCGAGCGGGTTGTCCGCGGCGGTGTCGTGGGAGAACATCTTGAGGTGTGGGCTCTTGATGTCCGGGACGAAGCCGGAGGCCTCGTCGGCAACGTCGTCCGTGTCCATGTCCATGCCGTCTGTCTGGGTCGACGGCAGCAGCATGAGGGGGCGGTGAGCCTGCTGCTGGCCCTGGAGCGCCGAGGCCACCGTGGCCATGCTCATGGCGGGCTGTGGGAGCTTGCTGTTTTCCTGCGCCAGCGCGTCGCAGAACGCCCGGTGCGTCACGAAGCTGTCTCTCCTGCGCGCAAACCAAGAACCAAAGCGAAATAGTTCAGTTCGATCGCCGTAGCTGCTAATGCAATGGACGGAGAGGGAGCGCGGCTGGCCGGTGGCCGGAGAGAGACGGACCTGGAGAACAGGGTGCCACAGTCGCACTTGTACTCGCGGGTGCCGCAGACCTTGGAGTGTGCCTTCCAGTCGGAGTGGACGGCGTAGCGCTTGGCGCAGCGGTCGCACTTCCACTTCTTCTCGCCGTGCTTGCGGCAAAAGTGCTTCTTGATGCCGGTGAGGTCGCCCAGCGCGCGGCGAGGGTCGTGGTGCACGCACGACGGCTCGGGGCACACGTACGCGCGCTTCCGCGGGGGCGCGCCCTCGGCGCCCGCGCCACGCTGCCGGAGCTTCCAGGGCAGGTTGTGGCCGCGCCGGTGCAGCTGCAGGTTCTGGTCGCGCTGGAATCCCTTGTGGCAGATCTCGCACACGAACCGGTTCGTCGCCATCAGCGTCGTCGGCGACAGCGCGATCACCTCCGCGCCTGGGTCTGCGCGCGTTTGCATACGTCAGTAGAAGTGGAGTGTGAAGGCAAGAAACTAGTATTGCTTCTCAAATTTTACAAGATTTGCTATTGTAATTTTGTTAGTTAAATTACTGCATGCACGTCAGTCGTCCTCGTCTCATATCTGACGCATTTCGCCTGCATGCAATTTTCTAACAAACCCGTCAGTAAGAGGTTTGAAAATCTAGGAAATTCTAGGCGTGTAGTTAAAAATTAAGGAAGTCTAGTCTCGTTAAATCGCTAAACCTATTGGGCCGTCTCATTCAGAATCGTACGAGCAAATCTAACAAGTGGATTCTTGAAACAGACGTACAGTACTCCTAGTTTTCAGTGTCAGGAACTTGGACTGAGTGACGAACAGTCGCTGCCACTATTGACCAATTGCCATGTCAATAATTGCAGCCACGACCCACACGAGACCGATCAGGAAGAAGACGAAATCCATGCAAAGATAAGGAATTCAGCAACAAACACCATGTAGTAGTACGAAGCATGTATAAAATCTCCAAGAACGTCTCAATTCAGACGGTCAATTAGTTCATGCAAGAGTTCAAAATTCAGGATGGCTTAAGATCCTCCGTGCATACACGCACCTGGTGTCCCTGGAAGGCTTCGCTTCTTCTTCTTCTTGGCAGCCGGCGGGGCAGGTGACGAGCTACCGGCAGGGATCACGTGCTGGAGATCGCCGTCGACGTCCTCCTCCGGCGGGCTTGACACGAACGGCTTGCCGTGGTATGGCAGCCGAAACTCGTCCCCTAGCACCTCTCGCGTGTTGCTCACAGAAGAGAAGCTCTGTGTGCTCTCCCTCGTAGCACAGCACGCCATGGACGGCGCCATGCAACTAAGCTTGCATCCCTGCATGTGCAAGAACACACTCACCGGCAAGCTCAGGAAGTCTCCAGGGCACACGATTGACGCCTTCTCTGACAAAATTCTGTAACCTTTTGCTTCTAGTGCACTGTAACTCTGTGAGGAGAAAACGAAGAAGGTGAGTGATCAGTGTGTTCGTGTGTGTGCCTGCCAAACTGCTTGTGACTTGTGAGTGACAGTGGAGAAGAAAGAGAGGGAGGGGGGCTGGTCTTATATTTATGCCGTCTATTTCCTGTTCAACTTCTTGACACATCGCCACAGCCCACATTCCACTTTACCTTTCAAACTGTGTTCCCTCTTCCCTGTCTCTATCTGTGTGTGTCAGTTCTGACTTCAGTGCGCACTCCACATGATACATGTCTTCTTATTGGTATTTCTCATGCATTTATAATGCTGAATTTCTGCTCAAGTAATCTGAGGTTTACTCTTTTCTATCAAAGATCGAAGAAACTTACTAGATTAATATTGACGACGTGTGTTGGAAAGATCTTGCAGTGTAGTTTTTTTTCCCTGTTGAAAAACATTGTAGTATTTGGATCTAGTACCTTCGTTGTTGCCACCCTCGGGATCGGTCTCTGCTAGAGACAATGCTCAAGGTTTCCCGGGAGGAAGGGTATTATAATATGCTTGTTTCTTGCCATGAGAGCAACTTGTGGCCAAGTTGAGGAGCTTCTTGTTTGCCTTGTTTTCTTGCCTAGGGCTCCATATGCCTCGTTTTCTATTCAGAGGCAATCAATTGTTGATTTTAAAATGTGGTAACCGATCCCCAAAACCACTCTTCTTGTGATGGCAATTACCGGAGTACTAAATATCTTGAGTTTGTATGTACTCTTCTGTAAAACTTAACGTGAGTTTGGTTAAAAAATAACATATGTCTATTTAGGATTGGGAGGAGCACTAGCTAAAGGGCAGTTGCTACGTTACCAAATTGATTGACCAGGGACCTCGGGATTGACAGGGTAGTGACAACGATGATGCATGGTGCATGGATGCGTAAAATGGAGGATGAACCTGACATAGGAGACATATACTAGGTTGGACACACCAACGCCAGTAAAAAGAGCCGAAAATAAATCTCTCTATTCCATAAAGTAAGCATACAAGTCAAAGCTTACTAAGTTTGATCAAATATATAGAAAATATCAGATTTATAATATTAAATAAATACATATGAAAACATTACGAGAAAATAAACCTTAACCATCACCACCTCGTCCTCTCCCCTCACCTCGTCCGTAGTTGCTAAAGGGTACAATCGCACATGGCAGACGGTATCGACGAGGACTCCCCTATACAATCGTCGTGCCCAACCGGGGTCGTGAAATCTATATCATTGGCACAATGTAGAGATATCTCCTTGAAGGCTTGGCCTAGGAAGTCAGTGGTGGTCTCCTAGTGTTACTTTCGCAAAACCCGAGTTTTGAGTCACAAACTTTTGTTCAATTTGTTTTAAACTAATCCTTCTAATCGAGAAATAAAACAAAATGCAGATGATTTATCGACAGGATATCAAAGGGAACTTAGGGCAGCACATTTGCAGTGCAGCCGCCGCCGTAATTTCTTGCTCCTCTGCTTAGGATTCGAAGTTTGCAGATGTATGATGATGTAGCTGGTTGCATATATATATATACGGGGCCCGTTCTCTTGTGTACAGCGTACATCGCGGTCTATGCATTTGGTACCAAAGACGCACTGCCAATTCCGTGCCTCGGATGTTCGATAGCGTCCACGCGACCATGAAGTGACATAGAGATAGAGAAAGAAAGCTACACAAGCTTATGATTTACGTTCGTCCATGCATGTATGATTTCGCTTGGAAAGTTTTGTCAATGGGCTAGATGGAATAGCTACTTAATTATATTTATCAGTGTCCATCTCCTCTTTCTTTTCGATCAAATCAGTGTCGATCTCTTTATAATTAGGCTAGCTAATCAACCAAGTGGTCGATGACTACTAATCGCTTAGTTATCTACTAATAAGATAGTCTTTTCACACGGTAAACCGTACTACTGAGTTACTTCAGTAATTGCCTTTTGCCTGTTGGGTATACCAAAAGAATATTACCATTGCTGTCGTTGTGCGTAGTCTGTGTTGTCACTTTGCCTTCTCCAATTTCCTCAGTTCTCACCGTAAACACCGTAAGAATACTAGGCATATGCTGCACATTATATAGATTGATTAACGGATACTACTAAGAGAGACTACTTACGTTGACAAAACAAATTATTGGGCCGTTGTTGACGCGGAGACTAGAGGGCGCAATTATATGCACCATCTTGTACTTTTCTGGAAGTGTGTTACAGATGTTCATCAGCAGTAGGATAGGCCATTATATTAAGCCTCCAAGTTGCTGTTTCCCTTCTTATTTCTCTCTGTTTAGTTGGTGTTCGCATCGCAGTTTAAGCCTATGGAATGGGTATTACAAACATCAACAATTTGAAGTGCCATATGTTATGTCCTGATTTGTGCCTGGTGAAGGAACTAAGCATGACTGCATCAGGAAACAAAAGCAAATCGAAAATGCAGAGTACTAGCACTAGGACTGGACACTTGATGATACGCGTTGTTACTACTTGCTACTACTAGTAAAAATAAGAATCTTTCAAGGCCACGAGATTCCACACGGCAAACAAAAGAATACTACTAGTGTCTACCTCTATTTCTAAACAGATAAGATGTAGAGCCTACATGACTACTACTGCTAAACATGATACTATTATGGTCATGTGGTAAATCATTGGTGTCTCGACCGATCCATTAACGCCTCCCCGAATCTTCGCCGCTTAATCATGGATGATTCGGACCAGATGTCAACACACCTAATCTCAGTCACTGCTGGATATTACTAGCTCACAGTAGCAAGTAAGGGTGGGGCTACCGGCCTAGCAAGTCTATTTTAGTAGTAACAAATTAAGGTTAGATACATCCCTCACCTCACTTGTGAAGTTGTGATGTACTCCTACAAGAACTGGTTTTACCTCCACATCATGCATTCGATTCTGTGTACTCAACTCTGTCAGTGTGCTCACATAAGAAGACAGCAACTTTCAGCACTACTGTTCATCTCGTTTTGGCATGGAAGTAAACACAGTTGAAGAAAAGGCTTGAGTTGTCATGATATTGGCAGCACGTAGACGATCTGTGGTGGCGTGGCAACTGTTCGAGGTGGCTATAAAGTCAAACCTGCATGAAACTTTAGTTGTTAGTTTGTTACGCCTCCTTTCCTTAAATTAAGGCGTATATTTTTACTACAAGAAACAGTGCCTAGTACTACCCGCTGGCCGCTGCAGCTCTGTCAGGGAAAGGCCCGCGGTTGGCGTTCATCGGTGCACATCGACGACGTGAACGGCGAACAGCTTTGCCGGCTTACGGAAAGAGACCGTCAGTCGATCGGAGAAGAATCTGGCCAGGCCATCCGGTCCCCGGTGTCGCCATGCGACGCGCGCGGGACACTGCCGACGGATGTGACGGCCCAAGACGACGCATTAGTCCGGTTTCAGGCCTGAAATGATTATGTTGATGATGACGATGTGATCGTCTCCCCTTATCTGAACCTTAAATCTCCGCTGAGCAGATTCATCGTGTCTTTGCACCATTCGAGAGGTGAGACTGCGAGACCCGCGGCCTCCAGTGTCTCGCCGACAGATCATGCTGCTCAAGGCGCCACATCTTTAATTATCTGATGAATCTGCTTCTGCTTAGGTATGAACCAGCATCGTCAGGATGCCATTAACTTCGACACGAAATCGTAGTGGCCGATGTGAGCGCCTAGTGCAGAGTTTGCAGAAATAAGGTTGCAGACGCAGAGTAAGTCCACAAGTAATAAGCATTTAATCCCTGGTCGTCTTCTGTCGGAGAAGAGCAACAGGGAATTCTGCGACGAAGTTTGTCTGAACCAGCTACAAAAAAGTAGAACTGCATATTGAACAGTCCCCAAGTATGTTCGTGAGTACATGATCTATGAAATTAATCAAGAACACGCGCGAGCATCGCGTGTCGTTATATTAAGATAGGGAAGTGAGGCATAATTATTACAAGATTTTTGACTAGGACACAGCCACAGGCGGCAGGTCCTAAACAACTCAAACTGCCTGGAACTACTATCTCCCTCGCTTCTCTCCACACAGCCCTGCTATCCGCCACAACTCTAGTTCCTGCTTGATCCGACCATGTACAACATCTGACGAAGAGAAGATATGATCAAACACCCTGCTGTTTCTCTCCAACCAGATCAACCTGGCAGTGAGGATGACGAGTCCATTTACTTCCTTCTTCCTTGCTTGTGGCACGGCTGCAGCAAACTCGCTCCACCAAATGATCTATGAAATGAAACCTATCTGGAAGCAACAAGGAATTAGTCAGAATTGGAGATTGCAGAAGAGAGAGGAAAACAGGATCGAAGTTTAGTTAGACCGATTGTAGCGTGTGGCTGCGAGGCCTGGCAGAACGGCATTTCCTATTCGACGCACATAGTGTCCGTTAGCACGCCACATGATCCTGTCACCAGGCCGGCCCAGCTAAGTTTTTTTTGCTGATTCCTTCCCCAAATAGTGTGTATAAATGGAGGAAAAAGTAAATACTTTGACCAAAAATATATAGAAGAAAATATCAACAAGTACAACAATAAAATAAATAAATTATAAAAATACTTTATAAATCTACTACTGCGGTGGCGACGTTCATGGAGGGAGGATCTATCACGCCACCCACCCCTTCACCTACCACTGCGACCTATGACAGGTTCACACCGCCCCGTCGCAGTGAGAGGTTCGGTGTGGAGGTGGACGGAGCCTCTGCGACGGATGAAGATTCCATGACGAAGGCCATGCGACTCAAGGCAGTGCGCAACCTCGACTTCTCCGGTACGGAAGTATCTGCTAAATCATTTCTTTCATTTTCCCCACAGTCGATTCATTCCAAGCTTAGTAGTGTAGGTGTTAGTCTCGGTAATAGTAATTCTCAAGTTATTTTATCAACTAAAGTCTTGAGACATATGGAATTTGACCGTCTAACGGTTATTCCTAAAGTTTCGACTGGGTTGTCAGCCACCTACGATGATGAGGAAGAAGCGATTGCCACATCAGATGGTCAGCTTATTTCTCATCTAATTGGTGAAGTGTTGGATGGTGGTTGGATGACGACGGGCTGAGTTCATTATATGAACTAAAAGCATCCGGTCGGAAATCTAAATCTTCAGCCAACAAGTCACGGAAACGGTCCAAGTTATCCAAATCCCCCACAGTTTCCCGATGAATGGCATGTTTAAAAATAGCAGAGGTCTTGGTGACTTGGCTAAACACTTGCACTTCGCGGACTGTATTCGGGATATAATTTGGATTTCTTAGCTATTTCTGAGACGGGTAGACGTGAGTTCTCACAATCTCTCTTGAACCGACTTTCGGGCGGTATTGAGTTTGAGTGGTACTCGCGGCCCCCTCATGGTCGCTCCGGGGGCATTTTACTCGGCGTCAGGACCGACACCATGGAAGTGTTGGAGGTTACGGAAGGCAACTTTCATATCAAATTGCACATCCGTAATAAATCCGACAACTTCACTTGGAGTCTTGTCGCCGTGTATGGACCTGCCCAGGATGAGGCTAAGACCTCTTTTCTCTGTGAGATGGTAAACTGGCAAAAGATAACCCGCACCCTATGATCATTGGTGGGGATTTCAACCTGCTACGGTTTCCATTTGAGAAAAGTAGGGGTCGGTTTGACAACCGTTGGCCTCTTTGTTCAATGCAGTCATTGACAGTTTGAACTTAAGAGAGATCACAATGGTCGGGAGACAATTCACTTGGGCTAATTCTCTCCCGGAACCTACATACGAAAAGCTAGACCGTGTACTGATGGATACTGATTGGGAATCTCGGTTCCCATTGGTGTCGGTACGGGCGCTTGAACGTATTGAGGGACTGTCGGACCATGCTCCCATTCTATTGACCACCGGTATGCCTAGACCACATGTAAACCTCGTTCAAGTTTGAACTTGGATGGTTACATCGTGAGGGTTTCCACGAGATGGTTAAATTTGGGAAAGACCGGTTGCTGGCGACACGCCGATCCAGAGGTGGAACAATAAGATTCGTGCTCTACGCACGCACCTTGTTGGCTGGGCTCGACATACTACTGGTTTACTTAAAAAAGAAAAGTTACGACTTTCCTCCATAATCGATGCTCTTGAGGCATTGGCGGAGGTTCGCCTGTTATCCGAGCAAGAGATTGAGCTAAAAAGTCAATCGAATGCACAGATAGCGAATCTTCTGCGTGAGGAGGAGTTAAAGTGGTACCAAAGATCCAAAGCCCAATTTATCCTGGAAGGAGATTCGAACACACGCTATTTCACAGTATTGCCAATGGCAGACATAGGAAAAAGCGGATTCACTCTCTTGTTCAGGAGGAGGGAACGATCGTGGGCCATGAACAACTAAAGTCGTACATTACTAATTATTATAAGGGACTGTTCGGCGCTCCAGAGGAAGGAAACTTCACTTTGGATGAGTCTCGAACAGAGGATATACCCCAGGTTTCAGATGAGGAAAATAGTCTACTCACTAAACTCTATTCAGAGGACGAGGTGAGACAGGCAGTCTTCCAAATGAAACTTAACACAGCTCCTGGTCCCGATGGCTTCCCGACAGAGTTCTATCAGAACTTCTGGGATGTTATCAAATCGGATCTACTGCAGCTATTCGCCTGTCTACATGATGGACAACTAGAGTTGTTTCGTCTCAACTTTGGTGAGATAATTTTACTACCTAAGGTTAACGAGGCAGAAAGGATTCAGCAATACAGACCAATATGCCTCCTTAATGTTAGTTTCAAAATTTTCACTAAAGTGGCTACGATTCGACTGAATAGCGTGGCTGACCATGTAGTTCGTCCGTCTCAGACAGCTTTCATGCAAGGGCGTAACATCCTAGATGGGTGGCGATCCTACATGAAACTGTTCACGAACTACATCGGAAAAAGCTGAATGGGGTCATCCTTAAAATTGATTTTGAGAAAGCTTATGATAAAGTTAATTGGTCTTTTCTCCAACAGACCCTCAGAATGAAAGGTTTTTTTCTGAGTGGAGAGCGCTAGTCGATAGCTTTGTTCGGGAGGAAGTGTAGCCATTAAAGTTAATGATGACACTGGCAAATTCTTCCAAACGAAAAAAGGCCTTAGACAAGGTGACCCACTATCGCCAATACTATTTAATATAGTGGCGGATATGTTGGCTATCTTGATCGAACGCGCTAAATCTGAGGGCCAAATTGAAGGAGTGATTCCACATCTTGTCGATGGTGGTTTATCGATTCTTCAATACGCCGATGATACAATTCTCTTTATGGAACATGACATCGATAAAGCTCGTAACTTAAAGCTGATTTTGTCAGCCTTCGAGCAACTGTCGGGTCTTAAGATTAATTTCCATAAAAGTGAACTGTTCTGCTTCGGTGAAGCTCAAGATAACGCCGCCTTGTATGCTGAACTTTTCGGCTGTGAGCAAGGTCAATTTCCTATCAACTATTTGGGTATTCCGATTCACTATCGGAAACTTACAAATGCTGAGTGGAAAAAGGTGGAGGAAAGACTTCAACTACGTTTAAACAGCTGGAAAGGCAAATTACTATCCCTGGGTGGAAGATTGGTGCTCATAAATTCGGTGCTGACAAACATGGTACTGTATATGATATCATTCTTCCAATTACCAAAGGAGTCTTGAAACGATTGGACTATTTTCGTTCTAGATTCTTTTGGCAAGGGGATGTGAGAAGAAAAAGTATCGGCTAACTAAGTGGAGTGTGGTTTGTTGTCCTAAAGACCAGGAGGGCTCGGAGTTCATGACCTTGAGGTCAAGAACAGAGCTCTGCTCGGCAAATGGCTCTCCAAGCTTCTCAATGAAGATGGAGCTTGGCAAACCCTCCTTAGGAGAAAGTATGTGGGATCCAAGCCGTATCTCAGGTTCACTGGAAACCTGGTGATTCGCACTTCTGGTCAGGCCTTATGGCTGAAGAAGTTCTTTTTTCCTCAAGGTCTTTCTCAATTAGGGATGGATCGGAAGTTCGTTTTTGGGAGGACAAATGGCTTGGCCAATCCACTCTCCAAGAACAATATCCGGCTCTATATGCTATTGTACGAAACAAGAGTGACACGATCGCTAAGGTGTTGGGTTCCCACCCACCAAATGTTTCGTTCAGAGAAGTTTACTTGGAACGAGACTAGCATCCTGGAATGCTTTGCTCCGCCGATTGGATTCCATCAATCTTTCGGAAGGCCGAGATAAATTTCTTTGGAATCTTACGAAGAATGGTAAATTCTCGGTTGATTCCATGTATAGAGCATTAATCTTACCCGTAGGTCCGGTCGATATTAAAGATAATAATAAAATTTGGAAGATGAAGATCCCGCTAAAAACTAAGGTGTTTGCGTGGTATCTTCGTCGAGGAGTAATTCTTACAAAAGATAACCTTGCCAAACGCAATTGGCACGGAAGTAGAAAGTGTGTCTTCTGTCATCACGATGAGACCATTACACACCTTTTCTTCCAGTGCGAGTTCGCCAGGTCTATATGGTCAGCCATCCAGATAGGTTCTACCTTACATCCTCCGTGCTCCGTTGCAAACATTTTTGGCAACTGGTTAAACGGGGTAGATCCTAGGTTCAAACTATTCAGTAGGGTGGGAGCGCTTGCCGTTATTTGGTCGCTGTGGCTATGTAGAAATGACAAGGTTTTTAACGATAAAAATGCTTCTTTCATGCAGGTGATCTATCGGTGTACAGCAACACTACGTGCATGGTCGGCCCTGCAACGTGTGGAGCACCGAGACTTGTTTTTGGAGGTGGCGTTGCGTTTGGAGGCGGCGGCCAGGAGTTATTCTCCCGGCATGGATGGCAACATAACCTCCGGATCGACCTTCCAGCAGCCTAGACGGATTTACAATTTCTCATTCTGATATGTAATTCGTCTATTTTATTCTTCAGCATTGGGTACTTGTGAACTTGTGAACTTGTGGCTGTGTGCATCCTAGCTATGCAGAGGCCGGGTGTTATGCTTAAAACTCTTAAGTAATAAAATCCCTTTATCTAAAAAAACTTTATAAATCTACTGATGTTTATTTGGTACCGTAAATTTTCATATCTTTGTATAATTTTATGACGAATCTATTGATGTTTATTTGGTATTGTAAATTTTCATATCGTGGTATATACATTCGGTCAAATTTAAAGTGTTGAGATTTTACTTAGTTTATGCGCCACCTATTTGGGAACGGAGGGAGTACGTGTCTATGAATATTCTTAGACAGTAAGTTAAATATTCAAGTGCGTGTAAAATTGGCAAATTATTATATCTTCTAGACGACCATGAGGTGTCTTTTTTGTTTCATAGAATGTAATGTACCTATGTATATAGCCCAAAATAATATTTGTCTTTTAATATGCTTAGGGTAACTACAACACGAATTGCCAAATGCGGCAATATTGGGCACGACAAAGCGCACCTGCTCATCCGATTACTCGTACGACACATCGTAAAAGAAGGTAAACCATCTATACCCACACATTTCACCAAACTCCCGGTCAGAGACATGCTGCACAAGTACTGTTTTCATGGTGCATCCATAAGCTCTGCGATCTTCTTCACGCTCGGCCTATCCATTAAGCCAGAGATCCATGACTCCACATGGGGATATCTATTGAGCATTGGTGCATGACGCGTGGCCAACAGTAAGTGGAGCATAGGTGCATGGCTTAGATCTGCTAGGCTGATGAAATCTCCAGCCAAGTATTTGGATTTGGACAGACGTCCTTCGTACACTTTGAGAACTTCTCCCAGCTTCTCCATACTCTCCTTGACAATCTTGTCATCAGTAGTGCCTCCCATGAAGATAGGCACAACGAAGCATTGGAAGGTGATTGCACACATGATCGGGTCGAACTTCTGGGATTCCACGTCAAGCCATACGTCGACCATTGTAGATTCAGAGACACTGCTTTCTTTGAGTAAGTCAGACGCGTGTTTGCGAAGTATGTACTTGGAAATTGCACGCGACTCTGTCAGATGACATAACAAAACACTGTTATACCTTCAGGTGCAGGTTATGGCAACGGACTGAAATAAACAGTTAATTGACGTATTCAACTCAAGTCACGTCAATGTATCAAAAAAAAAAACTCAAGTCACGTCGAAATTCGAACAGTATTGATTTTTAGAACAGCTGTTTTCGGGAGTAATAATTAATTGATGAAGATCGCTGGTTGTTGTTACTCACCGAAAAGAACCAGATCACCATTGGACTCACCATCCTGGAACGCTGGAACCTGGCCCAAGGGCTACAACAACGCAATAGATGGAGATATGTGCTATCAGGAAACATGTTATCTTGGACGCGCAGGGTGAAAAAGGGATTGAATTACTAGATAGATAGATGGAAGAAAGGAGTGGCGACAGACATACATACGTTGCGGGCGACATGCGCGGGGCTCTTGTTCTCGCCAGCGGGGATGTGGACGTTCACCAGCTCGTACTCGGCGCCGACCTCCTCCAGGCATATCAGCACCCACGCCACGCCGGTCGACCTCGCCGGCCCGAACACTTTCACCGGCGGCATCGGTCTCTGCCCCCTTTGCTGTCTGGAGCCTGAACAGGCGTGGAGGGACGAAGGAAGGAGGAGGCAAGTGCGTGTGGGTTTAGTCTTCCTGGCCAGCAGGCAGTCAGGATTCAGGACAGGAGAGAGCACGCCAGCTTTGACTCGAGCGGTCGAGCCACTTGCTGTAGTTCAAAAGTTGGCCCAGTTTGCCGTCCGTTCGCGGGAATACCATCACAAATATTTCAATTCTGATTTAAGCCCTGTAATAATGTAAACAGTGGCCTGCTTTCATTTTTAATAGAAAATGGAAAATGTAACAGTAGGGGTCTTCCCTACTGTTTTTGCTAAAAAAAAATCAATTCTCGCAAGAAATAGATCTTTTCTATGAATCAGATATTTTCTGCATTGCAAAACAGAATGTTTTATACAATCAGGACAGAAGATTATATTCCAGCCTCTAGGATGCCTAAGATGTTCATTTTTTCGAAGGGGGAAGGACGGAGAAATCAATGAATTAATACCAAGCGGTGGTAGTACATTTATAAAAAGGAGTCTTATAAACAGGAGAATTACGAGTTAGTCCTGAATCTGGCCCCATTCTGGCCGGAAACGAGCGTGGCCGGCCGCAATCGAGCAAGGACGGCCAGAATCGACCTCGTCTCCGGAAGCTCACGCGAGCTCGGAAGGGCCGCGGGAGAAGGCGGGGCTACAGGGAGGGGTCGGCCGTGGAGGGGCTACAGGAGAATATTTGTAGGAGAGAGGGGACGGTAGCGGCCGGCGCCAGAAGGAGAGGGCATGGGGACGTGGGAAGAAGGTTCCGAACGTGGCGGTTGCCTCTCCAGTGCAGTTTAGCAATTGGACTGGCTTTGTATTGGCATATACTTTTAGCAATGCTGTTTGAACTACATTTTTTAGCCAAATTGCTAAAATTTCATTTTTAGCAATCCGTAGCAGATATCCAGAAACTGCATCAACGACCATTTTCCCTCCATTTTAACAGGGCAAATAACGGTCTCCCCCATGCCGCTTTAGCCTTACACGTGGGCCCCAGTACGTGTAAGAAATTGGTTCAGTTCGCTGTCAGTCAAAGTTTAGTGTTTCCTGTCAAACATTAAGACTCACCCCCCGGGTAGTGGTTTTATGCTATTTAGTCCCGGGAACAACCTCGTGGATCGCAGTGCTCTAGGACTTAATTTTCCTTCAATATGATATGTACCACAGTCCTCACAGTTTTTACACCTAGTGAATCTTTGGTGCAGAGATTGAGAGCAAGAAAAAATCTTGGTTATGAAGAAATAGTAATCTGAAAACACACAAATGTTGGAGATCAGGAGGAGGAGTAATATATAGGGCGGCAACACGCAATTGATCAGCTCTCTTAAAATGAACTTCACTAGAGAAGTAGAGATTAACATTTGTTTCTTGGGTACCGAACGCCATAATCTCATCTAGTTCGCCACAACCATCTCTGAAATCCGAATGCAAGAAATTCAACGAGAAGTTTCACGTGGCCTTGGCCTCATCTCCACGGGCCTGCAAGTCGGCTCATGGAGAAACCTTTTCGCGAAGCAGCCGTGGTGCGAGACTGCGAGCAGCCCGGGAACTCCACGATGGACGACAGTGCACGTACCCACCATGGCGTCCTCCATGCAAACTGTGCTCACCAGCACAGCACGTACGGCACTACCTCCGTAAGATCGCCTCTCGCGTCCCCGCCGTTGAGACTTGAGAACTCGACATTCATCTCCGCAGTCGGCCTCTCCGTCATGTAGGATATTCGGCGTTGCACGGACAGAGTGATTCCCCCAAATTATATGGGAAATCAACGAGCTTGTGGCCAGTATATATTACACAAATTATTGGGATCGAAACATTCCGGATGCAAATCGCTTTGGACATTCAAGAAAAGAGCAACTTGATAGGGCTAAGCCAACCACTTGATACTTGTGTTGATGTTTTCTCTTGCCGGCCGGCAAGATACATTCATGATCTGCAGTATCATGTTACACTTTCTCAAGTATGTCCGACGTTTCCTCACAACCTAAAGAACAACAAATAGTGACGACAACCTTGCAATCTTCTTGATAAAACAAGAGAGAAAATGAACTACTCAGTATCGGGCACTGCTGTCGTGCCTTGAGCCGGCTCGGCGGTGGAAGACAGTTCAAGTAACTTGGGCAGGGCAGAGAGCAAGACGTCGCCCCTGCACATGGGGCACGCCGTCACCTGGGCGAACCACATGGAAATGCACCTGCGGTGGAACGGGTGCTCGCATCCCGGCAGCTCCACGGCGGACTCTTGCTCCAGTCCATCCAAGCAGATCGTGCAGTCGTTCTTCTCTCCCGGCGCTGGCACCGTTGACGCTAGCCTCTCCTTGCACGCCATCAGGAGACCCTCCTCGTCGACTATGACCCGGCGGTGCACCTTCATCTTGAAGAAGGAGGTGAAGCCGTTGCCGCGGCGCGCCGCATCGACGATCCACGGCACGAGGTCTCCGGGCACGACGGCGTCCCACTCGTCCTCCGCGAGGCGCAGCGACCGGAGCTGCGGGAGCGAAGCCAGCATCCCGCGAACGGTGCCGTGCCAGGCGGCGGCGCTTTGGAGTGTGCTGAGGTCGGCGACGGGGAACCTCGTCGGGGTGCCCCCGGCGTTGTGCTTTTGCTCGATCACGTCCCGTGGGTTCTCGTCGCCGCGCCTCCAAAACTCGAAGGAACGCGTTGCGAAGCACGCCACGCTCACCGTGAAGTTTCCGGCCGGGGCCGCCGTCTCGGAGTAGCAGATCCTTGTCGCCTCAACCGGCGCTGGACTGACGGCGCCGCAGCGGCTCCCGGCTGCTGCGCCATTGGGGAAAGGCGTTGTGGTGTTGATCGATCACTGGGGGGTGTGGTAGCTGTTTGATATAATTCAGTATATATTGATAATAACCAAAGGAGTACATATCTCTATCTCTTCTCTATCTCTACTATATAATATTGCTTGAGTAGGTGTTGGTGTGTTTTTCACTTTTCCGGTTTTACCCCTGAGTTTTGGGAGAATTTACGGCCGCTGCCACCGCCAAGTGAAATCCCCAATTGACCGTACGGTAGTCGTTCACAATCCCCCGCGCCGTCGCAACCCGCAGTCCAAAGGAAACCGGCCTCCATCGGCCCGAACGAAAAGAAAACAATGTCAAACCCCCTTTTATCCCCACGCTGCCCGTTCCCCTCGAGCCCCCGATCTGCCGCCACCCCCTGCGCGGCCAGGTTCCTCGCCACTGGCCGGGCTGTCGCCTCAACGCCGTGTACGAGACAAGGGAGCACTCGATAAGCTGGCCTTCTTCTGCGCCTCGCCTAGAGATCCTTCGTGCCGCCCCTGTTCTTGGAAGCTGACGCTGTCCCACCCAGACCTCCTCGGCGCGACGGCGCCGCCCTTATGCCCGGCGGTCGCTGCTGACCCGTACCTCCTACGCGTCGCCCCTGTGCTCCAGCACCGTCGATCAGGTCATCAGGACCTCTCTGCGCTCCCATGGTCCCTGCAGCCGCCCTGGTCATCCTGGTCGCATTCCCCTGTGCCATGGCCCCCGCTGCCAAAAGCTCCTCAGCCACGGCTGCGGATGGAGCTCGCCACCGTCCGCGCGCTTCCCATATGGCGCTTCCGAGCGGTGCGAACTGCCTCGTCACCGCAGCGCTGGCTGCTCGTTCCCTTCCATGTGCGGCTCTCTATCTCTCTAGCGCGGGCGTTGCGGCTGCTGCTGCCGCTGTTCTCTCTCGGGAGCACTGAGGCTGATGCTTCCATCTCTCGTCAGTTGCCGCCGCTGGTTTTCTCTGTCACGACCTGATGTTGCTACTGTTGATGATGCTGCTCTTCTCTCATGGCGAGGTCTCCTTTTCCCCTATGGTACTGTCAGTTATGACTTATGAGCACAATAGGTTGGACATTTGTACGTACGTAACTACGTACACATGGAAGGTAATGAAAGAAATTAAGTCTATGGTTGTAATTCTCTAACTGGAACTATCAGGTCAGAGTGATTAATCTCCTCTATACATATTGGAAATTTAATACTCCCTCCTATCCGGTTTGGTTGTCGCGGAGAATAGCTCACGACAACTAAAACCGATCGGAGATAGTACTGTTTTGAATTGGACATTTCGCCTTAGGGAAGGGTTTGAGATGGATGGTTGTTTACATTTTCAGTTTCAATTGTATGTGTAACTTTTCTTTGAACCATCTAACGTTCAAAGCCAAAATAGCCTGATACATGAATGGATGTGGGCAAGTAAACACGGTGGTTTACAGTGGTTCGCCCGTGGCAACGCACGGGCATTTTTGCTAGTATATAGGAGGGAGAGAAAGAAACCCTAACCCTAACCGAACCGACTATAGATAATATACTCAACACCCCCCCCCCCCCCCCCCCCCCCCCCCCCCCCCCCCCCCCCGCAGTCGAAACCGAGTTAGGAACGATGTTGAGGCTGGTTCGGAAATCCTGAAAAACCGTTGTAGGTAATCCTTTGGTGAAATGTCCGCGTACTGTGAGCTTGTAGGAACATGTAGGACGTGTGCTTCCCCAAGAGCAACGCGATCACGAACAAAATGTAGGTCGATCTCAATGTGTTTGGTCCGCTGATGTTGCACAGGATTGGTGGAGAGATAGGTGGCACTAATGTTGTCGCAGTATACAACAGTGGATTTGCTGGCGGGTTGATGAAGCTCTAGAAGAAGCTGTTGGAGCCATACTGATTCAGCAACGCAGTTAGCCACCGCTCGATATTCTGCCTCTGCACTAGAACGAGAGACCGATGGCTGTCGCTTGGAGGACCAAGACACCAGATTAGTCCCGATAAAAACACAGAATCCTGAAGTAGAGCGACGAGTGTCTGGACAACCGGCCCAATCAGCATCGGAGTAGGCGACCAATTCCGAGGAGGAACCAACATGAAGTTGGAGGCCGAGATGTGTAGCCCCTTTGACATAGCGCAGAATCCGCTTGATGAGGTTAAGATGAACAGCACGAGGATCATGCATGAATAAACAGACTTGCTGTACGGCATGAGACAAATCTGGACGAGTCAGTGTCAAGTACTGAAGCGCTCCGGCAATGTTGCGGTATTGAGATGGATCATCAACTGGTAGTCCATCATTTGCTGAGAGCTTGCATTTAGTGTCAAGAGGTGTCGGCATAGGGTTGCAATTGGACATGTTTGCGCGCTCCAGAAGGTCCAATGCATACTGCTGCTGTGAGAGGAAGAGCCCACGAGAAGTGCGATGCACATTGACACCAAGGAAGTGGTGTAAAGTACCCAGGTCACTCATGGAAAACTCAGAATGCAGGGAGGCAATGATGCTGTTGAGGAGCGCAGCTGTACTGGCAATGAAGATAATATCATCAACATACAGCAGTAGGTAGGCAGTGGTGTTGTTGGAATGCATAATGAACAACGAGGAGTCACTCTTGGAAGAGACGATGCCAAGACTGTGCAGATATTTAGTGAACCGCAGAAACCATGTGCGAGGGGCCTGCTTGAGTCCATAGAGTGACTTCTTCAGTTTGCAAACATGTGTGGGACGAGTGTTATCAACAAACCCTGCCGGCTGAGTGCAATAGACGGTCTCCGCAAGCTCACCATGCAGAAAAGCATTCTTTACGTCAAGTTGGTGAATAGGCCATGATCAAGAAGCAACAATACTTAGAACCACACGCACGGTGGCTGGTTTCACCACAGGACTGAATGTTTCGCCATAATCAACCCCTTCCTGTTGAGTGAAGCCTCGAAGGACCCAACATGCCTTATAAAGTGCCAGGGAGCCATCCGGATTTAGTTTGTGACGAAAAATCCATTTGCAGGAGGTAGGTGGTACGGGGATCGGGGCGAGCATGGGGATCGGTGCGGTTGGGGTGGGATCGGCTGTGGAGGAACGTGGTGTGGTAGGGGGTGGGGCGGGTGCCAAGGGAAAAGAGTTTTCGTCGAAAACGACATGGCGAGAGATGATAACTTTGCGGGTGGTAAGATCAAAACAACTGTAGCCCTTATGTTCACGTGGGTAGCCGAGAAGAACACACCGGGTGGAGCGAGGGGACAGCTTGTGGTCGATGGAGTGGGATAGGTTTGGAAAACAGAGGCAGCCAAAGGTGCGAAGATGATCATATGTGGGATGTACACCGTATAAAAGAAAATAGGGGGTGAAGTTGCGAATGGGACGGGATGGTCGGATGTTGATGAGGTGGTTGGCGGTGAGAAGGGCTTCGACCCAAAAAGATGGTGGTAACTTGGCTTGGAAGAGAAGTGTGCGTACAACGTCGTTAGTGGTGCGAATCATGCGTTCAGCCCGTCCATTTTGTGGCGAGGTGTAAGGGCAGGAAAGGCGTAAAGAAATACCGTGATGGGAAAGATAGGTGCGGAGAGTTGTGGTGAGGAACTCGCCGCCATTGTCACATTGGAGGCAACGTAGGGTGGTGTTAAACTGCGTGGTGATGAACGAGAAGAAACGAAGCAACGTGTCGCATGTGTCAGATTTTGCACGAAGGGGAAAGACCCAAGAAAAGTGAGAAAAATCATCTAAAATGACAAGATAATATTTATAGCCAGAACAATTTATAATCGGTGATGTCCAAAGATCACAATGAATGAGATCAAACGGCGATGTTGCACGAGAATGAGAAAGCGAGAATGGTAGTTTGGTGTGTTTCCCTAATTGACAAGCATCGCATACAGTAGTAGAGCACTCACGTTTATTACAAGTAGATAAAAATTCTAAAGGTAGATGCGACAATGCAGACGGACTGGGATGGCCAAGACGTCGATGCCAAAGATCACTTGAGACGGCGAGAGCTGTGGTTGTAGAACCCCCGTGATCGCCAAAAAATGGGTATAGATCGCCGGAACTATTCGACCGCATGAGGACCTTCTTGGTGGAAAGATCCTTCAAAGAGAAACCGAATGAGTCAAATTCAATGGAACAATTGTTATCACGGACAAATTTGCGAGTAGCACAGAGATTTTGGATAATAGAGGGAGAAACAAGAACATCGCGTAGGAGAAAGGGGCGAGATGTGAGGTGTGCGGTGCCGGTAGCGACAACTGGAAGACGAGACCCATTGCCAACGATAATATGATGAGAATTGACATCTAAAAGGGAACGAGACGAGGTCAATGTACCTTGGTTGCCGTGACGTGTGCGGTGGCGCCGGAGTCCATGATCCAGTCGCCGTTGGGAGAGGCGAACACAGCGCCGTAGCTGGGCGCACTCTGATGGAGGGCGCTGTGATCCCATGAAGGTGCAGGAGCAGCAGGCGGGGCATGCATCAGCGGGTAAGCATGTTGTGGAGCGCTGGGTCGGGGACCGAGGACACTTGCTGGGTTGGGGGGGATCCAGGGAGATCGCGGAGGGAAGGGCATCCCCATGGGCGCAAAGTAGCCGAGCCAGGGCTCCTGGTGGCCACCAGTGCCGCTGGTCGGAGAGGCGTACGACCCACGGCCGCGACTGCCGCTGCCAGCCGAAGAGGATGCGCCGGCGTTCTGATGTGTCTTCGGCCCACCGTACTGGAAGCTGGGAATCGGGTTCTTCCCGCGGTAGTTGGGGCTGACGCCGGGATGCGCGAGGGGGCGCCCCCTCCGCTGGATCTGCCACGCCAGGCAGTGGGAGGGCCGCCGCCGGAGGGTGCACCACGTCCACCAGAGTGGACAACCATGGCCTGGGCGCTGGCCTATTTCTGCTGTTGGTCGGCGTCGATCTCGGCGAGTTGGAGACGAGAGCAGGCGTCCGCGAAGGGGGGCACGGATGTCTTCAGAATTTCGGCCTGCAGTCTGTATTTGCCACCGAGCCCATCAAGGAATTGGAGAGTGAGATCGTAGTCGCTCACCGGATGACTGATGTCGGCGAGGTCGTCAGCGATGTGCTGGAGCTTGCTGGCGTAGGAGGTGATGGAGAGGTCGCCGCGTGGGGTGTTGCGGAAGCTTTTGATGAGGTAGATGTAGCGCGTGGCCTCGTGGTTGATGAAGAAACGCATCAGGCTGTTCCACGTAGTGCAGGTTCGGCCGTCAGCTCCGTGGACAAGGCGGTGGAGGTCGTCGCTGAGGGTGGCCATGAACCACAAGGAGATGTGGATGTCGACAGCAAGCCAGTCATCGGTGGGGTTGGCGGGGGCTGCGCCTTCCTGAATGTGGTCGAGCGCCTTGTACATGGTGAGGACGTTGGTGATGATTTGGCGCCACTTGGAGAAGTTTGCTCCGTCGGAGGAGACTTGGAACTTGATGTAGTTTGTGATATGGATGCCGAGGATGGGATGGGAAAGTACTGGAGGGGCGAGGGAAGAGGGGAAGACGAGGGAGGGTTGGAGATCGGAGGAGGTGGTGGTGGTGGCGGGTAGGTTGACAGAGAGGCTATTGAGATTGAGGGCAGCGGTGAGAGGAGCTAGGGTTTGGTTTTGGGTTTGGGGTAGAGTAGGTAAAAGGAGATCGCTTGGGGTGCTTGATGGAGGGAAGGGTGCGGAGGCCATGGCGGTGGAGGAGGAAGAAGAAGAGGTGGTCATGGTGCGGCGGCGCAAGGGCGGCGCGCGCGTAGTGGGAGGGAGGGAGAAGAAGCTCTGATACCAAGCTGTTTGATATAATTCAGTATATATTGATAATAACCAAAGGAGTACATATATAGGAGGGAGAGAGAAACCCTAACCCTAACCGAACCGATTATAGATAATATACTCAACAGTGGTGGCATATGTAACTCGATCTGGCGCCCTTTTTTTTAAGATGAACTCGATCTGGCGCCTTGTCGTCGCGCCGGAATTTTCGAATCCCAAGTCTTTTTTTTTTTTGAGATTCGAATCCCAAGTCGGAACGTGATGCGAATGCAACCTCGCCGTTTTCACACGGATGGGCTAGGCTCTTTAAACCTGAAGCTAGGTCATAGGCCCAGTCGGCCATTCGTGGTCAATACGCCAGTTAGCGCCGGGACACTCAGGCGTCGTAAGCTGCAGGCCGGCCCAGGCAAGGGTTTCCTTTAACTTTTTTCATTTTGTCATTTTACTTTGTACAATACATGAATATGCCCTTTTTTGCATAATAAGTGAACATCTTTCGAATCTTGTGAGCAATTGTTCTGAACGATGTGAAACTTTTATTTTCTAAGTCGCGAATAACGTGAGCATTTTTCTAAAGGCTGCAACATTTTTTTCAACTCTCGAACAATTTATTTTAACTTTTACAAACTTTTTTGAATGGCACGAGCAGTTTGTGAATTCACGAGCAATTAATTTTAACTTTCATGAACTTTTTTCTCACTACACAAACATTTTTCTAAAATCTCGTGATTATTTTACTTAATTCACATTGTTCTCGTGAACATTTTTCTCACCGTCTTATAGCTCCGAAAATATATAGAAAACCCCGCTTAGAGCAACCCTTCACTTCCAGCCACCCCATTATACTCACAGACAAGTTGTTAGATCTAGACGAAAACTGACCACAGTAGTACTTATAAGCCCCTCACAAATGTTGGAACGAGCGTTGTTGAGACAGAACAGGACGGGAACAATTTATTTGAATCATGACCGGTCGCCTTGTCGGAACAACAAATTTGTGGTCTCTCCCGCCTTCCAATTTCAGAATGACCATGGGAGGCCCTGCTTTACACTCTTAACCCTTCATAATTATAGATGACTCCCAAAAAAAGAAAATGAACACATTCTTATACTAGGAAGAAAGCTTTATTGCCGCTCAATCTTTACATCGCTCGATGTAATCAACCATAAAAATGAACACATTCTTACACACAATTCATTGGCTCTCTTAAAAAGAACTTCACTAGACATCAACATTGTGGTTTTGGGTACAACCTTTAGGTACAAAACCTCACATATTCCGTTGTTCGCAATCCTACGAAGCTACAACCATCTCCGAATCCATAAAATCCCATGAAGAATTTCCCGTGGTCTTGGCCTTAGGCATACTTCTCTCACTTTTTTTGTTGAAGGTCACCGGGGGAGGGGGGGAGGTAATTCCCACATGAATTTTTTGTATTAACAACGGAAGGCCAGAGCCGAGGTTTACATGGGGCGGCGAGTATCAGCATGAAAAACATGGGGAGCGGGGGGGACAGTATGAGCTCGCACTCACAGCGATCAGTTCAAACCACACATGTGGGGGGGGGGGGGGGTTATTCCCAACCTGAATTTTTTGTATTAACAACTGAAGGCCAGAGCCGAGCCGAGGTTTACATGGGGGCGGCGAGTATCAGGGTAAAAAACAGGAGGAGTGGAGGGAGAATATCAGCTCGCACTCACGGTGAGCAGTTCAAGCCACACATCAGCGTCCTCTCGACAGCGGCTACGAAGGGCGGCAAGGGAGGGGGAGTCGCTGTTGAAGATGACGCTGTAGCGGTGCTTCCAGAGCTGCCAACAACAAAGTAGCAGGAGTGTGGGCGACGAGCCGGGAGGCACGCCGGCAGGGGGAGGCATCGCGTGCAGCGTCCTGACGTCCGACGAGGCCACAACGTCGGTCGTGGAAACGTCGACATACACTAGTACAGAATGACACATCGAAACGGGCGAAAACCCCCATCGCGGTCCGTGTCCCCGCCCCCGCGGCTGATGTGAAGGCCCTCATCGGGAACGGATGCGAAAAACCGTCACCGATGAGGCACCTTTTTGGCAACGGTTGTGCGCATACCTCCATTTCCTCATTGTCGAGCCCATCAGTAACGGAGTCTTTAAATTTACCCCTTTGCATTGAGGTTTCTTTAAAAGCCTATTATAGTACGTATACAGATGCCACTGGACATTTAATCTCACAACACAAGCACAAAATGATAATAAATTCATTCATAAGGTATACCAAATGTCACCGATACAGTGCATCATAAGTTGACCAATTACACTTATCTTCATTGTCATGTGTCGCTAAATCTATCTTTGACATGACTAGCTAAATCTATCATTGCCATGCCTCACTAAAACTTATTCTTGTCATTCCTAACCAAACTTATATTCCTTTATATTCATGACTTGTTGTTATATTTGCCTCCACAGCAGTGGCAAGTCCATGAATTCGATCTTCTTGTTGGACGGTGTCGGCGAAACATAATAACGTCACCGCTGTGGCATTTCAGCCACACTGTTCAAGACAATCTTAATTAAAAAGTGTTTTGTACAATGCAGCGAAACATCAAAACAACGATGGTTCACGGATATGATCCCACTTTGTATTTATCTCATTTAAAACTTTTTTGGATCTACATGGCGTTTCTGCATAAAATTAAGATACAAGGATGGATAGTTAGAAAAGAGCTAAATATGATGCTACAAGACATAAATATTTTTTAAGATGAAAACAGTGTACACCTTAAGCGCCTATATCCGTGTGCTTGCAGTCCGGTATAAATGATTTGGAGGCGAAATTGAAGGCCATGATTCTTTCAACAGCCTCACCATTTTTATGCATTGTCACCAAAACATACTATTACATCATACACTTGCAAGTTCGCTACACAAAACCATAACGAGGATTAACACATTGATAAAAAGTTGTGTAAGATCTAGTAGTGAGGGATGTATTCATCATCGTTAGTACTACAAAGAGTCGAAACTAATTTACCCTACTAGACTTTAAATAGAGTGTAAGATCTAGTATTATTGAAGAATGTATTCATCATCGGCAGTACTACAAAGAGTTGAAATTAAATATGCTAAAACAGAATATTTATCATCGGCAATAGTGAGGGATGTATTCATTATCGGCAGTACTAAAATTGACACAACAAAACAGAATATATAGCAATAGTGAGGGATGTTTCTATGCTATTTTAAATAGAGTGTAAGATCTAGTAGTGAGGGACGAACATAATACGGCAATAGACCAGCAGATCCGTGTCGGCGATGCCGGCCGCACCGCTCAGGGAAGATGCGCGGCGGTTAGTCGACGCGCCGCTGTGGGAAGATGCGCGGCGGCTCGCTGATGCACCGCTGGGGAAGATGTGTGGCGACGATGCCGGCCGACGCGTCGCTCAGATCTGCGAGATAAGGGTTAGATCTGGTGCTGCTTGGATCGCCGCCACACTGTGACTGTGAGTGACAGTGAGAGTGAGAGTGAGAGCGTTAGGGTTGTCGCAGTGACGCATTTATAGCACAAGTACAACATCGCAAACGGAGGCGATAAACAACCGTATCCTTTAATTTGTTCACTAACACACTGGGCCTACTTACGAAGGATCGATAGAACAAAAAATAAATTAATTTTCAGATACTAATTCATAGTAAAATTGAACTAACTATCTACTCTACTTATTCTTCTTCCGCCCTGCCTCCACGCCATTGTCGTCCGCGCGCGGCGTCGCTTCTTGCTGGTAGCTTCTCCTTCGGCGCGTGCTCCTCCTCCTCCTCGAGCTCGTCCTTCTCCGGCGCGTCCTTCTCTGGCGCTTCTTCTTCGGCGCGTGCTCCTCCTCCTCCGGCACGTCGTTCTCCGGCGTGTGCTCCTCCTCCTCTGGCGCCTCCTCCGACGCGTGTTCCTCCTCCTCATCGGAGTCGTCTTCTTCCTGGCTAGAATACGGCTCCGGCGGGTCCTCGGCTCCTCTTCCTCGGGCGCCTCCTCCTCGTGGAGTCGTCTTCACCTTCGCGTGAAGACGGTGGGTCCGAGTCGTCGGAGTCGTCTTCTCCAGAGCGTGAAGACGGCGGGTCGGAGTCATCGGGGTCCGAGTCTGGCGGCCCGTCTTGATCCCACCATGGGACGTCACCGCGGTCTTCCGCTCGTGTCGTCGCTAGGGACTTCCTCGTTCTGCCACCAGGGTTACTCCATGGCGGTTGTGCTAGTGTGGTAGAGAACATGGGAGAGAACAAAGGGAAATGCGAGAACTGCCTGGCTTCGCGCGGTTCCAATCACATTTTATTAGCGGCGAGCAGGCGGTTTCAATCCTCGTGAATTAAGCCGCATTGAACAGGCGTGCTTCCAGTTTGTAACTGCAATTTCCCAACAAATCGCAAACGGATATCCTTCCACAATCGTTGCCATAGAGATAAGTATTGGAAACAGAGGTAAATTTATGACCGTTGCCAATATTATAAGTAACGGAGTTCGTAATTTCTCCGTAACCAATGTTGACGGACCAGCCGCGGCCCAGTTCTTGGCCTCGTCCGCAACGCTAAAATCGCGATTTTACGTCGCCTATCTCGTGCCGTTTCATAGAGGGGTATCCGATGTGTCGTTCTGTACTAGTGATAGTTCTCTCACATCAGCACGGCCTGCACGACGGCGCAGCCACCATGGCGCCCTCCACAAGATCGCCTCTCGCGTCCCCGCCGTCCACATTCTTTCCCGTGGTCGCCGTCTTCGTCTTGCAGGCGAGATGGGAGCGCAGTAGTCGGCTCGCTGTGCCATATCATATGGGAACTCAACGAGCTTTGTGGCCAGTATATATTACACAAATTATTGGGATCGAAACATTCTGGATTCAAATCGCTTCAGACATTCAAGAAAACTCCCAAATCAGATGGGAGCGTAGCAAGCTGCATGCAGGATTCGGCGTTGCGTGACGACAGTGAACCCCTAAATCATGTGGAAACTCAAAAAGCTCATCGCCAGTATATATTACACAATATATTGGGATAAAAACATTCTGGATGCAAAATCTTTAGACTTTCAGGAAAAAACATCTCATAGAGATAGGCCGGCAAGATTCATGATCTGCAGTATCATGTTACACCTTTCCAAGTATGTCCGACGTTTCCTCAGGAGCTAAACAACAACGAATGGCGACGGCAACCTTGCAATCTTCTTGATAAAAAGAGACGGAAAAATGAACTACTCAGTATCGGGCACTGCTGTCGTGCCTTGAGCCGGGTCGGCGGTGGAAAACAGTTCAAGTAACTTGGGCAGGGCAGAGAGCAAGACGTTGCCCCTGCAAATGGGACATGTCGTCGCTGTGGAGAACCACATGGAAATTCATTGGCGGTGGAACGCGTGCTCGCAGCCCGGCAGCTCCACGGCGGATTCTTGTTCCAGTCCATCCAAGCAGATCGTGCAGTCTTTCTTCTCTCCCAGCGCCGTGGACGCCAGCCTCTCCTTGCACGCCATCAGGAGACCTTGTTCGTCGACTATGACCCGGCGGTGCACCTTCATACTGCAGAAGGAGGTGAAGCCGTTGCGCGGCGCGCCACGTCCACCATCCACGTCACGAGGTCTCCGGGCACGACAGCGTCCCACTCGTCCTCCGCGAGGCGCAGCGACCGGAGCTCCGGGAGCGAAGCCAGCATCCGCGAAGGGTCACGTGGCAGGCGGCAGCGCTGTGGAGTGCGGCGAGGTCGGCGACGGCGAACCTCGTCGGGGTGCCCCCGGCGTTGTGCTTTTGCTCGATCACGTCCCGTAGGTTCTCGTCACCGCGCCTCCAGAACTCGAAGGAACGTGTCGCCAAGCACGCCACGCTCAGCGCGAATTGGCCGGCCGGGGCCTCCTCCCAGGAGAAGCAGATCGTGGTCGCCTTAACCCGGCGCTGGACTGGAGGCACGGCGGCTCCCGGCTGCTGCGCCATTCGGGGCGTTGTGGTTGTTATCGCTGGTTGGTGTGGTGTGGTGGCATATCTAACTCGATCTGGCGTGGCGTCGCGCCGGAATTTTCCAATCCAAGAACGCGATGCGAATCCAAGAACACGGATGGCTAGGCTCTTTCAGTCAGAACCTAGGTCATCGACCCAATAGGCCACTCGTGCTATATCAGAATCATGTTTGTATTATAAGGCTTTTGCAGTGATTCCTATTCGACGCATAACGCGCCAATTAGTGCCGGGACACTCACGCCTGGCAGGCAGGCAGGTAGGCCCAGGCAAGGCGTTTCCTTTCTTATTAATTGATTTTTTTCTTTTTTCTTTTAAGTTTTATTTTTCTCCTTTAATGTTTTTTCAATCTTTTTATTTTTCTTAAAGTTTAATTCGTTCATTTTGTTTCTTTTTAACTTTGTAGAATACATGAATATTCTTTTTTTTGCATAATAAGTGAACATTTTT
The DNA here is from genome assembly GCA_947311845.1 of Poa pratensis. NCBI lineage: Eukaryota > Viridiplantae > Streptophyta > Magnoliopsida > Poales > Poaceae > Poa > Poa pratensis. The sequence goes on along the minus strand of CAMZMU010000027.1, from coordinate 16,279,861 downwards.
GAATCGTGTGAGTAAAGGTGCAACATTTTTTGCAACTCACGAATAGTTTATTTTAACTTTTACAAACATTTTTTTGAATGGCACGTATATTTATTTACCTCGCCAACAATTATTTTTAACTTTTATGAACCTTGTTTTCTGTCAAGAACATTTTTGTGAACTTGCAACATTTTTCAAACTATATGAACATTTTTCTAATACCTCATGAAAATATTACTTAACTCACAAATATATTTCGTAAAAAATTACCTATATTTTTTGGGATTAATAAATAAAGACAAAGGGAGTAAAGGCTAGTGCATATTAATGGGTTGTCCAAAAATGCAGCTCATGTCGAGATTCTTCAAGTGTTGCGACGCAAATAGGCACCGAATAGGACCTCTTGCCGTTTGCGACTCATCTCTAAGGAATGTTTAATTAACCCCTTGAACTACCACTATGTGTAAATTCTCCTACACAGCACACATTCACAAATCACAATTATAGAGCTGGATTGAGTTTTTTTACCTAGCTAGGTGATTATGTTTGAAGCATGAAATGAGAAAAAATCGGGAATATGGAGGATCTGATTTGCCAGAATAGTCGAGAATCTAAAATTAATCACTGTGAAATGTTCGTATATTTAACCACAAAAAATTGATTATGTGAAAATTGTGTGGCTAAAAGAATTAATAATGAGAATATTTCATTAATAATTGTCAGATGACATGGATAAATGAATAGCTCAAATAGTATATGATGTGGTCACCTTGCATGTATACATAGACTAATTTAATGCATGTTAATTCGGTTTTGTCTTGCAATAAGTATAGATAGATAGATAAATGGGCATACTAGATTTCGTTGTAAGTACCAATGGAAACTTAAAATACCACTTAAGATATAGGTATTCATGTAGTTCCTTAATACAAAATTCTTGCTCGACAAGCATAACCTTGCTAAAAGAATTTGCAAGGGTTCTAATAAATGCTCTTTTTTTTACTTGGAGTAGACAGTTGAGTGTTTGTTTATCACTTGTCCTTTTGTGTGTATCGTGCGGCTCATTGTGTATTGTACTTAGGACCTTTCACCTTCAACAAATAGTACCAATATGGTTGGTAATTGGTTGAATGGGATTCAAAAAAAATTAAGGCTCGAATTTGTATAGGAGATTCAGCTTTATGTTGGTCGATATGGAATTGCAGGCATAACCTTTTTTCGATAAGACAAGTAAATTTCGTATTTTGCAAGTTGTCCATATGATTGCTCACTCGATTCAGTTGTGAGTGTTCCTACTCCCGCTAGATCAGCAGGATCTTATGGTTTCTTTATGTACCCGTCTGGTTATGGTTTCTCAGAATATGTTCAACCTGGCTATGTGGTAGCATATTAGTAGACTACGTCTACGTGATGCCTAGTCGCTATATGTTTTTTTATTGTTGATTCATGTTTCAACCTTATGTGATTCTTGAATGTATTAACTTGATGAAACAAATCTCGCAATAAAATGGTTGTGTGCATCACTTGATGCAGAGGCCGGTTTTACCCCTCTTTTGAAAAAAAAGTTAATAACATGCATCATCATGCAATGCCAACTAGATATATTGCTTAGATACCATAATATTAACATATATTGATACCATAAAAAAGTGCATCCCAAAAGAAAATGAGGTTACAAGCTGATAAGTGAAGCATTATATGATACTAATAGTATGACACCATGCACTATATGAATATCATATGCATTATAATGTTGTATGTTACTCTCCACGACTAATGGACTAAGGACTTCACCAAGTACTATTAGTGTGGCTTCCTTACCAGCATGGAAGGGCATCTGGTCGATTAACGGCTCTGGCAGGTTGTCAAATAAAATTTCATCACCACAAGAAAAAACATACTTGTAATTGCAGGCTCCCTTTTGCTAGCGCCAAAAGGAGCAGCGCTGGTATAAAGAGAGCCTCGTGGCGTGTGAACATCATCATTCATTGTATCACTCGAGACGATTTTATCGCACAGTGCGCTTGCAGGGCAATCCTCACTTCGCAACTTGACACTTGTTGTCGAACATCATTATGCTTAAAAAATCACTTTTTCCTCGGAGCAAATATAATTAACCACACGCGTGATGTACAACACGGCAGTCTTTGGGCACAACGAATAAAACACTTAGATATCAAATGGAAAGAATTTGTTCAAGGAATGGTCCCTACAAACTTTATAGTGAACTGCAAGTTTACCCTTTACCTTCGTTTCTTTTTTGAGCTCTTTCACCCAAACTTTCTTCTACTGCTGCTAGGTGCACATGAATTTAATACAGCCCATGCATCGTAGAGCGTCGTGAAAGGAAAACCGGTGTACCTCTGTCCGCTTCTCGAGAATAAGAAAAATCTGCATACACCTGAGAGAGCGATCAAAAGACTCAGTAGATCAGATTGAATGTCTTAATTTCACTACCCAGCATGACGATGCATCCTGCAAGTTGGAGCTTATATATTAGATATGTATTCTTGCTTTGTTGTTTTGATATTACCTTTTGTTTCGGCCCTCATTTCGTTTCGAAAACAACTCAAGCTCACTCTGACAGAACCGAAACTGTTCTTAAGAGAATTGCAAGCTTTTTTTCCCATTCTCTAAAAACTAACTATTGAACATAAAAAATGTTTCGTTAAATTACATGATGAATAAATGGGCGGCGGCAACCAAGTTGAAACATTTTCAGTTAAATATTCATTGCCTAATTTTTTTTAAAGAAACATCGAACATTACAAAACATTTCAACAAAAACGAAAATTACAACGAGATCCTTTAGATGCCCTTTGTCTTCAACCTCCAGACGGTGCGCCGCCGATGCCGCTCCTCCCTGAGACGGTCTGGCATGGTTGGTTGCGGAGGAAAGTCGCCTAACGATTCAAGAAAACCACATCCGTCCCGGAGCCAAAGATGAAGGATGAACCGCCGATGAAACTCCTCGATGACCCGGATGTCGCCACCGCCAGAAAAAATTCTGAGAAACACACCACTCTCACAAGTTTCTCGATGTCGCCGCCGAGATGGGACTAAACCTGGGAAGACCTGATTGAAAGAGACGCCGCCACCACCATCAGAACGTCGCCCAAACAAAACTTAACAAGAATAACAAAAAATGGAGCCCTCCCGCTGACGAGCGTCGATCCACCGTGTCTCCATGGCCCAAAGGCCACAGAGGCAGGGCAGATCGCCGGCGACGCCGAAAAACAGGTATAGAATGTTGTGTTGGAACGTGCAATTTTGTACCGACAGATTTTTGTTCACGAGCTTGTACCTGAATTAATACAACATACGGGTTTAGGACTTTCATGCACGAATACGTACAAGCGTATTGCACAAATAAAATCGCTAGTTCAGGTACATGTGCAAATCCAACAAACACAACAAACAAGATGCTTAGAGCCTTAGAATCCAGAGGTAGATCGATGAGGCGGAGACGGTTAATCAATTCCTGCCGTACTGGTTCTCGGTGCCCGGCCTGGAGATGGACAGCTGCGCCCTGACGTCGATCTGGATCATGTCGTCGTCCGGCGGCTCCCTACTGCCGTTGTTGAGCGCGGCCGTGAGCTCCTCGCCCTCGCGGTACCTCTGCAGGTACCTGTGCATGGCGCCGGCGTAGTGGTCGAGGCCGAGGCTCCTCATGGCGTGGCAGATGTCGTCGCCGTTCACGGTCTTGCGCCGCTCCCGGCGGCACCGCTCGGAGGCCTCGCCGGTGACGAAGCCGATGAACTCCGTCGCGCACTCTTGGATCGTCTCCTTGGCGCGCTTCGACACCTTAGCCTCCGGCGGCAGCACATCCTTCATGATCCGCCCGATGTTGGCGATCGGCAGGAGGCCTCCTGGCATGTTGCAATCTGCTGAGGCTGAGGCGCTTGAGGTTGATGGAGCCCTAGGAAGGCTGCGGAGCCCTGGTTGGGTAAAACCCGAGAAATTGATGAAATCCTCTCTACTCATATCTAACTTGTATGGATAGGTTTGTGTATAATCCACAACAAGATATATAGTTTGGTCTCACTGAAAAGTAGCTACCACACCGATACCAATATCGTCTGTGTGCGCGATAGCCGCGGCTCTATTTATACCCGGAGAGCCGTGACTTTTTTGGCTTGATTGCCGAGTTTTGTTTCCGCCTGCTCAAAAAGTGTGGAATGTTATGTCGTGGCATAGTGTCAGAATTGTCCACTACTCCATGCGGGTTAATGATTCGTCTTTATTGCAGACGAACATATTTATTCGCCCATGGATTAAAAATATCCAACTGGCTTGTTGAACCAATAAAGTCTATTTGTGTACAACATTTTGAACTACAAGTGTGGCATACTTTGTGTATATCGAGTACTGAGCAAAATTGTTACAAGATATATCTAGTATGGTCACAGCGAAAGTAGCTGCCGCACCGGTACTAATTAATTCCTTCTGTGTTGAACGACCCCGGCTCTACTTATAGACTCACAACCTCGGGTTTTCCGCCATTTTGAAGTACCGTTTTTTTCGAGAACCGGTGATTTTTTTCCTGTTCAATTTTTTTTCCAAATTTTCTCGTTCCGCTTAAAAAGTGTGGAATGTTGTATGGTGGCCTAGTGCTACGGTTGTCCACCAATCCACGCGGGCTAATGATTCGTCTTTAGTTCTGGGCGGGCGCCTCATTTATTCGCCATGGGCGGATTAAACATATCCAACTGGCTTGGTGAATAGAAAAAAGATTTACTTAGAACATTTTGAACTATACTTTCAGCTTATTGGTGTGTATATTTTGAGTTGTGAGCAAAATGCATGGCTGCCGACACATTTAAACATTCCATTCATGCATCTGCCTCATATAGCTTACATAGTTTAGTTTTGTACGTACATCACAACTGTAGGATGCCATTGTGAACTTGGCAACTTGCTCACTTTCTATATCTTACTCTCCACATCGAGTCAGCGAGTACGTAACTGCCTGCACAGTTCACGTAGACGGGTGCATATTACAGGAAAGCTGATGCCAACACGTGGTGGGAGCTCGGCTCCATGGGGGTGCTAGCCTAGCTACGCCAATGGGGAGGCGTTCTTTACGAACTCGTACACCGGCGGTGGTGGTGGTGGATGGTCGACACCTGCCGACAGAGCTTTGCGGACCTCGCATGGCGGGCGATCATGGCTTCCAGCGCCGCGGCACGTGGCCCTGGATCCTCCCAGATCAATGTCGAGTATCTGCCTTTGCATAGAGGACGCGAACTCGATGTAGGAGCTGGAACAGGAGTAATTAGCCGAGCCCAATGGCTCCTTGATGCTGCAAAAGGCTACCCGATTTGCAGTCTTCTCAGGCGAAAACTGCACCAAAAGGGAATAAGCTAGCGCTGGGCTAGCCAATGAGCGGGAGTAGCTAAGCTCATCTTTTGATGCCTCCGCTGCCGCTGATGTGCTTTCTTGCTCTTCCCCAAGGCCGGCTGCTGTACCTCCCCATTGGCCGGAAGCATTGACCCTTGAGTAGCGACAAGAGGAGCAAAGTAGGTAAGAATTAGACAACTCCAACGACCCTCCATCTGATCCGCCTGTGTCCGTTTTCATCCGGGGGGAGAAACCGGGGCCCAAGGCAGGACCATAAACGGACCGGTGGGAGGTGGACGCCTCCGACTTGTCCCATCTCCGTATCCAATTTGGGCCGGATAAACATTCCGCTTATGCATTCTCTCTTACACTCTTTCCCCAACCTGATTCCCGCATCTCCCTCCTATCCGCCCCCGCGCCACTGCCTGCTTCCACGCTTCCTAGTCCCTTAGAACATTTCCACCGGGGCCTCCAAATGACCCTCCAAAGTCCGATTGGGGTTTCGGACGCCAAAATCGGTCACCAGCGACACCCTCCAAAGGGTCGGACCGAGCAAAATCGTGTCCGGCATCCCCGAAAGGGCCTCCAAGTTTGTAGACCCTCTCGAGGGTGTCGGACATGGGGCGGACATGCCCTCCGACAGGGTGGCCCGCCCGTCATACACACAGCCTGGACGCCCTTAGTAATTAGGGCTGTGCAGGAGGTCGTTCCGCCCGCGTTAATGGCGAGGCGACGAGACAGCGGCACGTCTGTCAGCACGCGTCGCAATAACGCCGTGCCCGTTCCCCTGGCGGGCGCAGAGCGAAGCGACGCGTCGCAATAACGTCGCGCCCGTTTCCATGGCGCAGACGGAAGCGACACGTCGAAACGCGCCGCCCACATGTTGAAGTCGCAGCGGCTTCCCGCGGCGGCGCCCTGCACACGCGTCATCGGCGTCAATGCGTGGCCAGGCGGACCGGTGGGCTAGGCGTTAATGTAGGCCACCCAACCCCGTTTCTCCGGCCGCCTTTAAAACGCAGCGCATCGCAGCCCTCCTCTTCCCACACCACCTCTTCTCCCTCTCACTCGCCACAAGCAAATCAGCCGGCAAGCATGGCGGGCAGCCGCAAGATGCCGAAGGAGCGCCAGCTTCGGCGTCACCGCGACTTCCTCTCGGCGAAACGTGCTCACCGCTTGCAACGAGCGTCGCGGCCAGCAACGCCGCGAACAGCTGGAGGAACGCCGCCGCTGCAACGAGGAGGCGAAGATGGCCAATAGGTTTCAGCGCGATATGTGGCGCGAGGAGATTGCCAACACGCCTCCATACGCGCTCTCACTGGAGACCGCGCGGTTGTGCAGCCGCCACAGTTTGCCGGTGGAGGACTTCGCCACCCTGCCGGATGGGTGGGTGAGGAACGCCGTCAACGTGCCGGTGGCGCCGCGGCTCAGCGGGTAGGAGCGCATCGACTACATCTTGCGGCAGTGGAGGGAGATGTCATACGAGCAGAAGCTCGACCCCAAGAACTCCATCTCGGCGCCCTGCTGGCACGTCGTGCTGGACACGGAGTACGAGGCGTGTCGCACTGGCGTCTTCCTCCCCACCGCCGCGCGGGAGCCTACGTCGGCGTTGTCCGCATCGGACGACGATCGCTCTGACGGCAAGGACGACGACGACGACCCCGAGCTTCCCGATCTCCCCTTACCACCGGCAGGCGCATCTTGGTCAGCAGCGTCGCCGTCATCAGAGAAGGGGCACCGGATGAAGCCGGCGAGGCTTCCCATCAGGTGCCCCGCCGCATGCCACGACGGTAGATCAAATCCCACCACGCGCCGGCCGCGAAACCAGAAGCCTCAGCGGCTCAGCCGAGCTTATGTTTCTAAAGGCCGCAGCCGACGGCAATAGCGGATGAAACTTCCGGCGCCAGATCATTGAGGCATGCAAGTTTCTTGATGATCCGGCGCTGGGATTGGCATCTTCTTCGCCGACGGTGAGTCGTGGAACATGCATCTTCGTCGACGCCGGCGCCTATAGTGGTTGGCGAGAAGTTGTAGCCTGCCGCCGACATCAGCATAGGCCTCCTTCTCTCCGCCTAGTTTAGGTTTAGTTTGTTAAATCTCTTTTAGACTTTAAATTGTAAGTTTGTTAAATCTCGTTTAAATTCCGCCGGAATTGTTTATGAACGAATGTTAAAAAAAGGTTTGACGTGCTTGTTTGGGGTTCGCCGTTGTGGGCTGCACCCCCAATTGGCCGGACATGTGTTCGGCACCCCCCAATTGGGCCTCAATTGGGTGTGCCGAACACCGATTTGGAGGCCCGCGGTGGAGATGTTGTTATCGCTTCGAAGCCATCGACCCCTAATTCCAACTCTTCAAAGCGGTAGTTCAGATGTTTGGCAAAGAACAATTGAGACACCCAAAATGCCCCCTCTCCCACCCTACTCAAACAAAAAAATTATACTACTATTCACATTTAACAGTTTCTTGACATACATATGAGATATTTCAGATTGACCCCCATAACTCTCAGTTAATTTCTTTTGGCACCCTCTGTTATTTTGGTGAAGCTTCGCCACTAGTTTCTTGACATGCTTGGAAGTATAGATTGCATGCACTGGGAGTGAAAGAATAATCCATTTGATTGTCTGGGGCAATATAAGGGACGGGGGTGTACAATCATAGTTGAAGCTGTGGCATCACAAGATATCTTGATTTGCATTCTCTTTTTTGGTCTGGCAGGTCCTCACAATAATATCAGTGTGGTTCAACGCTCTCATGTGTTGTAAAAGGTAATTCTCTGGATGTCAACTATGAGATTGGTATTCACTGATACACCCAGGGGTATCTAGCTAATGGTATCTATCTTTAGTGGTCTACATTTGTGAATACAATATCCAATCACTAGTACAAAACGACACATCAGAAACGGGCCAAAAACCCCATCGGCAACGGAGAAAGGGTCCGTGTCCCCGATTCTGTGACTGATGTGAAGGCCTTCATCGGTAACGGAGGCAAAAAACCATTTCCGATGAGGTCTCCATTTGGCAACGGTTGTGCGCAGACCTCCGTTGGTTTAGTTTTCCTACATCAAATACGGAGTTTTCCATCTACCCGTTTGCACTGAGCTTTTCTCATATTTCGGTTATATGCCATAATACATGAAATGCTGATTGCACAATGCACTAAAACGTTATTCAATTCATAACATAGAACAAATGCCATCATTACATTGGTATACAATAATATCACCGTTTTTTACAATTTGACTACAATCATATCTATCACACATTGGCATAATGTAATATCACCTATTACACTTTGACTACAATCATGAACTCTAAACATATAAGCAACTAACCTAACAAGATGGAAGGCTGGCTTAATTAAGCCAGCCTTCCATCTTTGACTTGGAGCTCACCTTCTATGAGCTCTCGGTCGTTGCTGTACCCACTCCAAGACCAGTATCCACGAAATTTCCTTGCCTTAAGGTTTCTGGTTCTCAGAATGATACATTGGTACTTTTATGCAGTGTTGCCGAAATAAACTCCTGCGTGAAAGAAAAAAAGATTAGCGAAATGTACAAAATACATCTGGATATAAAAAAATCGGTGGCTATTTTCCAGCAACTGCTTTGTTCGGTTGCCATTTTCGAGAAACTGCTAAGATCGACGGCAAATATCCAGGAACTGCTCTGTTCGGTGGCAGACAGTTCGCATTCCTTCCTTCTCTTCTTCCTCGTTCCACCCCAATCCCCCACCCGCCATAGACGACCGCAACAGAACAACAAAGACAACTACCGTCCGTACCCACGGCACCGTTCTGGAGGTGGTGTACACGAACGAGGAGCATACCGTGGAGCGGATCCTCGACAAGTACGAGGAATGGCTAGCAGAGGAGGAGCATCGGTTCATCGGCCTTGACATCGAGTACACCCGTAATCGTCGGCATATGTCTGTCCTGCAACTCGCCATGCGCCAGCATGTCCTCGTGTTCCACTGGTGCAAGTCCAAGAAGAATTGTCCAGAGTTGAGCAAATTCTTTGAACGCAAGAATATCACCTTCGCAAGCGTGGACATCACCAACGACAGCAAGGTGCTTTCTTCTGTCGGCTTCCACATTCCACCGGAGTACTTCGTGGACATCCAACTTGTATACAAAATCAAGGGTGGAGACGAGAGGGACGGAATGGGTGATCTAGCGGCAGACCTCATCGACAAATCATACGCCAACATGAAGAAGGAGTTCCCATCCAACCAGCACAATTTTTGGGAATGGATGCCGCTGCACAAAGTTAACCTCGACTACGCAGCAATAGATGGGTACATGACCTACGAGTTGTATCGCACGATCCTAACCTTGAAGGACAGGCTACGTCCAACATGGCAGGAAATGCTCTGTCTTAGGTGCAAGAATGCCCTAGGTGAATTGCAATAGTCTTTGGATGTCGGTGTTTAACTAGTTTGTACAGATGGTGCTTTAACAATAAGTGTTTGTAATTATCAGAACATGTATGTGTGAATTTGCACTAGGAATTTGTTTATGTGATGAAATGCTCATACGTAGAACCTAGTTCATCGGCATCACAGCCGGTCACAGAAAGATTTATACCTTTCACCCGGCGGGAGAGGAGGTGCAGGCCTCTGCCAGATGCGCTGCGATGCTACCAGCGCGCTGCGACGCAATCACCTCCTCCCCCTTCTCCTTCGTCGACATCCACCTGCTCCTCCTTCTCTAGATCAGACACCACCTACAGATCCTCCACCTTCTCCAGATCGGCCACTTCCTCCTCCAGATCGGCCACTTCCTCCTCCAGATGGGTTTCTGCTGATAGATCCGCCGGAGGTGCTGCACCACCACCTCATGAATGACCTCCTCCACATCGTTCTGGCTCAGAAGAAGCCGGGCATCACCGGAGGAGGAGGGCGTCAGATGGTGGCGCTGCCGCATCATTAGCGGACGCATGGCCGCCTCCAGATCGACCTTCCCCTCACGAAGGGCTGCCGCTAGAACGGTGCTGCCGCGGCGGCTAGAGCCGCGGCCGCGATGGCCGGATCTAGAAGCGCCGACAGAGGAAGCTATTAGAGAGAGTGAGGAGAGTTGAAAGCCACAGTGTGTGGCGGCTAGGGTTGGAAGAGAGACAGTGAGAGAGTGATAATGAGACCGATAATTTGCTAGAGCCGGCAGTATATATAAGCACCACATTGGCAACGAACATTTTATATAACCGTTTCCATTGCTTTTACACCAGCGAGAGAGTAAACTTACTAACATACGGACTTGATAATGAAGTAAACGATTACATATATGCTACTACTAGCAGCTGCTGATGAAGACTCGGGCTCGTCGTCGCTGTACACGAGTGCGTTCCTCCGGCATAAGGTACCGTCGAAGATCTTGATGAAGAACCCGTTGTCGCCGTCGAACTCGAAGCACAAAAAGTGCCCCTGCTCAAGCTTGTACGCTTGGGCGAATGACTTCCATCCCTGGTCGAGGTACAAATTCCCCCGGCACTCACGGCCGTCTTCACCACCCGGCTGCCGTTCTCGCAGTCCTCCATCTTCAGATGCATGGTACCTGCCACCATGCCTTGGAGCTTCTGTGCGAACGCCCTCGGGAGCCTCAGGCGGCTCTCGATGCCCTTGTACATGATAACCAAGAACTCGAAGCCACGCAGCTCCGGGGAAATGTCTTCAGAGGACGGTGAGGGCGACACCGACGGCGTGGCATTGCGGCTGCACCACCTACCATGGCCGCGCCCTCGTCCACGGCCGCGCCCACGTCCACGGCCGCGACCGCTGATGGTACCTCTCGCCGGGGACATGTCTTCAGAGGACAGTGAGGGCGACACCAACGGCATGGCATTGCCGCTGCGCCCCTACCACGGCCTCGCCCTCGTCCACGGCCGCGATCGCTGCTGGTACCTCTCGCCATGGATTTGGACGGAGGGGATCTAGCGAAGTTTTATAAACTGGAGACAATGGACTGGGGCTTCAAAGAGACCGCTGCTGGTACCTCTCGCCATTTATACTCGCGGGTTTGCTCTGCCCACCTCCCCATCTGCCCATTCGCTAGCCTCCACGTATCAACATTTTCAACGGTTGGAAAATTATATCCGTTACCATAGAGGCAAATATTGGAAACGGACAATTTTATTAACCGTTGCCAATATAATAAGTGACGGAGATTGGAAAGGGTCTATTGCCAATGGGCCAGGCCAGGTTTGTACGCACCGGCCGTGTGGAAAGCACGATTCTCCATCGCCTAACTCCTGCCGTTGCCATAGAGGGGTATCGGATGTGTCGTTCTGTACTAGTGAATCTCCAAGAAAACCAAAGATCTACTTAGAGCATGAGTGCCAGAAAGGATGTGGAGAATGCATTTGGTGTGCTACAACCTCATTGGGTTATTGTTCGGCACAATGATAGAACATGGAAGGTACACACAATGTGGGAGATGATGAATGATTGTGTTATCATGCACAACATGATCGTAAACGATAAGAAAGATGATAGTATCTATGACCAAGGGTAAAAATTCAGTGGCAGTTGATTGAGCCCGTTGCTAGACTGACAACGTTCAAGAGTTACTCCATGTGCACCATCAAATTTGTGATCGGTCAACTCATATTCAATTTCAACATGATTTGATTGAGCATATGTGAACTCACCAAGAAACCAATGGCTAACATCAACCAAACTCTGTAATTTACATTTATTTTATTGTGTTTATTTAAATTTTATTGTGTGTTTCTATATACAGTATACATCTATTTGACCGAAATGGTGAAAAGGGGAAAATCGGACATACCGTGCCAAATGGGGGCGCCGTTGGGTGCCATGTCCTAGACCATGCAGACATGGGCCAGTCGCCAGTTCGCGCTGCTTGCCAAACGGATCAAAAGAGACACAATTTATGTCCATAATGGGGGTTGCCAATGGAGTTGCCCTTATAGCACTCATAATATTGTAGCCCAATGATGGCTCTATACTATTGGCAGGGTCGGTTGTAGTCATCATTTATAATAACTCATATACTCGAGGTAGGTCCTAAAGTTGACTATTAAGACTACTACTTTAAAAAACTTATGTCTACCTCTCCTGATGTTTATTGTATTTGGTTAGACTAGTCATAGTGGGGAGTATCATACACTAGTATCATGCGTACGATACTAGTCTAGGTTACTACTTCTATTACGGGTAGTAACATATGTGTGGTATATATCATACAACAATGCATTTATTAGCTTATATACTCATCTAGTATTAAAATCCGTCATGTTACGGTATCCACCTATGATATCAGTACCATATTTTTTTCATCATTAATTACAGTGTCACGTCAGTTTTTTTTGTCAAGGTGGCATACATGATACTGTACAACCTATGATACCCCACTATGGCCAGTCTTAAGAGCACATAAGGGGGGTGTCCTCTTGCATTAGAGTCCACTCCACTTTTTTTTTCGCGCGGTAAAAATGCCACGTAAACTGGATATAAGCCCAATATTACGGTTGCTCTTAGGGTGGTTGTTGCACCTAGGGACTGTTAAAGACTAGGGACATCATAAAAGGTGAATTTTCAATATTTGAGTTGGGAAAATGTAGCAGCCGGCACGATACAACTTTATCAACGTCCAAATCCATTGTGAAACTAGCTAATTATTATGTTGAATTGCTTAGTCGAAATATCATTTAGTCTCATATTTGACGAGGCAAAGTTATAAATTATATATTAGGTGTTATAAACGATAGCAAATAAACAACGAATAGCGGAACGATCAAACCAAAGAGGACACGAGATTTTAACGTGGAAAACCTCTCCAAACAAAGGAGAGGAAAAAACCACGGGCGCCAGCCAGCAAAACTTCACTATATCGGGGTGAGGTTACAAACGCCGGGGATTTACACAATGCGACTTATCCCAACCGGCGGCTTACAAGATGTATATGTAGTGGTAAAACCCTAGGTCAACTGCAGTGCGACCCGAAAACAACTCGTACCGTACCGCGGGGGGCTGCCGCCCCCCACACCCCCCTCCGTGCGCCCGTCACGGATTGGCTCCGCTCTCCTCGTCACAAGTCGGCCTTTATCAGTATATACGATTTTGGATCACCACAAAAAAACACTCCACCTTGACACAAAATCCATCTTGTAGCATGAACGAAAACTTCACCCTGAAACAACAAAGAAACACACCTTCGCGCCAAATAGCCTCTTGGGCTAGACAGTGATACCAACTAAGCCGAGCAAAGCTCGAACTTAGTAACAGGAACTGGCTTTGTCATCATATCAGCAGGATTATCATGAGTACTTATCTTGCATACCTTCAGCTTACCTTTTGCAACAACATCACGCACATAATGGTATTTGACGTCAATGTGCTTTGTTCTCTCATGGAACATCTGATCCTTAGTAAGGTAAATAGCACTCTGACTATCACAAAACAGGTTAATGCAAGTATCATCTCCACAAAGCTCAGCAAACAAACCTTTCAGCCAAACCGATTCTTTACATGCTTCAGCAATAGCCATGTACTCTGCTTCAGTGGTAGACTGGGCAACAACGGATTGCAACGTTGCCCTCCAACTCACGGCACAACCACCAAGCGTGAACACATAACCTGTGAGGGATCTCCTCTTATCCAAATCGGCAGCAAAATCTGAATCCACATAGCCTACGAGTCCCTCATCAGTCTTGCCGAACTTGAGGCAAGCATTGGATGTGCCACGAAGGTACCTGAAAATCCACTGAACAGCCTTCCAATGTTCTTTACCAGGATTAGCCATATATCTACTAACCAAACTCATAGCATATGATAAATCTGGACGTGAGCAAACCATGGCATACATTAAAGAACCAACAGCACTAGAATATGGAACTCTAGACATGTACTCAAAATCCTCATCCGTACTAGGACATTGTTCAGCTGACAATTTAAAGTGAGGAGCAATAGGAGTACTAACAGACTTTGCATCATGCATGTTAAAACGATGAAGAACTTTCTTAATGTAATTTTGCTGACTAAGAAACAACAAACCAGAATTTCTGTCACGGGTAATCTCCATACCTAGAATTTTCTTAGCAGCACCAAGATCCTTCATCTCAAACTCGCTACTCAACTGTGACTTGAGAGCAGCGATATCTTTCTTGCTCTTGGCAGCAATCAACATATCATCAACATATAATAACAGGTATATAGGTGATCCATTAACAAACTTAATGTACACACAGCTATCAAATTCAGACCTCTTAAAGCCATGTGACAACATAAAAGAATCAAACCTTTTATACCACTGACGAGGAGATTGTTTCAAACCGTATAAGGACCTTTTCAACTTACACACAAGATCCTCCTTACCAGGCACTATGAACCCTTCTGGCTGGTCCATGTATATCTCCTCCTCCAACTCTCCATGCAGAAACGCAGTCTTTACATCTAACTGCTCAAGCTCAAGATCACGCATAGCAACAATACCAAAAATGTACGAATTGAACTATGCTTAACAACTGGAGAGAAAACATCATTATAATCACACCTGGAATTTGACTGAAGCCTTTTGCAACTAACCTTGCCTTAAACCTCGGAGGCTCGCTAGGAGATAAACCCTCCTTTCTCTTGAAGATCCACTTACAGCGGACTGCCTTCTTTTTCTTAGGCAAGCGCACAACTTCCCATGTGCCATTCTTATCGAGTGACTGCATCTCTTCTTGCATAGCAGCAAGCCACTTCTCGCGGTCACCGGAACCAATAGCTTCAGTATAGTGGACGGCTCATGTCCGTGCTCCACCTGTTCTGCACAACTCAGAGCATAATCAACAATGTTACACTCTTCAATTAAACGTGGTCGAGGACCACAATTCCTCCTGTTCCTACGAGCAGCAATAGACTGTTGTGGCTGCAAAACAGGGGGTGAGTTCTGAACATTATTATTATCAGAATCAGAAGAATCAGAATCATCAGAACCAGCAGAATCAGGATCAGAATCATCTGAAGTAGCAGCACCATCATTGTCAACAGTGACATTTTCCTTTTCAACAGAGTGCTCCACCTCGACACGAACCTGCTCCTCAGAAAAATCTGGCAAAACATCTGAGGACAACTTATCAAAGTACATAACAGATTCATTGAAAACAACACTCCTGCTCATAAAAGCCTTTAGTTTCGGGATTCCACAACTTGTATCCTTTTACACCCGAACCATAACCAATGAACACACACTTAATAGCTCTCGGCTCTAACTTTCCATTATCAACATGAGCATAAGCAGTGCAGCCGAAAACTTTAAGTTGTGAATAATCAGCAGGAGTACCTGACCATACCTCGATGGGAGTTTTCTTGTCGAGGGGAATAGATGGTGACCTGTTTATCAAGTAGCAGGCGGTGGCAGCCGCCTCAGCCCAAAAACGCTTACTCATGCGAGCGTTGGAGATCATGCAGCGAGCCTTGGAGATGATGGTCCTGTTCATCCGCTCCGCTACACCATTCTGCTGAGGCGTGTACGGGATGGTGAGGTGCCTGACAATGCCTTCTTTCCTGCAATAATCATTAAAGGCATTCGAACAAAATTCGCCACCATTGTCAGTACGAAGTAATTTCACCTTCCTTTCTGTTTGCCTTTCAATCATAGCTTTCCACTCTTTAAAAGCAGCAAACGTATCATCCTTATTTTTCATGAAATAAGGCCAAACTCTTCTAGAGTAATCATCAATAATGGTAAGCATATAACGAGCACCACCATAAGAGGGCTTACGAGATGGCCCCCAAACATCAGCATGTACATAATCAAGTGTACCTTTGGTGGTGTGGACAGAAGCATTAAACTTAACTCTTGTGTGCTTACCGAAAATGCAGTGTTCACAGAACTGCATCTTACCCAAACTGCATCCTTGCAGCAAGTCTCTCTTGATCAATTCTGCCATACCAAGTTCACTCATATGTCCAAGACGCTTATGCCAAAGGTTAGTTTTACTAGCGTCATCATGAGAAACAGCAGCAACAGTACCAGATAACGTGCTACCTCTAAGAACATATAACTTAGCAGAATTCATATCACCAACCATAACAATGAGAGAACCTTTTGATACCTTTAGGAGTTTATTTCCTCCTTTGTACTTGTACCCGTCACAGTCAAGGGTACTGAGCGAGATCAAATTTCTTGCCATGGTTGGTATGTGTTTCACTCCCGTCAGCGTGCGTGTCATACCGTCATGTGTCTTGACCTGAACGGA
Source organism: Poa pratensis (assembly GCA_947311845.1). NCBI lineage: Eukaryota > Viridiplantae > Streptophyta > Magnoliopsida > Poales > Poaceae > Poa > Poa pratensis. The sequence goes on along the minus strand of CAMZMU010000027.1, from coordinate 16,263,339 downwards.
ACCAACGCCAACAATGTTGCATTGCTGGTCGTTCCCCACACGCACGAAATCTCCAGTCTGCACTAACTCATAAGAACTGAACCAATCTTTGTTACAGCAAATATGAAAAGAACATGCAGTATCTAGAATCCATTCATCCTGACGAGAAACACATGCAGCTAAAACAGCTAGGCATTCGCCATCAGAACTACCATCAACAACAGAAGCCTCACCGGTATCATTACCTTCATTATTTTTCGGTTGGTAAGTACCTTTTCTTTTCTCCTTGTTCTGCAACTTCCAACAATCATCAATGACATGATTAGATTTCTTACAATACCTGCAGAACTTGTCACGGCCTTTAGACTTTGAGCGACCTCTGTCACCCTTGCTCTTGTCTCTGTTGTTGTTGTAGTGTTATCTCGCTGCTCAGGCCTCCCTCGGACCTGCAAAGCATCGCCCTTGGAGGACGACGTCTCCTCTTTCTGTACCATACCTTTCATCTTTTCCCTGGCAAGCAGGGCCTCATATACTTCCGCGGTGGTTAGTTCATCACGGCTTAACAGTATGGTATCACGAAAATTTGCAAAGGAATTTGGCAGCGAGCATAGAAGTAAAAGTGCTAGATCTTCATCATCGTACTTTACCTCCATCGACACTAGGTCAGAAACGATCTCCTTAAAGATCGATAAGTGATTCATTACCGAACCACCTTCTTGCAACAGGGCTCTGATACCACTTGTTATAAACGATAGCAAATAAACGACGAAGAGCGGAACGATCAAACCAAAGGGGACACGAGATTTTAACGTGGAAAACCTCTCCAAACAAAGGAGAGAAAAAAACCACGGGCGCCAGCCAGCAAAACTTCACTATATCGGGGTGAGGTTACAAACGCCGGGGATTTACACAATGCGACTTATCCCAACCGGCGGCTTACAAGATTTATATGTAGTGGTAAAACCCTAGGTCAACTGCAGTCCAACCCGGAAACAACTCGTACCGTACCGCGGGGGCCTGCCGCCCCCCGCACCCCCCTCCGTGCGGCCGTCACGGATTGGCTCCACTCTCCTCGTCACAAGTCGGACTTTATCAGTATATACGAATTTGGATCACCACAAAAATAACATTAGGGACAATGGTAGTTCTTTATATTTGAAAGATATGTTTCACGACTTTACAACCCATAAACGGGTTATTCATTTGAATGTTGAAGGAGAGTCAATCTATAATATGAATTTCAAGATCTTAAAGTTTATCACATGAGACCGTGGCAGGTTGATTGACGAGGGGTATGATCAGATAAAGTCTCAATACATTCTAGACCATGTACAGTGACCAAGGGGTAGTTATCTTCCCATTCGGTATGCATTAGTATGTGATCCATCTTTTGGTATGTTGGCACTGGATTCGTCCAACTTAATTATCATCCATTTACTGAAACCTATCAAGGATCCAAACTAGTATCAATTACAACATTGAATAGAAAAGGTAGGCAGTATTTTTCATCATAGTTTTAGAAAGAGGGATCTTGCATCCAGCTCACTTCCAAAACAAATACTTCGATCCTCAGGACACGGATTTACTCATCGTACCACTCATTAGCTATAAGCCAAATATAGAGTTCAAATAAACTAGGCAGAGCTTCTTACGTTTGGACTCTGCAATATGAAACAAATACTTCGATCCTAAACCCTAAAAAAAACGAAGTGATACAACGGGATTTGTTTAGCCCAAAATATAGAATAAGTACAGCACGTAGCACAATTTTCAGCAACACGAACCAAGCCTTATTAATAGTCAAGGAAAAATGTTAAATACAGACGGTGCAGAAACCGTCGCAGACCAGCGAAACGGCGGCGCTCACGCAGTTTCTCCTCCTCGGCTTCTGTCCTCCACGCCAATCTCATCGCCTCTGTCTTCTCCACCACGTCCTGCGCCCGATCCCACTTCGCCCATGTCTTAACGACGTCGATGTCGCACCGGACGGCGAAGCAGTCGTCGACGAGGTAGCCCTCCGCCTTCTGGAGCTCCTCCCTCCTGATGAACGGGAAGCACCGTTCTCTTTTCTCGCAGAACTTTCCCGATAAGCTGACACTGTGCGGCGGCGCCCCTTCCGCCGGCAGCTTGCCACCGTGAGGGAGCAGAGTGAAGCGCATGACGGCGTTGACGTACCCCTCCGGCTGGTTGTGTTCACTGCCGATGACCTCGATGGCGAGCGAAATGCTGTTCCCGTCGGACGTGCCGAGAAGTGGCCGCTGGGGTAGTACGAGATGCGCCACAACTGACCGGCCGCCTTGAACATGCAGGAAGGGGCCCTCGAGCCGGTGGCGAGCAACATGATCTGCGAGTATCCTTTGATCCTCAGGACGTGGCAGCCGCCGCCGGTGATCACCCTGGTGCCGATGGTGGAGGCGGAGACGGCGTCCCTTTTCGACATGATGGGTCCGATCTAGCTAATCTATCGGTGAACATAACTAGTCGCCGTCTCTGTAGCTGGATAGTTTTTCGATCGAAAACCTGGTACATAGCACCTGGTATATATACGTACATCCTACCTAACAAAGTTTGTTAGGATTCTATACTACTATTAAAAGAGCAAACTCGTCTTGTTGGAATACTTTAAATCTGAGCCCTTCAATATCCAATCAAACGGCTCAGATCGTCCCAATGTTTGACAACTCAACATTGTCCGTTTTGGACCGTTTTGCCCTCCCACCAAATCACATAATACTGCTAATGACATCGTACCTTTTCGTGTTATGAGTAATTACAAAAGATTGTCATCGCTAAAAAAGAAAACGCTTGGAATTAAAACAGCACGGAACAAGCATCCGTACCACGCACGATTATACTCTAAAACTCCACATCCAACCAACACGTTCGCAGGCACGATTCCGAGCATCCATTGAGAGGTCGAACAAATGCGATGACGCCATGACGAACATCAAGTACAGCGCGGATCGACGGCACGGCGGCGATGCATGCAGCCGCCGGCCGCAACTCCACATCCGACCAACACGTTCGCACGCCCGGCGGATCGACGGCACGGCAGTGGTGCGTGCAGCCGCCGGCCGCCGATTTCACCGAAGGGCAACTGGAAACACGGCAATCTCCAGGTACAACCGATCGCACCGGTAGATCGGTTCATGGCGTCAGCACGCATCATAGAGAATTCCGTCCGTCCTGGAGTTGATCCAACAATAGAGAGCTATGATCCCATTTACTAGCATGTCCAGATCTCATGATCGATCAGTCTAGCATGTCCATTTACTAAAACATACTTTATCTCACGATTGTTGATTTAGAAGAGGAGGACTGCAGCGGACCTTTGAGAAGATTTGGTGGCCGACGCATTCTGTGAGGTTGCCGCGAGGAAGACTGCCGGACTGGTGATGCAGCAGTTCAGTTCCTCGACACCGTCAAAACTTCTTACGCCCAATCACCAGGCAGGAATCTATGTACCCTCAAGTTCTTTACTCAAGATATCACTCCACGTGCACTCGATGCATCCACAGGCTATACTGGTGCTGGATTGGTGTCATTCGTTTCACTTCTGTCAGCAAGATATGAATACGTTTTTCACTATCCGGTTAAGTCTGCATAGAGATATTGTTGTGGTTGCTTCAGTTTTTCTATTCATCCATGTATTAGGACCAACTATCCATTACACACCAGCTTAGCTTCATTCAGTTAGAAGTGATTCAGTGGTGTATTTCTCAATGCATCTGATTGGTTCCTTTTCTTGTTTAGTTACGGCCTTTTGTCTCGCAGGAAGTGGAGGTTAAATGGTTAATAATAATAAGGAAGAGCAGTATGTGGAGAAAAATATTCAAAAACATAATTAAATTATAATAAATTATGAGACGTGCGTTGCACGTGCACGGCCACTAGTCTTAATAAAGAGATTAATAGCGAGTACATATATACCCGTATTACCAACGGAAAAGCAAATAAACTTATATCGTACATGTAATTACCTACTACTGTTGGAAATAAGCACGTACGGCCGACAAGGCAAGTGTCTTGTGCCTCGTATACGAGTAGTATACGTCCATGGCTCCAAATAGCACACGTATTAGGATTCCTAGTACTACTAGGTTAGCTGATGAGTCAGTACTATATATATGTGTGCATACCCCCTGTAATATTTGTCAGAAAAAGAAAGAGAAATAGAAAGGCTCGATACGAGCTCTGGCCATCATATCGATTCCCAGCGTTTTGTGTTCCTGCGATATACGTACGTGAGCTGCTAGGAAAGCAATCTAGCTAGGCTTGCTAGACGTGTGTGTCCATCAGATCCATCAAGCGTACGTGAGGCTAGCTTGTACGTGTGCGTCGCCGGAAGTTGTACCGAGGAGCTATTTGCTACGTGCGTCGGACTCGCCGGAAAGTACACGGCGGATTGCGTCGCTTGATCGGGCCAAAGCTAACAACTACTCCCTCCATTTCACTTCACAATATAAGATGATTTATTCTTTTTCCACATTCACATGTATACGGATATATTTTAGTGTACATATCCACTCATTTTAGTGTAAATCTAGATAACATGTGAAACATCTAAAACATCTTATATTGTGGAACGGAGGGAGTGCCTTACAAACTTTGGTAGGATTCATAAGAAACTTAGTGTACATTCAGTGTGTGATCTTACAGATTTATTTTGTTTTCAGACTAATTACTTAGCATTTGCCTGACCTAGTTGTCAGATATGAACTATTACTTGAAAGGGCAATGCTAGGCCTAGGTCTCCCTATGCGCATCTGAAAATCGGCTCCCGTTGCAATGGTCCTATCTCTATCTAACTCTCATAATCAGTCATATCGTGTTTTTGCATTATAACCCCAAAAATTTGGAAAATCAACGCATAATATAGTGCAGCTCCACATAAAATGAAACGGTATATCGCGTTGACCCTTCCCAATAAATCTCAAATATTGCAAAAAAAATCCTCACACCGTGCACACAAAATATATACTTTTGCAAGACATCGTTGCAACATTTTAAAAGTAATACCAAAATAGTTGGTTAAACAATAATTTTTTGCTGCTTATTACTTTGCACCAAAAATCACCAACAAATTCCACAAAAATCACAAGTGATTACAACAAAAACATCGATATATATGAAATATACTCTAGACAATGTTAATTCGAAGGGAATGAATTGCACTCAATTATTAAATATAAATTTTTAAATAGATTTTTCCCGAATCATTTAAATACTCCAATATAAGGGTATTTTTGTAATAAAACCATTGTTATCATAAAATTCTTGAAACTTAAGTCTTTGGACATGGAAGTGAATTTTAGAAAGGAAGGTTCCAACACACAACAAGAAGCCCAGAGCAGCATTATCTCGCAAATTAGGAGGCAAGTTCACACTTGCATATACCTACTGAATTACTTTTATCAATGTATTTAAATCTATCTGTGTCAGCACCTCATGTTTCATGCACATCCAGGGTAGGTCTCCTTACATGTAAGGGGGTGCCATAAGTATATCGTATAACATCGATGCTACGACAAGTTGAAAGTTTCTCAAAATGTAATATTCTCAAAAGAGTTTTAAATAGTCAGTGAATCCTTTCTATTACTGTGATGGGGAATAAGAACCCCCTCCTCTCCCCTTTCTCCAAATATAAAAAAAGTTCTTACAATATCATAAAAAAACCCTATCCAATAAGGACTTCATCAACAACTAGTAGTGTGGTTTCTCTACCGGAGTGGAAGGGCATCTGATCGATGACGATCTCATGGAGGTAGTCCAAATCAAATTTTACAACTAGAATAGTAGTTCATATAAATCTAGGCACACTTTTGCTAGCGCCAATAAAGGAGCAACGTTCATATAAAGAGAGCACGCGGTATGTGAACATCATCATTCATTGCATCACCCAGAAAATTCTATGAGACAGTGCGTTTGCGGGGCAATCCTCACTTCGCAACTTGACACTTGTTGTTGTCATTATCGTTAGAAAATTAGTTTTCCGTGGAAACAAATATATATTTACCCCGCGTGATGTACAACATATGAGAGTCTTTGAGCACAAAGAATACATTTGAATATCAAAATGGAAAGAATTTGTTCAAGGAATGGTCCCTACAAACTTTGTAGTGAACTGAAAATTTACCCTGGCCTTCGGTGCATTTTTTAGCTCTTTCATCTAAACTTCCTTCTACTGCTGCCAGTTGCGCATGAACTTAATATAACTCATGCATCATAGAGCATCATCAAAGGAAAACTAGGTCCACCTCTGTCCTCTCGACAAGAGGTAAAAACTATCTGCGTACACCTGAAGAGCGATCCAAAGACTCAATAGACCAGATCGAATGTCTTGATTTCATTACCCAGAATGACGATGCATCCTGCAAGTTGGAGCTTATATATGGGCCCTGCACCCTTTTCTTCTTTTGATTTTTTTTGGTCTTCACTATTTCCAAGAAAACCATCGAAGATTATTATGGCAGAAGCAAAACTTTTCTCGAGGCAATGTTGCAAAAGAAGTATTGAGCACTGAAATGTTTCTGTTTAATTACATGGTGATTAAATGGGCGACGGCAACCAAGCTGAAAACATTTGCTGGTAATCCAGTGCATAGCAGAGTGTACAATGTTCTGGCAGAAAAAAGGTACGAGTACAAATGTTGTGTTGGAGAACGTACAATTTTTGTACCTACTGAACTAATACAACGTACAAGGTTAGGACCCCCATGCACGAACACGTATAGCTGAAACGAACGGCTAGAGATAGGGGTTGTGCGCCATTGAGTTGTACGAGCTCATAACCGTAAATAAAATAGCTAGTAGTTCAGGTGACCTTCCGTACACACATAACAAACACAACCAGATGCTTTTATGTAAAAATTATCAAAAAAGAAAAGATGCTTCTGTAAAAAAACACAAGCAAATACTTAGCATCTAAAGGTAGATGATGCGATTGGGCCCGAGACGGTTAATCAGTTCCTGACGTATTGATTCTCACCGCCCCTGGAGATGGACAGCTGAGCCCTGACGTTGATCTGGATCATGTCGTCGTCCGTTGGCGCCGTACTGCTGTTGTTGAGCGACGCCGCGAGCTGATCCACCCCCTCGCGGTACCTATGAAGGTACCTGCGCATGGCGCTGGCGTAGTTGTCGAGGCCGAGGCTCCTCATGGCGTGGCAGATGTCATCACCGTTCACGGTAACGAGCCGAGGCCTCACCGCCTCACCGGTGACGACGAAGCCGATGAACTCCGTGGCGCACTCCTGGATAGTCTCCTTGGCGAGCTTCGACACCTTGGCTTCTGCCGGCAGCACGTCCTTCATGATCCGCTCGATGTTGGCGATCGGCAGCAGGCCTTCCTGCGCTTCCTGCGCGTGGGCGTCTCCAGAGGCTGAACTTGAGGTTGATGCCCTAGCGAGGCTGAGGCGTCCCGGTTGAGTACAACCAGAGAAATTGATGAATTGATGAATTCCTTCTATCCATATTTTGCTTCGGGTAAGGTATATCTGTATCTGTATGTGATCTTTGGTTCTACGAGATACGAGTATATGGTTTGGCCGGTCACATACACAAAGTAGCTATCCCACCGGTACAAGTATTGAGAGTTCAGAAAAGCCGCGGCCCTATTTATGTACCGGGAGCCGTTGTTGAAGTATACATTCAAAACTCTCCCTTCCCATCAGCTTGAACTTTTGGATGAAACCAGTTCAGTGCATGCAGCTACATGGTACCACAGGCAAGAGGTATTGAGTTCAAATGCAAGAGCTACATGGTACCAGCTCGCACAATTAAAGATAAAATTTACACTCCACTTTCGGTACACGTTTAGGCCTCAGAGAGCCACATGTTAAGGGGGGTGTTGAATTATAAATGCAAAACCCTCTTTCCCCATCAGATTGAACTTTTGGTGAACTGGTTTGGTGCATGCAGTTTTACAGCGGTGACTTTTCGCGTTGTTTACTAAATTTGCTCTCGGTTTGGTAAAAATGTTATGCTTTACCTTAGTGTTAGAGTTGCCAACCGCTGCACCTGGGTTAATGATTCGTCTTCATTTCTATAAAAATAGATGTGCCATTTATTCCCCCATGGGGTTGATATATCCAACTTGTTGCATCAAAACGTTTTTAAACCCGAATAATAAAAGGTATGCTTAAAACATTTTGAATTACAAAAGTGGAGTACTTTGTACATCTTTCGTCAAATTAGTACAATGAGATATACTGTTCGGTTGGTCACTTGGAAAGTAGCTATCACTTGGGTATGGTACTAGTATTGCTCGTGTTGAAGAGTTAGCCGTGGCTTTTTAATTTCCCCTTGTTTACGAAACTTTCCTCACATGCTCGAAAAGGTGCAGAATGTTATGTCATGGCCTAGTGCTACAAAGTCCATCCTCTAAAAAATGGATACTACGTTTATTTGTCTATGTAATTGAATATATCCAACTAGAAGCATTGAAAAGATTTTCCGAACCCAAATCAGAATAAGTACATTTAGAATTTCAAGTGTGCAGTACTTGTGTGTATCCTTTACCAAATTAGTATACAATGAGCTAGGTATACAGGTTGGTTGCTCTCACGGGAAGTAGCTATCACTCTGGTATAGTACTAGTAATAGTATTGTGTGTGTTGAAGAGGCAGCCATGGCTTTTTTGCCTTGTTTACTAAATTTGCCTGTCATGCTCGAAAATATACCCGGCGGGTTAATGGCTTGTCCATATTTTTGTTCAATAAAATTTTGGCGCAACTTTTATTTCCATGTGGAGCCGAAAATATCTAAATAGTTTCAATCAAAAAATGGGTTTTCAAACCGTGAAACCATGAAATTGGTGGATAGCAAGTCAATTAAATTGGAACGGAGGGTGTACAAGGTAGAGTACTTATGTATACTTTTTATAAAGATGCCTACACAAAGATTTTGACGTCCAAAATTGTGAACCGTGCATCTGCCTTAGTAATTCTGCCATGACCATACATAGGTACCTACACAAATCGTTGCTGCCATGCCAGGTGCCAGCCAGCAGCCTCTTTTGCTGCGTGCAGTGGGTGCACACGAAAGTTGATGCTACTACAGCAAGTGGTGGGAGCTCAGCTCGATCTATGCACCGCTAGCTCCAATGGGATGCCATGCTTTACATCGGTGGTGGATGGTCGACACCTGCCGACAAGTTTTGCGGGCCTCGCATGGCGAGCGATCATGGCTTCCACCGCCGCGGCACGTGGCCCTGGATCCTCCCAGATCAATGTCGAGATGAGCTCCCTCCCTCCCAACTCTTCATACCTTCGCAAAGGCAATGTGTAGATGGGAGGAATAGGAGTACCCAGTTAACCCAATGGGGTAGTCAGTAGGCCACTTGATTCATGGTATAAAAGGCTATGCCGATATTGCAGCCTTCCCAAGCAAAAACCGCACCAAAAGTGTAGTGATGCGTAGGCTTGGCCAATGGGGAGAAGAAGCTCGTCTTTTGATGTTGCTCCTGCTGCTCCCCAGGATGCTGTATCTCCTCATTGGCCGGAACCGTCTATCCATGAATAGTTTTGCTACTGTGCCCAATGAGAAGCGTATGTCGCTGCAAATAGGGTAATTTGCATGCAACCAATGTTGTGCCCTTGTCTTAAAAGGATGTTTGTGTGTGTCTGTTCCAGCACAAAGAAACATGTGCATGTGTAGTACTGCGTTCCTAGCAGATCTTCCTATGAAGACTAGTTGCGATTTATTGTCTCACGAGAATCCTGACCAAGCTAGCTACCGATGGAAATTTAGCAGGAGCCAGTAAATATGCTTGGGAGGAATAGGAGTACCCGTGTTGTGGCTACGGGAGAAATTTAAACGGAGAGCCCAATGGGGTAGTCAGTAGGTCACTTGATTCATGGTATAAAAGGCTATGCCGATATTGCAGCCTTCTCAAGCAAAAACCGCACCAAAAGGGGAGTGCTGCGTAGGCTTGGCCAATGGGGAGAAGAAGCTCGTCTTTTGATGCCCCTGCTGCTCCCCAGGATGCTATATCTCCTCATTGGCCGGAACCGTCTATCCATGAATAGTTTTTCCACTGTACCCAATGAGAAGTGTATGTAGCTGCAATGTTGGATGCGACCAATGTTTTTTTTTTTTTGAAGTAATACGTATATATTAGGGAAAAGCCAAACAGAGTACAGAATACTCATACAAAGGATAGACCAGAGGGAGACGCAGCTCCATACAAATTGCAGAAAGACCCCTCGAGAACGAGAGAAATACAACGAAGACCCCCGAGAGCTCTGCCACACCAGTCCACCGCTCGACTCCGGCGCCGGCAAGCAGCACGAGAGAAGAAGACGGACACCCACACACCCAAGGTTGGAGAAGCTCCATCGCCATGACGGCTTTATGAACCCCGAGAAGAAGTACAAGAAGTGCCCACCTGTCGATGTGGCACGCGGGTCGGGGAACAACCCCAAGCTCACCTCCAACCTCCAGATCCGGCCGCTCCCGTCGACGACGTCGAGGAACAGCGCCAGATCCGCCTGCCGCAGACCTCAAGCCCAGCACGGAACACGCGGACCTCCAGCCCGCCGCCAGCCTCACCAGGCCAACCGCGGTAGCTCCTGCATAAGATCCCCAAATCTCCACGTCGGCGAGGGAGCAATCGCCGAAGCGACGATGGAGAAGAATAAACAAAATCCACCTCGAGATCGTCACCACCGCCATGACAATCTCGCCTGGAACCCCAACCACCCAGATCCATGACCGGCACGAGCCGAGGAAGCCGCGCCGGGGCCGGATCTGGAGGAACTTATTCGCCGCCGCCGTCACCACCGTCGAAACCATAGCGACGGACGAGCGAAAACCTAGCCCTAACCTATCTACACGCCATGAACAGACCAGCGAGGTTCCCCTCCCTCCCGCCGCCGGAGCGGCTGGCGGAGGAAGGAGGAACCCCTCGGCCCGCCGACGGAGAGCGGTGGCACTCGAGTCTTCTCCCTTATCGCCTGTCGCGAGAGCGAGAGGATAAGAGAAAGAAAAGTTTGACGGATGCGACCAATGTTGTGCCCTCGTCTTGAAGAGGATGTTTGTGTGTTCCAGCACAAAGAAACAGGTGCATGTGTAGTACGGCGTTACTAGCTTGTAGATCTTCATATGAGCTGCCATATGTGGAGCAGCACTGATGAAGAGTAGTTGCGATTTATTGTCTCACGAGAAAGTCTCACGAGAATCCTGACGGAGCTGCTAGCTAGTTACCGATGGAAATTTAGCAGGAGCCCGGTAAATATGCTTGGCAGGAGGTACGAACGAGTTAATGCGACAAGACAACGTTGGAGCACATGTCGGACAACTGGTTAATCGAGCTGGCAATTCATCCGGATCATTTTGGCGGTTATTACTACCATGGTGAATCCTTGATTTGTTCTTACAAATTCGTCTTCATCAGTTGTTGTTCTCAGCATTATCAAGACATGCTAACGGTGAAATGGATATTACCTCAGTGGAAATCATGGCCGGTAGTTTTCGAGAACTCAGAGAAGAATATGGCAGTTACAAAGGTGATGGTATATAAACATGTAAAATTTCAAGCATGATAGTAATGACATATTGTTTGTCACTAATGGTGTGTTTGGTCTAGAAACAAAGTGGAAAGGAATGTAATGAATAGTTCTAGGACACGGTGTTTCGGGTCACAGTTCTAGATGCACCCTTATGTAAAATATTTTTAAATACTTTTCAAATGTCAAAACAATTCAAACAAAAATTTCGGACATACACCCGCACATTCTATATACGCACAAAAAGTTCCGTTAAACCACATTTTTTGTGGCCTGGGTAAAAAACAAGTAAATGTTTCGTGAAAAAATATTTTGGAGCACCATAATTTGTTTTTTTACACATGCCACAGAAAATGTCAAATTTTCACGAGTATGAAGATATAATATGAGGGTGTATAGCTGATTTTTTTTGTTTAGAATTTTTTGACATTTTAGAATGCCATTTTTTGTATAGCGGGTGCATCTACACCTACGAGCCAAATATGATTTCCCATAGTTCTATCCCTCTGTTGGGTTTGAGCTACGGTTGGTTCCATTCTCGTATTTTGTTGGAGAGTGGACTTGGGAAATTTCTAATAATAAAGGGGGTGAGCAAGTGTGGGGTGAGTTTAGCATAGAGGGCGCAGAAATTTCACAGATTTTGAGAAATGGGTGCATTCTGAATCTCAATGGAATATTATCTTTTGAGGACCCACCTCATCCTATTCCATTTGTCACCAAACACCCCAACAACCTTCATATTCAAAAACAGTCCACTATGTTCCACTTTGTGACCTCAGCCAAACAAATCCTATATTACTGAATTTTGTTTTATCATGGCTCATGAATTATATACTGGTAGACAATCACCTCCATATCACCTCTAGAATTTTTAATTAAAAAAATTCACTTGGTTGTTACATGTTTTTACCGTAGCTTGGTTTGAGCCGATATGGAGCTACAACTCCTACAATTGCATACTTATTTATCTTTGGGAGTACACTATTTTTTATACAGATCTTGGTATAAATTTAAAAGCTAGAAGCCTTGGATGAGACCTGCAGTTTACCACGATGTTGGAATACATAAAAGTGTAAAACTTGAGACCGTTGAAAAACGATCAATACATATAAATAGAGTAAAAAACAATGTGAGTAGCTATAGAAAGAATAGCAGGAGCACTATTAATCAGATTAACTTTTTTATAAGTTATGTTTTCTAACAGGAGAACCAAACAATTAAGTCTGTCGCAAGTTAAAAACAATAAGTCATGCGAAAACACACTGATTACGTCTAATTTTGAATATTAAGGCCACGTATAATTTTGATAGATAACTAAGACTGTATTGAAAAATAGATTTTAGTCTATATACAAAAATAAATATTGTAAAGTTCAAACTGAACAACCGTGTCTTTGGTTTCTTCATACATAATTTCGTATCTGTATCTATGTCTAGTTTTGAAACGGGAGAGAATCTAATAGTAATCTAACACAATAATGAACTAGTGGAATATTAAAATTTATATAATTTATACTAAACAATTATTCTTCACTTAAACTTATTTAATAGTCTTGATGAGTACAATTTTTTGTTACTTAGATGACACAGTGGTCACATAATAATTTTTTCGAACATTAGTTATAACGTTGTTTGTTATCGATTTGTAATTTGTATCATTCAAAAGTTTGCTTGTGCTAAATTTGAAATTTATGTTGTAATAAAAGTTTTAATCAAATTAATTTTCACATGCGCATAGATTATACTGTGTGTACATACGTATTTTAAGCATTTATCTGTAATCGTGTATATATATATTTCAACATCCTTAAACATCATGACAGAAATATCTATAACGTAGTTTAACAAATATCTTAGTAGTGGTTCTAGTGTATTATTTGGTAAGTAAAATTATGGAAGCTTATAAATATACATTGAATCAAGTATGTCTTGCAATTTGTGTTCATTAATAAGTTTACAACATGTTCTTACCCTGCACTTGATATTGAAATCGAATGACTGAAGTATCATCGGGAAACATAATACTGAGACAAATTCTATGTTGGTATGCATAAAATTTTGATTGTTTTGTAGACGCTTAATCTATCGGGTGTATTTAAGTGTTTCCACAAGTTTCCTGAATAAAAGTGTGTGCACGAGTTTAAGCATTAATTGGAGCCAAGTAAGCATATATTATAGTACAACCTGCACATTGTCAAACAGACAGAGACTAACATCCTAACTAAACTGACTATGGTCGATAAGATCGGTTTGTTGCTATGTGGTATATGCTAATAGTCCGTGGTGTGAACTTAATCGTGCAAACTGATGCTTTTGTTCACATATACAATAATTTGTTGGACACAAAGATTATAATATAGTCGTTACTAGTGTAACTTAGTACTTGGCCCTTCTCTTTGGGTCTGAGGCGGTGATTGCCCGGCCTGTGGGTCAACCTTAATTTTTACTAGCCATGGCATGCATATAATTATCAAGATTAGGATAAACTGAACACTCATGCATAAGCTGGATGGAGATGACAATAACAACCTAGAAACATGATGTGCAATTTTTGCTTCTGCACAGAAAACTAATGCTAAACTTCAGCGCAGAAAATAAATTATGCCAAACTCACATAATGGGCAATCTTTCAGGATATTGAATAAATAAGATTGAGGGTTAGCTGCACTCTTTTTACAAGCAGTAGTACCGAGGTTTTTTCCTTGCAAGCCAGCATGTCCACCTCCTGCAGGACGGCTTAATTATCACATAGCTATCCTAACCCAATCACTTATTTTTCAAGTTTCGAATGAAATTGCATGCATAATGTATTTCTCATCCATTATATGTTACCTACAAAAGGACATTCTAGTGTTTGGCATCCACACTATACAGTACGTATAGTGTATGCATGAATGGTGATGCGCCAGCCTGAATTATTGGGAGCAGGCGCTCACTCTCTGAAACCACTCATAGAACATGCTATTTATTATGTCAGTAATTAAGGAACATAAATTTCGGCGTCCTATGAAACATTTAAGACTGCCCTGATAGACTGACATAGTGCTAACTATACCAGCATATTGGCAAGTAAAAAATAGATATACCATAATACCAGCATATTGGAAGTACACAAAACTTGGCAATTTGCAAAACGAAATATAATTTTGTAAGAAACAAATATACTCACACAAGCTCCTATTTCAATATTGGACTTCAGTATACATATATTATTGAATGTATAGTATACACATACACGCCTTGCTTCAAATTTGAATTTCACTATTACAACCATCGTTGAATATATACAATCGTCATACCTTCCATCCTTCACGAGAAGGTAATGTTCGAAATCAAATCCTAATTGGTTTTCTAACATTACTCAAATTATTCATAGGTAAAACAGGTTATCAACTTAAGCAAAAAAAAATCATGCTACACAACATCAATTTGATGTATATATGTAATCCATATATCAGAATGACGTAAAAACCAACATGTATTTGCTCAGAGGTCAACAGATGGAAAACCTGCTCAGAATATACATATACGCAGGAGCTAGCTTTCTATGAATATGAAATAATCTCCCAATCAAAACCCAAATATAAATACAAACAAGTTAAGCTAGTTCTAGCCAGAACCAAGCATACGGATGATTTGCAAACTAAATCTGGAATCTTATTGAACTTGGAAAACAATAGACTTAAACTGTGCGTTGGTGCGCAGAATTTGAACACAATTATAAATTTAGACACGTGCTGGACCAGATCAAATCGATATTGCATTCTCAGGTAATTTCATCTAGCGATCAATCCTCTTCCGTGGTCTCTTTCATGCGTCTCCAATGAAATACACGCCAGATAAATTAATCAGAAGAAAAACTACTTACTACTCTTGTCCACTAGCTATTCCTAGCTAATTCTGCCACCAGCCGGTCACCTCTCTAAGCACAAAGGTAGAGGATTAATTAAGAAGATGCGTGCCTGATTAATTCTCGTTGAGCAAGCCTTGCTTGTATTCAAAACTGCCTGCTGGGCCCGGTGTTGCTGTTATTGCTCCTGTCCATGGCGTCGAACATGAAATGACCGCCGGCGGCACCGGCACCGGCACCAGCACCAGTGCCGGCGCCGGAGCTCGAGGCGTGACTGCCATCAGGAGGCATGCCGCCGCGGGAGGACGCTGCTGCGGCCGTTCGGTCACCCTCAATCTCGCGGAACTTGAGGAGGTACCTCCGCATGGGGTCGACGTAGTCGTCGAAGCCAAGGGCGGAGAAGGCCCAGCAGACGTCGTCGCCGTTGACGGTCTTGCGCTTCTCCTTGTGGCACTTGTCGGAGGCCTCGCCGGTGACGAAGCTGATGAACTCCGACACGCACTCCTGCATCGTCTCTTTGGCCTCCTTGGAGATCTTGGCGTTGGGCGGCAGGATCTGCTTCATGATCCGCCCCACGTTGGCGATGGGAAGCAGCCGGTCCTGCTCCTTGATCCCCTCTCCCGACCCGCCCCCGCCGCGCTCCGGGCTGCCACCACCACCACCGCCGCCGCTGCCGAGCTGGGTATAATGGTCGGCCATGATCTGCTGCGAGCTATAGGGAGCTGCTTCGCGATCTGCTTGCCTTTGCTAGCTAGCTACCTACCTCGGGATGCTAGCTGCCGCTGCTGGTGTCCCTGGTCTTTTATATGGCCGGTGTGCGTGGTTACCTTTCTTTTCTGTGGCCGTGGCGCTTACACTGGTAAGTTGTGACCACTGGCGAGCTAGACGTTGTATAAAAATGGCGAGATCGAGAATATGGTGGCAGGGGCTACGTTGGTGGCTAGCGGCGTTGAAATGTCTCCGGCGGGGGCGTGAGGCTCGTGGTCGTGCTCCTGTCCGGCTGGCCCGGGGGTGGCGCCCGCCTCACTCTCTGTTGCTCTGCTTCTGCGTGCGTGATGTGATGACGACGGCTGGCTAGCTCTGCGGCCTGCCCTGAAGGTACTGTGCAGCTAGGAGCTACGCTTTCCCTAGTACCATGTGACGGCCGGTGCATGGCCCCCGCCGGCGGCTGCGGCATCTCCGGCCTGGTCCTGGCTGGTTTCCGATAATCTGGCTTCGATTTGCACATATTGTCATGCATGGCCGGCGGCCGATTATTGGTGGTACCCTAGTTTTAGTCATGCAGGCCAACACCAGCAGACACGACGTCGGCGGCAGCTCGCGGCCGGCCGGCCGGTCACATGCATGGGCACGTGATCCATTCCTCCCAACTCACGTACTGTTGCTCGCCGGAGAGGCAGCAGGGACGTCGTCCTTCATTGCGAACTTGTACGTAGCTAACCTTTCTATTAATTAGCTAATCGGCAAGCTCCTAAAGCTAATTACGTACAGTTGCAGAGATCCAGATCTTGCAGAGTACCGCTACTCCTAGCTTGAAGCACGAGCAAACTTGCTCTCTATAGAAGCCTAGCTCCATAATTACCGCTAAACAACTGCTCTAGCTGGTAGACGACAGAGAGTGTCCCCGCAACCCGCAAAGATAAACTCTCACACAGATTATTATAAGTCGATGCGGTGCGTATATATGTCTCTGAATGCGATCGATGTGTAGGTTTTCTGGCCGGATTGAAATGGGTCGATGTGCACTATGCGTTACGTTGTTTATTCTGTTGCATAATCTTGTGTAGTCACTACAGGAACGAAGAGCAGTGCCGACGGCTTTTTGCCGTCGACATAGCCCAGAATGCCCAGAATAGTTTCAGCCCAAGCACGCTTAACTTTTGAGTTCCTTCCAAATGAGATGTTAGAACTTACTGATATTAGTATCCTATCAACCGTATTAACCCATGGGTCATGATGTTACACTTTTTATTGTTTAAATTTTAAAAATTTATTTGAATAAGTAACAATGATTATGTAATAATATTTTTTGAATAAATAACAATAAAATTTATTTTACTTTATTTTCTCCTTTTTATATTAATATGGAATAATTCATATCTTTACATCCGTAAATCAAAATTTAACAAATAAAAGGTCTATATCGATTAGAAAAATGAGAGGAATCCAAATATAACATCTGTATCATCTTTTTCATCATCTATATGAATTTTTGTAATATATTTTTGGTACTTGCTTAATAAAAAAAGTCATTTTTTGACACTTAAAAATGAAAAAAATGATATTTATAAAAATATTTTATAAATTATTTTTGGCAACAATGTTTGTCATACCAAGACACACATATGTGTCAAATATGGGCACATTATCACAAACTATGGCATGGGATGATCATATGTAGGTCATTTGACTCGAAACTTATACATGTCTATAGATGATTGACCTTTTTGTGAAGAAGTTTTTTGGAAACTTTGTCAAAACTCAGGTTTATCATTGTTCCTAGTAACTAGTACACATAAAAGGAGTCCATTCCAAAGGATTTCATTTTTTGAGTATTTTTTCACTTTCTTTTATTTTGTTGAAAAAACGGTCAAAATGGCCGACGTGTCTGTTCATCCAAAGGGGTCGCATTTTTCAAAACTATCGATGGTTCTATGATATAACCACTACTGGTGTATCTTAAAATGATTTTTGTAAAATTTTCAGAGCAAACTATCACACACTTGTAGTTCAAAATTGAATTACTTTCGGAAAATAGTCATAAAGTCATTTAAATAGGCGAAATGAGGTAGAAATCGAGAAAATTTCTAATATTGTTGGATTATCGATAAAATATGGCCTACTTTGTGTGATAATTGGATGGGTGCCATTTTGCACCATATTTGTTGTACTTGCTTCACAAAAAATGCCATTTTTTAGAATTAAAAAATGAAAAATGATATTTATAAACATAATTTGAAAAAACTCATTTCTGCAGCATTGTTTGTCATAATAAGACACACCTATGTCTCAAATATGGGCAAATTATCACAAACTATGGCACGGGGATGATCATATCTAGCTCATTTTGACCATATCTAGGAGTCCATGCCAAAGGATTTCACTTTTTGAGTATTTTTTTTCACTTTCTTTATTTTTTTTAAAAATGGTCAAAATGTACCCTGTGCCATAGTTTGTGATAAAGTGTCCATATATTGACACATAGGTGTGTCTTGGTATGGCAAACATTGTTGCCAAAAACAATTTTAAAAAAATATTATAAATATCATTTTCCATTTTTTAAGTGCCAAAAATGAATTTTTTATTAAGCAAGTACCAAAAATATGTTGCAAAAAGTCATAAATATGATGAAAAATATGATATGGATGTCATATTTGGATTCCTCTCATTTTTCTAATCGATTTAGACATTTTATTTGTTAAATTTCGATTTACGGATTTAAAGATATGAATTTTTCCATATTAGATGAAAAATAGAAAGAAAAAAAACATAGTTGTGCCGCCGTCGGCACAGCCCTATGTCTGATCTATGCCGACGGCCAGGGCGACGGGCTGGCCTCGTCGGACCCTATGCCGACGGCCCCGATAAAAAGCCGTCGGCATAGGTTTGGCCGTCGGCACAGAGCAGCATTCCTGTAGTGAGTATGTATCGTATCTCGATTGTATATTCTTTGAGCTCCAAGGGCCGAGGAACTGATGGATGCATCCTGTCATATGGATCCTGATGATGAGCAGTTGATCGTGCAGTTTTTGATTAAAAAGATGAGATGAGTAGCTCATATTTGCATATTCTGCTCGCTAGCTCCACATGTCTCATATGCATCCTTGTATGTAGCCATCGAGCGTAGTTCGTGGTTTTCCTGCAAGTGGGGATATAAGTATACGTGCGCGTGACATAGAAAATCAAGCGTACGTCGACAAAATCGCGCGTCTTTTTCGCTAGCTCTTTTGACCACACCAATGGGGTGATCGATATGCAATCGGGACAATATTTATATTCCATTGAAGTTATTTATTTTTAATGCAAAGTACCATGTCTACATGGAGTGAACCTAGCTAACTAAACAAAACTTACAATATGTAACTTCGATTGTTGGTTCTTACAAAAAAATAACAAAAAAAACTTATGATACGATAAAAATATTCCCCAAGATAAACTATACCATTTCTAATATGTTTCCCATGTATTTAATGTCACGGTTAGAGAAGTTTACCCCACAAAATCTTAACTAACAGAACCAATAGTAATTGCCACCTTTGTATACATCTTTATTGCTAGTAACTTTAATTTTTTTTATTGGAACGAACATTAGACCAGATCATTTTCTAAAATGTGACAAAATAGTTCTCAATTATATTAGTACAGATGGAGCAGACATAGAAAATAATCCAGGAGATTACGACTTAGTAACTGCACCCTTATTTTTTTTGGTTTACACACTGTTAGCCAATTCACCTTGCACACAACACCGCTTAAGTCGAGAGCATGATTCTCTTGATTTTGTCGAAGCCTTGAGAATTTATTTGTCCAATGTGCGAGTCGTGATGAACAAGGCCGAAAGTAAGGTCAGGGCCGTTTGACCGGATTCACAAACAAGATCCTTTTACATTGAAGTTTAAGTATATTTATTGATTATAAAGTATGTATCTTGGAGCATGGATTGACTGCTGGTGCACTATAACCAATCCAATTATATACACCGAGTAGTACAAGTGCCTACATATTAGAGTCGATCGTGCCCTGTAGTTGATCCATCTAGAGATTAATATTCGAGAGTTGATGGAAAGGAAAATTAGTGGGTTTTATCATAGTTGGCCGGCAGGTACATGCATGTGGACATATACTAGTATTTGTTCGTACAAAAACATACTTTTCCTTCTCCTCAAGATATGGAGGACGATTGGCCACAACGAACTTTATTCAAAATCCAAGAGGTAGGATCGTTTGTCTCACTAATTGAACTTTTAGATTATTTTACCTCCGTGCCCGTAAGCAAATAGAGTTGGAGAAGACATAAACAATATACCGTACGTACTGGCACTTACTCACCATATCCACCGATAGCTAGCAAGCCAGGTTTCTCCAAAAGAAAAGAAAAGAAAATGAAAAGCTAGCACAGTGCGAACCCTCAAATTATTTGTCCCTAGTCGTGTCGATGTGTCCACATGAGATGCATACCTTATTGGTTTGGCATCCATATGACATGTAATTAAATATGTAAATTCACAAGTCAGGTACATACATAGTGATCAGTTCTGCCATGCATGCAGAACACCTCGGATAATCTTATAGGCTGCTTGCAAAACATTTCTGGATCTACACCTTGTTTGGCACAAAAAGATGTCTGTAGCTAGTGCTGGCTTCGCTAATTCACTACTACTCCCTCCGTTTTTAAATATAAGATGTTTTAGTCTTTTTTCATATTCATTTGTATCCACATGTATCTAGATATGTTTTAGTTGGTATGTTCACACATTTTAGTGTGAATCTAGTCAATATGTGCAACACAAAAAACATTATATATAAAAACGGAGGGAATAGTCACAAGTCAGGTGTACATTATTTGTGATTTATCCAGAAGAAATAAAGAAAATCTAGACATAGTTTTGACCACATGGGATAAGCTAGAGATGCAAACCTTATTGGTTTTGGTATCCATGGCACGTAATTAAATATGTAAGGACACAAGTCAGGTACATATAAAGTGGCCAGCTCTGTCATGCATGCGTCAACATCTCTCGATAATCTCTTGCTCCATTAGTTGTGCTGGGCTAGCTGCTTACAAAAGGTTTATGGATCTACCCCTCGTTTGGAACAAAAGAATGTTTTTAGCTAGTGCTAGCTTTCCTAATTCACTATTTTACATTTGTGCTTTATACAAAAGAAATAAAGAAAGTCTAGCTATAGTTTTGTCTTTGTTGTCGATGTGTCCACATGGGATAAGCTGGAGATGTACACTTTCCTGGTTTCAGCATCCATGGCAACTTAATTAAATATGTACACACTCGGTCCCTAAATATAAGCATTTTTTAGCTATTTTTGTATGTACATATCTGGACGTATTTTTAGTGTGTTGATTCACTCATTTCAGTCCGTATTTAACTCATATTAAAGTGGTCAAAACATCTTATAATTTGGAACGGAGAGAGTAAATACCAAAGTCAGGTACATATAGTGGCCAGCTCTGTCATTC
Source organism: Poa pratensis (assembly GCA_947311845.1). Classification (NCBI taxonomy): domain Eukaryota; kingdom Viridiplantae; phylum Streptophyta; class Magnoliopsida; order Poales; family Poaceae; genus Poa; species Poa pratensis. The sequence continues at coordinate 16,241,812 of CAMZMU010000027.1, read as the reverse complement.
ATGTGGATAATCCCTTGCTCCATTAGTTGTGCTACACTAAAGTGGCTAGATGCTAGTAAAAGGTTTGTGTGGATCTACACCTTGTTTGGCACAAAAGGATGTTTCTAGCTAGTGCTAGCTTGCTAATTCACTACTACTAATTCCATGCCCCTCCTTTACTCTTCCGCTGCTGTCCGCCTAAGATGCATGCCACATATGGTCAGCCTCGTTCATACTGCTTTCTCGTAAAAAAAGAGAGTAGAAAAACTCAATATTTGATTCTCAACAGTGGATAAACATTCCCGAGATATTAAAAAAAAATACACACGCATGAACCGGAGAACGAAGCCATCTTTGCTTGGCTCGTTCGAGGAAAGAATGCATGTTTGCCCATTTTTTGCCAGTTGGAGAGCGTATAACTGTTACCAGTTCAAGAGGGATAACACGCACCTTGAAACTAGCTGGCATTGGGCGACCCCGGGGAAACCCTATCCGCGCCGCCACTCAAGCCTCCCCGTTCCTCCTCCCGCTTCGCCGCCGCCGGAGGGGGCACCGGCAAAGCCGTGCGCGCCCCCAGGAAGGTGGCGGCGGGGCATTTCTTCGTTGGCGGCGAGGCGTTCCTCGTTGGCGGCGGTGCTTGGCGTGGCGGCGGCGACGTTGTGGAGCGGAAGTGGAGTAGAAGGGCGTGGAGGCGGCGGCGCTGTGGCGCGGCCGCGGTGCAGAAGGTCGCGCGGAGAAGAGGGGCGTGGCCATGGAGGAGCTTCGGCCGCGCGGGCCGGCGTCAGGCGAGGCTGCGTCAGCGACGAGGAGGTGTAGGCCGTTTCGGGCCGCGACGCGAGCCAGTAGTGGAGCTCGTCATCGGCTCCGTGATGGTGGGGGGCGCTGTGGCGCGGCGGCTCGCGCGGGCATGATGGCGGGAAGCGAGCTATGTGGTTGAGGTCCCAGCGCGGAAGGAGGCGTTGGCTCTCTTGCTGCCGTGCTCCGGCACCCGGTTGGCGTGGAGGCCGGGGCGGCGGCCCCGGACCATTGGCTGCGGCAGGAGGCGCAGCGGGCATGACGGCCTTGTTGCGTGAGGTGCAGCCACTAGTAGGAAAAAGCTTATAGGTGAAATGCTATCAGTGGCGCACTAGCTTGCCCGTGCGTCACTGATATTCTCTCTCTTCGTTTTGGAGATTTGGCAGAATATATCAGTGGCGCACGAATTTTTGGTGCGCCATAGGTAAATTTTTACCTGTGGTGCACAGGACATTTCGTGCGCCACTGGTAAATTGCACCAAAACTTGAAAATTTTCGAGGGGGAAGAGAGAATATCAGTGGCGCAGGGGCAAGCCTGTGCGCCACAGGTAAAAAATGAGGAGAGAGATTACCTGTGGCGCACCGTGCAGTGGTGCGCCTTAGGTAAAAACATGAGAGAGAATACCTGCGGCGCACCATAGTGTGGTGCGCCACTGGCAGTTGCAACAGATATTTTTCTTTGCCACAGACGCTCTCCACCCTCTCAATCCCTTTTCCTTTTCTTTTTTTTGAACACCTTATCCTCTCCACGCACGAACGAGTCCACCTTATCTTCTCCTCCCAACGCAGCACGGGCTGGAGACAAGCTGTTGCCCACACGCACGAGTCCACGTTTCTTCTCCTTCTCTCCTCTGTGTGTCCAGCCCACACGCACATCTGCTCCTGCTCGTCGGTGCGGCGGCCGCGGCGGAGCCCCCGAGCTCCCACTCCTCCACCGCCAACCCCAGCTCCCACTCCTCGCCGCCCTCCCGCGCGCCGCGCAGCGCCGCCTCCAGTCCTGGCAGCGGCTGTTCTGCCTCGACTCGCGCGACCGCGCCGTCGATGCCACTGCCGCCGCCAACCTTGGCCTCTACCGCCCCGTTCCGACCTCCGGGGGAGCCGCTCTAGTCGCCCTCGTCTGGAGATGAAGCCGCCACGTGCTCCAGATCGGGCGCCGGCAAGCTTGGCCAGCCCACCGCGACGGCCGCCTTCGCAACCTGCTCCGACCCTCTGCTCGGCCCTCTGCATCCTCTGCTGCTAGCTAGGGATTGAAGACCGGCGGTGGCGGCGGGATTGAAGCCCGCGGCTGCTATGGTTTATTTTTTTAATTCCAAAATAATGTACATGTGGCGCACCTATTAATCTATTTGTGACACACGCGACTGTGCGCCACATGTAACCTGTGGCGCACGAGCCCGTGCGCCACAGATAGCCATTACCAGTGGCGTGAGTTTAGTGGCGCACGCTCGTGCGCCACAGATAACCAAAAAGGGTGTGCCACTGATAAGCTTTTTTCTACTAGTGAGCAATGGCTTCGGCATGCGGAGGGGTTCGGTGGACAGCCACACTTGCGGTCTCCTATCTCGCAGCTCTTCGAGCTTCGTGGGCGGCTCGAACTCGGGGCGAAAGCCATGCATCGACTCCAGTCGGTGCCGACGATGGCGCGTCCTTGGGCATCGTCTCCTTCTTGATGGCATCATCGCGGAGTTTTGACAACCGGCCCGACGGGAGTGGTCCGATGTCTCCGGGGGAAAGCCTAAGCTCCGTCGGGGGCGGGCGACGGTGACAGACGCGTCACTACCTTGTTGAAGGCGTCGTCTTGGAGACCGGCTCTCTCGGTGCGGCGGGTTCGCGGCGGATGGATAGGATGGCAATGTGGTGAGGGAAGGTGGATGCCGGGGTGGCGGCCCGGACGGTGCCGGTACGCCGAGGCAGCGGCCTCGGGCTCCCACGCTATGACGGTTCTATGAGGCAGATCCGTTGCTGAGGGTCTGAGTGGCGACCTGGATGAAGACTGCGCGGGCAGAGGGTTTGTCGACTTGACTGGATCGCCTTCGGGCAATGCGAAGATCGATCAGGTGGCTACGCCGGGGCGGCGGCCCCGGAACAGGGTGGTTTTGGTGACAACCTAGATGAAGACTGCGCGGGCAGAATGTTCGTCGACCATGACTGCATCGCTTTCGGGCAATGCGAAAGTCGATCTGGTTGCTACGTCGGGGCGGCGGCCCGGAGCGAGTGGTGTGTGTTGTGGCGTTTGTCGACTTGTGTCGTGTGGACGGCGGGTCGCTACGTCTGTGTGATTCTTTTATACAGTTTGTATGATTTTTGGCCCAGATTTCCCTTATAAACTGGGTCAATTTTATTCTATCTATTCGAGCGGTACCGGTCCGAGATATACAAATACTACATCCGCATAGTAAACGGTGCTTGTCCTAGCTTAACCTAACACTGGCTCTCGCTGGTTAAATATAATCATGGTCCATCCATGGTCGCGGCGGCGACGCCATGGAATCCGGGAAGGGAGGCTGCGCCAGTGCACGGCCAGGCGAATACTCCAGATTAGCCGGCCGGGCGCACGGTCTCCGATGCAGGCATGCAGGGGCTGGCAGCCAATCTGGGGAGCGAGCAGCTCCGGCCGGCCAGGGCCAGGCCAGCACATGTGGTCCGAACAGGGAGTGGCATCGGGGGAAGGGAAGACGGAGCTGATCGATCGGTGTCTGGACCGTCCGATTCGTCAAATTCGATACATCGCCGCGTGCAGTTGATACAGCACGGTTCTCGATGGGTTTTTGGTTGTTCTTGTGCTGTTGGTGGATCCATGGCTGGGCCATTGAGACGGCAACAAGTGGCGGTTGAACTGTGGAGCACGGGAGCTAGCAAAAGGGAGCAGGAAGCCAGGAAGGAGTAGGGGAGGCTACAAAGATATTTGGGGAGTTCAATTAACGGCCACTTGGTGTGGATTTCTATGCATATTATTTGGGCCTCACCACCTTTTGTAATTGTTTGGGAAAAGAAGAGGACTATAGGTGCTTTTTTTGGAAACCTAAAAAAGCCTCAATAGACATATTGTAAGTATATGGATGCTAAGGGATCCAATTAAGGAACAAACAGTGTGACAAAAACAAAATTGTTTTCCAAAATTACATCCACAAATAAATCAACAAATGATTGCTTCACAAAGTTAAACAAATACGTACTACTGAGCATAAAATATGAATAAGAACACACATGCTCAAGCACTAATCCCATTCAAGTGAATATAACGAGAGAAAACAAAGAGATAGCAGACTCCCAAAAAAGCAAGGTTCCAACAAACAAATCAAATACTCAACACTTTTCACAATGGCAGCAAGTACCGAAGAGAAAGGTTAACACACATTTGATAGGGATCAAAACATAAGACAAAATCAATCAAAATGATCCTCAAGAAGGAAAGGAAGACAAAGGGAAATAAAACAATTTCTTGATAACAAATAAGACAATTAAAATCACAAGCCAATGTGAAGACGACCCAACAAATTTTCCACATACAGAAATACCAATTGCTGAAACAAGAAGTATTTTATAGTTATTTCTCAGTGATAGACTCGAAAGATATATGAGATGAACTTCACAATTAAAGGCATGGTCATATAAAAAATTAAGCACCATGCTTCGACAGAGATTCTTGATTGGTCCAACTAGTCAAATAATTATGCAAATCAATTATTTGAATACTTAAAGCATTAAGCTTTCCAAAAAAGATTTAGATATATAATTTTGACGAAAAGTTGCACCAAGAATATCTCTCTCAAACAACAACCAAGAAATGAGCAATAAGAACATTTAAGACAACTGGAACTTGTTTGAGAAAAGGATGCCACCTAAACCAAGATAAACTTCAATATTAGTTCTAAGTGGTAACACTTCAACTGTTCACCTAGAAAATATACTCCTTTGTATATGTTCCTTTTAACAATTTTTTAAATGATGTCTTTGAATGACTCTGGTGACATAAGGCTGGATTTTTGTTGGTGCGAAGGGAAAATGAGTAGAGAATAGACATAAATGGAGACATACAAGGCACTCGACATCTGCAAGGAAAACTGAAATGACATCTAAGTTTCTCGGATTTTCTATGAAATATGCAATTGAGGGGCAAACATTTCGTTAAAAAATCACAACCACAATCTTATGATACATGGGGAAATTATAGGCAAAAGCTAAGGATTCTAGTCCTCCAAAGTTCTCGTGAAAAACCTTTTTTGCTAGATGCTTCAACGGAGGTTTTTTCATGCTGTATCAAAATATTATATGTGTATTTACTATTACCAAAAATCCTGATTTGGGGCTGCAAAAAATGATGAAGCTTACAAGGATGTATAAAATCAAACAAAAACACATGATTACTTATTGCAAATTGGGCGGTTAGGTTGGGATCACACATTAATTAGTGGAGGAGGGACCAACTCCTCACATACATTTGGCAATAACTCGATGAGCCAGCCCTCAAATATATAGGTTGGCACCGAGAAGGAAGAAGACTCCCTTATGTATTTTATTTTTCCTGTATTTTCACTCTTTACTCTAAGCTCTCCACCAAGTGGCAGCCTGGGAGGTACTCCATTCAAGGAATCTTGAGATGAAAGGGATCTTCAGACAAACAAGGAATCCATTGTCCAATTAAACTTCGGTAGGAAATTAAGTAGTAACAATTGTTGCCGGCACACCAAATTAGTAGCAGTACGACCAAAATACCGAGGTGGTGATAATTAACTGCACATAACATTGCCAATTAAGTACGCAACTACCTAAACCTAACTGCCTCCACTGCACATGGGCTACTGCAACTAAGACTAGTCATAGTGGGAAGTATCATACACTAGTATCATGCATATGATACTTCATAGTGGGTAGTAACATATGTGTGGTATCATATAATCATGCATTTATTAGGCTATAGACTCATCTTGTCTCGAAATCCGTTATGTTACGGTATCTACCTATGATACCACCATCATCTCTCTCATTATTAATTGCAGTGACACGTTAGCTTTTTTGCCAACATGACATGCATGATACTACCTATGATACTCCCACTATGACTAGTCTAACAAGCGCACGACACACAAAGTTCTGTAAGAAGAGAGATCACGAAATGGTTAAGAAGCAATTAACAACAACAACAACTAGCCGAAGATGCATCCGATGTCAAGAAAAATAACAAGAAGAAAAAAAACAGCTTGTAGGCTGTGGCGGTGCCTGCAATCTGGTGGAGGGGGGACAAGAACTAATGCTGGCTTGACGAAGAAATTAAATTATTTACCGGAGGATCATGCATGCATCTACTACTACTAGTAGTAGTAAGAAAAACAAGATTCCAGGTACTCATGTATAAAGATTCTAGGTTCCCTGCAAGTTCGTGTTGTGAATCCAAATGATGGACAAGCGAATTAAAGAAAAGGAACATTGAAGCTCGAAGTTTTTGTTTCTTTCTGTCAGGTCTATTATTTTGTCTGCGTGTATGGTTGAAGCATAAAAGATTGGCGAAATTTGACTAGTCTCCCCGTCAAACATCAAGCAAACTCAAGATTTGAAGAGATCTACCTTTAGAATAAGAACTTTGTAGATCGATGCATGTGCTTACGGTGGTTTGACTCAGTAGATCGATCCATATGCATGCTGTTGTGGAGAGGGGCGACGGATGGGTGATCAAAGATTTGATCCACGAGGGAAAATTTTGTGTGAGATGCGAAAAAGAATTCCCTGCAAAAAAACGAATTGACAAAAGAAACAAATAAAAGGAGAAACACAGTTGCTAGCTACGTGAGCCCGCATCTTTAGATAAGAATAAACATGCACCCTGCGCGGTGTGACAGCTGATTGCGCTGATCCGTATAGCTAAGCTGCTCATAGTCACCATTTGTAACAGCTCCACCTAACGCATGAAGGAGACTATAATTTAGTTAACTTGGTAATTATTTTATAGTGACTATAGCTTATGGTAGACTTAGAAATAGAGCTAGAGTAAATTGCACCATCCAACACTTGTTTTTTTGGGCCTTGGATATCCTTCCGAGCATTTCTCGGCCGAATCTTTCTATGCAAGATCTCATGGGGGCTTGGTGGCCCACTTATGATACTTCTGATATGTTGCCACCCAGCTCAAGATCCAAATTTTCACCTAGCAGCTAATTATAAACTGTCTTGGCTTTGATGTTCAAATTTGAAATGTTAAAGGTCCACCGTCCACCAAATGGGAAATGTGCTCAGTGTCAGAGTGTGGATAGGATGAAACATGAACCACGTCTCCTTCTCGTGTCGTCTTGCTTGTTTCATGTGGAGTGGCGTGCATCAGATGTTAGGATCTGACCGTAATCTTTCGAATCGTCAAGAGTTTTCCTCGGTTATCAAGTTTTTTTCAGGCCAGCCTAGACATAATTTCTTGACTTGCTTTGCTGCCCAATGCACCCTTATGGGCAGTGGTGGAGCTAGAGCTTGGAGTACCATGGTGCCTACCAGTGCACCTAGAGCGAAAATCAACATTTTTGGGGGTGCATATGTGGTGAAAATTGCTATTTTACCAAGAATTTTTTTGTTACTCGGTGTCCTGCGCACCCCTTGGATACAATTAGATATGCCATTGCTAAGTCGAGGGAGAAGAGTTTGTGTGCTAAGCCGCCAAGAAGCTACTCCCTGACATCTAATTTGGAATGGAAGGAGTAGTTGTTTTCTTTGGACATTTTTTTTTGACAGGCTTTGGACATTTTTTTTGAGCCTTATTTAATGCTACAACCCACGTAGAAAACGTGCGCTACGTGCAGTCGCGCGTCGACTGTTGATGCTGTCACTCATGTTCTCTGCCACCGTACGTGCTCCGCTGTTCTTGCACAGCGAGCGGCGGCAGCAGTGCTGCTACTGGCGACTGCAGGGCGGAGACGCTGCCGCGGCGATTGGGCGAGTGCGCGCGCGCAGGGAGACCGGCCACAGAGAGCCACATCTTATTCGTGTGCGTGCATCACGGGGAGACGGGCCTTGCTTAATTAGGTGCAGAATTAATTGCTACTCCCATCTTTCGTTATATGTTGTGATTAATATCACGGAGACAGGGAACCTGGATGGTGATGCACACCCATTTTTCTGGTAGGTATGCGTCCAGGCCCCCGAGGAGTCTAGTTTGGAGTCTACATGTCGTTTGGTGGGTTTGCATCACACTGTTTTTGTGATGGTTGTTACCAGTCCTTCTCAACATTGAATTGTTTTGTTTTATGTTGATCCAAATTTATATGAAGATAGAGGCTAACTTCGAAGCGAAGCGGAGGCCCGTCGCCAGTTGTCCACTTCGCGGGGGTGCGGGGCGGTACGGTACGGATCGGTTTCGAGTCGGACTGCAGCCGACTTCGGGTTTTGCACCACCATATATACCTCTTGTAAGCCGTCAGTTTGGGATAAGTCGCATGTTGTAAATCCCCAGCGTTTTAACCTCACCCGATATAGTGAAGTATTGTTGGCTGCTGTCCGTGGTTTTTTCTCCTCCATTGTTGGAGGGGTTTTCCACGTTAAATCTTGTGTCCTCGTTGGTTTGATCTTCCGCTTTTTATCGTTTATTTGCCTATCGTTTATAACAAGTGGTATCAGAGCCATGTTTCAAATATGTTTTCAGATTAGGGTTTCACGATGGTATCGATGAAAGTTGATTTACCGTTGTTGGACTACAAGACGAGATTCTCGTTGTGGCAAGTCAAGATGCGTGCGGTGCTCACACAATCCAATGATCTTGATGAGGCGCTGGATGGTTTCGGTGAGAAGGCGCAGGCAACAGAGTGAAGCTGAGAAGCGGAAAGACCGTAAGGTTTTGTCTCTTATTCAACTTCATCTTTCTAATGATATTCTGCAAGAAGTGCTGCAGGAGAAAACCGCAGCAAAGTTGTGGGTTAAGCTGGAGTCGATCTGCATGTCCAAGGATCTAACCAGCAAGATGCACGTGAAGATGAAGTTGTTCACGCACAAGTTGCAGGAAGGTGGTTCGGTGATGAATCACTTATCGGTCTTTAAGGAAATCGTTTCCGACCTAGTGTCGATGGAGGTAAAATATGATGATGAAGATCTAGTTCTTTTACTTCTGTGCTTGCTGCCAAATTCTTTTGCAAATTTCCATGATACCATACTGTTAAGCCGTGATGAACTAACCACTGCGGAAGTATATGAGGCCCTGGTTACTAGGGAAAAGATGAAAGGTATGGTACATAAGGAGGAGGAGGAGTCCTCCAAGGGTGATACTTTGCAGGTCCGAGGCAGGCCTGAGCAGCGAGATAACAACTACACCCACAACAACAGAGATAAGAGCTAGGGTGACAGAGGTCGCTCAAAGTCTAAATGACGAGACAAGTTCTGCAAGTACTGTAAGAAAAGTAATCACACTATTGATGATTGTTGGAAGTTGCAGAACATGGAGAAAAGAAAAAGTACTTACCAACCAAAAAATAATGAAGGTAATGATACCGGTGAGGCTGCTGTTGTTGATGGTAGTTCTGATGGTGAATGCCTAGCTGTTTTTGCTACATGTGTTTCTCGTCAGGATGAATAGATTCTAGATACTGCAGGTTTGTTTCATAATTGCTGTAACAAAGATTGGTTCAGTTCTTATGAGTTAGTGCAGACTGGAGATTTCGTGTGTGTGGGGAATGACCAACAATGTCATATTGCTGGTGTCAGTTCTGTTCAGATCAAGACACATGATGGAATGGCGCGCACGTTGATGGGAGTGAAACACATACAACCATGGCGAGAAATTTGATCTCGCTCAGTACCCTTGATTGTGACGGGTACAAGTATACCGGGGGAACAGACTCCTGAAGGTATCAAAAGGTTCTCTCATTGTTATGGTTGGTGATATGAATTCTGCTAAATTATATCCTTAGAGGTAGCACTTTAGCTGGTACTGTTGCTGCTGTTTCTCATGATGATTCAAGTAAAACTAACCTTCGGCATAAGCGTCTTGGACATATGAGTGAACTAGGTATGGCAGAATTGATTAAGAGAGATCTACTGCGAGGCTGCAGTTTGGGAAAGATGCAATTCTGTGAACATTGCATTTTCGGTAAGCACACGAGAGTAAAGTTTAATGCTTCCGTTCATACCACCAAAGGTACACTTGATTATGTACATGCTGATGTTTGGGGGCCGTCACGTAAGCCCTCTTATGGTGGTGCTCGTTATATGCTTACTATTATTGATGATTACTCTAGAAGAGTTTGGCCTTATTTCATGAAAAATAAGGATGATACGTTTGCTGCTTTTAAAGAGTGGAAAGCTATGATAGAAAGGCAAACAGAAAGGAAGGTGAAATTACTTCGTACTGACAATGGTGGCGAATTTTGTTCGAATTCTTTAATGATTTTTGCGGAACAGAAGGAATTGTCAGGCACCTCACCATCCCGTACACGCCCCAGCAGAATGGTGTAGCGGAGCGGATGAATAGGACCATCATCTCCAAGGCTCGCTGCATGATATCGAACGCTCGCATGAGTAAGCGTTTTTGGGCTGAGGCGGCTGCCACCGCTGTTACTTGATAAACAGGTCACCATCTATTCCCCTCGACAAGAAAACTCCCATTGAGGTATGGTCTGGTTCTCCTGCTGATTATTCACAGCTTAAAGTTTTCGGTTGCACTGCTTATGCTCATGTTGATAATGGAAAGTTAGAGCCGAGAGCTGTTAAGTCTGTTTTATTGGTTATGGTTCGGGAGTAAAAGGATATAAGTTGTGGAATCCCGAAACTAACAAGGCATTCATGAGCAGGAGTGTTGTTTTCAATGAATCTGTTATGTACTTTGATAAGTTGTCCTCAGATGTTTCAGATAGTTCTGATGAGGAAAGGTTCGTGTCGAGGTGGAGCACTCTGTTGAAAATGAAAATGTCACTGTAGACAATGATGGTGCTACTTCAGATGTTTCTGATTCTGATTCTGACAATGATAATGTTCAGAACTCACCCCCTTTTTGCAGCCACAAAATCAGTCTATCGATGCTGGTAGACAAAGAGAAATTGTGGTCTCGACCATGTTTAATTGAAGAGTGTAACATTGTTAATTATGCTCTGAGTTGTGCAGAACAGGTGGAGCATGGACATGAGCCGTCCACGTATACTGAAGCTATTGATTCGAGTGATCGTGAGAAGTGGATTGCTGCTATGCAAGAAGAGATGCAGTGCTCGAGAAAAATGGCACATGGGATGTTGTGCGCTTGCCTAAACAAAAGAAGGCTGTCCGCTGTAAGTGGATTTTCAAGAGAAAGGAGGGTTTATCTCCAAGTGAGCCTCCAAGGTTTAAGGCAAGGCTAGTTGCAAAAGGCTTCAGTCAAATCTCAGGTATCGATTATAATGATGTTTTCTCTCCGGTTGTCAAGCATAGTTCTATTCGGATATTTTTCTCTATTGTTGCTATGCGTGATCTTGAGCTTGAGCAGTTAGATGTTAAAACTGTGTTTCTGCATGGAGAGTTGGAGGAGGAGATATACATGGACCAGCCAGAAGGGTTCATAGTGCGGGTAAGGAGGATCTTGTTTGTAAGTTGAAAAGGTCCTTATACGGTTTGAAACAATCTCCTCGTCAGTGGTATAAAAGGTTTGATTCATTTATGTTGTCACATGGCTTTAAGAGGTCTGAATTTGATAGCTGTGTGTACATTAAGTTTGTTGATGGATCGCCTATATACTTGCTGTTATATGTTGATGATATGTTGATTGCTGCCAAGAGCAAGAAAGAAATCGCTGCTCTCAAATCACAGTTGAGTAGCGAGTTTGAGATGAAGGATCTTGGTGCTGCTAAGAAAATTCTAGGTATGAAATTACACGTGACAGAAAATCTGATTTCTTATTTCTTAGTCAGCAAAATTACATTAAGAAAGTTCTTCATCGTTTTAACATGCATGATGCAAAGTCTGTCAGTACTCCTATTGCTCCTCATTTTAAGTTGTCATCTTCTCAATGTCCTATTACTGATGATGATTTGGAGTACATGTCTCGAGTTCCATATTCTAATGATGTTGGTTCCTTGATTTATGCTATGGTCTGTTCACGTCCTGATTTATCTTTGCTATGAGCTTGGTGAGTAGATACATGGCTAATCCTGGTAAAGAACATTGGAAAGCTGTTCAGTGGATTTTCATGTACCTCCGTGACACGTCTAATGCTTGCTTGAAGTTTGGCAAGGCTGGTGAGGGACTCGTAGGCTATGTGGATTCAGATTTTGCTACCGATTTGGATAAGAGGAGGTCCCTTACAGGTTATGTGTTCACCATTGGCGGTTGTGTTGTTAGTTGAAGGCAACACTTCAGCCGGTTGTTGCCCAATCCACCACGGAGGCGCAATACATGGCTATTGCTAAAGCAGCTAAAGAAACTGTTTGGTTGAAAGGTTTGTTTGCTGAGCTTTGTGGAGATGATACTTGCATTAACCTGTTTTGTGATAATCAGAGTGCTATTTACCTTACTAAGTATCAGATGTTCCATGAGAGAACAAAGCACATTGACGTCAAATATCATTATGTGTGTGATGTTGTTGCACAAGGTAAGCTGAAGGTATGCAAGTTAAGCACTCATGATAATCCTGCTGATATGATGAGAAAGCCAGTTCCTGTTGCTAAGTTTGAGCTATGCTCAGGCTTATTTGTATCACTGTCTAGTCAAGAGGCTATATGGCAGCGAAAGTGTGTTTTTTCTTTGTTGTTTCAGGGTGAAGGTTCTCGTTCATGCTACAAGATGGAATTTGTCTCAAGTTGGAGTGTTGTTTTATGTTGATCCAAATTCATATGAAGATAGAGGCTAACTTCGGAGCGAAGCGGAGGCCTGTCGCCGGTTGCCCACTTCGCGGGGGTGCGGGGACGGCAGCCCCGCGGTACGGTACGGATCGGTTCCGAGTCGGACTGCAGCCGACTTAGGGTTTTGCACCACCATATATACCTCTTGTAAGCCGCCGGTTTGGGATAAGTCGCATGTTGTAAATCCCCGGTGTTTGTAACCTCACCCGATATAGTGAAGTATTGTTGGCTGGCGCCCGTGGTTTTTTCTCCTCCATTGTTGGAGGGGTTTTTCACGTTAAATCTCGTGTCCCTGTTGGTTTGATCTTCCGCTTTTCATCGTTTCTTTGCCTATCGTTTATAACATGAACTACATCCCATTTGCTTTACACACCACACTTGCAAATAATTCGGAATTGCTTCGTAGATGTGCATGTACAGTTGTTCTAGTCGAAATTAAAAATTTACAATATGAGAGTTGTGGAGAACAACTAGATGAAACTATTGGTTAAACGAGTTTTGAAACGATCAATTGACCGCGTGCCATGAGTTTAACAAAAAATGTCTAATAGGCCCAACCATAAACACAAAATTGAAAAGTTGTAATTAACGAAGCATGGAAGCATATCGTCGATGTACCCCTTTTTCATGTAGACCTCATCACGAATCGAAAGACCATTATGTAGATATAAAAGTGAGCTGAAATAGGCATAACGAAAGATGAGTAGAACACATCACGTGCAAGCTCACATACAAGCCGCTCGTCGGTTGAGCCACCACGTGCGACGAGTTGTCCTCCCGGACATGCAACGAGCCTAACCCGTGGGAACGGTCAAACCGAGCGTTCTCGTGTGGCCTTGCTCGTAGGCGCTTTAAAAGTACCCCTCCGTTCCAAAATATAAGGCGCCCTTAAATTTCGTTGGTCAACAATGTAATTTTGACCATGACTTGTGTACTTATATTTTATCCATGAAATTAGTGTAAGAATATATGAAATGAAAGAAATTTGCAAGACGAATCCAATTGTAACATTTATACACTCTCAATCCATATAATTTAGTATATATTGGTATTCAAAGTCGAGCACCAAAGAAATGCATAAAAATCACGTGCCTTATAGTTTGAGACGAAGGGAGTAGGATTGAGTAATAAAAGTCATTTCATGTGTATGTGTTAATTTTAATAACGTGTGAGCAGTGGCGGACCTTAGTGGAGGCCAAAAGGGCCATGGAACCCCCCCCCCCCCCCCCCCCCCCCCCCAATTACAGTTTGCACAATACTACTTAGTATTTACAATTTTTTCTATACAAAACACAAAAAAAATCAAGTTGGCTCCCCTCAACTGCCCTATATGATGTCTTTTGGCCCCTCCCACAATTTTGGTCAAGGTCTGCCACTGCGTGTGAGTGTGTTGATGTTGAATTTTCAAATATACTTGGCTCAAGTTTATAAAATTTCACTTAAATCAAAACTAATCAAACAAATCGAGTATATTACTAGTAATTCCAACTATTGATGCAACGACGAATACGATACAAATTTTAATCTTTTTTCGAGGAGAATCCAGATCTATTACCATTCGATCATATTTTATTCAAAGATCTATGCATCGGTCCCAAACACACACAAAAAACATTTCTGGATTCGACTTTTGCTATCTCAATCACACACGCATTACGCACCCAGCAGGCAGCACGCCTCGAATACATGCAGATCGTGTTCGTGTCATGTGTTTGACAGACAGTACATGCAGGCAAAAATAACCGTGTGTGGAAATGCATGTCGCGAAACGTGGTTATTTTTGCCGTTGACTAGTTCGGGCCAGGAGCCTGCGCCCATACAACACCTCTCGGTGGTATGGGACACTAACACCTGTCGGCATGTTTCGACTCGGCTACGGAAAACATCACTATTGTTTTGGGCCTTCAGAAGACAAGTTTCCACTTTGGTTTTTTTCTCTCTCTCCTTTTTGGCACAACCTGTCTTTTCACGAACCAAAGGCAAATATGTTTCTTCCATTAATTTGTTGGCCAATGCAAGGAATCAGCTGGCCAATATTGGGGGATTATCGGTTGGGTTCCTAGCTGTCAGATCTGCTTTCTTGGAAATCTCGGGGCGTCCGTTGGATGTTGAAGGGGATCGCAGACAGAAAACAAAAAAAAATCCTAACAGCGATAACCTTAAGAGGAGATCGATGTACATACCCTTGTAGAACGAAAAGCGGGGAAAATGCTCCCGCACAAGCGTTGTCGATGAAGCCGACGTAGCCGACCTCAAGGTCGTTAAGATGAACACCCCCAAGTGTCGCACGTGCAGCACCTCGTAGCTCTACACACGTACGGTGTAGACGACGACCTCCGGGCTCCGATCCAGCAAAGCTGTGGAAGCAGAAGACTTGGACTGAAGAAGACCAGCAGCACGGCGGAGTACGTATGGTGGAGAAAACCTCAACCTAAGCGCAACCCCAATTGCGGAGTCACGTTCAAAGGTGAGAGAGAGAGAGGGAAATTTCTGGGTGATTTTCAAGTCATGCGTGCACACCTATTTAAAGGAGGAGGGAGGCTGCCAGGCTTGGTGGCTTGGCGGTGTGGGACTATTCCCACACCAGCCGCACCACCAGCTGGTGCGCCGGCCTAGGTGGGCCCCAAGTGGCCCACACGGCCACCTCCATGGTGCGCCTCCCTTGGAGGGAAATTCCCCCCCATGGGCCTTCTCCTCCGGGAGTTGGCCCATTAAGGTTTGGGCTGCCAATAAATTAGAAAATAAATAAATAAAAATATATTTAATCATTAATTACATTAATTAATATTAAATACATATTATCTAATTTATTCTGGCTCCGAAAACCATTTCGTCACCCTCCGAACTCCATCGGATATGTCCCGGAACACTTCCGGTGTTCTTCTCTCTATTTTCTCTTCTACGTCCAATCTAAATAAACGTCGCCTACCCTTAACTGTGCCACCCTACGGTTCGGGATCACTCCAGAAATGATCGAGACCCGTTCTCCAGTCAATGACTAACAGCGGGTCGTGGATACCCATGATAGCCGCTGTGCGTCCACAAATATCTTTGTCGTTTGAACCTTAGACGTCAAGTCTCAAACCTTTTGCCTGGCGATACTTAGTTTGTCCGAGACTCGATCTCCGGTATTACGATACCGAGCTTTATCTCATTACCTGACAATACTATCTTTACTCATCTGTGATAATACATCCCCGTGACCTAGTCACATGCTTGCAAGCTCATTGATGTAATCTCACCGAGTGGGCCCAGAGTATCTGTCCTGCTATACGGATTGGCAAATCCCGCTCTTGATCATACGCCTCAGCATATTTCCTTCGGATACCCGAGAAGGACACCTTTATTGTCACCCTATATAAGGAGCGACGTTTGATGCAATCAAAGTACCTTCCAGAAATAGCAATTAAATATGATCTCACGGTCGAAGGCGTGAGTACTACGTCCTATATATATTGGGTGTGCGTCCATCACATCATTTCGCTAATGATATGACTCCATTATCAATTGACGTACAAGTCCATGATCAGAAAACCTTGATCATCTGTTGATCTCAATGGACTAGTAAAGAGGCTACTAGGAACCTGGTTGTTTACATACCACACGTGTATTAATGTTTCCGCTTAATACAGTTATAGTATGGTATAAAACGTATTATGAACAATCGAGATATGACAAATAAAATATATTTATTAATTGCCTCTAGGGCATATCTCCTTCAGATGTGCAATATTTTCCAGAACGCAAACACGTCTTGCAATATATTTTCTGTGAATATGTAAGACTTGTGAAATGTAACAAAGAATGTCGTAACATTTTGAACAGCCCAATATAGAAAAAGGAAATAGTGTATGCAATGAATCCTCACTTGTTTGTAGCACAATGTTGGTAAAGCGTGTCATCATTTGCAACAAAACAAATCAGTGTCCAACACATTTGCCCAGCAAATCTAAAGTTACGGAAAAACCTGCTGCAACATTGGAAAAATTCTTTGCAACATATATGATATATCGGAAAGAACATCACAATGTTTTACACATGAGTACACAACAAAAAAAAACATTTGAGCTTGTAGCAAATCGTCGCAACATCAGAAAATTTACATAATAACTTACCTTAACCATGAATATTGGAGGCACTGACCTCTCCATCCCCGACTCACAAGCGATGAATCCGCCTCGCCGGAATACCATCGGCGTTAGATCAGGCCACCCCAAATCCGTTCTTAGCAGCCCCTTTTATCTCTCTGGCATCTCCCCTGAGTTTGGTGTGAGAAAAATGGAGGTTCATATCCTATCCTCATGGAAGCCACCGAGGGTATGAGGGATGGGTTTCCCAAGGAAGGAGGAGGACGCGAAGAGAGAAGCTAGCAGAGGGACTAGTCGTGGTAGGTGCCCTGGTGGAAGGGAGTCCATGAAGAAAGAGGAGGAGGATGAGGGGCACGCGAGGGTGTCATGTGTGGAATAGATAGTTAAAAGATGAGGAGGGGTCTCGGGAGCGAGCGAGATAACTGATGGTTTAGTTGGTTAGATTAAAGCATTTTCCTTAAATTAAAGTAAGAAATCAAACAAAAAACACAAGTATACGGTGCAACCATATGACATGGTAAACATGCCGAGCAAGAGCCATGGGAACCACATGCTACTCTCACCGCGACCTGGTAATCTCAATTTTATACATGCAAGTGAGACATCATTAGGCCACCCTATACCCTCCTCAGTTCAGAAAATGTTATAATGATGTCATTAGACAAATTAATTCATTTTGAACCAAATAGGGTAGAGAGTATCCTAATTATGACGCACTTGCATCTCTACCCAGTTTTACCACTGAATGCACAACTCAAATCCACAAAGACACTCCGAAAGTTCATGGCTCGGACCAATGTCGACAAGAGGAGTGCCTTGAGTTGACACTTGTGAAGTTCATGAAGGCCCAAGTCTCGTACGAATGGTACTTCAACACTCTCTCAACATATGATAAAAATTGTGCTCCGACAAGGCAGCGGAAACTATTTAAAAACATCATTGTGTCTCTTAGTGTATGGCGACATCCGCTCATAAGGCCGACGATAACGCATGTACTAACAATTAACGCTTCGTTGACTATGGCACCCAGGCCTAGATCAACTGTTGCTCAATTTTGACAACTGTAAGATTCGAATGGACAAGATTTTGCCTTTTAGTCTAATCCGACGGGTGGCTACTGCGGCGACATCTACGAGGTTTTCTCCTCTAAAGTTTCTTTCCGGTGACTTAGCTGCTGTTTCCCTCGTCGTCGATTCTTCTGGTGGAGCGACGGCGACGACGATGGAGCGTGCGGTGGCGGATTCGTTGATGCAGAGAAGGTCCCAGGAGCTTGTTTGTTTTTTCGTAGATTGCAGGGTCCTTTCTGTAGGTTGTAGAATAGCTGTGCTGTTTCTGGATATGTCTTGTTTCTCTGTTTTTCCTGAGTAATGTATCCAGAAATTGTATCAAAAAAAAAAAAAAGGGGAAGGAGGACCGCCATATGGTCTGAATGACGTCTAGCGTCCTCCTATCACTGATCGTTCAACCTATTGATATTTTCTTTATCTGTGGCAGTTACACGTGTCGATGACATGTGTTTTATTTAAGATATTCCATTCATTCTTCTCTTGGAGTGCTTTTCTCGCCACGCTACATGTGATCTCACGCCTTCCTCTTTCGCGCGCCAAAACGATTCATTTAAATTCTCAAAATTTTAAAGCTGCTTAAACAACAAAATTGTCATAGTCCACCTTTAATGTCAGATTATATTACTACTAGGCGTATAAAACTTAGCAAAAAATATTCTTTTTATTAAAGAAAATCGCAAACGCGTATAAAAATATTTTTATAGAGTCCCAAAGGACATCGACTTTTTTTAGAGTATTTCTTTAGCAACTTTGCAACGTTAAGACACAAGTACAATAAGCTTATGTAAGCAGGCTATAAGAGATAAAATAATATTTGTTGGATGATATGGAGAAGAGAGAAGAGGAGAGAGAAGGAGAGTGGGCTCTCATGCAAGAGCCAGCTCTAGCACGTGCTCCTAGGCACTTTGTGAGAGTGGGAGGTGGGCCATATCTTAATAAATTAACATATTCTAATATCTAACTATTGTACATGTTGGCTATATTTTTTTTGAAAACTGCATCTGGATTAATATTATACGAGATACATCTGCAGTACACTGGAATTATCCAGACCCCTTTTACAGAAACAACCCTGAGTAAAAAGGAAAAGACGCACACAACTCAGAGAGCTTCTGTTGCTCAAACTCCGTCGCCGTCGGAATCCTCGCCGTCGCACCGCCGGAAGCCCAGAGGAACACGAGAAGGAATAGATCGGCCGCTGATTCACCTGCACAAGCCTATTAGGAACAAAAGTCCCGTTGGAGTCACCGCATCTGCCGCTCGCCGCACGCGGCGAGGCCTTGGCGTCGATGAAGGAGTATCGGTGGGGGGCACACCCCGACCCGCGCAGGATGACAAGCCAGAACAGCCATTGGAGGCCGTCGCCGAAGCTCGCAATGAACCAAGCAAAGGGGAATCTGCATCTGGCACCAGATCCAGCAAAAAGCCTCCTCGCACCGCCACCTCGACGGCCAGCTCGGAGACGAGGACGAAGAACGAGCTTATTTGACGGAGACTCCGGCTCTGCTACCACCAGCTTTCCGCCGCACCATGCGATCCCCACTGGTGATTTCCTCGCCGTAGGCCATCGGACGCAGCTCGGAAGCGTCGGCAGCGAGCTCCACTCCGGCATAACGCCACACGCCATAGAGGCAGACACAAAACCTAGCCTAGATCTACTATATACAGAGCTCTGGCACCTCACCGGCACCAACTCCGGCCAGCTATTCCGGCGGAGAGGCCAGATCGGTCCGGCGATTTAGAAGACGACTCTCAAAGCTACTGTAGACGAAAGCAGAGGAAGAAGGGGAGTATGCTTTATTGTGCGAGTTTTGAACTGGTGCTCGGAAAGGGGAACTCCTCACATGTTGGCTATAGATGACACTATAGATGACATGACAGCTGTTGGCTGTACTATTGCTCTAAGAGGAGCCTACCCGAGTGCCAAACCCCTAGGAAAAAAAAGGTGAAACCCCTCTCTCCAATCCGCCGTCGGCTGCCCTCCCCACACCCCACCGCGAGCGAGTGCTCGACAGAGAGGCAACAACCGGCGGCGGCGGCGAACAGCACCGGATCCTCTCCCCCTCGTCGGTAATCTCCTCCTCCTCTTCCCACCCCACCGGTTGATTCCTCGATTGGTTCCGCTGTCCCCAATTCGATCGATTTCGTGCTGCGTCCCGAGCATTCGGTTCGTTCCGCCACGAATCCCTAAACCCGAATCCGTCCGCCTAGGCTGTTCCCGAGTACTCCCGTTCTCGTCGGTCTGTCGCGAATTCCGGTTGCTCGCTCGCCGTTGCTCCCTTCCCTCGCCGAATGCCGATGCGATGGATTTGTTGTCGTAGGGTTTAGTCTTTTTCTATCCTGTTCGCCGCGCGACGGGGCCGTCGATTCGAACACTCGCCGCCGCGCGTCCCTACCGGGCATCTTCCGCCGAAGCGGTTATCTTCTCGTGTAGTCGCTGTCCTCCCCGCCTACTGGACTGGTGCGGGGTGGGGAGTGGAGATTCACCCGGCTAGTTTTAGTTATTTTGATTAGTAGCGACGAACCCTAGCTTGCTCGAATTGTAGGCGAGTTTTGTTTTGCTATTTTCGTTCCTGTGAGAAATATAATCGAAGGTGGGGTGTTTAACTGAGTCGCCCATGCTCGTTTTATGTGTGTTCTTCTAATAAACAATGACACAATGTCAATGCATGTTCGTGGGGAAGAAAAAGTCAACCTTTTCTCTTGTAGTAGGAGTATTATTCTCTTACTATAAATGGACAGTGAGTGATGAATTCTGGCTAAATTCTTCAGCTAGCCTTCCGTAGTTTGTGCATGTATAGTTGTATGAAGGAGGCGCATTTCCAACCAGGCTTGCCCCCTTTACCTTAATCGCGTAACGGAAATACAAAATTCGCTACACAAGAAATTAAGAGAGGATGGGGAAGCAAGGCTGTAGGGACCTGGTGCACGAATAGGAAACACGCTGCTAGTGTTTGCCCTTGAACACCCACCACTGGGCAAAAACCTATTAGCACTAAAAGGAGACACATGCATCGTCTTTTGGATATAAATAGGATTTGTATTGAGAACTGAGAATCGCTCAGTTGTTGGGGTATGTGAGCGTTATCCCTCCCACCAGGGTTTGACTCCTGTTGGCGGAATTTTTACGCGGAGTGCCTTGTGTCCTGGTCGTTCTTCTACAAAGAATGCTACCAAGGCACCAAGAGCTAGTGTCTGGTTGGTCATTTTATTTATTTATAAATAGGCTTTCTATTTTGCATCATATATTGACAGTTAAGCATGGAAGTTTTGAACGGTGAAATGTGTAGACAAAGTTCCAAATTTTCTTGCACAAGTTTAGTTACTTTCCTACATTGGCGCATGAGGGCTTCTGGAATATTACATTAATGAAAGTAGGAGTATCATTTGTTCGGTATCTTATGCCCTTATTGAGTTCTGCATATCCAACTAAGTTGGTTGACATTTGCCATAGAAAAATGTTCTCTGTTCTGGATGCCCTTGCATATTAAACAATTGTTCAATATCCAAAGAATAATCCCTCTTACATATATTTTCCAATGCTCAGTGTAGGAGCAAACCAGTAAAAATGAATGTGCACCTCAACTTTGAGGATGGCTGGAGGGTCCTGGAACAGGGGATTGTGACATGCTCAAAGATTTTGGAGGGTTCCACTGGTACAAGGCCTACTGTGGCTGAGTACATGAACTGCTACGAGTATGATTCTCTCATTAACTCCTTAGCACTGTGTAATATGTACAATGAATCACTTAAATTTGGTGCTCATGCTACATTTCTCTACTCTTGCAGTTGTGCTTATAGAATGGCTGTGCAGACAACCAGCTATTGTGAAGAGATGTACAGTGGTTTCAAGTCTACGCTTGCAGAATCCGTCCGTGTGTTGGTACTATATTGGCCTTTGTTTCCATTTCACAGTTTTCTATGGCTGAGTAAATATTTCTAGTTCTAACCAATTGTTACGTCTAAAGTCACGACATGATTACTGAATCTTATATATTAACTGCTGACCTTTGTTTCCTCTACTAGATCATATCTAGCTGGCCCAGTATTGAATAATCTATAAGTAGGTTTGGCCGTTTGGGTCTGTAGATATAACTGTCGGAGTGGTTATGTCCATAGTATCATAATGTTCGCATAAGGTTGGTATCATAGTATTGTTTCATCTTGAACCAAGTTACAAACTAGATAATGTGAAAGCAGTTGATCTATGTCATATCGTGTGTGAACTCTTGTTGTAAATGGAAACTTGGAAGTAATTTATTTCCATTAAGAAACTATATAAAATCTTATGATGCATGTAAACGGAGCTCTTTCATATCACTTCTTGCGTTATTGTCATAGTTATTCTCGGCTAAAACCCTAAATATCAAACCCATGAAAGTGATATTGTTAGGTCATAGACTAGAGCACATCTGGTATGATAAGCAAGGGGGCGAGTGCAAGAGCCATCATGATATCAAATACCTGATTGTACATTTTTATGTGCATGTACAATTTTCATTTACTTGTTTGCATCACATGCTTTTTTTTGCGGGGATTTGCATCACATGCTAAACAATGTCTTTCCTTAGCATCAGATGCATCCATCCTTTTCCCTTTTGTTGATTTTTTTTTGCTTATTTACGTAGGTTTTACCCCATCTGATGCACAAGAGAGATGACGACCTTTTGAGACAGCTTCTGAAAATGTGGTCAAACTATTGTATCATGGTTAAATGTGTATCTGGCTTCTTCAGCTATTTGGACCGTTGCTTTGTTGAGCAAAGAAAACTACCTTGTCTCGAAGACACTGCTGCAACCGCTTTTTACGCTACAGTGAGTGTTACATGAGAAATATGTTTGCTTCCACATTTTTATGTGGTTTTATTATAAGCTACCTACGCATTTCTAGACCTAACTATTATGCCCTTTTTCCTTTTGCTAGGTCTTTTCCTTCTTCAACCATGAAATAGCAGATGCTCTGCTGACTTTGGTAATTCTTACTTAGCTATTTTTTGTTTTGTTTTTGTTAAATGCATTCCTTCTGTGCATAACAACAACTAGCTGAGTACCCGTGCGTTGCCACGGCCTCACATGTTTTTCCCTCACACCACAAGTTAATATTGGTGCGGAATGTAAAAAAGAAAAGTAGCAAAACGTGGCATTGTAATTGTTTTTTTTTTGTATATGCATAGTGCTTAGCCCCCACGACCTATACTGAGTACAAAAACAACATAATTTGTAAATCTCAAACTGGATTCAAAGAAAACTTAGTTCACTGACTTCAGACATACAGTAAGTACATTTGAGTTGCTTGACGTCTGCCAAATTCTGAACTCCTCAGTATTTCCATGCGACATGTGCATCTCTCCGCGTGCTACAAACCAAAGTGCAAGCAACAAGATCCCACTGATAGCATATAGTAACTCGAGAGGGTGGCCACTTGCTTTTCTAAATTAATACAAGTCTCTCCTTAAGCTCGAATACAATTTCTCAAGGGGCATGCTTGGATAAGGTAGCCATGGCAGAATACACAATTAAGCATTCAGAACGTGGGGGATAAGAGAAACATACAGTTTGATGCGTGGCTAGAAAAAACTACCATCATACATGCTCCAGGACACGAAGAGTGATGCACTGACAATATCCTGGTCTCATTATCCTCAAGATAGTTTCAGAGAATGATAAATTCGGACACCATACAGTGTTCTATCTAGCACCGATGAATTTAGGAGAACCGATGAATTTAGGAAATCCTTACTGGCGCTGAACCTCTAGCAAACCAGCCTGGGAAGGCCGACCTCCTGGATCCCTGCCTCGTCAGCATCGAACAGAGTCCACCACGGTGGGTCACCTGGGGGGACTCCGGATCTCCTTGCCGCGTATGTAACTCCGCACGCTACCACCTTGGGCTTGAATCTCACGCAGAGCGTCGTGTGCAAGCTGGTAAGCAAGATCAAACAGAGAGGTTAGTGCCTGCTTATACAGAGAAAAATGATATAATGAAGAGACACAAAACGATGGGGTTTGGAGGCGTGTTATTGATGGTCCTGTCTCTAGGAGATGAAATAAGATCGAGAATTTATTCTACTGTGGCGAGAAAATATGGGAGAAAATGTTGGCAGTATCAATCAATTGCTAAGAGAAAGTGTTGGTAGTATCAAGATTTCTGAATTTGATGGTCAGAAATACGAGGGCAACACAACAAAAACATAAGAAAAAACCATAAACAATTTTCACTGATACTGGATACTTTGCACGATTAATTGAATCCTATGACAAGAAACATAATCATAAACTGTTCCATGTAGCTGGGATGAACTTGTGAGGGTGATCAACATTGCAGACATGCCCCAACTCCTTCAACACGTGTCTCTCCAACCTCGAAAGATCTATGACCAGTTCTTCCAGCATGGACAACAAACAAGGATTCTCACTTTGTCAGCCACTAAAAATCCCTATATACTGTATAAATCAAATGGCGTATCACCCAAATTCAAGGTCTCGGATTGCTCAAATTATACGTATACTGACCAAAGACGAATCACCCATTGTGTATCAGGTAGTAGCCATGCCTCTTGAACTCGATTATGTGGATGACGCGTTACAGTCCCCTCGGGCTCTCCTCCAGCTTCGACGATAGCCAGACGCATGTCAGTAGTATGTCACGGAAACTCTCTGCAAGCACGAAAAAGATCAAAGAAAACCAGTTGTCGCCATTAGAACATAATATGCACTTTATTGATTAATCCAACTGATGAAAGAGAGAGTCCAATAATAATTAGCTGCACACGAATACAACTACCAGCAACATGTATATTTCATTGCGCACATATCATATATTGATCACTGTTTTGCGGATCGAATTAACAGTGAAAGATGTGGATAATCTTCACCACTTGTTAAAATGTGGAATCTGAAGAAATTGGGGACATGGATGCCTCTGACCTTACACTGAAACAGGCGAGCGAGTGCTTCCAGCCGAAGCGGTGGAGAAGAGCCGTAGAGGGATTCAGGGGAGGAAACGATCGGAAGAGGATGCCGGCCTCCTCGACGAGCTGGCAGCCGAGACCTCGGCGGGCTCGTCGCCGCCATCGCAGGGGGACGTCGAGTCACGGAGCAGCTCTGCCGGCCGGACCTCAATTTAGAACAAAACATGCGGCAGCGTGGGGAGGCTGGGGAGCAACAGCGACCTGCAGCTCTCTTTTGACAGGCTTCTACGCAGGGGTTCCTGGACCGACGGCGAGGACAGAGAGAGGTAGCAAGAGCGCCCTCCAGAACTTGAGCGACGGTTATTCCTGCGGCGTCCCGCCACTGTAGAGGACGCGGTCATCGCCTTGGTTGAGGAGGAAGTAGCGGCGGCGTGGGGGACGCGTGTGCTCGCTTGCGCCCCGGAGGAGGAGTTAGGTTTGACGGAGGGGCGTGCGCCCTCTGTTTCGCCGTACACGATTAGAGACGTGCGTGGTGGAGACGTGGAGTCGATGTTCGTTTCCTTAACCTCCTTCTCCAGTTTTTTTTTTTTACGCTGGCATTTTTTCTTCTGGTTTCTGTCGCTGGTTGTGTGGGGATCGCGGGGATGGGGTGCGAGGACGTACGACCATCACCACCGACTCAGCTTTAAAGAATAGTAAAGATTAATTGATACAGATCCGCCAAGAGCGTGATGGAAGGAAGGTTGATATGGACCTCTTGATGGGCATTATGCGTGGCATATGCCGCTCTGAAGTCAAACCCTCAATGAAACATGCTGTTCTTCAAGATACATATGCTTACTACTCCAGGAAAGGTTCTGAATGGATTGTGCAGTACCCTCTACAAGATTACCTTGCCAAGGTCAGCACTTCAGTAGTAATTAATGAGTCAAAAGTCGGTGTTACTTCCTTTTGTAGTTCATTAACATTGTTTATATGTGTTATCTATAGGTCCAGGATACTATGGAGAAGGAAACCATGAGATTGATGCACTATCTGTGTATTCCTGAGGCAGATTGCTCAGAGCTCTGTTTGAAGGTTATTTTTAATTAAGAGAAAAATATGTTATCAGCATTGAAGTGTTTTGCCTTGTCATGTAGGATTAGTATTACCTCTTCTGCTGTTTTATTTGATTATTATTCTTCAGTTTCCCATTTTCTTGTCCTCTGCATTTACTTTACCAGTATTCAGTGGTTCTTCTTAAACCCAAAATAAGATATGTGCTTGTTTGCGCTAAATTGGAGATATACAAAAGTAACATACGAGATTATGATTGGCTAGAATTAGCTAATGTGTCAATTGACTGAGGTTAATTAAACTCAGCTGCTTGAATCATCAAAAATGATTTTTCCTGCAATATTTCTGATCCTTCTACTGCCTCCACTCCTGTCACAGGTTGTTAGTGCTCCATTGATGCAAACTTATGACAGCTATGCGACAGAGAAACAGATTGGTGGCCAACTTTTGCTTCAAACGTACAAGGTGAACTCAGCGGCACTCCTATCATCGTTAATTTCTCCTATCTGAATTACAACTAACCATCTCTTGACTCATGTCAGACTGTAGAGGATGATCTGCTGGCCAGATGCAATCGCTTGACAATTGACATCGGCTCAGACAACAGTTCTGCCAGTTACATGGAGTAGAAAGGAAGGGCACTTCAGCTAACGTTCATCTATAACCAATCTTACATACAGGAGTTCTAGAACAGGGCCTACATCTGGCGGAATTTTTTGTGCGGCTCGTTTTTCTTATCAATGCGGAGCTCATGTTGGCAGGGTTCACTTAAGAGGAAAAAGCTATACCGAATCTGCATGGATACCTCTTTAGTGCATCTAAATGCCGCCTCCTACCCCTTATGCGCAACTGCATTTCAAATGTATAGGATGGCTGATCATTTTGTGCCAATGGCAGTTTATCATGATTTTCAACTAGCCAATGTTAGGCAGGTTAGCACCCAGCTCTCTTCGTGGCTCACATTGTTGCGTATGATTGAACATGCAATGTCACATGACAGCAAGATTAATGGTGCATGGTCTGTGTGCCTTGCGTGCTTCCGTTGCTGTCTATGGACGGAGCTTGTCTAGTTGTCTTGTCTATGACTTGATTCTACTTCGTTGTGTTTGTGTACTTGCCTGCCTTGCTTAACTGTAGCTCAAAGTTTGTAGATTGGACGCATTTCCTATCATTCCAGGTCAATTTAGCTGTTAAGATTGCAAGTTTTTGTTTGGTGCCAGACAGCTAGTTTTATGGTGGGTGGAATTGTTGCATTTTTAGTTTCAAACCCTTCCATGTAAAAAAAAGAGAGGTTCAGACCCTTCTACTTATTGGTCTGACTTTGAGTGATTCTCATAGTATATTTGCATATCCTATTTTCATTTTATGGGAAGTGCTGAAACTCTTATGTTGACATAAAAAGTGATTCTTTGCCATATTTCACTTGCCTTTTCTTCTTTTCACGCTGTACCCTTTTAGTTGTGTTATTAAAGGGCGACGGGGTTGCATTTTAATTGTCATTGGATTGTCTAGTTGCCTTTGCGTCCTTCCGTTGCTGCCTATGGTTGAAGCTTTGCTTGTCCTGTCTAGGATTTGATGCTACCTCATTGCTTAACTGTAGCTCGAGCATGTAGATTGCATACATTTCCGTGCAATTTGCTGTTAAGATCACAATTTCTTTGTCTTGCCTAAAGCCAAGTTTTATGGTGCGCAGCAATTCTTAGCATTTTTTGGATCCAAGCCCTCTTATTGATCTGACTTTTGAGTGATCCTCGCAGCATATTTTTCTTGTTCTAATTTCATTTTGTGGAAAGCACTGAAATTCTTTCGTCGACATTTTGAAGAAGTGCATCTTGGCCATTTTTTTCTTGCCTATATGTTTTTATTCTGCGGTTACTTTATTTTAGTAATAAAGGTTTGCTTTTGTAATTGTCAATGGGTTAAATGAATGACCACGGTTTAAAGTACTCTTTTTTTACGTGAAAGTCAGCTTGCATTTGATCATTTGTCAAAAGTAAATCACCTTGGAAAGACGAAGATACCATACTTTTAAGTGGCAAACTGTTCCTTGGATACCCACTCCTGTACCAGGTATACAGTTCTGCCAAGCATATCCGGGAGCGGCAGATGCATCAGATATCTTAATTACTTAGATTCTTGTAGTGTTATGTATGCATATAGCTATGGTCATTTCTTGGCGGTCTAGTTAGTTAATCTTGGCGAAATCCAGCGTCTTCTTTCCCTCCAGCTTGCTCGTGACGTAGTGCCGGCTGTACTCGCCGTGGTTGAACCTCCGGTACCGGCACGGCTCCCCATCGGCGACGAGCTCCGGCAGCGGGCCCAGCTCGACGTCGTATGCTGGGGCGTAGAACGTGACGACAGACAGCCGGTCCTGCTCGGCGCTAGTCACCGCCCGGTGCTCGACGCTCTTGTACCTGCCGTTGGTGAGCACCTCGAGCGAGTCGCCGAGGTTGACGACGAGCGCGTGCGGGACGGACTGGACGGGCACCCAGGCGCCGGCCCTGTGCACCTGCAGCCCCGTGCGGCCGGCTTCCTGCTGGAGCACGGTGACGGCGCTGCCGTCGGAGTGTGGGCTGAGCCCCAGCACCAGCTCTGGCCGTGGGCACGGCGGGTAGAAGTTCATCCGCACGGCCTGCACCGCCGCCTCGCCGCCGAACATCCCGTCGAAGGTGCCGGGCGGGAGGCCGAGCGTCTCGGCGACGCGCGCCAAGATCGCTACGCAGAGCGCCCTGACCTCGGCGGAGTAGCGCACGAGCGTGTCGGTGAAGGCGGCGGGCGTCGACGGCCAGAGCGCGGGCTGCCGGATGGAGGGCGGCGACACGCCGAGCGCCAGCATGTTGCACCAGTCGAGCTTCTGGTCGTCGGAGAAGACGAAGGCGTGGCCGTAGCCCTGGATGCCGCCCGGCGCCATCGGGTACCTCTGCTTCTCCTCTAGCGGCAGCATGAAGAACTCCCTTGCCACCTTCTCCATCTCGTCCAGCAGCTCGCCCTCGATGCCGTGGTTCACCACCTACGGACACAGTTGTCTTCACAATATTCAGCACATGCTCACGTGATGATAAATGAAGTGATTTCGGCGATCGATGGATTGGTGCGGACCTGGAAGAATCCCCACTCCTCGCAGGCGAGTCTGAGCTTGTCCATCTCCTCCCCTGCTCCGCGCCGCAGCTCGCCGAGGTCGATCACCGGGATCTGCGCGTCCTCGCACACGTTGGCGCCGCACGGCCGGTCGTCGCCGTCCCTGACGTACCGCTCCGGCACGTCGGCCACACACGCCCGCTGCAGCTCCTGCACGTCGTGAACCTCTCCGATCTTGATTTCACTATCCTGCTGCTTCTGCTGCTCCTCCTCCGGCTGCTGCTTAGTGGAGCAGACGGCCGCAGAAGCCATTTTTCGTGCAACTAATTCAGCAAGAACTCCCAGCTCGACCGATCGGTGCTCTTCTGAATCTTGGGGCGTGTGCTTGTATATATAGGCAGCATAGTAGGGAGAGATCATCACGATCTTCTTGGCCGTCCATTCCATGGTGGAGTGGCCTACCATGACGACACTTGTGATCATCCCTAGCTCGTTGATTTTTGCATGGTGCCACTGAGATAGTGTGGTGTTATGTCACACGTGAGCTCATCTCGGTGAGAAAACATCAAGAGAAGGTTCAGAAAGTTTGTGCCGGTGAAACCACAACACCCAGTCCAGTCTGTCAGGACCGGTATATCCAGCCGGCAAAGCTTTGCTTTCACTTCATCACTTATAGAGAAGAATGGATGTGAGACGGCAGAGCTGCTGGTGGTGGCAGGCAGTGTGCGCTTTAGCCTTTGTAGGCCGGTTTCTTCTTTCCTGTGAGCTTTTGCTTTGGCTCGCTATTTTTGCTCCATGATCTGCGACTTTGTGACGGCAGATTGATCGAGTGGTTCATTCGTCGGACGTTGGATTGCCGATTCCGGAGGTCGGGATAGACATGGGGCTGGGGTCCGTGGTGTTGGATCAAGATAAACTAAGATATCTCGTGATGATGGGGAGTGGATGATTGTTGTGGTTCATGATTCATGTGAACCTTTCTTTCAGCGGCGTTTTAGGGCCTCTTTTGCGTTGAAGATAATGAAGTTTGGTTTTAGTCAAAAGCAAGCATTTTGTCTTTTAGATTATATTTTTAGGGGAATTTTAGAGTATGGTACTTATTAAAGCAATTTGATTAAAAACTACTCCCTTAACCATCGACCGCCGCGTTGCATCGCTGGAGGAAAAATTATAATCTTGATTGATTTACCCTCCACATGTGGTGCATAGCAAGTCAATTAAATTGGAACGGAGGGAGTATTTTGCTTCCTGGTGGGGGATTGGGATTTTTCTCTTGCCAAGTGATTTTGTTAGATTATTTTGTTAGGGTAAATCAATCAAGATTATAATTTTTCCTCCAGCGATGCAACGCGGCGGTCGATGGTTAGAAACGGTCCATCGCTTCCCATGTTTCCCAGTCTCAATGAAATGTGATATGTGGATAGTCCTTGGCAATAAAAACCGAAACACAACATTTTTGTACGTTTGCATCATCGTCGCTGTATTTATTTTCGTGGTGTGTCAAAACCCGACAAAAGAAGTTGCAACATTTGAAGAAAAAAACAGTGCAAGAAAAATTCCCGTGTATACAATCCATTGTTGCAGCTAATAGTCTAGATAATCCTCACAGACATGTGTCATACAAACAAGCATTTGCAGCAAATTAAGACCACAAAGCACTTGCAGCATTAAGCAGCATTTGCATCAGGCTCCTAGAGTCATCGCAACATGTCGCACAAGTTTTTGCAGCCAACCAACAAGTTTTTTTTTTTTTTGAGAAAGCGAACCAACAACAAGCTTGTAACATGTTGAACAAACACATGCAACATAAAAATCCTCAAGCCGCTAACCTTCATTATGGAGCACGGACTCGCCGACTAGGGCTTCTCCGTGATGTATCTGTCTCATCTTAGCCCAACTGGAGCCAGATCAAATGAC
Organism: Poa pratensis; assembly: GCA_947311845.1. Classification (NCBI taxonomy): domain Eukaryota; kingdom Viridiplantae; phylum Streptophyta; class Magnoliopsida; order Poales; family Poaceae; genus Poa; species Poa pratensis. The sequence goes on along the minus strand of CAMZMU010000027.1, from coordinate 16,211,148 downwards.
CACATACGCATTGGGAGGCCGTCAGCTTTGCTTAGACGGTTGTTGCTTTTGTTTCTTTGTGTAAAAAAAACTGGTGTGTGCTTTGTACAAAAACCAGAACCTGGGCCATCGTGGTCCACGTAATACAGTAGCTGCGGAGGAAACTAAATGGACTCGATGTAGTGCAGTTGAACTGAGCCGACTTGGGTGGCCTGTCGTCGTTAGCCCATTCAGGCTGATTTATGAGTGGGCTTCTTTGGTGGCCTTGAAGTAATTTGTTTCTAGCGCAGCCAACTTTTTTTTGGTTTCATTTCAACTCGCTGCATGGAACTTACTTTTTTTTTTGCCAACTACACCTTTATGGAACTAAGCTAGTAGCCGTATATTTCCTCTAGTTTTGCACTGTCATAGAGGAAAAGGAATTCAGGTAAAAAAAAGAGAAGAAGGAATATGAGAAATAATATTTGGCACCTCGAATCGAAATCTTAGGTTTCGTGTCTGCTAATTTCGGCTCCTCCAAGTTCATTTTAACGTGTGTATCAGCTATTTTCAGACTTGACAACATTAACACACACTGAATCTCCGCCCCACTTTTGAAAAAGAAGCATATTTGCCTCAAACGCCCTTCCTCATGAATTCCCAATGCAGCTATAGTCATTTTGTTACGACTTATTTGGTGTTTGATCTTGATAAAAGGGCAACCACGCAAGGCTTTGGGCTCCTTGGCCATGCTCATCTCTTGGACAATTTGGAACGAAATAAACGCGAGGGTCTTCGGACATCATGCCACCCCTTCGAATGTTATCATCGCTAAAATCTACGAGAAGGCCAAAATTTGAGGGAGGGCCGGGGCAAAATACTTGGCCGATGTAATACCGGGAGAGTAGTCTTTTGTGAAAGTACTAGGGTATTAAACTTTAAACTCTATATTTATTCTCTATTAATTAAAATGGAAATCTTTTACCTTGTTTTTAAAAAAAATACTCCCTCCGTCCATAAAAGGATGTCTCAACCTAGACTAAATTTGTATGTATCTAGACATGCCTTTTGTGTAGTTTTTTCTTTTCTTTATTGAGCCGTAATCATAAATGAAGACAACGGCATTTCACATCTGGTCAGTGTTCTACTTTCAAAACTGAAGGAGTGATCCATTTGAAACTTGAACGGGATGAACGTTGGTCCTAAAATCAGGGCATGCATGATTCGTTGGACTTTGGATACCGAAGATGAATGAACGAGGCGAGTACGACGTCCGCAACCAAACCCAACCACCCCGAAATGGTAACAGAAATTGGAATCCGATGAAAAGGTTAACTGCCCTGCCCACAAGAGGAAACCAGAAAACGAAAGCTCAATGGCTGGAAGGCACATGGCCGACGAGTAAAAGCAACGCAACGACAAAACCCCAGCGTCCTCCGCTCCCCCAACCAAAAACCCTCGTCCCGTCCCAGCGAGCAGAGCCGCCGCCGATCGATCGCCGATGACGTCCTCCGCTCCCCCGCGCCTCCTCGTCCCCAAGCCCGACCCCGACGCGCCCCCGCCGCTCCCGCTCACCCCGGACCTCTGCGCCGCCCTCCGCACCAAGCCCGAGCTCTGCGCAGCCTTCCGACGCGAGCTCGAGCTCTCCCCCGACGACACCGACTTCGACCACCTCCTCCGCCTCACCCAGCAGCGCCTCGACGGCCTCTGCGCGGGCCTCTCACCCGCGCCGCCACCGCCTCCGACCGCGAGCCCGGCGCCAGCCTCTGCCTCGGCTGCGCCGCCACCACCTCCTCCCCCGCCTACCAGCGCCAGCCCGGCGCGAGCCTCCGCCTCGGCCAAGGCGCGGGCCTCGTCCCCGACCGCGAGGGGCAGGAAGCGCTGCCGCGGCACGGCCGCCGCGGAGATGGTGCGGGTCAAGGCCAGCGCGGAGGGAACGGACCTCCTCCCCGTCCGCACCGTCGCGCGCCGCGCGCGCCTCACCTTCGAGGCGCTCCGCGGCCTCTACCACCGCCGCCCCCGCCCCCGCCCTCGCCGCGGCAACGCCGCCTCGGAGCCCACCTCCAACAAACGCAAGCGCGCCGACATGGCTGCCCTCAGCACCATGCTCTCCAACGACCTCTGCCTCTACCGCGACAAGCGTATCGTGGGCCCGGTCCCGGGCGTCTTCGTGGGGGACGTCTTCAGCTACCGCGCCGAGCTCATCGTGGTCGGCCTCCACAGCCGCACGCAGGCCGGGATCGGGTACGTGCCCGCCAGCCTCGTCGCCGAGGGCCACCCCGTCGCCATCAGCATCGTCTCGTCCGGCGGGTACCTCGACGACCGCGACAACGGGGACGTGCTCGTCTACACGGGTAGCGGCGGCGGGCGGCCACGGAACGGCGGGGAGCACCGCGAAGACCAGGCCTTCGAGCGGGGGAACCTCGCGCTGGCGTACAGCCAGAAGTTCGGCGTGGAGGTGCGCGTGATCCGGTGCCACGACTGCGAGGCTAGCCCCAGCGGCAAGGTCTACGTCTACGACGGCCTCTACAAGGTCGAGTCCTCCTCCCACGAGCCGGGCGTGTCCGGACGCGACGTCTGCAGGTTCAACCTCGTGCGCCTCCCCGGCCAGGACCCGCTCGGCAGCAACGCCTTTTGCGTCGCCAGGGAGCTCGCCGACAAGCTCGACTCTAACGTCCGCCCCCTCGGCTACCTCACGCTCGACCTCTCCAAGGGCAAGGAACCCATCCGTGTCCCCGTCTGCAACCTGGTGGATGAAGACAGGTCTCCGCTTGAAGCCGAGTACATCGCCCACCCTCAGTTCCCGACGTCCAGTATGGCGCCGCCCAGGCTGGCGATGAAAACCCGCAGGTGCTGCATTTACAAGACGACGGGGTGCGGCGAGCTGTCGTCGAGGCTGTCTTCGTCGTTCTGCGGCTGCGCCAGCGTGAAGAGGAACGGGAGATGCGGCCCGGCGTACAACGCCGACGGCACGCTCGTCAGGGGGATGCCAGCGGTGTACGAGTGCGGCGCCCTCTGCGGGTGCCCGCCGAGCTGCCCCAATCGCGTGACGCAGCGAGGGATGAGGCACCGGCTGGAGGTGTTCAGGTCCAGGGCGACGGAATGGGGCGTCCGGACGCTGGACTTGATCCAGCCGGGCGCCTTCATCTGCGAGTTCAGCGGGGAGTTGGTCGCCGTGGACGACTCGGGCAACTCAACGGAGTGGGGCGGCTTCGTCAACCCGAGGAAGTTCCCGCCGAGGTGGAGGGAGTGGGGAGACGCCTCGGCGGCCACGCTTCCGGACGACGACGACGTCGACGTGAGGCCTCCCCGGTTCGCAGAGTGCCCGGCGCCGGGGTACGTGCTGGACGTGTCCAAAAGGAGGAACTTCGCCCCCTACATCTGCCACAGCGCCGCCCCGAATGCCTTCGTCCAATTCGTGATCCGTGACGGCGAGAACGAGTCGTGCCCTCACCTCATGGTGTTCGCCATGGAGACCATCCCGCCGATGCGGGAGCTGACCATCGACTACGGCATTGGCCAGTGATCATCGGATCAGTTCGTGACAGGTGGTCGTCAGTCATGGAGTGCTAGTCTGGGATGCTGAAGCTACATTCTAACAATTTCTTCGTACTACTTTGCATACCGTTGGTGAGGAATTCTTGTTTTTTGGATAGTTCAGAAGCTGAAGCTGCATTCTCAAGTAGAGCCATTTCTTCGTACTTTGGATAGTTCAGAAGTGAGGGATTTTTTTTTTTTGGATTACCGGCCTTCATTTAGGTTGACATTAATCAGTAGCGAGATGGCTTACCTGCAGAAGGCATAGTAGATGGTTCAGTGTATTGTGCTGATACGGTTTGTGGAAGTTACCTTAAGCCGAAATGTCTGTCTCAATTTTCTGCTCAGTTTGTGGCTTTGTGCTAGAAATATTGTTCTAACCAAGGTAATTCACTAACCTGTTTCGCTGAGTTGATTCTAAGATCCGCATATGATCAGCATGTCAATATCATGGGGTTTAATCCCTGGAGACTGTTGCACAAACCGGCTCTGTTCTTTCCGTGGAAACCGCAATTAGTAAGCAGGTTCATCTGTGTTAATCTTGTTGTAGAAAAGCTCACTTGTATTCATTGATCACCACCCAGCAACCAACCAAGTAGTAGAAAAAGATGAACTAAACGGTTGGGTTGAGTTCAAACTGCATTTTGAACAGCCCAGGTTGTAGGCATCCAAATATCAAATCTATTAGTAATTTTTGTTAAGAGAGAAATGGCAGGGTGGGGTAAGTTCAAACAGTTTTTTCTCAACAGCCCGGGTTGTAGGCATCCCAATCTGTCTGTTTTTTTAAAAGAGATAAATGGGAAACTCTATTCACCATGTAGAAGTGCAAAACGTTGTCTACAAAAGGTGGGAGTGAGCCCGGCCAAACATCAGAGTTCCTACTCGATTACATGAAATTTCGCAGTAGCATGGGCATCCCCATCTGAGTTCCTACTGTGTCTTGAGAGTTCAGAGCAATGCTATAGCTCCCAAAGTTTCAGGATCTTGAGTATCTTGAGCAGAGTTACAGCGCTAGCTGCTAAGTAGTACAAAACACGCATCGTCAGATCTCTGCAGATTGCAGCCATGGCCGTTTTCAGAAGAGCAGCACTTGCATTTATGCTGGCTAAGACCCGTTTCAGGTAGTAAGAAGAATGTATTTACTAAGCCTTCTGATGTGTCGAGTTCAGGTTAAAAAAAAAGAGTGTCGAGTTCTACCTGGGCCTTGCTACTTTCGTGGCCAGTGGCCATCGACGTGACTGGGTTCAGCAATGGCTGCTAAGATCGTCCAGATAGGCATTACATGGGCCTCCATATTTGCGACGAACAGTTCCTCATCTTTTTTCTTTCTTGGTGCTCTTGGACATGCACCGCATGGCCTCTCTCCGAATCCGATGCTTCTAGAGCTGGTGCTTGTTACTGTAGCACTTATCAGGCAAAAAATACCTCTTCCGATTTTCGGTCTCAGTTTTGTTGTTCTTCTACAGACTAATGAGCGCTAGTTCACTGGATTTGTAGAGATGTTGTATTTTCTATGACAAAATAGTGTTTTTTTTTACTTGACAAAATAGTGAGTAGATGATTGACGTGGGACCTGGGAACCATCTGTTATATCGTTCCGAAGGTACAAAAAAAATGTTGCTAGTTGGTTTAATGTTGGTGATGATCATTCTCTATGAAACCAATATTAGTTATGCATGTATGACATATACCACACAAAACATTTATCTCGCACAAAATCCACCATACACGCAAGTTGAGACAAGACAACAAAGATGATAGACAAGAAAATTACGACCACTGCAATCAAATTTTTTTTGTCATAGTTTAACAGGATGATGGAGACAGGACTGGGTCGTTGGAGAAACAATTGCAAATTTCAGATCCTAGGGTTAGGCATGAGGATACGTCTAAGCGCCATAGAGGCACCGTGCCCTAGCTGTGAGTGCGTGCCAAAGATGAACTCTTTCTTGTTCCATTTCTTGTGATGCCTTCTAATTCCATGGTGATAGCCGTGGTCTCCATATAAAGAGACCAATAGATTCTATATTTTTTTTGTCTAGAATAGTAGATACATAATTATGGCGACTCTTTCAAAATATTATGCAATATACATATATATTATTACACTCAACAAAATCAACTATATTGACACTTGTTCATAACACGTTTAGTCAATGTATAATCATATTTAGTAAAATTATTTATTACACTTGACAAAATTAAGTACATTTTATACTTCTTTATAACTTATTATGTCAACATACTAATTTGGATGATATATTTTTATATTACACATAGCAAAATTAATCACATTTTTTACTTTTTTATAACTTATTCTGTCAATATATTATATTAAAAAATAAAATTTTCTATTACTTAGCAAAATTAACTGCATAAAAGTGAACCTAAAATTTAAGATAAGATTTTGTTGTCGTACACTTTTAGAGTCTGTCACTACGACAGATGTCCTTGCTCGAACTTTAAATCATACTTTGTAAGGAAAGTTACATTACTTATTTTATTGTGATAGATTTCCACTTGAAAACCTTTCTTTGAAATGAACATCATTTTAATTTACATAAAAGACAAACATTCCCCAATATGCGAAAGAAATGGACAAATCATAATAATCCTCCATGAATTAAGTTGTGCCACTAGATGAATTATATATACAAATATTAAATATATGCGTATGTTTGTGTCCATTCTAGTATACTTAAATATCTTGGCGACTAGTCAAAAGTATATGTTCTAATGAATAATGTGATAGTGGTTTCTAGACTAAATGATTGCAGGTGTAAGCAAATAGAAAGCTCTAGAGTGTATGGGTCGCTTATAACCAGTTGTCGTGAAATCATTACCCTTAACTTTTTTATTGGTTGTTTTGTGATCAAATAGGTGCACTTTATGCTCTATCAATGTTTGGATGCTCCATATTCTATTGGTATTTAACATATTTTTCTCTCTCTTCTTTTGATCTACAATACGCATGTAAAAATATGCAACAGATCAACTCCTAGAAGAATAGTGACTTCCACGTGTTGAACTGGAAAACCGCCTATCCTATAAAATTCCGTAGGCATACCACTCTTCTATATTGGTTGTGTCTCCAAATTCAAACATATGGCTTATGATGAGAGACCCTAGGATGCTAGCACTCTTATTGCCCCTGACCTAATTATAAAGTAACTTGTCATATTTGTAAAACTTCCTCTAGATAGAAAGTTGTTGATAGTCATTTTTGGCCAACTGCCTGCTCATGGAGGAAACCTGCCGAAGACTGAAGACTTGGGCGGATGCGTCCAAGCTGTATTCGGATTCAAGGAAGGACCTAGACAAGGAGTAACACTCTCTGATATGGCACGAAGATCGGAAGGATCTATAAGATCCATCGACTAGTACCCAATTGATGAGTGCATTTTATATAGAGTTTTGCTCAATGGTTCTCATATGTTTACATTGGAGTTTTGGCAATTTTCTGAGCTATGTTCTACCTTTTATGCTAATGAGCAATCACAATATTTTCCCGGTTAACTTTTCACAACCTTAGGTTTTTATTAGAATTTTACTTGTTTCCTTGTCTTTTATTCCCATTTGTGTGTAGATAGAATTATCGAACGAAGGACAAGGGAAGGAAACAAGAAAGACACCATACGCATGTCAAGTGTTCTGGAAATTATCATTTTTCCATGAAGTCAAAATAAATATGCAATGCCACTGGAGTGTGGGCCTTGTCCATAAGAGCCCAAGATCATCAAATTCGGACTTCATATGCGAAAATGGTGTCCAAAACACCGAGGACACCAGAGCAGATAATGAGCACTGGTACGGCCGGGGATGACCGTACCAGCTATTTTCGGACCCGTGACATTAAACTAAGCCACATTTGTGAAGGGCCACCAACGTATTTGATGCAGAAGGCGGCAGAAACCCTAAAACGAGCTGCTGGAGCCTATATGAAGAGAGGGAGGCCATGCCTCCGAAACATTCTCCATCATAGCCGCCTCCCGAAGGGCTGCCGCCGCGCCGCCTCCATCTTCAACAACACCACACCATCCTTGGGAGGAGAATAGAAGACTCAGGACACGGAGATCACGACATCTACATCACCGTCGTCATCATCTACGCCACCGCCATCGACTCCTCCATCCATCTCGTTGTAGTCTTAAACTTTGTTGTGGATTACTTCGTCTACTCATTTATTCATCTATCCATTGTTCTTATGACTATGCTTATGATGTCTTGTGCTCTCATGCCTGAGTAGTTTCGTTGGGGATATGGACGAACCTAACTTTATTATGAGACGAGATAGAAATGTACGGTTTAATACCATTTGACATGTAGTAATGAGCAAGGGAAGAAGAGTAAACAAGGAAAAATGAGAGGCGGGTGGTGCCACGCTTGTGTCTGCGTGCCAAACCAAAGCCACTCTGCCGCAAATTAACACATAGGCCTCGTTTGATTAATATGATAGGAAAAGTGTAGAAATAGAAGTCCTATAGGATTGGATGACATATCTAATTGAATTATATGGGAAGAGAAAATTCATTTGATTGTGGTGAAAGAATTTTTCATTAGATCAGACCTAACGTTATTTTCTTTTGAAGTTTGTACTACAAAATTCTTGAGATTTTTCCTATGAGATAGATCCTATGATTCAAACGGCTTCTGGAAGAAATTTTCCATAAGATTTCACCACTATACATAATCTTCTGAACATGCTACGAATCGAAGGAGCCCATAGTAGCACAGACTTTTATCCTTGACGAAATCACGTGGCCACGGCGAGGTCGATAAGTCCCCATTTCGCTTCCAAGTGACGAGCCGATCGATGATCTCACGAACGACAAGCTAGCTGGTCCATGAAACGAAACCACACACAAAAGAAGTAGAGATCTGATCTCTAATCGCCGTGCCTAAGAAAGCTAACGCAGCCCCCTAACTCCTCACATGCAATGCATCAACATGGTTAGGATCGATCACAAAGCCCCAAACCCGGATCTGATGTAGGCTCTTCTATGCTTCTTGCGTGCCTGCAGCGTTGTTAGGCTTGGAAAGATGGATCGGACGTGCCCTGTGGTTTCGATCGGTGGCTTTTGACGAGAACGGTGCGGATCATGTCCTATGCCCCCACACTACTAGCTTAGCTACCTCTTCATCGATCACAAAAGGTGTGTTGGGCACTTGCATGTGCAAAATCCACACTCTTTCGAAAATTGCGTTTTTTTCCTCCTCATATGGTCCCTCCATGCATGTACATCCTTTTTACAGACTCCATTCTGCCCTTTCCTTCAGATAACCCACACAAGAATTACGATATATGAATGAAAAGTCATGAGTTATATAATATGTACTCCTGCTATACATCTAATGTCTTTGTAGGGTTAAAGATTTCTCCGGAATAATTCTTTTTTTTTAAGTAAAGAGCAGCACTGTATTACAAAACAGGCTCAACGAGATCGCAAGACCTGTGCAAATGCTGGAGTATCAGAATAATTCTTTGGAACAAAGGAAATTGTACCCGCAAAACAAAGAGTACACTTTTTGACGAAGAAGTCCCGATTTAAAAAAAATATGTAGCCCCGCTCTAGCTCCTACTCTCTCCGTTTTTAAATATAACATTCACATGTATACAAATATATCTACACATGTTTTAGTGTGTATGTTAACTCATTTGTGTGTGCATTTAGACAATATGTGTAGCACCTAAAGCATCTTATATTTTAAAACGGAGGGAGTAGGTCTTTGCAGGATTTAGGATTTTCCATCCATTAAATATCCTTTGGACCAAAGGGAATTGTAAACCTATTCATGTGCGGCCAAATCACTTTATTCTTTGTTATATTCAAATGATTACTACGTATTTTATGGTTCGTTCCAATCCGCCTTATAAGGTTGCATTCATGTTAAATTATTTGTGTTTTTTCTATTTCTATATTTTTAATCCCCGTGATCTAAAGAAGCCTTTGCCACTAACATAAGATTGTTTCAGATCGATCCGTTCAGTGGCGGCGGGCGGATAGCAAAGCGCGGCAGAGCCTAGGCCCTAGGGCAAGCAGCCCAGGGGGCATGTTTGGACTCGGCGAGTTGCAGGCTTGCTACGTAGCAGATCGATCAAGATGGATGCGGGCAGCGTCACGTGCGTGTTGACAAGCTAAAAGTCCATGCAGGAGCAGGCGCACGAGGGGACGCACGGTCGAGTCAGGCCTCGAGTGGGAGCAGCCGCTGTACCCATGCAGCATGACATTTGTTATGTGGAAAAAAAGGTGCGGGTCGGATGTATTATGTGCATGCCATCGGGAGCTAGCTTGAGAAAGGAAAAGAAAAGGAAGATCTGGTTCATGGGAGTTTGTGTCATGCAATGGACACACACAAGGAATCAGAGGTGTTATTTTCTGTTTTCTTGCTCGGTCACAGGTGGCGTTCGAGATGGCTGCGGTATATGCAAAGACGCACAGTCGCAAGTTCATGGGAAGATCGACGGGAATTGGCAGGTTTGATCAATGGATAGTTTGATCTGTTTTGCTACGTGTGTTTGAGGGTAGGTTATGCTTGATGGTGTAGCATTGTGCCAAGTTGATCAAGATGGACTGGATGCGGCGAGGGGCGATGTGCGTATAAGACTCGTGGAGTCTGGAGCATGTCGTGCAGTCGGACACGTTCGGCTGGGTCGGGCTAGACGGTCTGACGGTCGACGGGAAGTCGGTCGGACAGAAGACGGTGAAGATCGGTGATGACGACGTAGGCGCGTGAGGGTTGATGGTGTCCGAATTCTGTGGCATGGAAACACGTGGCGCATGGTTATGCGTGCTTCGACATGCATTGGCGCGGGTTGATTCAAGATGGCGTACGCATGGGATCTTGAAGTCGACGGGGCGTGGGGTGGATTGATCATCTACCAAGGAGTCACGTTGAAGGTGGAGCTGGAATCTCTGGCGGAAGATTGCGTAAGTGCACGGAGAGTCGAAGCCTAATCAGCGGGAAGGTGAGAGGTACGTGGTCCGGACTGGAGCTCAGGGTCTGGAGAGATGCGTGGAACTCGGCATCGGTCGGGTATGACTGATGATTGTCTGCAGTGGGGCCTGAGGTGGTGTGGGTTAGCGACCCAGTAGATCTTGGCCAAGATTGCGGATGCTCGACGCGGTAGTAGCGGCGAGGCGTGCGGTAAGCACATGACACCGCGACAGACCAGGGCACAGGCAGTCAGATATGTGGTCAGACATGTGTGCATGGGTGCTGAAGCAGTGTTGGCGAGTATCGTATTCAAGTTGGTGACTGGGTCTATGGAGATTGACGTCAGGTGATAGACATGAGTCGTCCATAGGGAATCTGAGAAAGTGTTGAAAAGTCTAAAATGTTGGAAGCTTGGAGAGTACATGGTCGTATATTCTATGATGTTCAGTGCACATGACAAAATGCGGATGACTAGATACAGAAGGAGGCGAAGTGCTATAGCTGTGGGACATGTAGAAGACTATCCAGGATGAGACGACTGTGAATTTGACTCAAGGTGACTAAAAGGTGACGGTGAAATTCCTTCAAGTTTGAAGCACTTTCACGCAGATCAGTGATCGGTGTGCGATGATATTGAAACGGGAATAAGGGACTAGAGTTGAGAGTCACATGGAGTCTGGTAGTAGCAGTGGAGCTCATGGAGACAACCAAGTCCGGAGTACATGGAGGTTTGACGCATTGACGAATTCAAAGTGGCGGAGAATATTCGCCAAGGTGGAGTTTGTTGTATTTGTGTCGAATATTGTGTACGAGTTGGGTTACGTTTGGACTTAGAGTTGTATTAGGTGTAGATAGGATACGAGTAGTATCAGAGTCGAACTCTTGTAGCCTGGGCCTCCCATATAATGAGGGGAGCACCACACGTGTAACCTATGACGACTTGATAGCAACAGGCATGCAAAGGGAGCCGGCGGCTTGTGCCGGCGCCTAGGGCGGCCAGGATTGCGGTATCAATGGGGAGGAGCGCCCGTAGTCATGCCCCGCAGATGTAGGCAAGTTCGCCGAACTGCATTAACAAATATCGGTGTCGTCATCGTGTTGCGATTGCTTGATTCTCGGTAGATCAATTATGCGCCTACGACGGTAACATTAAGAATAGATGGATAACCTAGGGGTGTGAATAAGTTTCTACAAATTTACTTTTCTGATAACATATTTTTGACTTTGTGGATAAACAAGGTGTTTAATGAACTATTAATATTCTATTAAATCTACAACATCATTAATTCTATTAATCTTCTTCATCAATACCAAAAATTGATCAAGGGCATAGGTGACTTTCAACGGTGGGAGATCTGAAAGCCTTCTCAATGTCGTGCACAAGAAATAGTTGTCCTAAAAGGGAATGGGTACGAGCTAGCCGCATCCAGCTCCGTCTAGTCGGATTCTTCACCGGCAAGCCTGATACGGTGAGGTCGTGCTTGAGCATGAGTTTAGTATTTCAGGTTTATTCGATGTTGCATGGGTGTTTTTCACATGTTGCAAACTGGTGTGGTTTTGCTACGAACACACGTGCGAGATGTTGCGATTATTTTCTTTAGTGACCCAAGGGTTGCCTCCCCCCCCCCCCACACCACCCCCACCCACACGCACACGAGTTTTGACTTTTGTTGGGGATTTTCTCCATACTTATATATGTTTTAGTTACATTGATGTTTTGGCCCACCGTGCGAAGAATCGATGTAACAATGTTGTATGAAAAGTTGTTGCGCGGGTGGGGTATGAAGCAATAATCTGACTGCTGATATCTCAGGTTTGGATGCCCCTCCCTAGATCCGTTGGTCTACGGTCAACATTGTATTATTTTTATGCTTGAATACATCAATTTATGCAAATGTCCATAGATAATAAAGCTTTCTCCTTAGCGGAAGAATGTGTCTATTTTTCTTCTTGTGGAATTCGTCTATAATTTGCGAATGAACAAGGCCATGCTTCAGAGGATAGGGGCATAACGGTAGTTCCTTAAACAAAGGGTATAATGGTAATCTTCTTCCCACACCAGTACAACGAAAATTAATCGACCGATGATCCGTAGCCTCTCTTCCTCCTCGTGTCCTATAACTTGACGGAATCGGCGCTGTTCTGTACCGCCGGCCGGACACCTCGCGCCGCCGCCGCCTGATTCCGATCGATGGACGCCGAGGCCGCCCCCGCCGGCGCCGAGCAGCTCCCGGTACGCGCCCGTCGCTCCCCTCTCATTGCCCCCGCTCTTTCATTTCCCTCCGCATTTCTCGTTTGCGCAGCCTGGTTGGACCGGACGCGAATCGGTGCCGGGTTGTTTGCGGGTTCTGGAATGATTCTAGGAGGTGAGATGTGGTGGGTTTGATGCGGATGTCTGGCGGGGGATCAGGGATTCCGCGGCTTCCACGGGAGCTCTGGTAGTCTGGTGTATCTTCCTCCCTTCGTTCAATTTCGATTTGATTTGTTTGGGTTCGATTGGAACGGGTTCGCTGTTAGTGTTATGTTATTGCTTGTATTCACCTCGACGACATTTCCGTTTGGCATTTTTTTTTTTGCTTCGTGTGAATGTATCGGACATGGATGAATGAATGAGTCAGCATTCACCACCTTTCGCACAAGCAACTTATTTTTGGTATGATTTGATTTTGTAAGTGCGAAAGAGCATTTTCTATGATTGAAATAATGCGTCTCTGGGTTAACAATCAGTATGTAATCATAGCCGAGGGTGTGATTGTCGTCAATAAACAAAAAATGATTAAAAACACAGAAAAGTGCCAAATTTTCATGTTTTCAGGTAGGACGTTTTATTCATTTCAGTTCTAGATCATAGAAAATAAGCGTTTTCTTGCATCTTGAAGCATCTAGAGTAGTTCTTATGAATCTATACTTCCTGTAGAGAACATGGAGTGGTGTGCTGCTGCTGCATGGCAAAATTATTTTCTAACTGTTCTGTCGTGCATTTTCAGTGGAGGCAGCACTACAGGAATCTACTGCTGCTAGCATACCAGAGCTTTGGTGTTGTTTATGGTGACCTGAGCACATCGCCTTGTATGTGTATAAAAGTACATTCTCAGGAAGGCTCGGCCGGTACCAGGATGAACAGACAGTATTCGGTGTGCTTTCCCTTATATTTTGGACCTTCACACTTGTTCCTCTGCTCAAGTATGTCATCATTGTATTGAGCGCTGATGATAATGGCGAAGGTACGCCGTAATTCCTTTGTAACCACTTTGCTTTCCTTTTATGCCTGTCATTACTTCATTCATATCACTGTAAGTTAGTTGGATTTATACAGACGGGCTCACAGGCTGATCCTAATAAATCAGCTTACGAGAATATATATTTAATTTATTTTCTCACATAGTGGACTATTTTGTAGGTGGGCCATTTGCTCTGTATTCGCTCCTCTGCAGGCATGCAAAGCTTAGCCTGCTTCCAAATCAACAGGCAGCGGATGAGGAGCTATCTACATACTACAGAGATGGGTTTTCAGCTCATGGCGGATCTTCACCTTGGCTGAGAAGGTTCCTAGAGAAGCACAAAACGGTCAAAACTGGGCTTCTCCTTGTAGTTCTGTGTGGTGCTAGCATGGTGATTGGTGACGGTGTCCTTACTCCTGCAATCTCAGGTGGATACTACCATCATCTGTTAGTTACCTTTCCTGTAAATGCACAATTCTGGTTGTTAACCTCTCTGCACGCTTACGGTGCTTTGTTCTGCTTTTTTTCTCACAGTCCTGTCATCTATGTCTGGGTTGCAAGTTCGAGCTACTGGCTTACAGGAACGTAAGTACAATCCATCTCTTTGAAATGTGAACTCATAAGGCACGCACATGTGTTTGTGTGGAGTAATTTTCATGTTACGCTCTTGATTTTTATTTAATTCTGAATGAACCACGAGGCATGATACATGCACTTTTTTTTGTTGTATTTCTGTATTATACATATATTTAGTCATTTGGCCGCCCTATTTGCTACCAAGAGCACATAATTTTAATGGCTCAATGCACAGTATGGTGAAAATCGTATATATGCTGTGAGCATGTGGCTGTCTCTTCAAATACTAGACTGTATATATGCCTTTAGTTTCTCAGATACTAGTTTGTGTATATAGTTTATATTTACAGTCTTTGTGTAATATTTCTGGACATTGAATTCTGTCATTGTATAGTCAGACTCTGCATCCTTATTTAGGAGCAATTATGTAGACGTTTGGGCTTACTATATTTTTAGGCTTGACTGCTGTAAATGCAATTATTTTTTCTACACAGGTTCTGTGGTGCTACTTTCATGCATTGTATTGGTTGGTCTGTTTTCCTTGCAACACCGAGGTACTCATAGGGTGGCATTCATGTTTGCACCGATTGTCATAATCTGGCTCTTCTGCATTGGTGGAATTGGATTGTACAACATAGTACACTGGAACCCACGGATATACCAAGCACTCTCTCCATATTATATTATTATATTCTTTAGGACGACTGGTACAGATGGCTGGATTGCTCTAGGAGGAATACTACTTTCTATGACTGGTTAGTAACTGTCAGCATATCAGGGATAAAATTATGATATGCTTTGTTCTTTTTGTAGGTCAAACACTAGTAACGGTTTATGTTTCCTTTCCACTTTACAGGCAGTGAAGCTATGTTTGCTGACCTTGGTCATTTTACAAGTGCATCTGTCAGGGTAAGTTGAGCTACTGACGATCTTCTATCTGTTAGTTTCTCCACAGAAAACTTCCAACTGGCTGTATAGATCCTTTTATGTTCTATAATTATATTTGATGCTGCTGTGCTGTGTGACAAAGCAACTATGAAGATATAACTTTGGAAAAATATGTTAGCCAAATGTGATGTTATGAAAGAAGCAGAAAAGTTCATGTACCAAACAACCTTTTTGTGAAAAGAGATTGATTTAACCTGCATATTTTAAACGGATGACATTCCCCAAAGAACCTAGTTGAGTTATTTATTGTGAACCAAATTGTTGCCTATCTAATTGTTTATGACGCTATTCGGCTGATTATACTTATGCAGTTATGCTTCTCTTTTTATCCCTGATAATTTATAATTTATTTTGCTTATATTATACCTGCCCCTTACCTGTATCTTTTTTGAGACATAACCTTGGGTTCTCCTTGTTGCAGCTAGCTTTTATTACCATCATATATCCATGTCTTACATTACAATATATGGGCCAAGCAGCATTTCTATCAAAGAACATGTTTCACATGCGCACAAGTTTTTATGACTCCATCCCAGGTTCTTCACCTCTCTCACTCATCTCTCTCCCCTCCAGCTTCCTCCTTCTCTCCAGTGTTGTTTAAGTTTGAGTTGTCATCCAGGACCTGTATTCTGGCCTGTATTCGTGGTAGCCACTCTCGCTGCTGTTGTTGGAAGCCAGGCTGTCATTTCAGCAACATTCTCTATTGTAAAGCAATGCCATGCTTTGGGTTGTTTCCCACGAGTGAAGGTTGTTCACACATCAAGGTGGATCTATGGGCAGATATACATCCCTGAAATAAATTGGATCCTTATGGTGCTCTGTGTAGGTGTCACAGTTGCATTCCGTGATACAACCCTTATCGGAAATGCCTATGGTAAGCTTGTAAGAGCAATTGAGTATCTTTCTTGTACATATGCTTTTGATTTTTCAGCATCCTCAGTTTGAGTCTAAGCATTGTCCATTGTCTATAATTTCAGGTATTGCTTGCATGACTGTTATGCTTGTTACTACATTCTTGATGGCATTGATCGTCATCTTTGTTTGGCAGAAGAACATAATGTTCGCCTTGCTGTTCCTATTATTCTTCGGGACCATTGAAACCGTGTATCTTTCCTCATCGCTCATGAAGGTTCATCAGGGAGGATGGGTGCCTCTTGTGCTTGCTTTCGCATCCATGTCTGTCATGTTCATCTGGCACTATGGATCAAGGAAGAAGTACCAGTTTGATCTTCAGAACAAAGTGTCAATGAGATCAATCCTGTCTCTAGGTCCAAACCTCGGCATAGTTCGGGTTCCAGGAATTGGACTGATTTACACAGAGCTGGTGACCGGTGTGCCCGCCATCTTCACACATTTTGTCACCAATCTCCCTGCCTTCCATGAAGTCCTGGTATTCCTCTGTGTCAAATCAGTGCCAGTGCCATATGTGCCACCAGACGAGCGGTACCTTGTTGGCAGGATTGGACCCAGAGCGTACCGGATGTACCGTTGCATCGTCAGGTACGGCTACAAGGACGTGCAGCGAGACGACGAGAACTTCGAGAACATGCTAGTCATGAGCATCGCGAAGTTCATCATGATGGAAGCCGAGGACGTCTCGTCCACGGCGAGCTACGACATCGCCAACGAAGGGAGGATGGCCGTGATAAGAACCACAGAAAACGCGGGCACCCCGCTGGGCATGAGGGACCTAAGCGGCCTGGCCGAGTCCATCTCCACGAGGAGCAGCAAGTCAGAGAGCCTGCGGAGCCTGCAGTCGTCGTACGAGCAGGAGTCCCCGAGCGCGGGACGGAGGCGGCGCGTCCGCTTCGAGCTGCCGAACGAGGACGCCATGGACCAGCAGGTGAAGGACGAGCTGCTGGCGTTGGTGGAGGCGAAGCACGCAGGGGTGGCCTACATCATGGGCCACTCCTACATCAAGGCCAGGCGTAGCTCGGGCGTCGTCAAGAAGTTTGTGATCGACGTCGGCTACTCCTTCCTCCGGAAGAACTGCCGAGGCCCGTCGGTGTCGCTGAATATCCCTCATATTAGCCTGATAGAAGTTGGTATGATCTACTATGTGTAGTAGGCCTGAAGATCTTCTGTTCGCAACGCGGGGATCAATCCGGTGGCGACAGATCATGGTATGACCTAATAATTTAAAACTGCCTGTTTCCATACTCAGATGCCATTTTGATAGAGTTATTTACACTGTTGGTCACACAACTCGACAGCTATGTGCACTTAAGTCACACATCTGGATAACTGAATTTTTTGGTCACACAACTCGTCATCTGGTGCATTTAAGTCACTGACCCCACCTGTTAGGCCGTTTTCCGTTGAAGTTGATGCTGACTGGACACGTAATCTTGCAAAAACCCCCCCTGTATTTTTGTACATTTGCAAAAAAACCCTGTATTTTTGGACATTTCAAAAATTCAGGGGTTTTTTTGAAAAAAATACAGGGGGTTTTTGCAAATGTACAAAAATACAGGGTTTTTTTGTAAAATTACGTGTCCAGTCAGCATCAACTTCAACGGAAAACGGCGTGTGACCAAAAAATTCAGTTATCCAGATGTGTGACTTAAGTGCACATAGCTGTCGAGTTGTGTGACCACCAGTGCAAATAACTCATTTTGATATGCACATTACCTTTTGTCAGTTCAAACTGATAATAGTTTCCTGTCCTTCTCCAGTGCTGCCCCTGTGATTTTTGTCCGGAGTTGAAGCTGCAATCCATAGTATGGAATGCTGCACCCAGCCATCCAGGCTGCTTCCAGTTCCAGTCTGGTAGAGATGAAGGCGCTGTGCATGTTAATATAGCTTCTCAGCCCAATAAACTGCAAGACTCGTGTCATTATTTAGTTTATTTTCTGTATTCGATATTTACATGCATGCTATGTATTTCTCTTTCTGGAGAAGTAATCATTTATGTCATATAAATATTGGCACTCTCATCATCAAAATTCTCATGGAACCACCCTCTACTTTATTTATTTATTATGCTAGCATGTACAAGAACAGAACATCTCAGCTCATGTTCTAAGTTTACAGGCGTATACATAGGAAACTCACATATAAAGTGCGTCAACATAAGACATGTGTGAGATACAAAACTAGCCGGAACATCTATTTACAAACTGCATACAGAAAAGGGTTCAACAACTTTGCAGAGTGTGAGTAGTGTCTAGCCGAACCAGCCTCAGACAGATGAACCAGCAGCAGCCACCGTCTTGTTGAGCAGCTCGCGGAGCGCGCCTGGAGAGGTCACCGGAGGGCTGCACTTGAACTCTTGGCACACATGCGCCACCGCTGGCTTCTCCGCTGGGCTGCTCCGTGCCATCTGCGCGATGTTGGCGTTGTTGCTCTCCCAGAACCCCATCTCTTCCACGTTCCTGGGGTCTATCTGGATCACCTGGATCAACGAACCATGTATCCTGATCAGTACTAATGAACGTATAAAAGGAGCATATACTATGACCAATCCACTCGTCACTCACTGTTCTGTTTGGATCGTATGATGAGAATGCGGCCGCGACCATGTCTTGAAATTCTGCAGATCCTTTGTCTCCCACCAGCACCACCTGCTTCCTCGATGGGACTGAGAGCATGTCAGCGGCGCAGCACATCAGCGGCAGTGCTATGCCAAGTTCTCTCAGTCTAGTCTCAAAGACCGCCTGCAAAGCAACAAATGCATGAGCGGGTTTCATGTCTATCAAATCTATGGCTGAAAAAATGTCCAAATTTTTCATGTTACTCATCATCTATTCATCTCTGACGACATGCTAGACTGGTTTGCCAACAGACAGACATATGTGGCTGACCTTAGGCCTCACGAGTAACGACAGAGCTTCTTTAATACAGTACTTATAAACCAGTTCAACCTACATGAAGTGAAATATCTGTATCCTATCACAGCCCAAGCACACGTTGCATGAGAATATAGATGCCTCCACAATAACAAAGAAGCACCTGCCATTTCTATATCTGAGAATATAGATGCCTCCACAATAACAAAGAAGCACCTGCCATTTCTATATCTTAGCTACTATGAAGTGTAAACCTTATGATATGAAACCAAACTACTGCTGTAATATAGTGCATATAAACAAGACTAGATAAGTACATACCAGGAGATGTTCAACATTACATTTGTAGCCCTCAGATTTTGCAGCATCAAATATACTGGACAATCTGATCATGTTGATCGCTGCTATCGAGTTTCCAGAGGGCTCTGCACCATCATGATCTTCTTTAACACGTAAAAGGACAGAAGGGTCTTCTCCAGGAGTATTGAAATAGCCGCCCCCTTCTTTGTCCAAGAACAATTCATCCTGCGGATGTTTGCATGGCAAATATCATGCAATGTACGTGAAAGATAACATAGAGAAGTTTAACAAGTATGTTTCACTTGCCTGAATGACTTGCAGCTGAACAGCCCACAGAAGCCACTCTATCTTACCACCATATTCATAGAGATCCAGCAAGCCGTTGATTAAAAAGGCGTAATCATCTAAAAATCCTGGTGCTTTTGCTGGGCCATTTCGATAACTATGATGCAGCCTTTTTGAGCTCGCATCATAGAGTTTTTCCTTTATAAAATTTGCTGCCTTTTCTGCAACTTGAAGATATTCTGCTGGCTGCAAAAATATCCAGAAATATGGGTGGTCAAGAAATAAATTCGACGATATCTATATGGTGATGTAAAGCAGGTGAAGACAAAAATCTAGCACACAGGTTCCTCCACTACACACGAAGGGGGATAGCATTTTTTCTACCTGATACAAAGCAACAGATAGGACTACTGGTGCAAAAGAGAACATACACATAATCATGGTGTTTTCTTTGCCATGCACGGCGTGACATAATAGACATTTTCATTTTAATGTCTTTGAACGAATGTATGGGCCTGCAATCCCAGGGGATTGCTTTGAACAAACGTATGGGCCTCCAACATAAAACGACTAGAAGAAAGCAGGGATGGAAGCTCCAGGCATATAGATGGGCTGATCAAGTGATCATATACATAATCACGTGACTATAATAAAACCAGTTGATGTCAATGACAGAAAATGAAATGCAGAGCATTCGGAGTGTGGAGCACAGAACTTACATCACATCCTGTTACTGGGAAATAAAATTTGGTCCCAGGTGGTCCCGACTTCAAAATTTGTGAAGCTCTTGCAAAGGCAGATATCGCTAATCCATTCCATGAAACAATAACCTTAAAAAAATCATCGTTAGTACATTATGTGACCAGATTAAAATGAGCTATAGTCAATAGACAAAAACCTTGTCATCCAAATGTGGTCTTGGCCTTTTTGACCGGACATCAAACAACTTCCGCCTGCAATCTCCCAGGATTTGATAATATTCATCAACAGACTTGCCAGACTTAGATGCTATCTGTGACCCCGGTTTTCTTTCTATTAACACATTTTTACCACTGAACTCGTTGTGAGGATCACTCATCCCCGAAAGGTCACAATTGCCAGACGATTTAACATAGTAGTGGTTCTTGAATAGCTCCGCATTCTCCCCAAGCGTGTCTTCGATCTTTTTAACAAATATTAGGCAGCTTAAGCACACAATATAGAAGAATGAAGCCAACAAAATCAACAAATACAAAATGTAATTGCTGGTTGCGACCCTGGTCCTTGCTTCAGCGACAGGAGCATCAGGAGCATATATTGGTGCAGGACATAACAACAAGTTAGGGCAAGTTATGAGAACATTTATGTCCCAACAAGAATGGCAGTTTAGCACTAGTCTTTTAACTGAGTTTTCAGTGTCGACAGCGTGTTATTTTTATTTTATGCAAACTTTTGTGACCTTGCAATAAATTGGGCTGTGTGCATCTTCGGATGCACTAAGAATGTACCTCTTTACTAGTCCACACATAAAAGGAACCCTCCTTTTTCCTTGGAGCACCTTCATATTCTGCACTGTCAGCATCTTCTGCTGAGAAAATTTCACCTTCTTCTCCGATCATGTCTCTCCTCAAGTAATCAAGTATATCACGTGCAACCGAAGAATAATACTCATCTCCCGTGATAACAAATGTATCCAAGTAAACATTGGCTATCTGTCCCTGGTCGTACAACATCTTCTCAAAATGTGGAACTGCACAGAGAGAAGATATGAGAGGAGAATTCTGCAAAGACTTGAAAAGAAAATTTATCCTTAATCTCAAAGTGAATTTACCATGCCAGCACTCATCCACACTGTATCTATGAAAGCCACCGCCAACGTGGTCATGAACTCCACCTCTAGCCATACATTGCAGTGTACGGGTTACCATCTTCATTATGTTTTGGGCTTCATTCTCCTGCCTAGCTTCCATGTGCTTTCGAAATTTATAGAGCATTATACAATCTTCCACAGGTCTTGGAAACTTGGGAGCAGAGCCAAACCCACCAAATTTCGGGTCATAACTGTTTGATAACTGCATGGGTTAAGGAAAATAATGAACATAAGTTGTAGACGTAACTCTTAAATGGTTGCTCTTCATACAGTTTCACTCTACACAAAACATTGTAGCCATCCCTACAAAATGCAGCAATATACTTAGCTTTCCACAGTGGCATCATTAGTTGGCGTTCACAGACAGTAGTTCACCAAAGCAGATTTTATGATAAGCTAATGTTTGAGCTTAACCCTGAAGTCTACCCATGCAGGACAACAGAATCATGTAGATAGATTAATTAACTAAACCAGGAGAATTAACACACCCCTTCTCAAGTACATACACATCGCTAATGTTCAGCCATAACCAGCCAATAAGGCCTTCCTACATATCAACCTTTTTTGTTGTTTTTTTGGTTGCTTTGCAACATACCCAGTAATATGTGAAAGGAACAGTAAAAGTAAGTACAAATATGTCCACGTCAAGGCTTCCGAAAATCATCCACCGCAGGCTCTTCCTCGAAATTTGTGACTATGCCATGAGTATGCTTGTTCAACACCATCTCGCTTCACAGATGGTAAAATTTCAGGACTGAAAAATTCACACTCCGATAGGTTCTGGCAAAGCTAGTGGTGCTGAATTAAGGATTTAGTGTCCTAACAATCCATAAAATAGATCAGGATTCAGCATCCAGATAAACATAGTTTAGTTACTATAGTATTGTTAAATAACAATCAGTTCGCCAGTCCTTCCCGTAATCCATCATTAATAGTAGCATGAAGAGATATAAAACGGGAGTACTTTTCAAACCTTTTCAACACATTGATCTACATAACGAGAAGCCACATCATTTGGCACATCTTGAGAGGTAGCCTTGGCAGATAATGCATCTCTAAGTTGCTCGATGACCACATTTCCCGACTGCTCAAGCGCATCACGTTTAGTTTCCCAGGCATCCTTGACCTTCCTGAAGAGAAGTTATGTGCAAAACTGTCAGATCGTCATGTACCAAATATCAACTTCAGAAATACTGTACTTCAGCTGATACCTTAAAATAGTCTTGAACCCAGGTCTTCCATACTTATCATCTGGTGGAAAGTATGTGCCGCCCATCAATGGTTTCAAGTTCGGCGATAAGAAGACGCTCAAAGGCCAGCCACCACCTCCATACAGCGCTGACACATATGTCATATATACCTAAAAGATGTGACAGTGTCATCAATAAAACCTGGTGTAACACCCAAAGAAACACAAGAAAAAACTTCTGAATATGACAATAAAGCTTGCAGCTCCACAAGAAACAGCGGTTTTAAATTTTATCACTAGAAACCAGTATACCTTGTCAACATCTGGCCGCTCTTCACGATCCACCTGTCAAAACTAATAATCAGAAAGAAGAATTGCAGTTACACGGTACCTTTAACTTTCACGCACGGAAGACACTGTAACGACTCAGACGTGAAACAATTAGCAACAAATGGTTATGGTTCTGAACTACCTTGATGCTAACAAACCAGTCATTTAGGATCTTAGCAACTTCTTCATTCTCAAATGATTCGACCTCCATCACATGACACCTTTAAAGTTCAGCCAAATAAAACGGACAACGGAGACTGAGGTTAGCATCAAGTTCAGAAGATAAAGTCACAGAAAACAATCATTTCGACTGAAGAACAGACGCTAAAAACAGCTCACCAATGGCATGTACTGTAGCCAACTTCACGGACACATCCACATTCCCCATGCAGCAAAAGAAGCATGTTAATATAGATTGAAGGGCAAACAAACTTGTGCTATGGAAGTCGCAAGTTCGGATTTGGCTGAATTGAAACAGATGGATTTGACTAAATTCTTCTTTTTTTGAAACCGGGCAAGCTTGCCCTTCCATTGATATAGAAGAAGTGAATGGCTAAATTCTAGATATTATTTTTTCTGACTTGGCGACCATCCCATACCACATTATTTACCACGAACTCTACAATGCCAGATTGCCAGTTATTCATTACTCTGCTCCGAGTTACAGCACCAATGAACCAATAACTGATCTACCACAACGTTACCACGCTCAAGGGATCAGTCCACTACGCAACTCTAGCATAACTGTCCCAGTAACTAATGATGGTATTAGATGGAGTATTACACCACTAGATTTTGGACAGTGCATATCCTTACTTGAGAGGAAGATGGGGATGTCCAGTCTGCGAGCCTTCTCGAAAGCCTCGTCTCCCCAAGGATACCAATCAACCTGCATCAACGAAGCCAACAAGTGTGCCAGTTCAGTAAAGGTTCTCTGAAGGCGCTAAAACGTGTGGAAATTCACACCATAGGTCAACCACGTCCAACTAAGATCTCCCGAGCGAGCACGCGGCTGCAAGGTGCTCGGCGGAATCCCGGAGAGAGGAAGCCGTCGCGGGAGGAGCGAGGGAAAGCAAGTTCGGCGGAGGCGTCACCCACTCACTCACCGGGTTGTGGGCGTGCTGCAGGAGGTAGGGGCTGTGCTCGGCGGCGAGGCGGTTGGGCTTTCCCGCGCCGCCGTGTGCCGGCGCGGACGAGGACATGGCGGCGGCGGCGGCGACGAAGCGGAGGGGCGAGGAGGAGGCGGCGAGGCGGTGGAGGCGCGCGGAGAACATGGGAGTGGGGAGGAGGAATGGTCGGGGAAGGCAGGATATGGAGTTAATTGCGCCGGAGGTCACACATCTCGTCACGTACGTGCACATTGGTCACACATCTAGAAAACGGGATTTTTTGGTCACACATCTCGACTTTGCGTGCACATTGGTCACAAACGGGAAGTGTCATCCCGTTTTGGATGGTAAATTTTCAGAAAACCCCTGGAGAAATATTAATTTTACAAAATGGTCCTCCTAATTTTACAAAATGGTCCTTCTAATTTTACAAAATGGTCCTTCTAATTTTATAAAATGGGCCTCCTATTTTTTTTTAATTTTACAAAATGGTCCTCCTAATATTACTCAGGGGGTTTTCTGAAAATTTACCATCCAAAACGGGATGACACTTCCCGTTTGTGACCAATGTGCACGCAAAGTCGAGATGTGTGACTAAAAAATCCCGTTTTTCAGATGTGTGACCAATGTGCACGTACGTGACGAGATGTGTGACCTCCAGCGCAATTAACTCCAGGATATGAGAGCGGCGGGCGGTGGCAGTGCCATGCGTCCGCTGCCTCCCCGCGACACGTCCACGGTCCACGCCCCATAGCGGCAGCTCTGCTCGGGTTTCCGTGGTGTCACTGCGTTTGGGTCCCACTGGTCATGGACACATATGGGGTACAGAGTTTTGTTGAAATGTGTATGATCCTCCGTATACAGAAACTCTTATCATTTATTTTCATCAAAATTGGAGACAATAAACACTAAAAATCTAAATATTCCGATGATGCACTGTTTTTCTCTCCTATCTAAAAAGAAAATTTGGTTCCGTCGTCTGCCGTTTCGCGTTTCGCTTCTGGCTTCGTCACACCGTCGTCGCTCCTGCCGCACGCGAAGAAAATACTCCAGTACGTCATTTCACTTCTTCGCTCGTCCCGCAACCTCTGGAGAAAATCACGCACACGAAATCGCAAACTACCCTACCCAGCTGCAGACATGGACGCCTCAGTTTCCGCTCGCTCCGACACCGCCGTTCTGTTCTGCGCCGCCACAGCCTCCACGGCACCGCCACCTGCCCGCGGCGAAGCCCTGCCCGTTTCTGCACCAACCTGCACAAGCACGCCATCCGCTATTTCCTCCCCCACGCGAAGGGATCCCTCCTTTTCGCCGAGAGAACAGACAGGCCATGATCGACCTCCACCTCCCGCTCAGATTCCTTTTCCCCACGAAAAAAAATATCCGCCTCGAGGCGGCGCTCCATACCCTCGCCCCCGCCGCCGTCGTCGCCGCCGCGTACATCATCCCCGTCAACCGCGAGGACAACATCCTCAAGTAAAACTATTCCATCTGTTCCCCTCTTTACGATTTTCCCCACTTGTGCTTCCTGACGGACTGATTGGGTTTTGTGTGCAGAGGGCATGGTACAACGGATCGGGATGGAGAGGTGGTGGCAACGTTGTGCGACATTGTGGAGCGGGCTAGCAAGCTCGTACAAGTGCGGACACTCTGGGCTAGGTATTCTCCACGCCCTCCTATTCGCTTATCGGCTTCTGTACGTATGGGGAATATCATACGTCTGATGCATTCTTTATTATTGAATGGATTTGTTTTACAGTAGATAGCATCTGTAAGCACAAATGATGTTCACAAATTCAACCTCATGATTTCATAATGGTCATACTGTATCCAGCCCTAGCTGGAACATGACGAGGTTTCACACAACAGAAAACTTTATGTGTAGCAAAGTTCGCATCAGCATGTCTGAGTCGTGAGAATTCAGGAGACTTCCTATGCAGAATTGTGATAAACTGTAGTTTACATTGTCCGCATCTATATTTTGCTTGCAGCTATGGGGATTTTGTCCTTCCTGTTTTACTTGCTTTAAAACCCATGCAACTATTTATGCTTTGAAAGATTTGGTGTACTATGTTCATATTATTGCCATTCTCCTGAAATGTTATCATAGTTAGAGAGATTTCTCATTAAATTTTGTATATACATGCTCTTGGATGATTCTTTGTTTCTAATTTGATAGCAGATCACCAATGCAAAGGTAGGACAAAGTGTGCGAGAAAACCATAACATGGAATTGCTAGCGGACCTACTTCGCTCCAGAAGAGGAGTAAGAATGACCTCTCTTCAAGATATGATTGTGGGTAGTGTAAATTTCTTACAACAGCGTTAAGTTCCTCTTAACCTGCAGAATGAGGAGTTGGTTGCCCTGGTACCAGGACCGTTCAGAACCTGGGAAGCATGATCCGGCTGGGGTTGGTAAAAGATATACTGAACTCCAATATCAACTTGTCAGTTTATAGAAATACAAGAATCTCTCCAGCCAGTAGCTTTAAGTATCCCCTCTTACTTAGTGCCAATTCTTTCAAAACTGGCATTTCCACTCTCTATTTTTTATGGCTTGGGCGTTATAATCTCTATTGTTTCAAAAGAAGAAGAAACACTAGCTGCCTGCATGAGGAGGTGTCTCTAGGGGTCTTTACGCAACCCGGTCAGAGCTAGGAAGAAGATTTTTCCACAGCGGGTTGACCAAAATGAGGATCCCAAATCGCATGAGCAATAGGTCTTACGTGTAAAGGATCTTGTATCCATGATTCAAAATTTCCTTGCCACGCTACATGAAACAGATTTCCGGAGTTGGTTGCCCTGGTACCAGGACCGTTCAGAACCTGGGAAGCATGATCCGGCTGGGGTTGGTAAAAGATATACTGAACTCCAATATCATCTTGTCAGTTTATAGAAATACAAGAATCTCTCCAGCCAGTAGCTTTAAGTATCCGAGTATTATTTTTACCTCAACCGTAGCTTCGGCATAGGACAAGAAATTATTGCAAGGTTGTAGGTTTAGATATATATGTCCCGGTTGACTTAATACCAATTCCATTAGATGAGTCAGTTATGTTCAATATTTTACTTTTTATTTTCATCATTAGCAATTTCGTTTGTCCCTGTAATATACACAATGCTGATTTAAGATTGTTTTGCAAAGACTGTAGTCGATCATGCCTTGTGTCTCGGTTTTTTTTTTTCGGTTGTGAAAATTTTCATGGCCTAATGGATAGTCAGTAAATATCAAACCCGTAGTAATGCATGGGAATATTTTCATTTGTCGTCCCCTTCCCACCTCCCTATATTTGGGTGGGTGCTAAATGTGGGTGAAAACTAGAAAATGTTTTCATCACGTTCTATCAATCAGAAAACAATTGAAATTAGAACAAGCTCATGAAACAGGATGACGTGGAACACATAGGGAGGGAAATATTCGGATAGGTATGTGATATATTATGATGTTGCCAGATATTGTGACATTGCCCTTGCTAAAAAAAATATGTTATGGAATAGTATTTTTTTTAGAACCATGCAGATGCAGGAGCACTGCATGTATTACCATAGATAGAAAGAAAGATAGCCAGGAAAAGAACTGGCTGAGGCCGAGGCCAAAGAAGAGAGGAATACAAGCGACCTAACAAGCTCATGCTACCAAAACCAAACAACAAACAATAAAACCAGCCTAAAGACTTAACCAAGATCCAGACGACCTGCACTAGCTAGATTCCATTGTTTGGCCTCATTTTTTATGTGTTCAATTAACACATTTGTGGGCTTGAGGATTTTGTCGAACACCCTCCGATTTCTTTCACGCCAAACTTCCCAAGCGACCAGTACGATCACCGTGTCTAGCTTCCTCTTCGTTGCTCCCGTAAACGGTTCTCGGATATGCACCCACCATTCTCTTAGGTTATCTTGAACTGAAGGTGTGGCCCTCTGAAGATTTGCCCAACTAAGTATATGCCCCCAAATAATATTAACGACCGCGCATCCCATGAAAAGATGTTGTGCATTTTCTTCGACCGTGCCGCAAAAGGAGCATCTATCAGGATGAGGCAGACCCCTTCTTTGTAGTCTATCGGCAGTCCAAACTCTCCTACGGATAAAGAGCCATTGTTCTCCTTGATTTGATCTCCGGATTTATGATCTCATACACGTCTGGGGCTATGTCTTTGATAGTCCTCCCGTAGTCCCGTTGATCCATTTGTCTAGCCAAAACATGGTTCTCTCGCCGTTTCCCAAAGCGACCTTAGCAGCAGCATTAAAAATTTCTCTAATACTCTCATCTTCTGGTTCGGCAATATCATACCCATGCTTTTTTAATTGGCACGAAGATTCCAAGCCCATCTTGTACGGAAGGCCTTGCTCAAAATTTCGAGATCCAAAATGCCAAGGCCGCCAACAGCTTTAGGTTGACAGACCGTGGGCCAATTTACCAAGCATTTACCTCCCTCGACCACTTCTGTTCCATTCCACAGGAAGGCTCGTCTGATTTTGTCAATTTCCTTGAAAACCCATGCTGGAGGCTCAAGGGAAAGCAAGTGAAATATAGCAATCGCACTCAAAACAGACTGAACCAGAATTATCCTACCGCCATGCGTGAGCATATGAGTTTTCCATGATGCAAGCTGATTTTTTATCTTTTCAATCAGCGCCCTGTATTCAGCTTTTCTTGCCTTGCGTGAGCATATGGAATAGTATTATGACTTTGCTCAAAACATACAAATGATGTTTGATTGCACAAGAATTTTAAAATTATATGCTTGACACATTTAGTTTGAAACGGTTTGTATATTTATACCCGTTGCAACGCACGGGCAATTAACTAGTTTTTAAACAAGGCAAACGTTTTGCCTTTTATATTGACTAGTTGCCATGTAAATGCAACGCATGCTTTTCGCAATTAAAGGGGGCAATTTACAAGTAAGAAAATATTGCACGTGTAATGCATCGTGTCGACTAATACATACACTAAAATTAGACTCGTTTTAATAAATATTGATGTACACAAATAATTCTTAAGGCAAAAATAATCAATTATTGGCACAATGTTTTCATGATTGTCAACTTATCCAATTACTATTTTGTACATTATTGAAATAAACATAATTTTTGTGTTCATAACATTCTTGTGTAACATATGACATTATTTATATCACTTTTAGAAGAATTAAAACTTTACAATGTACTGCAACAACATTAAGGTAAATTCAAAATTTGAGTACATTACTATAACATCAATCATCACTCTGTGTGTGGCTCATTCCGCTAAATGAGTCCACCGCACGAGGAGTAGCGCTTGCACATATTATCATGTCTCCAGGTTTTTCATTTTAGTTTCTATAACACTACTCCCTAGAGATAGCAGATTGCACACTTGGCTAATTCCATAAAACTGAGAAGTCAAAATGCTTAAAAAAAATGAAAATTGGCATGTGCAACCACAAGGGTTGAAAGTAAAATGCTGCTTACCCTGCTCAATTTCAGATAAACAGGTTCATTATCTATTGCGTATTCGTCAATATTATTGTCGAGCAGCAATGCAGACATATGTTCTTGTGTTCTTACTCGATGCATGCCTTGCCGGTTCTCTGGTCAATGGATCAGTCTATTCTCTCCTGCCAATTTTAGGAACCTGCATGCATTTTTTTTTGAATGGTCACCGGGGAAGGAGAAGACCCTCCACCTGAATTGTATTCATTTTTTTTCTGTTTAATGGGTTCAAGTGAACCAGAATTACCGAGAAGGACAATGGGGAGAAATAAAATAAAAACAAGCCTACAACAAGGAAGAAGAACAACATGACACTAAGCAACAGTATGAGTTTTGTTTTTCTTTCGAGGGGGTGTATAGATTTCTAAAGAGAAGCGTAGCGCTGTATGTGAACGAAAAGAAAGACACCATAAAAAAAAATACAGGAGTATGAAAATAATACGAAGGTGAAACTGAAGTTTCAAAAAAAAAAGGGTGAAACCGAGGATTGTAAAAATAATCTGGGAATGTGGAGGAACAATCATTTGAGTAGAACACAAGAGAAACATACAGAAAAATTATACAACCCAACAATAACGAGAGTAAAAACCAGGTCAAAAGTTACAAAATTAGTGGAAATTTCCGGTTCACTTGGTAGAATCACCAGGAGGCTCATAGGACATATATTTTAATTAGTTGAATCCTTAGAACCTTTGAAATATTTGATTTCTTTAGATCTAAATTTGGCCATAGCTTGCAAAACCGCTCCAAACTTTAACATGGTTGGGGACAGTTTGTTTCATCCTTCTACATTCCCAGCGAGTTTGAATCAGGGAATTTTACGAGTCTTAAAATGATCCCTAGAAGTTGGCCGCATGTTGTGTTTCCAGCTTGTATAGTCAGGTCACCCGTTTGTGTGCGCATCAAAATTGTCTCTTTCAGCCGTAAGTTCTTTGTCCAACAATGTCCCTCCCATCAAAGGGTTAAGGAAAGCGTGATTCACATGCCCTCATTCAGTTTTTCTCCTAGATAGATTGTATATTGGATGATAAACACTTAGTTGTTTAAATTTACAAGTGGATTCGTCCACTCAAATTTCATGAAATGTTCACGCCTTGTGTAGCCGATGACGACGTGCTCTGCTTACTTTCAGCAAAAGATTTAGGAACTGCTCGTCTTAATTGGGCTAAGATATCCTATGAACTTCTCGTTTCTTAGTCGTTCATCTTCGTTTACGGTTCATCTCTGACAAATCTGAAGCACTGAATAATGTCACGGCGGCAGGTCGGGCACGTGGACGCCTGGTGGAACCACGGCTCGATGCACCCACTGTGGAAGGGATGGGAGCACGGCAGCCTGACGGCCTCCTCCTCTTCATCAGCCTCCAAGAAGTCCAACAAACAGATGGCGCACAGCTCGCCGGCTCGGTCAAGGCGGCGGTTCCTTCTGCGTGCCGACACTCTGGCAGCCACGGTGTCCGCGGGGGGCTCTTTGCACGCGAGGAGCAGCGCCTTGAGCTCGGTGTAGACCGAGGACACCCAGAGTTGGGGCATCTCAATAACTACGTCGTAGCCCAGGACGGCCCAGTACTGGGTCTCGTCGATCTCGCGGGCAAGGACATGAACGATCTCCAGTGCTATGTCATGCGGCGTGAAGGTTGGATCCGTCCAGTTATGGGCGGCGAGGTTTGATCAGCAAATTTTGACAATTTTTTTGGTCAGCAAATTTTATAAAGGTCGTTTATCACAATCTTCAACAATGTTTGTTTCAACGTTGTGTTCCATATTCTGTAATCACAACAATACTCATGTCAGGCATTATATTTGTGATTACAACTATCTGGTGTAATAAATATGCATGAAGAGAAGTGGCTAATTGATATTAGCGTATGAATGCAACCACACTAAGATGCTAACGACAGCATGGAAAGGCAAGATCAATGAGGCAGCTAATCAGTAACGCAAACAGAGTGTGTGTATTGATCCATCTACTCAGTCGTGTCACTTTTCTTTATTAACTAATGAAATCTGACCACCACGTTTTTGTTTTATCCATCAATCGGGATTATTTTTTTCTTTACAGTGATCGATCGGGAACGACGTACGTACCTACGAAACACCCGTGGAAGTACGGTCTGGGTCGAGATCGTGACTTATGGTCTTGGTCGAGATTGTGGGTGGGCTTGGCTGGGCCGCTCGACCCACACGCATGTTGGTTTTTTTTTGCGAGCTGTTGGTTTAGCAATGGTGTACCATTGTTCGGTTTTTATAGCGATCACGGATTGACTACGGTTTGCTTTGCTTTTGCAAACGCTTGGTTTTTTTCGCGAACGCGTGCGCCCGACGTACGATACGTACGGTCGTTAGGCCACGTTATATAGTAGAGATGTGGCTCCTTGGATAGGAGGAGGAATAAAACTATAAGAGCATCTCCAGTCCCGCTCGAGTAGAAACTCTAGCAACTGCGTCAGACAAGTGCTATTGGGACGCCGGCGTATTTTTCTTACATTGAGGGCACCTCTTCCTAGTCGCACTGTCAATAGATTTTTTCCCTAAAATTCGAACGCATAAACATTTGTTATTAAAACGAATTTCATTCAAACTTCGAGAATATTTTACATATTTGATAAAAAAGTATATAAAACTGAACCTAAGCCTAATCTACTGGCCAGTGGCCGTAGTCCACCCTAGAGGTTGTTCTTACCCCGGCGGGGCCGCTAGACCCTGCCCTAAATAGTTAAATTTTGCTGGCTATCGACCATAGTTTTTTGCGGATTCCACGGTAAATTCTCATGTGTTTGATCTGGACTTTGTTCATTGTTTCTTGGCTATAAGAACGCCGGCAAGTCGGACACGTCGAGGCGCCCTGGAACCACGTCGCGATGCACCTAGCATGGAACCGATGTGAGCATGGCAGCTTGACGGTCCCCTTCTCTACAGTCTCCAAACAGATGGGGCATTGCTCGCTGTGGGGCTCACGACGGCGCTTCTGGCCGCGTGCCAATGCTCGGGTGGTCGTCACGGCGAGGAGCAGCGCCTTGGGCTCGCTGTAGGCCAAGGTCACATAGAGTTCGGGCAGGTGAACATCAAACTCGAGGCCAGAACATGCGCCCTCATACTCGTCCCAGACTGTCCGAAGAAGCGCCCTGGCTATGTCAAGGGGCGTGCGGGCTGAATCCACCCAGTTCCCGGCGGCCGCGAGGTCGTAATCTCTGGTGGCCGGCGCCCTGGCGAGCATGTCGTGGATGAGGTTGCTGCAGTTCTTGATGCACGTGAAGGCGCCGGGGTGGACCTCCTCGGCCCGGTGGTCGAGCTCCAGGGCGACTTGGTGGGTCACGTGGTCCGACGAGCTCCATGTCCCGACCTTGCGCGTCCGGAGGGACATGATCAGATTGCCGTGGATGCGTACGGAGCGGCTCGGCTTGTGGATCCGGATGGCGCTTATGGTCTCTTTCTCGAAGATACCGACGCGCGTCTCTGTTGCCGTCATTGACTGCGGCCACGGTGGCCGTACTGCTTCCATGGCAGCCGCCGGCGCCGCCCAATCTGTACGCGCTGCGCAGAGTCCAGGGTCGGCTGATCAAAGAACGCTCGTGTCGGTGTCGCGTGGATGGTTGGCGATCGAGGATCGAGGCGCTAGCGTGCCTACGTTTATCGGTTCATGAGCGCACGTGCACACAGGGAAAAGTGAAAACGGATCAGACTCGAAGTTGGGCCCTGAAAGTTTCCCAACATCAGGCGGAGCTCGCGGTGCAAGATCTTGTAGGCCGGGAGTCGGAGAAAGAAGGGTTGTAAGCCGAAAATGCAACACCACAACTACCATGATATCCACCAACTATCCACACCCTTCATTTCATCAAGATTCGTGCAACAAATTCATCAACGAATTTTCAAATATCAACGCATTATCAATAATTGATGGATTTATGCAACATGAATTTTAGATTCATGTACTAACATGAATTTTCTGTGCATGCATTGAAAAAAAATTAAAACCACGCGTTAACATATTTTTTAGTTTTTTTAACACATAAAATAGTAGGAATAATATGATTTGTTGGATGCATAATCAACGGTCATGATAATATGTGGAGATCCTATTAGTTGTGGAAAAATCGCGTTGGTTGTAAGCCAAGATTTTACGGCAGCCCCATCCCCTGAATCCTAGATTGACATCGAGTATGCACCGTTCCTGTCGCCGCGTCCCCGGTCCTCCTCTGGAATGTGCCCTTGTGAGGGACCAATTTGAGCCACATGTCCTCATTTTCTTAGCGTCCCGCGTTGCCCTACTTTTGGAGGCTTTTTACGGTAGGGACAAGCAAATATTGACTGTCCATTAAATCAGATCCGATGGTATAGATTGATGGATACTTGTTGATCAAATGAGTAGTATTTTTTCAATAAAGGGCAGATTAGGCAGGTGCAAAAAAACGCAGCCCATCTAATTAAGAAACTTTCCTGTACCAACTCGCTCAGATTAACATTCCTTAAGATGGCTTCTTTATTATATTGGTTATAATAGTTTCGTAGTATGGTACACAACTCCTTCGATCCGTTAATGTGACTAACAAATTCAGCTCAACAGCTTAGGTAACTTAGAGAAAAGAAAAGTTATAAATGGGGTGCCAATACAATATTTTTTCTATTTCTAAGTGCATCTCCACCGACACTACCAAAATACGGTTCGGCAAGTGTGTCGCACGGATTTACCAGCCGTGTGCGACCGACCCCGCCATCGTCCACCCTCGGATAGTGATTTGACAAACCATGTGTAATAGTATGTGTGTGATTGACTGATACATACTAGGTATTATTAATGTACACGCTGGTTGTGGAGTATTATCTACACCAATCTAAACCATCCCGACCCAACGTACATATTTATGAGTCTTTGCACCAAGCCACCAATTACTTTGTTTACTAGTAGACGTGCACGTGCAATGCACGTCATGACTGAACTACTGCAAACACAAAATATGGTGAAACCTTCTTTGCAAATTTCAGTCACAAAGAATACGTCTAGATTTTTTACCAGTAGAAGCGAATTCAACATGTTTAACTCATTATAGCTGTGTATATAGAAGTCGCTTTTAGCACATTAACATCGTCCAACTTTTGAATCTCTCCACCTGCCAAGTTATGGATAGCTTTCTTCCCTGTAATAAGTGTAGCTACTTCAAACAAATAGTAGAATACAATATTAGCTGAAACTCAAAATTAACATGAATCTAACTGCACCTGCAATAAAGTCTTTAAAAGGTAAAAGGGTGATGACCACTGACAGAAAACCTACTCACAACAAGTATACACAATAGATCCTTTTCTGAAAGGAAAGAATATGAGATAACATAGAAATCATTCAAATCAACATCAGCAGTTCTAAAACACTATAACTAATACTGAACCAATAGCAGAAGGATTTTCGAGTTACAAATAGCGAGAAACAATATACCGTATAGTTATTCATAGCAAGAGAACCATGGTCTTCTAAATTGACACACATAATTTTTTCAACGGTTCCACCACACGTTCCTTTTCCCCTGTCACCACACATGCTGTATACTACGGAGTACATTTTTTCTTCGTTTGCTAAGTATCCAAAGCTAGCTTCCTGTATACAGCACGGCGATGGTGATTTGAGCAGCAGCTGAGAAAGAGACTTCTCGCAGAGAGGGATCGACTCGTAGGCAACAGCGACAGGGTGGCCTGCCGCTAATTCAACACATGTACAGACAGACAGCACAAAGTGAAGGCGGAAAACAAACCTGCTCCTCCATCTCCTCCACCTCGTGGCACCGGCGGGCCATCGCGCCCCCCTCCACCTCCAGCGCCTGTGTGATGCTCTCCCGCCTCGAGCTAACGTCTACACTCCCCTGCCACGCACTCTGCCGGCGGCGGCGGCACCACGGAACAACAAATTCAATGTATAAAAGGAAGATGTTGCATTATTGCAATATCTGAATTGAAGTGTAACAAACATACAAACTAATCTGATGGCATCAATGTTAGATTATTACAAAGTAAAATATACTATAAATTTGAATTAACACATATGACGTGTTTTGCGACAGAATAACAAAACAGCCCGAGATGTAATTTATACAAAGATGTCAAACATGAAGGCATGTGGTCTTCTTTCCTCATTGGCACGTTATTTATACTTCAGCAAAACAAACAGATAGCACTCCCATCAGAGATGTGTATTAAATATCTTATTTACCAATATTGAAATATGTACGTAGTGAAATATGTTATACAGATGAGTAAATCATATTTGAAATAACTAAAATGTCTTCCTTCGTTGAACTCCTCCCACATCTCATATATATATATAAGGATATGTTGATCGATAACGTAGCAACATGAACAATCTAATACTGACAGTCATTAGTGATCGCTAACCAAATGTCTGAATAAATTTGATAAATCATACTCCTACAAAACATACCGCGTCAGTTTTGTGCTGCACCATGACAAAGAAGCAGGAAAAGACTACGAAACCATCGCTCGTAAAAATATTGTCCAGCTGAAGCAGGTTCAGCGAGCCCGTCTCAAACCTTTTCTCCATTCCCACCTCTCTCATTCTCTCTGATCTACCTTCCCCCTCCATTGCCGATGCATATCGTCTAGTTTCCATGGAAGGAATGAGTAATTAACCCAAATCAGCCAACTCTACATCCAAATCGTTGCTTTTCTCTCCCAAATCCGCTGCTCAAAGAAGACCCACTGTCGGATGTTTCAGGTCTTCATTCAAAACCGATAGAGTTCCAGTGAGCGATGGATGGAGCTCGCCATGGCTGGCCGTCCAACGGCCTTCGCCTGTGAAACGGCATGCCTGAGGGTGGTCCCAGCCGACCTGCCTTTGCATACCGGCAACTGCCTCGTTGGTCGCGGATTGAGCCAGGGCCACGATTTTCCTTGCTGAAATCGACCTCGCCTCCAACAAATTGAATTGAACTCGCCTTCACCGCCTTCGTGCCCTCACCGGAATCGTTCCGCCATGTCCTTTTTATCAAGCTGTGCCCCAATAACACTGCCGCAGAAGGGAGGTTGTGCTACTCTTCTCGGAGGCATATATCTAGCCAATCGAATCAGTCGATACCATGACAATGTCATATTCTTGGATTGATCGAGGTTCTCGGCGCCGCAGAAGGGAGGTTGTGCTACTCTGAAATATGTATTGTTCCGGCGGCGGTGCTCCCGGCCGGGAAGTCATATTCTTGGATCGATCGAGGTTCTCGGCACCGCAGAAGGGGGTTGTGCTACTCTGAAATATGTATTGTTCCAGCGGCAGTGCTCCCGGCCAGGAAGAGTCCAACGGGCCCGTCCTCCACTACAAGAAATATGCTAACCTATGACCTTTTGATAGTGACCCTGAAAATATTGGTCATAGATCTATGACCATTTTCTATCATTTGGTCACTCGCTATTTTGAAGGGTCTAAACCCGAAAATATAACGACCAAATCTGTCTGAAAGGTCATAATCTTCTTACATGAATTGGTCATAATGCAAATAACATTAATTTAATATATTTTTTCTACCCGATTACGACCAATTTAAATGGTCATTCGCATTAGTTGACAGCCAACTCAGCAGTCTCGCCTACGTGTCACTGCTTAGGTGTCATTTTTTCTTACTTGTCACTCTAACTGGACAGCCAAGTCAGCAGTCTCGCCTACGTGTCAGTGTTTAGGTGTCATTTTCGTCTACGTGTCACTCTTACATGTAGGACCCACTGTCAGGAGTAGCACACACAATGACCGGTGGGACCCGCCCAGCCCAACCGACATGTGGGACCCGCCATGCGGGACCTGTGGGACACGCCATGTGGGATCCGTGCTGCCATGTGAGACCCACCGTGTGACCTATGGGACCTGCCATGTGGGACCCACCGTGTGACATGTGGGACCCGCCATGTGGGACCCACCCTACTGCCATGTGGAACCAGTGGGACCCACGCATAAGCAA
The DNA here is from genome assembly GCA_947311845.1 of Poa pratensis. Lineage (NCBI taxonomy): Eukaryota > Viridiplantae > Streptophyta > Magnoliopsida > Poales > Poaceae > Poa > Poa pratensis. The sequence goes on along the minus strand of CAMZMU010000027.1, from coordinate 16,173,696 downwards.
ATGAATAATTGGAACAAAATGTGGAGATGGGGACTCGAACCCATCACCTCCCGATCGTCCCAGGAGCACATAGCCACCAGGCCACTTATACGTGTGTGTCATACAAGTGGTCTGGACCTCTTTAAACAATGCACAGAATCGCTGGGCTGGGCCTTAGTGGGCGAGGCCACTTTTTTTTTTTTGCTTTTCATATGTCGAGTGGGCTGTTCCGAGTGGGCCGTCCGGCCTGGTTCGGCTGCGCTGCTGGGCTAGGCCGGGTTGGCCCGGCTGATACCTTTTTTTTTGTTCTTTTCATTTATTCTTTTTTGTTTTCTTTAATAACTTTTGATTTTGAACTCCAATTTTTATCAAATAAAATTTGATTTTTTTTTATGATGTACTCTGTCATTATATACTATTACAGACTGTTTTTATTCAAAATAAAATACGAAATATCCCTAAGCTTATATATTGCTTTATACTGTTTTTATTACAGACTGTTTATATTGTCGTGACCGTTCGTGTGTAGTGATTGAATCATGCAAATATTTTTGTGTATCTCTGATGAAATGACTAGTTGTGAACCTAGAAATGAAATTTCTAAAAAATAACGGGCAAGATATATAGCACTTGTAGTTCAAAATTTAGCCATTTCCAGCTGAATTGGCAGGAAACCGTTTAATTGACCGGAAAATGGTAGAAAGCTCAGAAATGAATACTTTTTGGTGATTATACATAGAATGATATCTACCATGTGAACAATTTTTATCAGTTTCATTTTGGACGACACTCGGTAGCCGCTTCACAAAAAGTCGGGCTATTAGCACTTAAAAATTGAAAAGTGAATTTTTTTGTGAACCATGTTGAAATCGCAGGTCGGCAACATTGTTTGTCGTGCCACAATGCACACATATGCCAAATTCGGGCACATTTCGATAAACTATGTCATGAATGTGGCCAAAACACTGCTTGTTAGTCTTGAAAGCTATAAATGTCTATTCCGGATAGCAAGTTTCTGAGAACACGTTTTCAATAAAACTTCTGAATTGCAAGTTTATATTTTTATGGTAACTAGGTCACATGTCATGACGCCACGCGAAGGTTTTCCATTATTTTGATTTTTTTGAATTTCGTATGCTTGTTTGAAAATCTAGTCGAAATCTTGGTCATGACCGTTCGTGTGTAGTGATTGAATCATGCAAATATTTTTGTGTATCTCTGATGAAATAACTAGTTGTGAACCTAGAAATGAAATTCCTGAAAAATAACGGGCAAGATATATAGCACTTGTAGCTCAAATTTTAGCCATTTCCAGCTGAATCGGCAGGAAACCGTTTAATTGACCGGAAAATGGTAGAAAGCTCAGAAATGAATACTTTTTAGTGATTGTACATAGAATGATATCTACTATGTGAATAATTTTTATCGGTTCCATATTGGACGACACTCTCGGTAGCCGCTTCACAAAAAGTCGTGCTATTAGCACTTTAAAAATGAAAAGGGGTTTTTTTGTGAACCATGTCGAAATCGCTGGTCGGCAACATTATTTATCATGCCACAATGCACACATGTGCCAAATTCCGGCACATTTCGATAAACTATGTCATGAATGTGGCCAAAACACTGCTTGTTAGTCTTGAAAGCTATGAATGTCTATTCAGGATAGCAAGTTTCTGGGAACACATTTTCAATAAAACTTCTGAATTGCAAGTTTATATTTTTTTATGGTAACTAGGTCACATGTCATGACGCCACGCGAAGGTTTTCCATTATTTTGATTTTTTTTAATTTCGTATGCTTGTTTGAAAATCTATCAATGACAGGTACCTCTTTTGGTTCCTTTTATTTTCTCATGCCTTTGTGATGTTAGTATCTGTGTGCTGACTAGTAGTCTTTGATCCTGCCATTTGAATGGATGGTCGTGGTAGTGGTCTTTTTGTATATGGGCAATGTGTTGCAGTGAAATTAGTTGCAGGACCTGCGCTGGAGCTATGCGTATTATGTTGTTTCTGTTTTCTTGTATGGATATCTCATTTTGACTAGCTGGATAACAAAAAGCATGGTGCTAGCTAAATTGTGTTATCATTCTAACGAACTATGTCATTTTGAATGGTATGTTCATAATATTGGCTCCAGTTTTTTTTGATAATTCTCTGCTTGTTCATGTAACAGGAGCCGTGGAAGGCATGATGACGTTACTTTGGTCATCCAATGAGTCAATATGACAAGAGCAGGAGGTTCATGCTGAAGAAGATAGCACTTGTAGAGCTTGTATAGTATCTAGATGTTTTTTGTGTATTCTGTAACTTCGATTTCCATTGTATTATGTGTTATCTGTAGGGCAGGACCTCCATACTGAATCTGCTGCTGTTATTTGAAGTTTTTTTTTGTGTATTCTGTCTATCAATTTAAATAATACTTTTTATTCAGTTACTGTCAATTTGAATTATGAAGTTTATGACCTTCGCATCTGGGACCTATATAACTAAAATCTGATCGCCACATATATGAACCTGACAACTGGGACCCATATAATTAATTCATGCATATATCAAAAAGAAATTCTGGTATTGTTGATCCAAAAAGGCCACAGGCCCAGAAAATTAAAAGGCCAAACTGTTGGGCTGGGCCCATATAGCCGTCTAAAGTAATCTGCGAAAGAAGTATGTTAAATGGGCCGTGTTATTGGGCCAGGCCCATTTAGATGGCTGAACTGGACTGGGCTGATTCTGATTTACGACCATTCTATTTGGTCATAATTTTGCCACGTCAGATCGGCCACGTTGGATCTGACTGGGACTTGCCACGTCAGCCACGCCACATCAGCTCAGCCACGTTGGATCTGACGTGGACTTGCCAGATTGGTAGTGACCAAAACAATTGGTCATAGACAATTGTGACCATTTTGGTCACAATTGTCTATGACCAATCCCCAAAAAAGGTCGCAAACTGCCATTAGTGACGCTCATCTTTTGACCAATCATTTTTGGTCACAAAAAGGTCACAAATGACAGTTCATGACCATTTTTGTGACCAATATTGAGGGTCACAAGTTAGCATATTTCTTGTAGTGCTCCCACACTTAGCGCCGCCGAGAATGGCCTCCCTATGAGCGCCGTCGCGAGTGACCTCCACGAGACGGAAGGGAACAGCCCCAACCTCCTCTATCCATCTATGCATGCCGCCGTCAAGAGGCTTCTGTTCCTGCTTGGTCGGACAGAAGAATAAAAGAAATGAAACGGTACAATGGCATTTTGCTCGTAATATGTGATTTGGTGGGAACGTAAAACGGAAAAAAGTGGATTTGAACCGTTGATCAAGTATCAGATTTAATGTATCAACACAGCACAATACAAGTTTGCTCTTTTAATAGTACTAGTAACCGTGCACGTGCAACGCACGTCTCATAAATCAATTAATGCATTGAAATTTGGATCAATTCTCGGTCAAAACTGACAGCAGAGTACATGACACCAACGAATCTATTATTCCTGTTGTCAAAGGAAAGCATGGATTATTGGTACATTAATTGCGAGATCGAAATTAATTTTTTAAACAACTGAATAATGTTTGCACCATATTGAATACAAATTACTGCTGAAAACAGGACACACCAGGGTCATATTCCCACAGAGCCTAACCAGAAAACAACTCTGCTATATCCACATCCTGAGAATCAACAACATGAGTTTACAAATCCTTGATGGGAAGACCATCCAAAGCTTTGTCGACGACGAAGGCGCCTTCAACTCATCCGTGGATGGCCGGTTTGTGGCCCTCGACACCAACCATGACGGCCTGCTCTCGTACTCCGAGATGGCCCAGGAGCTCATGGGCCTCAGGGTTCTTGAGAAGCACTTCGGTGTTGATGAGTCCGCCATGAGCCGTGATGAGCTTGTGGAGCTTTATCATGGCCTGTTTGCAAGGTTCGACAAGGATGGCAATGGCACGGTGGACCGAGGAGTTCCGGGCTGAGATGAAGGAGGTGATGCTTGCTGTCTCTACCGGCTCGGGTTCCTGCCAGTACAGATGGTGGTCGAGGAAGGCAGCTTTCTGAAGATGGCTGTGGATCGGGAGCTGGCCAAAGCAGATTGAAGAACTGTTTGCAATAACTTTCTGAACATGTCTACATTATAAGTTTTGCATTGCTAACTTTTGTTGTTTACTGAACTACCTACACCGCTGCTAATTATTTGACTTAATAAGTAAAACTGGAGAAGCCAAATGTCTTTTGAATTAAGAAAATCATAAGCTAGATGTATAAATGGAAATGTTGTGCATCTATGCTTGTGAATGCCTACATGAGAAATATCAGCCTAGCGGTTTTAGAATTTGGGTGTTCTGTTTTCAGTAACCAAGGCTCAGATTATGATATGACTCGTGACAACAAAAAAATTAGAGAGGATATGATCAAATCAATTTCAGAACAGTCACCAAGAAGATTCAAATTAATGCAAACTAAAATTCAGGAAAGTATATTTCAGTTCAACAGATCATGTTGGTACTAAGAGAAGTTAACATAATTTTGTTACAAAGAAAGTGAAGAAAAAATTGTATGCAGTGCCGAATGGGCAGCCGACTTTACATTAGCAGCAGCAGAGCTAACACTGGAGACTCAGAACAGCTCATGGACTTACATTGTCTGTCTTCCAGCTGATTCATGTTGTACTGAAGTGTCTCATGCAGAATTTGCACAGGATGACGGTTCTAGAGCTGCAGAATGTAAGCCATCTGACGAAACAAGAAGCCATCTGAATAAAGTTTATCATCCTTGAAAATGTTTTTTGCTGATAGATCAAAGCATTTGGCACCTGCAGGTGTAGGTGCAACATACTTTGCCAGTAATCGAGATTCATGCTCTGAATAACTACTTCAGAACCTTGGATAACTGACAAATAATGGCTACAACAATCGAACCATGTTTTTTGCTGATAGATCAAAGCATTTGGCACCTGCAGGTGTAGGTACAACATACTTTGCCAGTAATCGAGATTCATGCTCTGAATAACTACTTCAGAACCTTGGATAACTGACAAATAATGACGGGTTCTGGCGCAGTGAGAGATTGGGATGGGAGAAGAGCCGCGCCCGTCACCGTCGCTGAGGTCGCGTTCCGGTGCTCGCCCGTCGCCGTGCTCCGTCGTGCTCCTGCCGGGACGGCCGCGCCCGTCACCGTCGCCGAGACCGCGCTCCGGTGCTCGCCCGTGCCCTCGACCTCCCCGGCCGGCCGTGTCGGTCGGCCTAAAAAAGTCTAGCCTGTTGGGTTTATTTTTTAGCGGTGATAATCTTGTAATTCTCACGAAACTGAAAAGGTTTAGAGCGATCTGGATTGTTGATAAAATTGAACGGTTTAGATTTAATGTATCAACGCAGCATAACACAAGTTTGCTCTTTTAATAGTAGTATTGAAGTATATATTTATTTACGTTACGTACTAATACTTCACCAAGTCACATGTACGACATGTACTTTTTTTGGACACGATTTGTTAAGTCAATGAAACAGTTAAGCGGAAAAAACTAGGGCTTGATCAGTCCTCAATTATACATGCATGGCAAGTATCGCTGGATACCAAGCGCGAAGTAGGAGTGGGCCCATTGCATTTACGACTAGCAGATCAAATCATATCTCTATCAAGATTTCTTACTAAGCAAACTGTCCAGAATACCCTTATAGTCAACGGTGGATATAACTCCATACTACTAGTCCAATAGATAAGTAAATTGTACCGTAAAAGACCTCTATTTTTGGCACACTCCCCGTCGTTGAACTTGGAGCAGTGCTAGGCCGTGCCCCTTGGCCAAGATATTTTCGTGTGGATGTGTTTGTCTAGTTTCGTGTGATCAATCCATGTGTGAAACCTAACACGGACCTTCTGCGGATTCTCAAAAAAAAAAAAAAAACTTTTGGGTACTGATTTCACAAAGCCCGGTGGTGCTTTGCGTTCAATCAGAGCCAGCGGGTCGATCGGTAAGACAGGGATACTCCGGTCTGACGGCCAGGGACCGGTTTCACGGTCTCACCTCTCCTCCGTGGTAAAAAGTGTGGATCAACAATCGTCAATGCAACCATCACGGATCCCCTGAAAGTCAGAAAGGGATGCATGTGCGTCAGAAAGTCAGGATACTTGACGTCTCCACCGCTGATTAACTCTTCCAGAGTGTTGACGTGTGTAACTAATTAATGCACGCGAGGACAACTTCCTTATCGCATTGGAGAAAACCCCGTATGCACGACCCCGCCGTTTCCTTCTACTCTCTCCGTTCAGATTTAATTGACACACACTTCGTTATACACGGATGTATCTAGACACCTAACAAGTATAGATACATCCATATTTAGATAAAAGCAAGTCAATTAATTTAAAACGGAGGGAGTAGATAGGAGCCCGATCGAGGGGGGATTGGGCCAGCTAGCAGATGAAGACCCCGGCGTCGTGCTCCTTCACGACGGGGCCGTGATCCTCGACAACTCCGACCCCCATCCGTACTCAGTCACCATCTCAGTCTCTGTTGGCCTCTCCCTATGTCTTGCCTCCTGCTTTCCAGCGGACTCGACTTGCACGCAGGCTAGCTAAGTTTTGTAGTATACTTGCTTTATTATACTTGATTATGTCAGCACATGGCAGTCAACAAGCGCTCATGTTGTGATATTCCTGACTGGTACCAGTCAATAATTGCTCTTGTTTTGTGATATTTTGACTAGTAGCAGTCAATAATTGCTCTTGTTTTGTGATATTTTGATTAGCCCCAGTCAATAATTCCTCATGTCTTGCGATATTTTGACTAGTAGCAGTCAAGAATTGCTAATGCATGTTTTGTGATAATTTGACTAGTAGCAGTCAATAATTTCTCATGTTGTAATCTTACTATTGATGTACAACTCTTTTTTTTTTGAACAAGTACAACTTTTTTATTGGCAGATGAGAGAAAGAGGAAAGGTGATATTTTGACTAGTAGCAGTCAATAATTGCTCTTGTTTTGTGATATTTTGATTAGTAACAGTCAATAATTCCTCATGCCTTGCGATATTTTGACTAGTAGGGGTCAATAATTGCTAATGGTTTGTGATGTTTTGACTACTAGCAATCATGAATTTGTCATGTTGTAATCTTACTATTGATGTACAACTTTCTTATTGGCAGATGAGAGAAAGAGGAAAGGTGAGGTCGATGCGGAAGGAAGTGAGTGAAATATAAACGGTTGATGGGGAAACTGATCCGCAAGATTTTGGATCTATCTATTCAAATGATTATGTTCTAGAATCGTGATTTATAATATTGAAGCCTGAATTTGTATGGAAGAGGTTCAGATTCTGATCAAGCAATGATTTTGCACTTAATGCGTGTAGAATGTTTTTAAATTGTGTGTCCGTTTGACGAATCTGTAAGTGCGTGTGAAAAACACCTGTTTTACTTACGCATCGAAGTTTGCATTTTCTAGTGGTTCTGTGTAATTTTGAGCTGATTTTACCTTGTAAGAAATCTGTCATTTTTAAGCTTTTTTGTGGACATGTACAAGCGGCTTCCCCCCAGTGACAGAGTCATAGCGGAGTTTCGTGGACGCAAGTGGCTGTTGACTGAAATTGATCCATCGACAAGGACGTCTGTGACTTGGTCTTCTTCGGCATGCATATGTAGTGCAGTCCCAGGTGCCCAGCTGAAAACACAACACAGAGCCACCACTGCCCAGTACCAGTAGCTGAACACACAACACACGAGCCACCATGGAGCAAACAACGTACTACCTTAGCCTCTTCTTGGCTCTCCTCCTCCCCCTCCTACTCCTCAAGCTGACCAGCAAACGCGAGGGCCGCAGGCTGCCGCCTGGCCCCTGGCGGCTGCCGGTCATCGGAAGCCTGCACCATATTGCCGGTAAGCCGCTCATCTACCGCGCACTTGCGGACATAGCGCGCCGGCTGGACAACGCGCCCCTCGTGTACCTCAAGCTCGGCGAGGTGCCGCTCGTGGTGGTCTCGTCCCCCGACGCGGCGCGGGAGGTCATGAAGACGCAGGATGTCACGTTCGCAACGCGTCCATGGAACCAGACCACCAAGATCCTCATGTCCGACGGGGTCGGGTTGGCGTTTGCGCCCTACGGCGACCACTGGCGGCAGCTCCGCAAGATCTGCATCATGGAGCTGCTCAGCGCCCGCCAGGTGCAGTCGTTCCGTCATGTCAGAGAGGAGGAGGTCGGGCGCCTAGTCGCCGCCATTGCGGGTGTTCCGCGCGGTGAGACTGTCAACGTCAGCCAGAGGCTCGCAGTCCTCATCACGGACTCCACCATACGTGCCATGATCGGGGACAGGTTCACTAGGCGGGATGAGTTTCTAGAGGTCCTCCAGGAAGGGATCAAGCTCCTCGGCGGGTTCAACCTTGTCGACTTGTTCCCGTCCTCGTGGCTAGCGAGCTTCGTGAGTAGCTCGTCTCAGCGGGCGTGGGAGCACCACCGCAAAAGATTCGAGCTTATGGACTTCGCCATGAAGCAGCACCAAGAGCTGAAGACCGCTGCATCAAACGGTAACGTGAATGGGGAGGAGAAGGAGGACCTGCTGGACGTGCTCCTCAGAATACAGAAGGAAGGTAGCCACGATGTGCCTTTTACCATGGGATCCATCAAGGCACTTATTTCTGTAAGTACAACATTATTTTTTACTGCACGTCAAAGATGTCTCCTTGTTTTTTTCTTCAAAATGGAGGTTAAACCCCCATTCTCTGCATCAAAATGATGCACACAACTTTCTTTATTAAAGATGTCTCCTTGTTTTCTTTCATCTTCTTAATTTGCTTTGGAAACGGCCTTGCTTGTGCAGGAACTGTTTGGTGCTGGGAGCGAGACATCCGCCACAGCGCTCCAATGGGCCATGTCGGAACTCATGAGGAACCCAGACAAGATGCATAAAGCACAAGGCGAAGTACGAGACAACCTTCACGGGAAGCCAAACGTCATTGAGGATGACTTAGCTAACCTCAAGTACCTCAGGCTCGTCATAAAGGAGACACTTAGGTTGCATCCGCCCGTGCCGTTGCTTCTTCCACGTCAGTCTACCGAGACGTGCAAAGTCCTCGGGTACGACATCCCCAAAGGAACCACCGTATTCGTAAACACTTGGGCAATTTGCAGAGACCCCAAGTATTGGGACGACGCCGAGGAGTTCAAGCCGGAGCAGTTTGAGTCCAGCTCGGTTGACTTCAAAGGCACCAACTTTGAGTACACACCTTTTGGGGCAGGCAGGAGGTTATGTCCTGGGATGTCGTTTGCACAGTCTATCATGGAGCTCGCCCTCACGGCGCTTCTCTACCACTTCGACTGGGAGCTCCCGACCGGGGTGAAACCAGAGGAGCTGGACATGGCAGAGCGAATGGGGCTCGCCGTTGGTCGGAAGAACGACCTATACCTGCATGCCCACATCCGGATGCTGCTCCATGGCTCAACTTAGCGGCTTCAAATGTCCTCGCACGATGGATTATAAAGACATACCCTACCCAAGGAATTACAACTAAAGTAGCCGCATATTTCTACAATCTTTTTTCTCATTCGAAATAATTAATATTAGTTTTTTAAGGCTACTAGTTTTAGTTTTTCTGGATTTGCATCATTAGTAAATCCAATACTACTATACTATTTATTGCCATGTGTCGTGGGGCTACCCTTCGGCTATCCCACGGTGAAGGTACCTGGGTCACGCCAAGACTATAAAAGCCCAAGGAAAGCCCAGCAAGGACACATGCGGCCCAAGTTAGTCGACTAGGTCATGAGGTTCATACCTATCTTGTAAGTGCCATCAGCACCGTTCACCCGAGACCTAGCCTACCATATAAAGGCTAGGAGGGTCCCTCGTTCTAGGGTACGCTCAAAGCCGCCACCACAAACCCTAGCGAGATCGCCATCTCACCATTGTAGCCACAACCCGCCATCAATAACCAGACAAGTAGGAAGTAGGGTGTTATCCTCCGGGAGCCTGAACCTGGGTAAAACGCCTCGCTTGTCAGCCGTCGTGATCACCAGCGCTCAACTCTCTCCCCCTCATCAACCGGGGTGTATAACCCAGGGATTTGCCGAGTCCACACCTCGTCAATTGGCGCCGTCTGTGGGAAAGAACGAGCGCTGGAACCATGGTCGCACCGGCTCCATCGACTTTGAAGACCGACGTCTGCATCACCAAGGAACCGATCTGCTTCGGCTCCTTCGAGTACACCTTCCACCCGCCGGCCCACCGCTCGGTGTACGCCGATCTGCATGTAGGTATGTGCCTCACCTTCGGTACCATGCACTACTTCGTAGACAACTGTGGAGTACTCAGATCCACGGCGATCGCACCACGCGCGGTGGTGGCACCCGCATCTGCCGCGATTGCGCCATCCGTGCCGCCGCCTGCTGCGGAGATCGCGCCCGCTGCGACTGTGGAGATCGCATCTTCGACTGCTGAGAAGATCGCATCTGCGTCGACTACATCGACCACTTCGGCGACCACCGCGCAGATCGAGTCTACTCCGACTACCTCGATCGCGTCGTTGGCAAGACCAAGATCTGCATCAGTTTCGACTGCGTCGACCACATCTTCGCAAGTGATGAAGATCGCCGTCCTCGTCCGTGCACTCGCATCTCCACCGACCCGCAAGGTCTTCACCGAGCCAACCACGCTCGCATCGACGATGACAACATCGCTCATGTCCGCGGCAAAAATCGCGGAACTCCAAGAAAGAAGCCGCGGCAGCGACTGTGGTACCCACCACGTTGCGGCCATTTTTGACTCCGAGCACGGCTCGGACGAAGGAAGCAGCAGTGGCAGCGTCCATCCCGTTGCCCAGATCTACCCCGCGCAAGTCTTCATGATCGGCCAGAGGCCGCAGGGCAACGACGACGAACCCGCATACCCACTGGAGGTGGTCATGCCGGACCAGGTGACGCGACTCACCATCACCCGCGACATGGCAATCAAAGCCCTGAAGCACGTCGAGGAGGCACGTACCCTCCACCGGACGCACCCCGGGAGGACCTTATGGCGGTCCAGTACCTGCTACGGAAGGAAGGCGAACGACTCCGCGCAGAGAAGGCCGAGCTACTCGACGCAAGGACGAGGCTGACGCGTCGAGCGCCAGGAGGGCCGCTTACTCGTTCACTGCCTCAACAGAGGTCTCACAAGGAGCAAGGCGCCACAGAGCCCGCGTGCCCCTGATGACGGAGGCCGACCGCGCTAGAGTCACCCGCAACCTCGAGTCATCATACATAGAAGACGCAGACGGGATACCCGTCCCCAAAACACCCGGAGCCGCACTCATGGCAGTCGAAACATACCTGCGACTGACACAGCCGCCTGAGGGCGACTCGCGCGCTCTCCTCCACAAGCAGCAGATCATGTCTATCAAGGCACTCGAAGACGCACTGATAAACAAGGCGCCGACAGAAAAAGCGCGAGAAGATCGAGATCGCCGCGACCACGAGCCCGCAGCACTCGCAGCCCCGGCGGCAAGACAACTGCGACAACCGCAGCCAGGTGAAGACCTCCGCAACGTCATCACACAAAGGACGGTAGACCGCAGCCGCACCCAGCGGCCGGTCAGCACGTCCAACCTCGACTACGACCGCAACGACGGCGACTACGAGCCGTGCGGCGCCGCATGCTTCAGCTTCAACATACGCGACACAAGAATGCCCAAGGGCTTCAAGCTCACGGCAGAAGCAGTCAAGTACGACGGGAAGCAGGACCCGAGACTCTGGCTAGAAGACTACCTCATAGCCTGCAGCTGCCAGGGCGGCACTTCGACTACGGCCATGCAGTACATCCAGCTGATGCTCACGGGCTCTGCACGCGGGTGGCTCAACACTCAACCCAAGAACGCCTTCAGGACGTGGGACGAGTTCGCGGAGGCCTTCGTTAAATCCTTCCTGGGGACGTACTCGAGACCGACGACGTTCGTCGAGCTACAAGCATGCAAGCAAGGACGGACGAGCCGCTCCGGTCATACATCCAGCGTTGGACCCTGCTCCGCAACACCATGGAGACCGCCTCGGAGGACCGAGTGATGGACCTTCATGCACGGCGTCTCCCGCCGCGACCTCCGCGAGGAGTTTGGTAGGCTCCGGCCGAAAAACATGATCGAGGTCATGAAGATAGCAAACCAGTGGGCAGACGGAGAGGACTCGGTCCGCAATAGTTCACACTACTCCCCGAAGGACGAAGCCGGACCAAGCAACTGGCGAGAAGGACGCCACAAGAAGAAGCCGCGTTACAACAACAACGACTCAATCGAGCTAGTAGCGGCGGGATTCCAAACCCCCCGTGAGGATGAAGCGCGCGACAGCAGTCGCCAGTACAGCCACGCACAGTACAGTCGAAGCGGCGGTGACCAGAGTCGCCAATACAGCCAGGGGCAGTACAACCGAAGCGGCGGCAGCAGCTACCGCAGCGACGGAGGCCATAAACGCGAGTGGCAGAAACGCACACTAAGCCCAGCGGAAGAGCTGGAACAACCCTGCAGGCACCACATGTTCAGGAACCCGGAAACGGGCAAGTGGGGATCCAACCACCTGTTGAAGGACTGTCGAAAGGCACGCAAAATATAAGCCATGCAGAAGATAGTCACTCCAGCACCCGCAGCACAGCCACTCGCGCAACTGGCCATCCAGGCAGCACCCCCACCCGCAGTCGCTAATCCAGCACAGGCTGCGGGAGCCTTCCAGCAGCAGCAGCAGCAGCAAGAAGCCCCACCGGTCCAGACGCATATCCAGCGGCACGCGGACAACTCAACATGATACAGAAGGGGCGCCCCTCAAACAGGGCTCAGAAGCTCATCACCCGCCAAGTCTTCCAAGCCATCACCTGTCCACCCCGGTACCAGACTACCTGAGAGGATCAGAAACACCAATCACCTTCTCCAGAGCAGATCACCCGCCTGCAGTACCACGACCCGGGCACGCCGCTCTGGTAGTCGAAGCTCTGATCGGAGATTACACCCTGAAAAAGGTGTTCATGGACGGAGGCAGTGGCATTAACATCATCTTTGCCGACACCCTCAGAAGGATAAACAGGCCAACGACGGACTTGGCGGCATCAGAGACCACCTTCCATGGCATAGTACCAGGGCAAGCAGTCACGCCCATGGGAACGATCACACTCGACGTCATCTTCGGCACACCCGAAAACTTCAAGAGGGAGTCGATCGACTTCGAGGTAGTCGACTGGAAGTCGCAGTACCACGCGATACTCGGGCGCCCAACCTTCGCCAGATTCATGGCGATACCTCACTACGCCTACCTCATGCTCAAGATGCCTGGACCCAAGGGCGTCATCACGGTGCTTGGCGACTTCGACCGCTCCAACAGCTGCGACCGCGAGTTCAGCAAGATCTCCGAATTCTTCGGAGTCGAAGAGCACTTCGAGGCAATGGCAGTCGACAACGACAAGACCATCTTCCCAGCCCGCAAGAAACCAGCCAAGGACGCTGCCTTCAACGCGGCTGACGACACAACGACCCATCAGGTCCACCCGACTGACGCCAGCAAGACGGTCAAAGTATCGTCGAGTCTGACTCCCGCATAGGAAGGCGCGCTCGTCGAGTTTCTACGTGAGAACTGGAGAATCTTCGCATGGCAACCCTCTGACATGCCAGGAATACCCAGGAACCTCGCCGAGCACTCCTTAAAGGTCCACAAGGACGCCAGACCCGTCAAACAGGCCATGCGACGCTTTTCCGGGCCCAAGCGAGACGAAATCAGCAGAGAAATCGATCGACTGCTGAATGCCAAGTTCATCCGAGAGATCAAGGACTCGGACTGGGTCGCCAACCCAGTCCTAGTGGAGAAGAAGAAGACGAAGAAACTCCGCATGTGCGTCGACTTCACCGCCCTCAACAAATGCTGCCCCAAGGACCATTTCCCGCTCCCGCGGATAGATCAGATCATCGACTCGACTGCAGGCTGTGAACGCCTGTCCTTCCTGGACGCCTACTCAGGTTACCAGCAGATCAGACTGAACGTCGACGATGAGGAAAGACAGCATTCATCACACCCGACGGCGTTTTCTGCTACCAGACGATGCCCTTCGGGTTGAAGAACGCTGGTGCCACGTACCAGCGCACAATGCAAGCATGCCTCAAAGGGCTCATCGGGCAGATCGTCCAAGTCTACGTCGACGACATCGTCGTCACCACCCGCAAGGAGGACACCCTCATCGCCGACCTCCGCAAGGTCTTCGCCGCCCTCGACGAGTATCAGATCAAGCTGAACCCAGACAAGTGCGTCTTCGGCGTGCCAGCCGGAGAACTGCTTGGGTACCTCGTCTCTGCAAGAGGAATCGAAGCAAACCCTGAGAAGGTGCAAAACATACTCGCAATGCCAGCACCACCAAGCTCCACGAGGTGCAACGCCTAGCCGGCCGAGTCGCAGCTCTCAGCCGGTTCATTAGTAAGTTGGGTGAGAAGGCCCTGCCTTCTACCAACTGATGAAAAAGACAGACAAGTTCGAGTGGACAGAGAAGCGCAAGTCGTTCGACCAACTCAAGAAAACCCTGACTTCCCCAGTACTGGTGGCTCCACTGGAAACGAGCCGCTCTACCTCTACGTGTCAGCCACAACAGGGTGGTCAGTACGGTACTCGTAGTCGAACGAGAAGAAGAAGGGCACAGCCACCCTGTCCAGCGACCTTCTACTACCTCAGCGAGGTGTTGACCCTGTCCAAGCAGCGCTACCCGCACTACCAGAAGCTGGCCTACGGAGTTTTCATGACTTCAAGGAAAGTAATCCATTACTTCTCCGAGCACCCGATCACGGTGGTAAGCTCCTCCGGGCTCTCCGACATCCTGACCAACCAATGCGCGACAGGACGAGTCGCTAAGTGGGTCGTCGAGCTAGGACCCTGGGGGCTGAAATACGCTCACCCGAAGTCAATCAAGGCCCAAGTGCTCCCAGAATTCACCACCGAGTGGATAGAGCCCAGCTGCCAGATGTCCCCGACCTGTCCAACGCATGGACAATGTACTTCGACGGCTCCAAAAAGTTCAGATCAGCCGGGGCAGGAGTCATCCTCATCTCCCCCAAAGGCGACAAGCTGAAGTACGTGCTACAGATGGACTTCCCAACACCCTCCAACAACGAGGCTGAGTACGAGCCCTAATCCATGGCATGCGAATGGCCAAGAACTGCGGCGCCACTCACCTCATGATCTACGGCGACTCCTACCTCGTCGTGCAGCAAACCATGAAGGCCTGTGACGCCATCGCCGACAACATGATCGCCTACAGAGACCTGTACAACCAGCTGGAGGGCACCTTCGACGGCTGCGAGTTGCGGCACATCGGCCGCGAAAGCAACGAGGAAGCCGACGCCCTCGCCAACCTGGGCTCAGACAAGGCGCAGGTGCCACCTGGCGTCTTCCTTGAGCGCATCACGCAGCGGTCTGTCAAACTTCGACCCACGCCCGGATCCTCCACACCATCAACGAGCACCGCCGACCCGCCAGGCAAAGAGAAGGAGCCAATGGAGGTTCTGCTATCGAGCCCACCTGGACGAGCCCATATCTGGCGTACATGCTGCACCAGAGACTGCCAGTCAACTCAGTCGAAGCCAAGCGCATTATTCGCCGCTCGAAAGGCTTCACCATCATCAAGGGGGAGCTATACAAGCGAAGCATCTCAGGAGTCCTGCAAAGGTGCGTTGATCCAGTCGACGGTCAAGCCATCCTGCTCGAAATTCATACAGGCACCTGCGGGCATCACGCCAGCAGTCGTGCCTTGGTAGCCAAAGCCCTGCGAGCCGGGTTCTACTGGCCCACCGCAATGCAAGATGCCGAAGAACTCGTGAAGAAGTGTCTCGGCTGCCAGGAGTTCGCCAACAAGCCGCACGCGCCAGCATCGGCACTGAAGACCATACCACTCGCCTGGCCCTTCGCTCAGTGGGGGCTCGACATGGTGGGTCCACTCAAGAAATCCTCGCCAGGGGGCACACTCACCTCCTGGTAGCAGTCGACAAGTTCACCAAATGGATCGAAGCCGTGCCCATCACAAGTTCGACTGCATCCTCAGCAGTTAACTTCATCAGGTCCATCATCTTCAGGTTCGGGGTGCCGAACAGCATCATCACCGACAACGGCACGAACTTCACAGCCGAAGAATTCAAGGACTTCTGCTCCGAACAAGGCATCAAGCTCAACTACGCATCAGTCTCGCACCCGCAATCCAATGGGCAAGTCGAAAAGGCCAACGGCCTAGTCTGCAAAGGCATCAAGAAGCGCCTGCGAGTACCATTGAGGCGCGCTGCAGGCGCCTGGGTCGAAGAGCTGCCATCTGTGCTTTGGAGTCTACGCACCACACCGAACAGATCCACCCAGTACACGCCATTCTTCATGGTTATGGTGCAGAGGCGGTCATGCCTGCGACATCAAGTTCGACGCACCTCGAGTGGTGGCCTACGACGAGTCTGACGCAGAAGAAGCACTCGAGGACGACATGGACACCTGGACGAAGCACGACATCGCCCTCACCCGCTCAGCCGTGTACAGCAGACCTGCGCAACTACCACGGACGGCGACTGCGGCCAGAGCTTTCGTTCCAGGCGACCTGTCCTCGCCTCAAACAGAAGAAGGTGCACAAGCTCGCCTCCCCATGGGAGGGCCCATACATTGTGACAGAGCAATCGGCGGCGGAGCTTACCGCCTGAAGGACTCGAAGACAGGAACAGTCTGCCACAACCCATGGAATGTTGCGCAGCTGCGACGCTTCTACGCCTAGTCACTCCCCTGTTGTAACAAAGCATACATGTCAAGGCGGCAGGTTTCAGACGCACTCTTTCCCTTACCAGGGTACCTGAGGGGACTGGAAGGGTTTTAATGAGGCGGCCTGCTCGCAAAAATCAATGAAGTGATTTATGGAACAAGCTCTCCCCTTTACTTTTTCAGTCAAAAAGCAACATAAACCTAGGCCGCACCCGACGCACTCGGGGGCTGCGCCATACAGGTTCAACTCGAAAATCCTAGGCCGCCACCCGAAGCACTCGGGGGCTGCGCCACACAGGTCTAAGTCAAACCTAGGCCGCCACCCGGCACTCGGGGGCTGCGCCATACAGGTCAACTCGCGAAATCCTAGGCCGCACCCGACGCACTCGGGGGCTGCGCCATACAGGTTCAAGTCAAAATCCTAGGCCGCCACCCGAAGCACTCGGGGGCTGCGCCACACAGGTCTAAGTCAAACCTAGGCCGCACCCGAGCACTCGGGGGCTGCGCCATACAGGTCAAACTCGCGAAATCCTAGGCCGCCACCTGAAACTTGGGGCTGCGCCACACAGGTCTAAGTCAAACCTAGGCCGCACCCGAGGCACTCGGGGGCTGCGCCATACAGGTCAAACACTCGAAATCCTAGGCCACCACCCGAAGCACTTGGGGGCTGCGCCATACAGGTCCAACTCGAAAACCTAGGTCGCCACCCGAGGCACTCGGGGGCTGCGCCATACAGGTCACTCGCAAAATTCTTGGCCGTCACCCGAAGCACTCGGGGGCTGCGCGCACAAATCCAAGTCAAAATCCTAGGCCGCACCCGACGCACTCGGGGGCTGCGCCACACAGGTCTGACTCGACACACCTCGGCCGCACTCGAAGCACTCGGGGCTGCGCCGCACATGTCTAATTCAAAATCCTAGGCCGCACTCGATCCGCTCGGGGGCTGCGCCATACAGGTTTACTGAAGTCTACAAGATACAATTTACTCACTCGGGGGCTACCCCCACCTCGGCATACATACACTAATACTTCACTTGGAAAAATTGATTTTACAAGATAACGGTATACAACAAACAGTCTGTCACTCTTATTCTACAGGCTCGCCCTTTGGCGCATCAAGTGGCCCTACAAGGTGCTCGCTAAAGTTCTGGACCTGCTGAATCATCTGGCGCGCAGCCGCAAGAGTATCGGCATAGTCACCCTCTCCAGGCAAGCCGTCAAGCACCTTGTGCAATGGAAGATTAGGCCGGTGCAGTCGAACGTATGCCAACGCCACGTTCGCCCCGGCAACAAGTTGAGTGTGCACGACTTCCTTCAACGCACTGCCTTCACGGAACCTCTCCAGAAGCGCAGTCAGTCCATTCGGCTGCTCGTTGTGAGGAAAGTACACATTGTTTATCTGCCAGAGGGTTTTTCTGCAACCTTCCAAGAGCACAGCAGCCCGCCAGGTGCGATCCAGCATTCGTGCCAGTACACTACCTCTGGATCTGTTCGACCAAAACTGGCGCGCTTCGGGTGAGTCACCGGCGGCCTCTTTCTCTACTCGCTCGTCCACTCGAAGCTGCTCAACCTTCCAGTCAGAGTTCATATCTGCATCAAGGCCAAGCATTAAGCATAGCAGGAAGACACAGAAGCCAAGCAAAAACGCTAGAAGGCCAACCTTGCAGCTGTCGACTGATCAAGTCCATCTCGCCAAGCAGAAACTCTTCGCGCTGGGAGAACGGCGCAACGAGCCGCGACCTCAATCGCTCCAGCTCCAACTCAGCACTCTTCAGCTTCGACTCGAGCTCAACCACCTTGTTCCTCATGAAGGTGATCATTCTCTGGTCATTTACGCTTCGCACAGGAGCTGGAGGAGCTTGACGGCGGCGACGAGTAGGCGCAGCCGAAGTGGTGTCCTCCTCATCGTCCACGCCAGTCGTTCCAGCAACATCAGGAGCTTCGCCCATATCAGACTGCCAAGAATTGACAGCGTCAAGCCAGGAGAAGAATCAACATAATTCATCCAAGCCAGATATCAAAAAAGACTCGGCGACTGCACCCCCGAGGGAGCGAATTCACATTCCATCATCAGCATGTTCACTCACACAATATAAAGTGCATTACAGACTCAAGACCAAAAGCAGAAGCATAGTCCTAAAAGGAAAAAGTCTACACTACAGACTCCGACTGGGACCGGCTCTTCCTAGCAGCAGCCAACTCGGTCATTTTAGCAATCCTCTTCTCGAAGGTGGAGACAAGCTTCACGGCCAACTGGCTCGCCTGCGCTTTCACCCCGCTAAGGGACGCGGTCTTGCCATCAGACTTTCGAGGGAAGTCGCTGACAACCTACTCAAAATTGCCTACGACTTGGTGACCAAGAAGCAGCTGGAAAGTGAGCTCTGAGCCGCGTACCGTCTGCGCGCGTGAAGTCCGCCAGGTCATTCGAATTGCCTTCGAATGGAGCCGCGAGTGCGTCAACAACAACTGGTGGCGGCTTGTTGGGGAAGATATTCCGGTGCACAGTCTAAGGCCTCCGTCGACTTCTGCAGTGCCGCCGTCGAGTGCCGACACTCTCGCTGGAAGTCCCATCTGGAGGAGCACCTCCGCAAGTCTCTGATCAAAATAAATCCACACCCGTAAGACGTCAGAGGTCGAAAAAAGGCAAAGTAGGCACTGAGCCGAAATACTTACTTCCAACAACATCTGCGAGTGCGAGCAAGCGGTCGACCTGGGTCTTCTCCAGATCATCCCGAGCTTGTTCATGCTCTTGGGCTTCACCCAGCGACTTCTCCAGCTCCGCGACCCGCGTCTTCATGCTCTCTTTCTGGCCTACAGACCAATGGAGCAAAGTTAGCAATAAAAGGCAGTCGACGCGCCCCTCGAGCACAAGGGTTCACACTCACTATTCGCCTGCTCCAGAGCAGCGCGGAGTTGATCCCTCTCCTGCTCCATGCGAACGAAGGCTGCGGCTCCCTCCACCTGCTGGTGATAAAATGGCTGCGGGAAACACAAGACATCAATCTGCGCCCGACTATTCTAGTCACGCACATCTTCGGGGGCTACTCCCATCGGGAGCGCTGTTCGCGCACCGATACAGGTTTTGCAGAACGAGTCAAAGGACACTTACATGCTCAAGCAGCCCAGCGTCAGCCGGAGTCGCATCAGCGGTTTTCTCCGGCACGGAGGAGGTCGAAGTCCTCAAGGCCAAAGCGTCACCCGCCTGAGCCTCTTCTCCGGTCGTCTTCGCAGTTTGCTCAATCATGGGAGCAGAAGTGTACTCCATCTCACGAGGGGAAACAACAGCGCCAGTACGGTCGCTGTGACAAAACTCAATTCAAGGACCCGCAAGTGAAGAAGCACACTCGACAACAACAAAGCACTGGTTATGCGACTAACCTGACGACATCAACATCATCTTCACTTCCCTGGGAGACGGAGGCCATCCTCGTGAACTCGGTTGGCGGTGCAGAGCCGAGTGGAGGCACGACCAAAGGATTAGCAAGGTCACTCGGATGCCTAGCGCCCGAAGAGGACTCGCTCGTCTCTTCCTCGTTCACACTCGCCTCCTTCACAGGCGACGAGGCAGAACCAGAGTCGCCACTCTTTCGCCTCTGCCGCTTCCGCAGCGGCTCCTCGTCTTCATCATCCTCCTCCAACTCTTCACTCGGAGAGGTGGCGGAGGGAACTTCATCGTCATCAACCTCGTCTTCAGGGAACTCGGCCTCTTCATGAGGTCCATTCTCCATCAACGAAGGAAGACTGACATAGCCCGAACGACCCTGTCAGCGAATGAAGCATTTGAGTCAAGCAAAAAGATTCGACAGAAGAAGATGCAAGACAAACAAAGCAAACGAAGCTCACCTCAAGCACAGGATTATTAGGCCCATATGGCTCGACTGGGCACTTGACATTGCACGGGTCAGCGGCTCGGAGACTAGTGATGCTCCTCACCTTCGACTCGACTGCGTCATCATCAAGCTCATTGCCAGCATCCTCACGCGCCCACATCGGGTGGACGCGACTGCGCAGCGGCTGCACCGAAGGCTGAAGAAGGTGGCGATGAGGTGAATTCCACCCGTCTCGCGCCCGAGACTCTTCAGAAGGCCACAAAGTAGCGTCAGCAAGGGCTGGGTCACCTCCCTGTCCTCCTTCGACAGCGGGTGCGCCCACGCGTTCGTCTTCCGCAACTCGCGATCAGCCGCGAATTCAGGAAGCCCTGCTTGGTCGCACCTGATGTAGAACCACTTCTTCCACCAGCCCTGGACGGAGTCGGACTTCTTCATCTGGAAGTAGGAGGTGTCGCCACGCACCTGGATGCCGAAGCCGCCGACTGGGTACACCTGCTTGCTCTTCCCCACGTTCCTCCTCACGAGGAATAGCGAATTCCACAGCAGCCAGTTGGGTGCGATTCCCAGGAAACACTTGCAGAGCACGAAATAGCTCGCGATGCTCAAGACGCTATTGGGAGTCAGATCGTGGATCTGAATCCCATAAGCATACAAGAGACCACGGACGAAATCGTGGAGGGGGAACCCGAAACCCCGCGGAAGGAAATCCACGAAGCAAACGCGTTCCCCCTCGCGAGGGGAGGGGAATACCTCCTTCCCAGGAGCGCGCACCGTCGCTTAGTCTACCGGCGGCAGCAGCCCCTGCGCGCAGAGGGCCTCGAGGTCGGCCTTCTTCACCGACGATTTGACCCAGTCGCCGTCGGGCTTCTTCATCACGCTCGCCTCGGCGGTGGCGACGGCGCCAGAACCAGGCTTCCCCCTCTTCATCGCAACCTTGCTCATGGTAGGGGAGAAGGAGTAGAGAGCACGCAGCGCAACAATGGCGGAACAGAAGCAGTGGAGACGATGACAGAATGGGGATGGATGAACTGTTCACCGCCGCGGTGAAAATTATATACCGCGCGGTCAGTCAATCCTGGCCGTCCCTGCTGCAACCACTCTCCGCAACAGCGTCTGACCGTCCACGTGTCGCGCGGAGAGGGCAACCGTCGCCGGCCACGCCGCCCACTACGCACGGGAATTAGCGGCTATGAGCGTACCCTCGAACGAGGGACCCTCCTAGCTTTATATGGTAGGCTAGGTCTCGGGTGAACGGTGCTTATGGCACTTACAAGATAGGTATGAACCTCATGACCTAGTCGACTAACTTGGGCCGCACGTGTTCTTGCTGGGCTTTCCTTGGGCTTTTATAGTCTTGGTGTGACCCAGGTACCTTCACCGTGGGATAGCCGAAGGGTAGCCCCACGACAGGAGCCCCCAGTGCTTGGTCGAATCGTAGAGTCGGCCAAAGAACTCCTTTCGCCTGGGCACGCCTTCGAGTTCCTGAAAGGGACAAGTAAAATTAATCGACTCCGGCCGTTCAGGGCTTACGGAGGACTCCTTAGTCGAACTGTCGACTGCAGGGTTAAATACTGTGAGTATGGCCTTAGTCGGTGATTTTTCGACTGCTATTGTTCTGAGTCACTCGGGAGCGCGAACAGCGCTCCCGATGGGAGTAGCCCACGAGATTAAGCTTAATTGCTTGCAATTGACCTCAATTGCAAGCAATTAAGCTTAATCTCGTGGGCTACTCCCATCGGGAGCGCTGTTCGCGTTCTTCAGTCGAAAAGCCTGCTCCCGATGGGAGTAAAGAAGGGACTCGACTTGGGTCGCGACTGGCTTTGTGTGACTTACTGTGTATTCGGCCGGTTTGGCTTACTGCACGAGTTTGTTCAGCACTTGGAGCTTACTGAATGCACTTGCACTCGAATGAACTGTTCGAGTTCTCAATCAGCTCGTTGGCTTACTGTACGAACTTATTCAGCTTTGAGAGCTTACTGAATCTTCTTGCACTCGAATGAACTGTTCGAGTTCTCCATCAGCCCGTTGGCTTACTTCCTACGCCTTCGTGGTTGACGTCAGTGCTGACGTTTTTGACGCACCCTGTGCCCGATGGGACGTGACAGTGCGGTCCCACTGTCAGTATTGACTGGAGACAGCGGTTGCCGCTTTTTTCTGACCGTTGGGCGCGAAAATTTCGCGGTGTGATGATGGCGCCTACCCGCCATCAATAACCAGACAAGCAGGAAGTAGGGTGTTATCCTCCGGGAGCCTGAACCTGGGTAAAACGCCTCGCTTGTCAGCCGTCGTGATCACCAGCGCTCAGCTCTCTCCCCCTCAATCAACCCGGGTGTATAACACAGGGATTTGCCGAGTCCACACCTCGTCACCATGTCTATGTCATGTAATCTGCTTGCCAAGTAGGTTTTCGGTTTCAAACCTCTTTTGAAGCTCGGGTTCAATTGCAAGCATTAAGTCATGCAATACCAATGGCATCATCGCTCGCGACTTGGTGAGCTGCTTGCTTCTAATCGGTAGTTGTGTCTGGGAGGACAGGGAGTGGATTTTTTAGATCGTGTTTTTTTATCTCTTTCTTGAGAACGTTTCTTAGATTCCAGAACCAGTCCGAAATATCGTGTCAGATGCATTCAGTTTTCAATATGTTGACTAAATGCGGTTTAAAAAAATCAAACTTGTCAAAACAAATAACTAGTTAGCCGTGTAACACTCCGAATTTCCAACTTAGGATGTTAATAGAATCATATTATACTTCAAAATGTAGTATTCCCCACAAGCCACAACAAATAACCACAACAGAATTTTATTTGTTGGTATTTAAGACCAGACTGGGACCGACTGATCGTAGTGCCAAGACAACAACTTCTCAGTGTATAGCTTGGGGAAACTACATGAAAAGAGCTAATGTACAGCTTCTCCGTACATGGAGAGTATCTAAGAAATCTAACAACTTCATCAAGATTGGGACCGACTGATTGTACTGCCAAGACCTTCACTGTCCGGAGAGAAGATGCCAAGCTTATGTGAATCATATCCTAGACTACAGCTGAGCATATATCAATATTATTACCAAAAATATATGTTTCAAGAAGAAAAAGATGGTTGTACCTGAACAATTATGAATCCAATAAAAATTTGGGAGAATTCGGTAGACGAGTAGCCCGACAGTGTCAATTTTGGTGCCTGAATGATACTGATTGTTGTTTGACCATCTGGATCAACTACAAGCAATTTCTCATGGAGAGGCGCATCAATGACCAAATCGTGACAATATTTTGTTGTTGTGCTATCACGTGATCTCATGTCCCTCCAGTAACACATAAAATTGTTCAGGTAGTCTTCGAGACAATGCGCATGATAGTGAACCCGTGGATCGCCATAATGTGAAGTCTTCTGGGCCCGACCTGGGCAGAGCGGCGGCCATGGTGCTCCTCCTCGTGTTGCTGCTAGGTTTTGGCCCGACGCTGCTGGTGCGGCGGGTTCTGCCATCTAGCTGTCCCCGGGGAGGGCTCCGGCGATGCCAAAAAGAGGTCATGATTTAAGGAGATGTGAATGCCATTTGAGGAGCTAACCTCAGAAATGGGAGAAGAAAGGAGGAATTACCACTCAGGGGAACTCATAAGTCATAACTCATAAGGCCTGATGATCAAGGTACCATGGGGATTTTCGTGATCACAGGAGTGATGTTACAAGTGGTGGCTATGATTTGAATCGACGTTTTGTGGGTAGAGGCGAAGGGACAGAGACAAGTTTTACTACCAATATGGCGGAAGAAACAATATGCACGAGGATGCTGGGGATCATACAGAAAATGGAAGCATAACCTTTATGATCAGACGGACTGTACCCCAGCTCTAGTGACGAAAGAAGAGAAGATTGCGGAAGTTCAAGCACTCTTGGTACGTACTGTAGTTACCCTTTGTGTTGTTGTCTGGACTCTGGAGGTAGTTGGATTCGAGTTGTTTGGGATGGCTCGAGCGTCATGTACTTGGTTGTATATGGCACACTGCTGGAATTTGTCATTTCTCTCAGACTTTTCACGTAGACGATGTTATATATTCTTCCGTTTGATGTGAATCGTTGTGATAAATAGTATTATCAATTCAACTCATGTTGGATCAGCCGAACAAATTCGTTTGGATTGAAAATGCCCTTTTTTAAAATATAAGAGTCTGTAAGAAATAATATCAGTTTATGTCGAATCCTGGAACAAGAATGGTCTGCAAACTGTTATATTCCCATTGAATTTGTATATGTTTCAGGTGTCATGTGGTCGCACTGAATCTAGCTGGTTTCCATGACTCGTTGCACTTGTATCAACGAGAACTTACTTCTTGTGTCCTTGCGACGATAAGTTTTTCTCTCCCGCTGCAATGCACGGACACTTTGCTAATTTCAGTTACGCAATACGGCCACATTGAGGACATGGTAGGTAAATAGTAGAAACCCCTATATGGCGTTAAGCAGACACCAAAACAATGGCACGAGAGGTTTGACAAAACTCCCACATCTGCAGGGTTCTTGGTGCGTGATGCTGATAAATGCGTGTACTATAAATTTGGTGGGTGTGAAGGTGTAATTCTCAATCTATATGTGGATGATACACTAATCTTTGGAACCAATACCAGTGTGATCAATGACACTAAAAGTTACTTGTCACATAATGTCGATATGAAAGATTTGGATGAAGCTTATGTTATTCATTACATTGAAGTAACTAAAGGTGAAGATGAGATTACGTTAAGCCAATCCCATTACATGGAGAAAATTCTGAGCTGGTTTGGTTTCTCTATATCTAAATCATCTCCAACACCCTACGACCCAAGTCTTAAGCTTCTGAAAAATAGAGGACAAGCAATTGATCAGTTAAGATATACACAAATGGTTGGTTCCCTAATGTATTTGGCTAGTGCAAGAAACTTGACATGTATGAGAGCCTTAGGTCTTGAGTTCAAGGCATAGCTTTCACAATTATCCAAAAACTGGTGTTGTCCTCATAAATAAACGGTGATATAGCCTGCTCAGCAGATTCACATCCAAAAGAGAAGCTCATAAATAACAGTTATATAGCGGTTCAGCAGAATCTATCTATCGACCAAGATTTCTGATACGTCCGAAGAACACCGTAACACTTTTGGCACTTGCTGTGTTCCACAACAGCATTGTACATGTATTTAGTTGTGAAAATTTGACACATAAACCACCTTAGGGGCAATATCACAAATTCATGATACAGTCAGGACGCCCAAATACACCATGGAAAAAAAACATTAAGGACTGGTTACTTAATCACATAAACTGCACAGTAATGCTGAAGGATCTGTTTATTCAAATTAGGATTGCAAAACAAAATTCCCTTTCAGAAAAAAGGTAGGGCAAACAAAAAAGAAGAGATATCTTGGGAGTAAACCATGCTCCTATCCAGATCAGCATACAATACAATTTGCAGACATCAAAGCTAGCGCAATTCTTAAGCATCTATGCATTCTCATCAGCTGCAAGATCTCAATTTCCGTGGGCAGCGAAGAGATTGCCCCTTTCTTTGTGGTGGTGATTGCTCCACATGCATTGGCGAATTTAATCGCCTCCTCGAGCTTTTTCTGATCCTGCAGCATCAGCAGATACAGAATTAGGGAGCTGCCAAATTCTGTGGCATAGTAATGTTAAAAAAAATGTTCACGGGCAACTCACTTGCAACGATGATGGATCTTGGACAATTTTTCGGAGCAAAGCACCAACAAATGCATCACCAGCACCTGTTGAATCAACCTGTTGTACTTTGTAGGTTGGGATAGCTCCACGGAAATCCTACAGTCAAATATAAGAAATTGCAAGTCTTAGTTAGCAAAGCCATAACCCAGTCAAGTACTTATTTGAACATAGGGGATACAGTTAGCAATGAAGTAACCATTTGATCAAACAATAGCTTGTAAAGCTTCTGGAAGCATACCTTGGCGTAGTACTTGCATCCTTGAGCTCCAAGATGACCAGGAGGAGCTTAAAGGTAGGTCGCCACAGCTTCATGACAACATCATCCTCCACTGAGTCGATGCGGTCAAAAACTCAAGCTCGTCTTGGCTGACCTTGACAATGTCTGCCTGGTCCCAGATACTCAAGATCCTGGTGCGGGCCTCCTCACGGGATGGCCACAGTGCCTCCCACAGGTTTGGATCATAGGAGAGCAGCGCACCAGCCTCTTTGGCAATCTCCATGGCGCGCAGGTGTGCCGACCGGCAAGGCTCAGCAATCAAACTTATTGATCCATAGTGGAAGACTGCAGCCTGAGCACGATACAAGTTGTGAGAGATTTCCCCTCAAGCAAATACTCCCTCCGTTGTAAAATACTTGTCTTCCATTTGTCCAAATTCAGATGTACCAAGACATTTTTTGTGTATAGGTACATCCAAATTTGGATAAATGGAAGACAAGTATTTTGGAACGGAGGGAGTAGAACAGTATAGTACAGCAACTTGGA